>OY540829.1:25350200-25950200 GCA_961205895.1 Mythimna pallens
GTCAAATACCAAATCAGTAATAATTGTGTTTTTTATCACCCACACGGTGATGATGAGTCTATTTATAGCAAGCACGAGTTCCACGCTTTTAGCAAGTGATAGGAAATCACTAACATTTTCAAAATACCAATGACCGATAACTTATCAGTATATATAATGTAATGTGGTCCTTATAGGCCTGCTGTTATATCATAGTGAAATATCCGAAGAATGTCGTTATCAAAAAAAAACTAATGATGAAACATTATTTGTTACACATTAGCCTTATCATAGGCAGCTATGTGGCATATTAATTAATATCAATTAGATCAATAAAACGTGTAATGACATCAAATCTCTTTAGCACGAATCTATAGCAATCACCATTGCTTCTATGATCTAATGCTCTCCACGCTTAAAGGGCGTTCCTTAGGGAGTAACATTGGCTCCTAAGTTTCTTTATTGCTTTGATTCTTTTACCCTATTTGACTAAAATGAACCGAAAACTTCTGTTTTTTACGTTTGTAAGGTTACAAGTGTCTCGCAAGGCACTACGCGTACACTCTGAATATTTTCACATTCAAAAGTTCCTCAATTCTAATAATAATTACTTTAAAAAATAGTCTGATTAAAATAAACGACTTTGACTTTGACAAACACATTCCAAAGCTTGTTATCAATAATAAACTGCGAATAATACGACTGTTTTCAGGTCACCTCGAAATAAAATTAGGAAGAAAACAACACCCTAAAACAATTATGTGGGCCGGTAATTATTGGGTATGTAAACAGAAGAGGCACATCACACATAACACGCTAGTTTACAACGCTTTTCTCTATTAATCTCAACTTTACTAAATCACACGAGGAATGTTCATAAATTAAAGAACATTTCTTAAACGGGAACATTTTCCAAATGTCTGCGGGCACGCGTCACGCTTGGAATAGATCTTTCTTAGGCATGTGGGTCACTGAATCATAGCGGCCGTGACCCACATGGGGAAATCTTTTAGTTTAGATAAAGTAATTTCCTTAGTTTTGTTGATAGAAGGAAATGTGTTGTATAACAATTCTGTAATCTGGGCACACCATAATTATGGCGGTAAGTCACCTCTTTCAGGAGTAGCTGGAAAGACCTCACGGCGTCCTTACCTTACCGGACATCGTAAGTTCGGGAGGTCCCTGCACCGGATTCGTGCGGAAGAAATGCCACCATAGTGTGGACCGCCCGGAGGACACGGTGGAGCATACGGAGAGGTGTGCCCCGCCTGGGCAAAGCACCACTATGGCCTCGTGGGGGCGATCGGTGGCAACGATCTCTCGCGCCGGGCCTTGGTATGGAGCGAGGAGGAGTGGCAGGCGGTCGCCTCCTTCTGCGAAGCAGTAATGCTAGCAAAGAAGGCAGCCGATCGCGTTAGGCAAAGATCCTCACGCCCCAACCGCCGCCGGGATTCCGATCCCGATTTCCGGCTACCGTAGGCGCGGGCTTGCAGACGGTGAACAATAGCTAGCTCGCCGTCCGATCGTCCGGTAACCCTCCGGACCGAGCGAAAGTCGTCGAAAGCGCGTAGTGTTCCACGCGCGCCTCAAGGAGAAGTCAGCAACCGTAGGGGACCAGCAGGGTCGACGCCTACTGGGGTCATGGGTGATGCGAAAGAGATCCCCGGTATTGAGTATTGAGTATTGGGTTTTTAGTCAGTAAAAGTCTGACACTATCTCCCGCTCCGCCCAAGTGCGGAGGATATCATGAGATGATTTTGCCACCCGAAAAAAAAACACTACAGCTGTAATCTACCAATTTACATAGAAGATAATGTTACAATACTTGCAGCAAGATATCTGTAACAATCAGTTTCAAATATCCAACTTCTATGGTTTTTCCATATTTCGGTAAAATTTAGGAAAAACCACAATAAAAAAGACTTCCTCCTTTTGCATAGTTTACTATCGTTCCAATATTCATTCAATACACATATGGGTATCTACTATCTGCAATTGATTATGTGAACTCACTTAAGTGTCATATCGGACACAGTAATGGCAAAGTGCTTTAAAAACCCTTGTTTATTTTTTCAATGTGTCCTTGATTTTACCTGATGAAAAGCCATTGATGAGGTCTACGACGGAACGAGCGAACCCAGGAGATAACTGCTCACTTTTGCTTTCAGCGGGGAATTTACTTATTAGATAATATAATCATTTAGATGTTTTCAAAGCTACAGTGGCTGATGGGGTCTTAATAAACTAGTGCGCCCCACCATCAAGGATTGCATTACTAATTAACTTTTAAGGTAGGATTGCAGTCAAGCACTAGATTATATTATACAAAAAAAATATGACTTCTTCTTCCCCATAGGAAACGATCAATTTGGAACCATGCACTAGCTTCTGACGTTTTATAAATGCCCATGTGAAATAAAAACATTTTTTTTTAATTATGTCTTTCTTGGCAAGATGTGGTTCAGAGCCGGGAATAATGGAAGGGCTTTGCTTAGTAGTGG
Source organism: Mythimna pallens (assembly GCA_961205895.1). Lineage (NCBI taxonomy): Eukaryota > Metazoa > Arthropoda > Insecta > Lepidoptera > Noctuidae > Mythimna > Mythimna pallens. The sequence goes on from OY540829.1 coordinate 25,352,681, forward strand.
AACAGTATAAGCTAAATGTAATAATTTGAAACACTATTCGACAAAAATAGGTGAATTTGGTCGACTGAAACTACAGGTAGCAAGAGTGACAAATGTGGTCTGGCCCGTGTTTCAGTGATCAAACATTGTAAGTCTGTGATTAAGTTCAATCAGTGAAACTATAGCGAATAATAGAGAGGATTTAACAATAAAACACGTGTGTAAGGGAAGGCTCTGATAACCTTTGGATTCTCGGGAAGGAAACATTAACATTTCATTGACTGACTACGTAACGCCTTCTTAATGCGAAAACATTATTAATTGGTCTTAGCAACCAATATCAGTACTTACTGGTAGGTACCTACTAACTTTGTGTTTGGAATATTTGCTATATTTGTCTTTATTAATAACTCAAGCGGAAAAATATTGACAGATAATACTTTTTTAGCGTATTTCAATTATGCAGGTAATTAAATTAATAGTAGATTGTGTGACTAGGGGTTAAATCAGTGTCTTAAAGTCAACGAAAAAAAAAGAAACGTAAGTTGCTAAGTTTTAATCCCGAACGCAGTGAGTGATTTACACAATGAACTCCCGAACACTACGAGGGAGTTAGTATAGAATCCTGATTGAAGTAAGGAATTTAAACCGCCTTGATAAACTTTAAAATATTTTTGTTTATGACTCTTCCCGAGCGACATTCAAAATAACTAAGTTGTCCATTATAAAAATTATAATAAAACAGACTGCCAAATAGCAATATAAAAACTTCATATGTCTGAAAAAGTAAACAGTGAACATTTCCACTTCCTAATACCGCGGGCGAAGCCGTGTGCAAACCTTGTGTTCGCTATATTTTATATTTGCGGCATTTTTCTCCCACGGCATCGAAGGAATGTAAATTAATTGATTTACGTACATTTCAATACAGTTATTTAAAACATAGTGCGTGACTCACAGATAACAGAAATGGCGTAATGAATGAACTCCTCAATAATGAAGAATTTTCCTCAAATTACAACTCATTTATGTAATGATATTATCTGCTCGTACGCAATATGATATCCGTGTGATTTATTGATCATGTAACGCAAGATGGAGAATTGCGGTTTGTTCAATTGTTTAGTTAGAATGACTGAAAAGTTTCGCTATCACGTAACTCCACGTAAATCTATAATTCTCTTTAATCTAGCTACAAGGAACGCCCTACTGCAGGTCCAAAACTGGTTCATTGCTAATAATTTAGTTTTAAACGAGAAAAAAACTAAATGTATAAGATTTTCCTTAGCGAATGTCAAAAGTAGTGATTATGAAGTAGTATTAAACGATGAAAAGCTAGAATTTGTCGATAAAACGGTTTTCCTGGAGATTACGATTGACTCAAGGGTACAATGGGGTCCTCATTTAACATCTCTTGCAGGACGGCTTAGCTCAGCCGCATATGCTGTTAGAAAAATCCGCCAATTTACATATGTTGATACCGCTAGACTAGCATATTTTAGTTATTTTCATAGTATCATGTCATACGGTATTTTACTATAGGGACGGGCTGCAGACATCGACTCAATTTTTATTCTACAGAAAAAAGCTATCAGAGCTATTTACAATCTTCTCCGGTGCGATTCTCTAAGGGAACTGTTTAAGGATATTAACATATTGACGGTGCCTTGTCAATATATTTATGAAAACATCATGTACGTTAGAAAAATCTTCATCTTTTTAGCAATAAAGACGATAGACATAATTATGTTACAAGAAATAGGGACCAATTAGTTCAACCAGGTTTCAGACTGGCTAAAGTGGCCTCTTCTTTCATGGGGTACTGTTTGAAATGTTATAATAAAATAAAATAATAATATGTTGGATCATTCGGTTCCCTTGAAAATGGTTGAGCTGAGTGGTGTTAATATTGGCGTCATGTTCGTGAACGGGCGCTGTCAGTTGAGACTGGTCATCTCTTAGCTACCAGTTGCTATTTTAATATCTATATTAAGTTTTTATTTTTACTTTATTACATTGTTTTCACATGATAACGACAAGAAACTAACAGAGATATTTGTAATTACAAAACATGATTGAAAAGATTGTCAATGGAGTTTCTTGCACAATCTTCTCCATAGAGATCTACGCTTTGGAATGTGCAATTAGTATCATTTTTTTTTCTGACTGACTGACTGACTTCTTGACATTTCAAAAGTGCCTGTAAATGGTTTATTTGAAATAAATGCTTTTGAATCTTTGAAGGTAATTAAGGTTTGTATTTTTTTTAGGGTTTCATACCTCAAAAGGAAAAAAAGGAACCTTTATAGGAATACTTTGTTGTTCGTCCGCCTGTCTGTCTGTTAAGACCATTTATCCCGGGAACGCGTGGAGGTATCGAGTTGAAATTAAGAACATATACTCACATTCTTCGGTCTCTTGAAGCTGTAAAAGATTAACTTCTAAGTTAACGAAAGAAAAGATACGGCCGTTGTTGTCTCAAGGGAATCAAAATTCATAGATTACTTCCTGTTGATTCAGAATCCTGAAATTTGGAAGAAGCAAGGTCTTATAGCACAGATATAGGAATAAATCTGAAAACAGTAAATTTAGTTAGTAACGTCACAAAAAAAAAACTTTTTTTGGTATTCGGAAAAATCTTCGAGACTCCATTCGGAAATTGAACTATTTACATAGGTTAGTTTGTATGGAACCCTCTGTGCGCGAGTCCGAGTCGCACTTGGCCAGTTTTTTTTTTTAATTAATAATAATTTATTTTCATCATCAGCCTTTTCCCAACTAGCTTGGTGTCGGCTTCCAGTCTCCGGATGCGATTCAATTCCCGTGCTTAACATGGAGCGACTACCTATCAGACCTTTACAACTCAGTTACTGGGCAACCCGATACTTCTTGGACTCATGGTCAGACTTTCTGGCGTCTGACTACCTGTAACGACTGTCAAAGATTTACAAATGTCAACCGTGCACGGGGCACGGGGTGTCAGTAATTTTCTAGATAAACTTAGAAAAGAATATAAGAAATGAAAAATACGCATTGCTGCTTGCCCGCAACTTTGGTCTTAACCATTGGGCCATCACGGCACGACATAATTTACTGTGATGAAAATAATTAATATGAGCAGTTGCATTTGACGATGATAGAGCCATTAGATTGCGAATCTGTAGCACTCTATATTGAGAAACTGGGTAACTACTTTTCGAACATAAAACTTGTTTAATACATTATCCACTGGAAAAATACATAGTAATCATCCAAAACTTACTTAATCCTTATTTAAATATTGAAATTATTACAAAACAACATCCGCATTAATATAATATGTGGGTACCTGTTTTTACTAGTTTTATAATACAGGAATTTCCCAAATTGTTTGACTTGTAAGTAGACAATAAAAAATACCGTTCTATTGTACAAATCGGACTGCTACCACCCAGGGTTCCGTAAGCAACAATTTTAATTTTGTTTTATATAAAAACTAAGTCAAATTAAAATTGTGTGACTAAATCAGACATTATCAGGTCAAGAACCTTATTATGATCTAAGGAGGAAATAGCAGCAATGAAGGTCGATTATCATATATTTTGACATCTCCAAAATATGCAGAGTTTCGTCATATTTGTTCATAAAATCTATAGTCATCTAGTTACTTTGGTCATTGAATATTAAAATGTTTTACAGGTGAACGTTCTGAACGGGTTCACGACGAGTGAGTCAGCCTCAACAGTTTGTGTTGTAATAGCTTGTAATCGATAGATTTAGAAAGTAAAGATACAACATTGATTGTTAGAAAAGATCTTGAGGGTTCGTGAACTTACAGTAAGACATCCTAATCATATAAGTCGGAAATCGCCAACCTGCCTTGAGCACGCGCGGTGGTTAGATAAAAGTCGTTATACCTTCTCCTTAAGAAAATAAGTCTGTGCCCAACAGTGGAGCACTTTGGTACCTACTGTCAGTCTTTGGCGGTTAGGTTTTTTTTTATTTATACTATTTTAATGCTTTTACTACCTAAATTACCAAAGTACCCGAATGAAAGTAAAAAATTATCGCAAGGGAACACACTCCCAGGATAAACAAGGATCCTTTCTGCTATTCTAGTTGAGTTTCGTGTTCTTATGTTTGTTTCGGTGTTTTTTCTCAGGGTCAGCTAGGAAACATCGACTTCATCTAGTTTTAATTGACAAAAAAATTGACGTGTAAAAGTGTTTTTAAAAAACCTATTTGCAAATATATATTTTTTTATTGATATAAACCAGTGCTTGACTGCGAGCCACACATCACAAACCAGGCAAAGCTGGATCGCTAGCCCAAAATCTACATTCTTACTAAATCGTTTCACCCTCAATCTGCGTTTCAGAGAAACCATAAACAGAAATAGAGCAACGAAGCCGGAACTAAATCTCCTAAGAACATAATATTTTCTGCGTAACTTTGTTTAATAGGTAAACAAAGCATATAATAAACGCACACTTACGCACGGCAAGCAACATACTTTTAAGGCCCTAGCTCCCGAGCAGCGCCCTAAATATATACATATTATTTCATTGACTTAGATACCTACTATAATCATGCTTATTTTCGTAATTATTTATTATAATGGAATATAATTCTTTATAATAGTTTTACCGTAACGTTAAATTTTATTGTCGCAAAGAAACTGGAGTGTAAAGTGATGGCCTGAAACACAGGTTTAAATTAACCTAGATTGGGCGGTACACTATCGAACATTGCAATTCCGAACCACAATTAATTGCACCTTTAATAATATTTTAGTTTTAGTATATTTTGAAGCACTGTAATTGTATGGGAACCTTGCTACTTGGCTTAATATATTTTTTTTGTAAACTTTAATTGAATAAATTGTATTAAGCATTATTTATTATTATTATAAACAGGGAGCAGTGGTGGCCGTGTGGTAACGGCCCCGACTTACGAGTTGTAGGTCGCGGGTTTAATATTATTTCATCACGACTGCTCTCAAAACGGTGAAGGAAAACATCGTGAGGAAACCGGCATGTCCTAGAACCAAAAATTCGAAGACATGTGACATCCATCAACCCGCACTGGGCCCGCGTGGTGGTATTGCCCTTTCGCTCTCCTAGAGAGGAGGCTTGAGTCCCAGCAGTGGGGACATTAAAAGGCTGATTATGCTATGCTATGCTAATAAAAAACAGTGACTTTCTGTAACCTATTCCTCGGTAACGCCACGGTCAATAGGTTTGAAAAAAATATGTTTATTATTAGATTTATGTACAACATTATCAACATTTGATGTTTTCGTAAGACTAATGTTTTTGCCAAAGAAAATTTTTTAACAACACTATATTTTTCCACTTGTTTTCCCTACTCCTTTGCTTTTGGATTTGATCCGTCAGATAAATACGTTTACACAGAAAAAATAGAGGTTAAATGTTCTTCAAAATGTAAATAGCATATCGTTCCTTAGCTAACAACACCACATAAGTCATTTTTACCAATTTTACAGGAAACGAAAAAAACTGTGCGGTGTTGAGAGGCCAGCCGACTTGCACGCTATCACTACTTTTCGAATTATGGCTTCTGATTGGCTGATCTCTGTATCATGTGACCAATGACCAAGCGGGAAATGAGCAGCTCCATCTAAAGGCATTCAAATGTGAAAACCGTCAATTTTTGACTTGAGCGGTGTTATGTGCTAAGGGAAGATATGTAAATCAATCAATATTTCGCAAAGAAAATGGTTTTAAAGATCAGCGGGGCTCTGTGCCGGCACAGGCGGTAGTATGAGTGCGTGTGTATGGACTATACGCTTTAAACAGTATAATTAATTCGCGGTACTTATAATTATGTTGAGAACAGTTAGTGAGCTGCGAAATGATTAGCTAGACATGCTCCGGCGACCTCACCCGGATATTCTGGGAAATCCCCGGTCTCCTTCATAATGTACAGTCGCGAGCATCAAGATCTGTAAGCTTGGCGAAATTTAAAAGCGAATTTCTCCTGAAAAAACCGTTACAACTGAGAGAAAGATAAGTTGACAGAGGTTCGAAAATACTATGTAGCGACATCTATGGCGCCACAATGGAACTAAAATTCACAATCCTGCATCATCATTATGTAAAGTCTGAAATCATCTGCCGGGCAGTTGGCTAGACCAGACACAACGCCCGTCTGGTCGGAGGATTTATCCCTTATAACGGAGGTTTGTGGACTTCACACTCTGTTCCGCTTACCTCTAGTACTGTTTGTCGTACCCAAACAATCGACATTTTAAAACTAAGTTTTTTTATATAAATTGTTACCCCACACTACGAATGTAACGTGGCTGCGTTCACAAACACGTAAACTCACATACAGAAGACACCGAGACCGGAACACCTATCTGTAAGCCTTACAAATAATTATTCTGTGCGGGAATCGAATCCGCGACACGCACATCCACAAATAATATAAAACTTATTTTTAAAATAAAAGAGTTGTATTTTATGTAACGTCTCCATATTTATTGCGCCTGACTACACTGGTAGGTATATGTTAAGCAGGATTCATTAGTGCTCACATGCCACAAATAAGCAGATAATCTTAATACCAAGAAATGCATGCAATACGTCACTAAACACAAGTGGAACTTACAAAGAATTCGTTTCGGTGCGTCGGTAAAGGGTATTGCCGGTTTGTGCAACATACCCTGATTGATGACGCAGCCATCTCTGACAGTTGCAAGCTTGGTTTTCCAAGAGTTTAGGAACATGGGGAATTCTTTTCCCTGCCTGATTTTACAGATTCTTTCGTAGAGGATATTTGAATCTAAGTATTTAATGTGAGAAAGCTGTAGTGGTCCAGTGGTAACAGCTTCGACGTATGAGTTACCGGCGGTCGGTGACGGGTTTAAACCCAAACAAGCGTAAAACTTTGTGTAATTTATTTCATCACCACTATTCTCAAAATTTTGAAGGAAAATATCGTTAGGGAACCAGCATTTAGCACATGCCACGGTTTCCGGCACATTCGGAATCAAAAATTTTAAGATGTTGTTTCTTTTAAGGTGAGAAATCATCTAATTACTTCTCCCACAAAAGTCTGACCCACCTTCCCGCTCGGGCGAGGGGGTGGTGCAGGCGAGGCAGAGGGCTTGTTACTGACTTTTACTGACTAGACCCAAACCTATGACATCAATCAGTCGCACTGGGCTTTACGTGATAGATTACAGCCCATTCCCTCTCATAAAGAGGAGGCCTGAGTCTCAACATTGAGAACATTAAAGGGCTGATTAGCATAATGCTATGCCGAGTGTGAAGTAAGCAAATTGGAATTAGTACACTACAAACTGTAGTGCTCAAAACAAAGGCCTACATGTTTCGCTATATGTATGGCGTACAAGGTATGAAATTGAATGAACAAGTATTTACCGAATACAGTTCGACAAATATAATCTTCTATATATATAAAAGGAGAAACTGACTGACTGACATATCAACGCACAGCCGAAACTACTGGGACTAGGAGCATGAAATTTTGCATAAGGCTTCCTTTTATGACGTGGGTGAGCACTAAGAAAGGATTTTTGGAAAATCAACTTTTAAAGGGGTGAAACGGGGGTTCAAAGTTTGTATGGAGAAACCTACTATTACGCGGGCGAAGCCGCTGGCAGAAGCTGGTAAGGTATAAACAAAATAACAAACATTTGGATATTTATAAGTTATTAAAATAAATGTAACTTAGGTAAAAAATAAACTTAATAAAATAATCTCTTCACGCACGAGTTAACTGATCATAACGCTATGTAGTATTTTTCTTCATCTTTGATATCACTTGATTCGATTCAATTCTTATTACAATTTTTAACTTTATCTTAAACCTAAAAGATGTCAATGCAATCTGTAGCTACATATGTGGAAGCTTGTTATTAAAAATTTTCATTACCTATGTAAAAAATATATAATTGTTATTACCCTGTAAGCTTTCTTTAAAAATAAATAAATAACAAATTAATAAAATTTATCTCCAAGCGAATTAACAAAATATGAAAAGAAATCAAGCAAGTACCTAATTAAACTTCTATTCAAATAAACAAATATCTTTAAATTAATTCTCACTATTAATATAATTATCGACTAGTGGAGATACCTGTACGTTTTACGGTTTTTTCTTTATAAATTGACCAAATATAACTTTTAACCTATCCGAGCCTGGGTGTGGAATTTTGTACCTTCATCGAACTTTTTTAACTAAGCTCTAACTCCCATGAAAAAACCGAAAAGGTAGATTTTTTAAATTCTTTTCTTAAGCTCGCTTTTGGCCACTAAGTACCTCACCTGACAGTAAGCGATGATGTGCTTTACGCTTGCCTAGAAGCAACCTATTCATTCTACAATCTCCAACCAATCTCTATAGTATTTATGTTGGATTCAGCAATTGCAATTAATATGATTAATCAGATGGTACCTCAAGTAGCGTCAGCCAAGGTGGAATATCTTAATTCTGAAGCAGTGTGTTTCTGTTTGTTCTTCTAATTACGCTAAAGTATCACATTTCAACCAAAAAGAACTGTAACCGTAGGTAGTCCGTTCTGAAATGATGTCATTGTCCAATCTCTGTGTACAGGCAGAAGCTTACCTACCAGTAAAAACAATTACACCCTGTAATTCTAGTTAGGGATACACATAACTAACAAGTGATGTCATAGCCCGCCATTGCTGAGGTGTGTGGGCATGGGCATCTAAAGAAAACAGAGAACTCGCATGACTAAGAAACTTTATAGAAAACTATAATATTTACGTCTATTATAAGTCTTTAACACAATGTTAATAATGCACGCACCCACCTGACTAATGGTTATGGAAACAAGTTCAATTTTTTTAATAAAGTTCCACTGTTTAGCAATTTTAATAGGTACGGAGAAAGAGGGTGACACATTTACCTAATACAATTTGCCTATAATGAACATTTAGTTATCGGATTTATTATTCATTTTGAGGCAGTCCCTGGTCAATACAACCACCGAATCGGCAATACCATAGTCCCTCTTCATATACTAGAGCTGCACTTCTTTCTACCCAATTGCCGACAAATTCTTCTTAGGGCAATCACAGAACTCGACACCCATGCCAAAGAAATCCTTATTTAATAGAATTACACCTACTGGGGAGTTGATTAGCATAGATAACAGTATTATTTCGCTAACTACGTCAATAAAAATACAATGTCCGCGGAAAGCCCCAAATGACTTGCAGTCACGGAGTATATCTAGTTAATGGAGTGTTGACGTTCACATTTTTCTCCTGTCTTACACGGATTTGTTTTCACCTAACCTCTGTGATTTAAAAATAGAACAGAAATAAGCTTATATTGCTTTTGTCGTTGTCTACTCTTTTTTATGAATGTAGGCCCAGTGTTGTTCTATTGACCATAAATTGATATCTATACTGTGAGATAGTTATGGAAATCTTGATAAAGTTAAAAATGGAGTTATCTACATGGGCGGCCGTTACTGATTCCCTGCCCTGAGCTTTAGAACTTTTTTTGGGCGGTTTATACTTAATTAAAACCGGTACAATTTTAAAGAGATATAAATATTACAGTTATTTTGGAATAAATATTAACTGTTTTCTAGCTCTTTGGCAAAGTTTTAACAATATTAACGTTCCGAATGAAGTTAAAGTAGTGTACTCCACCTTACTTACACCTTACACCTTAAATCATCATTTAAATTGTGATTCAGCGTTCGAAGACTGTTAATTTCCACTTTGCATTCTGTCGCATTTGCTCATGCGCTGTGGCTGCAGATCCATCAAAGATAACAGAACAGCGTCGATTCGTCGTGCCCTCGCTCTGTTTGTAATAATTAGCCGTGGTCCGCATCTGCATCCGTCTCGTTGGAATAAAAACTGGTGGCTTCATCGACTAACGCAATCAGAGGTTTTTACGTTTGTTGTGAATTAATAATGAAAGTTTTGGGTCTTAATGACGAAGAGGCGGATCTTTAACTTACAAAGGAAAATTAATAAAAATTTCAACCTTTAATTTATCCCTCTTCTAAGCATCTCCTCTTTTAATTAAGAGAACATGCCATATAATATGCACAAAACGTTTTGGGAAGTTTGGGAACACATTTATTGTGAGTTTGCTGGGGTCTGTGTGTCCTGATAGCTACAACTAGGGGTCTTTAAATCAAAAGTGAATAGGTAACTTCTAAGGCAAGCGTGCTCCATCGTCGGCCACATCATCGCTTACCATCAGGCGAGATAATGGTCAAGCGCGAGCCTGTCAATAGTAATAATAAGAATAAGCATTCATCACCAATTTAACTCTGCTTTAAGAATTGGAGCCATTTACCTACGTGGAAAGGAACATTCACTGTAAGCCGTGTCGGTTACATTATAGCATGACATAATCAGCCCTATAATAATATTTTCCAAGACTCTGGAGGCCAGAGTTCCAGAGTCACGCGAGCCTAGTGCAAACTGGTGGACGTTAGGAGAGGGCCCGTAATCCAGCATTCGGGCAAATAAATGCAGGTTGGCTACTTCTTAGAATTTTTTATTCTAGGACAAACGGGTTTGTAGAGCGCCTGGCTGGTTTTGAACTCAAGCCATACGAAGTCGGTAAGTCGGAGCCGTTACCACTGAGCCATCACTGCTCCCTGGTTACAATATCTGTATTGAGTATATAAAATGCAAAGTCCGAATTCACTCACTGATCAACGCCCAGCTCATACCCTCGGACCTAGAAGGCTGAAATTTAGCACAGAGGTTCTTTTTTTGATGTATACAAAGATTAGGAAAGGGTTCTTCAAAATTCACCCCATAAGGGTATGATACGGGGGTTCAAAGTTGGTACGGAGAAACCTCCTTCGGCAACAGTAAATGTTGCCCTGCTACGTCTCCACGTCTCTTACTGTGTGCGCTGCTAGGGCATACTTTTAACTTCCCCTAAGTTAGTTTCACTGATCTCCTTTTTTTTAATGTTATAAACTAGTGCTTGACAAGAATGCGACCCCACTTGATGGTTTTTTTTTTTTTAAGGTGGGAAATCATCCAAATAACTTCTCTCGCTCTGGGTGGAGCGCGAGGGCGTGTCAGACTTTTACTGACTAAAACCACACCTGTATCCTTCAATGACCCTTTGGGTTCTAGGACTACGGGTTTCCCTTTCAGAAATTCTCCGTGGTTCTAGTTAGCGGTCATCGGCCCTGCTGGGCCCTGGTTTGCTGACATCTCTTTGAGGAGCGCGAGGATGTCAACGCGCTATTGATGACTGGGCTCGGTCCGGTTAATTACCGAACAGCCGGACGGCGAGCTACCCAGTGCTCGACGTCCGCAAGCCCGCGTCTACCGTGGCTGGTAGTCGGGGTCGGAATTACGGCGGCTAGGGCGTGAGGACCTTCGTTCCCTCACGCGTACCTGATGGTAAGTAGTGAAGCAATCGTTGATGGTGAGGCGCACTAGTTTATTAAGAAATTTTATATTACTGAAATCCAGACTCAAGTCGGTACAGTTTACTAATGTCTAAGCTGTCTTGCATCATAGATAAGTGATCCTCATCAGCGCTTAACATCGAGCCTAACAGGAAAGAACAAAGCAATGCCTATCAGACCCTAGCCAAAAATGCCTCTATCACGTGAGATTTTTGTACACAATAGATACCTACGCCGAGATCTTAATGAACGTGATTCACTCGCATTATAAATATCTTGGTATGATGAACGATCTATGAATAACAAACTACTTTAATAAACTCTAACGGAATTATCTTTATGACTGTACGTTGGTACACACAATATTTTATAAACGAAGCTGATGAAGAAACCATTTTATGTGAGTATGTTTGTGTGCAAGCGTATCACGTAAAAGCTAGCAAGTACATTGATTGTGGCCTAATATTTTACCAAATGTCTATCTATAAATCAAATTGCGAATATAGAACAGTCATCGGGAATGTTATTACGAGAATTTAGTAATTAGAAAAGCATAGTACAGCAAAACCTCAAACGGCGTAAATATAATAAGCTCATTGGAGGTTATTATATTTGAGCCGTTTGGCGTAAATATAATAAGCTCATTGGAGGTTATTATATTTGAGCCGTTTGGGGTTGAAACACTGGGGCCATGGGGTCCGAGCGCTCATCGAGTTGTTCGGGATATCAGCGAACAGCTGGTCGATTATTCGCGTGACCAGAGGGCTGGGCTTTTCTTCGGTCAACGAATCAGCATTGCCATCCAGCGTAGCAATGCTGCTAGTGTTCTGGGCACTTTTCCCATAGACATCGATGTTGACGAATTTTTTGATGCCCTATGAGTTCCTTTTCTACCCGTTTGTACATATTGTTATTTTCAGTTTGTTTAAATACTTATTAAGTTATAATATTTAATAGAATATATTAAGAAAAGCATATTGCGTTGATTTCAAAGCAGACAGCGTCACGGGCGCAACTAGTATTCAATATTTAGATCATCCATCATCATCGGTTTACGTTAAAAATAATCTTAACCAAAACATTCTCGTTATTAATACCGAATCTTTACGGAATTAGCGTTCTGAATCAGCGCTCATTGTAAAACAACAATGTAAAATGTTTATGTCAGTGACTGTACCAGATGTTTGGCAATTAAAGTGCACGTTACGGATAGCTACTAAACTGTTGAATGATGTGTCTTTTACTAACAATATAATAAGTTTTAGTGCCCAGACATCAGGTCTAGTACCTAGCATACTTACGTAATAAAACAGTCCCCCATCGCGTCTGTATGTCTGTCCGAAGGCAATAAATTAAAAAAAAATTACTGAACGGATTTTCATGCGGTTTTCAACAACACACAGAATGATTCATGAGGAAGGTACAAATGTATAATACATGCGTAGTTTAGTAGAAAAGTCGAGATTTTTAGATACCACCCGAGTGAAGCTCCCCGCCTGGGCAGAGCACCGCCGTGTGCTCGAGGGGGCGATCGGCGGCAGCGATCTCTCGCGCCGGGCCTTGGTACAGGCCATGGTCCGGAGCGAGGAGGAGTGGCAGGCGGTCGCCTCCTTCTGCGAAGCAATAATGCTTGCAATGGAGGCGACAGATCGCGTGAGGCAAAAGTCCTCACGCCCCAACCGCCGCCGGGATTCCGATCTCGATTTCCGGCCACTGTAGGCGCGGACTTGCGGACAGCGAGCAATGGGTGACTCGCCGTCCGATCGTCCGGTAACCATCCGGACCGAGCCCAAGTCGTCGACGGCGCGTAAGGTTCCACGCGCGCCTCAAGGAGACGTCTGCAACCGTAGGGGCCTAGCAGGGTCGAAGCCTACTGGGGCCATGGGTGATGCGAAAGAGATCCCCGGGACCCTGGAAAAATGGCAAAGAAGGAACAGGAGTCGGTTTTTAGTCAGTAAAAGTCTGACACTATCTCGCGCTCCGCCCAAGACCGGGGGATGTCATTAGATGATTTTCCCACCCGAAAAAAAAACCCGTGTGAAGGGGGGTCGCTAGTTAGGTAGATACTAATAAAGAAAAATACTAGATTCATATAAAAAAAGTTGTTCTTTCAGTGTATGCTTTATTTATTTAACTAGCTGCAACAACGACATCATATTTATTATTTTTATCACACCACAGTTATGAATTTAAAAATTATCAAAATAATTAACAACATATTATATATTTTGGTTTCGACTACTCATAAGTTTGTCTTGAACTCGGTAATTATCAAACTTGGTCGCAGTATCATTTGATAAAAAAGAAAGAAGAAAGTTCGGAGTCGCAGGGCGATTCCCGGTCACTATAGGGGCTTGCATGTGGACGTCGAGGCAAAGGGTAACTCACCGTCTGGCTCTCCGAGGACCAAACCCAAACCCGAGTCGACTAGACCGCGCGTAGTGTTCCATTCACACTTAAAAGAAATGTTCGCAAAGCCAACAGGGCCCAGCAGGGGCGATACCTGATAAGGCTACCGGAATGTTTGAAAGAGTTAATATCGTAGCCCTAAAACGCAAACGGCAAATGAAGGAACAGGTGGGTTTTAGTCAGTCAAAATCGGACACACTCTCGCTCCAAACCGGAGAAGTCATTTGACGATTTCCCGCCTCAATAAAGGGCTTTGTTGTCAAATGTGTCATGCTAAAACAACTTTATTTCTTGAAGCTTTTAATACCTTATTCGGTAATAAGAAACATTTTTTCTATTCAGAACAAAAACCCTGGAAACTTCGGAAAGCACATATCTAAAACTATTGCCGATGTGCCTGATCCCTGTCTGGTCATGTTAGATTGCTGTCCCATTTGAATAAGGGCCGTGCCTCACTAAATCGCCATGGTCAGTCAGGCTATGACGTCAAAACAAGGTGCACTTGACTAAGTGGCCAGGTGAGGTACACTAGACCTCCATGCAATTTATTCGCTGCGCGGCACGGACCTAAGATAGAGAGTAAAGAAATAGAGAGTGCACCATCCCCCTAGCCAAGCAACAACCGTTCGTCGATCGCCTCGAGTCGGCCACGCCTCCGATTCCTTTGTTCTGACGTCATCTCAAAACTCAGTCACGTGGTCAGAACAAAGTAATAGGAGGCGTGGCCGACTTGAAGCGATCAACGAAAAGAGAATCGAAACGAAACGGTTGTAACTTGGCTACGGGGGCTGTACCTACTTCGTTTGCGCTAATATTAGTAGGTTTTTTTTTATTATTATGTATAGGCTCACGTTTGACCACTATTTCACCTGATGGTAAGTGATGATGTGACTGACGATGGTGCACGCTTAACTAGAAGTAACCTATTCTCTCTCTCATGACTTAAAGACCCCTAGGTTGTTGCTACCAGAAACACAGACTGCGGCAGAAAATACCACTTCTTAGCTGTAGGTACGCACAATGGTAGATCAGATACTAGTGACCACTACAATAGTTTCTGCGTACTTGTCAAACGTGTGTTGAGATTCACTGCGCCCGAAAGGTCGGAAGAATTACAAGTCATTAAAATGTTTGCGGGAATGTGATCCATTTAATTTTCTTGTTTTTCTTCTCGTGGAATATTCTATCGGAAGTCGCCATCATCGTAAAGTCTCCATAAATGTCAGCAGCGAGACGTGTGCCTTTAAAGTCGGATTTACGAAGTTTATTGAACTAGAATCTTGTATTTGCATTTTCCTTGTGTAGGTTTAAATGCGCAATAGAGATATTTGAAAAAAGTTTCCGCGGATAATCTCAGTGACCGTTAGCACTAGAAAGCTGAAATTTAGTACTAATATGTAGGTAGGTATATCAATCACGCCGACAAAGTGATAGAATAAGAAGTGGAAAAAAATGTTTTATTATGTTATAATCACTTGTAAGTAATACTTATATTTCTTTAATATATAATTAGTTTTAGTAAATTGTCTTTTAATTATCTCACAGATGGTGTAAAAAGTAGAGTATCCAACGTGGGGATAAAGCTCTCTTTGTCTTGGGCCGCTTGAATTCCTCACTTCACTCAGGTTTCTATATTAACTCCCCCGCAATGCTCAGGAGTTACTTATATAAATCCCTCTCTAACGTTCGGGATTAAAACTTATCAACCTTCGTTTCGTTCAGAATTCAACTTGCCGCCCGCAAACAACTTGCGGGCGGCAAGTTGAATTCTGAAAGGATAAATATTTAAAAAAATATTTAGTTACTTATTATGATTGTAAAACTTAACTTTCTAATTGTAATATTTATCCTTTTCTTAGTAGTGCATCGGTATTGATATCAATCTACGCACGCAATCTGTCGTTTTTAAATTACTAACCTAAAAACAACCAATCGATTATGCATGTAGCCGATTCTGAACATACTAGGTACTTTCAAGATGTGCGTTTATTACCGAAATAGAAAGCTCAGTTGTATAATCCACAACAATCTTGTTGTTGTTTTCAGCAATGATCCTTCTTATGTGAAATCTCCAGAAAAGGCTGATATCCTTCTTCTTTTCCCAGTGGCCTCGCCGTCACCTACTAGGCATGGGATGGGCAGCATGGGTGATGGGATGATCTATTCCTAGTAGCACGTGGGTTGTTGTTATAAAATATTGATACTTTCCACATGTCGCCAATTCTGAATGTGATCTCTTGACGTAACCACGACTTTTACATATAGCTGCATGATTTATTGTTTACAAGTACTGCATAATAGTATAATAACACGATGTTTGAGGACTTATTTAGTTTAATCCCGGGAATCTTTAAGTCAAGAGTGAATAGGTTACCTACTTCTAGGGAAGCACGCTCCATCGTCGATCGCATCGTCGCTTTACATCAGGTGAGATAGCGATCAAACGCGAAACTATCGAGAACAAAAAAAAAATGTTTTATTAATAAGGCACACCATCACCAACCATAAAATTACACTTTTTTTTTATATAACATATTCTGAAGATGGTCCTGTGCAAACAAACCAATGGCATGCACATCAATAACAGAGACTACTATATAATTGTTGTACATACTTACATATTTTTAAGTAGGTAATTAAATTAAAATATAGCATAGCATAGCATAATCATTATAATGTTCCCACTGCAGGCCTCCTGTCTAGGAGAGTGAGTGAGCCGTAATCCACCACGCGGACCCAGTGCGGCTTGGTAGATGTCTTCGAATTTTTGGTTCTAGGACACGCCAGTTTCCTCACGATGTTTTCCTTCACCGTTTTGAGAGCAGTGGTGATGAAATAAATTACCTACACAAAGTAATGCACCTAACTGGGTTTGAATCCAACCATGTTTTGATTAGATTAGCAGTAACAAATATGAATGTGTTAAGTTAAAATATGTACATATTATAATTCTAATTAAAATATATAAATATTTAAAAAATAAAGTACTTAAACGGTACTTTACGTAAACTAAAGGTGAAGCTAAACTAAAGGTCTCTTTTTTGTTTTTTTTCTTTTAATTTGATATATACTAGTGCTTGACTACGATTTCAACTGATGATAAGTAGTGATACAATCGTTGATGGTGAGGCGCACTAGTTTATTAAGAGCCTATTCACTCTAGCCTTGAAGTCAGCCAAATTATAATCGTATGGGAAGACCGCAGCAGGCAAATTGTTCCAGTCCTTCGATGTACGCGATATAAACGACGAGACGAAACGCTTAGTACGAAACGTAGAGGTTAAAACAACGTAAGGGTGGATACTCGCGGTACGTCGGGTTGTCCGATGGTAGAAATGACATGGCGGAATCAAGTCATGCAATTCCCGCGCACACTCTCCAAAATGCAACCTGTACGACACTCTCAATTTAGCCTGAAACAAAATTCTAAGAAACTACAATGTGTGTTTTCCTCAACATTTTTATCGGAAACGGCCATAAACATGAAATTCATTAGAAATCTTTCACTAAGCACACAAGCTTTGTTCTTAGATCCTGTCATAAATGTGTTGCTCTTATAACGCGAGAGATCTATCATCAATTCATCATGCATGTATTCTGACTGAGTCTAGAGTCGACACGAGACATTATCACCGACACAGCTTCTAGGAATTTGGTGTCAGGCTTTTACTAATGACCTTCCTTGAGGAAGTTTTCTAGGGTATAATGAGGGCGAGATTCTCAATTTTTTGGCATTCATAGTAAGTATTTGTAACCAACGAATCATACATACCTCTTACAGAATACCGTATGAGGTATGTATGATTTGTAGCAAGCGAGCCCATTGGCCGATTTTTCGATCCCAATGTGTCGCTTCATGCACGTTCGCAGCTCAGCGGAGGCGGAGTCACGCCGTGACGTCCTGCTACGTCAGTCCGTGTGACGCCAGGTTATCTCGTAGTTGTAGTGTATAGCGCGTTGTCGACCTTTAATGTACAGCCCCCCTAGCCAAGTTACAATCGTTTCGTTCGCGCCGAACGCCTCGAGTAAGCCATGCCTCCAATTCCTTTGTTCTGACCACGTGACTGAGCGTTGGGATGACGTTAGAACAAAGGAATCGGAGGCATGTTCTACTCGAAGCGTTTGGCGCGAACGATACGATTGTAACTTAGCTAGAGGGGCTGGTCATATTCATCAACTATACAACTGAAATACAAAAAATCTCCAACCACATGTTACTTTTAACTCCATTCTACCGCAGGGTAGCTTTTCAGTTAAGGATACCTAGTTACTTTATTATTGTTCTAAATATAAATTTCTATGTTAGAAAGTGCCTTTTAATGGTCTTATTGGAAGGAATAATAGATATACCTATTTAGTTATTAATTTATTAGCCTATCGACAATTGTTACACTTTATAAAGTAATGATAGGTACCTACGTGGTATTAAATAAAGCAAGTGTACTATACTATGCGATAGATACAGCATGTATAGATAAGGTTAAATTAAACAGATTTTACGCACAATTATTTAACTAACCTTGAGTTTCTTGAGAGTAGGTCGGAGGGGAAGTCATCGTCGGTCAAAGAAACCACCTTACGAACTATGTTGTTCTGGATCAAAATTTATCGGCAGTGTCAGCTTTTACCCGTCTTCGAGGAGCCTGATCATTTAACTTTTAATCATCTTCTTTTAATTCAAAATTAGAGTACGAAAACAAATGGTTTTCAGTACAAATATTGGTAACTGCAGGATGTGAGCCACATTTCCTAACTCATTGTGCAATGGTTAGTCAGTGGTGACATGGTAGTTTGATTAGTGTCTGGGAAATCGATACACGGCTCTTATTTTTAACCATTTATTTAAGTACCTTTTGCGGATATAATTATATATCTACCTACCAGTCCATAACTCTATAGTTAAAACTACATAAATATTACAGCAAGGTAGGTAGTAACTAGCTCACTAAATGTCTTGGAAAACCCCCATGTAAGTAATATTTATATATGAGTCAGATAGTATCAGCACAAGGCCACTATAAACTATGCAACTTTTTTTACAAATTAATCATAAATGGCTAATTATGGTAGCTAAGTGTTTAATTTCGTTTGTGTTTTTGCGTAAGACCACGTCCTGGTTATTTGAATATTAAATTTGTGATAACTACAGGTAATAAAGAGAGAAAAGTCCACTATTTAAATTTAAGCCAATGTTGTTACCATTAGAGTTGTTTGTTTGTTTGTTAATATTTTTATTTGTATGTAATCTCTGGATGTGCTGATTTTTCACCAGGAACTAAGGTACCAATAGTTAAGTCCTAAAAATGCACACTTCCCATGGTATACTTATACATATAGGTAGGTATGTGGTTAACAAGAGTGAAACTTTGTTAAAAAGGCAGTACCTTAGTAGGTACCTACATAATACGGACTTCTTGGAAGTTATTATCATGTTTCTTATAGTTTTATTTGGGAAAAAATAGTACACAATGCTGCCACACCACAATAAATCCTGTATTTACCAAAACCAGAATCAACAGCAACAGCAGTGAGTTCAGACAATGAAGGTCCACATAACACAACTGTGTTGGATGTTGCATTGGTAGAGTTACCTTCCCTGTTTTGATCTGTTTCTTGGTCTCTCCATATCAATCTGGAGACAGGGTAGAGCTAAGCATAGGTGCAAAGTTTGAGTCTAATTACGAGAAGAAAAAAAAACACAACAATACGCCTTGATCTCATGTCTACCTACTATTAAAAGATATCGCCACCGTGCAACACTTTGCTAACGTGTATTTACAAGGCATAATATAATTTTTATTTTATTTTAGAATGACTCGTTAGATAAGATAAGATAAGATATATTTATTTGCTCAAACATGTGTACACATACAATATTAAAAAAGTGCATGCAGGATGACATAAAGAAATAATATTTGGTTCAGACATGTTTGCCACATACTATGGCGTGCAAATGTTTAGAATAAGTAGGTATTCATTAAAAATTTTACTTATTTTTTTTTAAATTAAGAAAGTAAAAACATTTAGTTTAGAAAAGTAATAAAATGTCAAATATGATACATGTGAAAAGAAAAGTAAAAATTATAATAAATCAATGTCTGTCAATTAAATAAATAGTAATTTAAGTGTCAAAGTATACACAGTCATGTCAAAAGTAATGATTAAAATCATAACTGAATCTAAGACACTCTAAATGGTTCTGTCAGAAATTCATTAATGTTATAGTATGCTTTGTCTGTTAAGAATGACTGTAGTTGTTTCTTCAATTGTACATTATTAAGCTCTCTCCAACTTTTAGCGTTCTCGTTTAATTTTAGCTTTTATTTATATAATGATGTTAGATTGTAAATAAAAAAACTATAAGTAGTTTTCTATGTTCGATTTGTATTGTAAGGCTGTATGGTACAAGGTATTTGCTTTTGGTTAGATAAAAATATTCGGGATTAAGTGTTGCAAATTATTTGTTATTATTTAATCAAGCGTATGATTTATTAAATATTAACTAGAATACAAAAAGATAGTTTAAAGATTAATTATTTATTTTTTGAATGTTTTATCTGTAGATTTACCATGAATTTTGTCTTTGAAATGTCACAATCTTTCAATTTTTTATTAAGCTGGCAACCTACGTTGAGTGCTTGCTTACACGTCAAATGATTTGCTGAGTTTTACGATAAAATGTTCTGTATTTATCGTTAAAAGTGATTGAATAAATAATTTTAAAGTGTAGATAAAAAAAATAAAAACATTGGGAACATTTGATGAGCACACACAATACAAAATCATTCCTTAGACGTAACAACTAATGCATTAAAATAGGCTAAGCTTATCAGAAAATGGGTAAGTGATTTTAATTGTCATAAAATGTATTTTAATCGTTTTTAGCACTTTGGTAATATTGTTACCTTGTTGGTATATTGCAGGTGGTCTATTCAGTTACTTCAGAGGGTTGCTAGGGGCGCGAGAAATGAGAATTTTGATTCTCGGATTGGACGGTGCCGGGAAGACGACGATATTGTACAAACTGCAAGTTGGGGAGGTGGTGACGACTATACCTACCATCGGTTTTAACGTAGAACAAGTCACATATAAGAACTTAAAGTTTCAAGTGTGGGATCTTGGTGGACAGACCAGTATTAGGTGAGTGATTGTGATGTGTAATGTTAGGTTAGGTGGTATTGGACACGGTTATTGTTCTAGTGTCATTGACGACCTTCTGTATCTGGGCACAATATCTGTAAGTAAGTACTTGTGTAAGTAATGTTTAATTGATATGTTATTGCTGTTGTTTCCAGGCCCTACTGGCGATGTTATTACGGGAACACTGATGCAATAATATATGTAGTTGATTCAGCAGATAGAGATCGAATAGGAATATCTAAAGATGAATTGGTACACATGTTGAGGGTAAGTTGTACAGCATCTGTCTTATAGTTTTGTGTTGCATGCATTGAAATTATTTTGCTTATGAAAATTCACCTTTAATATTACTATTTTCATTTTTTCATTTTTTTTGTTATTCCATTCTACTACTACATAGTGAATTAACTTATCATAATTGATCAAATGTAAAAAACATAGTAGAAACTAGAAGAACAAGCTGATAAAACACTATAAAATCATAATCAATTGGAATATATAGAAAGCATTGTGCATGTTCTAATTAAATACTACACTGACCTATAGAATTTAATTACCACAAACAATCTTTGATTGTATTAATTACTTAACCTGATTGATTGATATACTCTTTATTTACACCATAAATAAAATTACAGTAGGAACTTAAAAATTAATAGGGTGCCACTATGGGCGGTCATACCACGTACAATGGTTTACATAGGACTAAGAGCGGAACCCAAACACAGACAGAAGATGGGTGGTTTTATTGCTAAAACCTAATTTTCACAGACAACCTTTAAAGTTTTAGTAATTGACAACTTGACTTCTTAAAAGTTATTGTAGTCTTCATTGTCCGCTTGTCCCTTTTGATCTGTTTTGTGTGGGGAACGGCATTCAGAAATGATGTATGGAGTTATTGTCTTTTGTAACAGTGCACCTGTGTTTGCGTACACACTTGTTTACAACTAGCTACCTGTCCCACCTCTTCACTGGTGTTACAAATCATTTGAATGATTATTTTTTCTATTATAATGTTTACATTTAAGTCAAGAGTGAATAGGTTGCTTCTAGGTAAGCGCGCTCCATCGTCGACCGCATCGTCGCTTTCCATCAGGTGAAATAGCGGTCAAGTGCGAACCTATAAAAAAATACATCTAAAATGTTGCTCACCACCTGTTCAGTAGTTTTCGAGTTTAGCGTTAACAGACATTCAGATATGGTGGGGGACGTTATTTTATAATATGTAAGGGTAATATCTCCTCACATGTCTTTTATTTTGATCATTCTATTTTCGTTTAAGCTGTTTTAGATATATGTAGTCATAATGATGCATTATCTGATTATTTCTTACTTTAATTGACTAGCCTGTTGGTCTAGTGGTTAGTGGCCCTGACTGCTATACTGGAGGTTGTGGGCTCGATTCTCACCCAAGACAAATGTTAGTGTGATGAGCACATCGTTGTCTGGATGTAATTTTTTTAAATTAGGAAATAAATAAGTATACTTGTCAGTTGTCTAGTATGCATAGCACAAGCTCTGCTTAGTTTGGGACTAGATGGCGTAGTGTGATAGTCAGTGATCGGAGTAGGTAGATTGAATTGGGGTCATTGATCCGAAACATATATATTAATATGGATTAAAAAAACCGGAACTTAGGTAGGAATTGTATTAAAATAAGTAATATTATATCCTTCATATTGTTTTTTAACGTTACACAGTCACGATTTGACGCAACCCAACAACCAATCAGAACATTATGCCTTCCTTTAAATTTTGAATTGAGTAGTAACACTGCCAACATTAACAATATTTAATTGAATCCAGAAATACCGGAATTACTTTCCAGAAAACAGGCTTATCCATGTTATTCTTTCTGTGTGCATTTATGATACAAGTACTAAAAATCCATCTACCTGCTCCGATCACTGGTGATAGTGGTGGAAAAAAAAGATGAAACCATGGCTATGTATTTCAACCTAAGGCTAAACTTATGGAAGTTATTGTTGTCTTGATTGGTTTGTTTCATACATTATAGTATAGTATAGTATAACGGGCTGGTATCCGCAACTCCACGACTAAGCGCGTATTTTGCGTACGGGTGGGACAAATGCGTCATTCGAGCCACCCCAGCTCCTCCAGGAAGGCCAGCAGCGCCTTGGTGTCACTGACCATTTCGCGGAGGTTACCTGGGTTTCCGAAGTATTTTGCCCTGTATCCAGCGACAACAGGGCAGCTCAGAAGCAGATGTTTCATACATTAAATAATAATATGATTACATTATTATACATTTTGTCCGACACATCATTGCACATAACAATTTGTAAATATTAATTCATTTGTCATGTAGATCTAATGATTAACTGATTTACTATAAAGATTAAAACAATGATAGTGCAAATGGCCTAAAAGTAATTTCTAGTACCTACCAAATATTATCAAAAGTGTGTCATTTCCTGACTTTATTTCCAATTTTACAGAGGAAGTAAACACAATTAAAATTCATAATATTAGCTAACTTTTTGTAATGGATTGCTTGTATGTAACATAATGGCCTTCAATCGTAGGGGCCCAGCAAGGTTGAAGCCTACTGGGGCCACGGGTAGTGTGAAAGCGAAACCCGGGGCCCTGGGACAAAGGGAATGAAGGAACAGGAGTGGGTTTTTAGTCAGTAATAGCCTGACACTATTTCTCGCTCCGCCCAAGAGCGAGATTTATAATTAGATGATTTTCTCACCTAAAAAAAAACTCCACTCACATGTGTTGTAGTGTGAAGTTATATGTAGAGCCTACAACCATTCTCAATAAATAGGTTATACAACACCTAAAGATTTTTTCAATTTGAGCCAGCACTTCCTAAGATTAGTGCATACAAACAAGCACACTTAGCATAGATTGAAGCATAGCACAATCTAGTTAATATTATTTCTTATAACTTCAATCATATAAAATTCCTATGTGATTCTTGTTAGAGCTATATTGATATCTGGTAGGTTTTACTATTTTAGTTTTTGCTACTTTATCCAGCTAGAATAAATGTTGGTTTGTTTTTCTGAACCCAGAGAATTTATAGAGCATTCATTCCTTTATTAATTTTGTGAAGTCAAACTGCTTATTATCTATTATTTATTGTCATTATTGACATTTACACAAAGATTAGTTCTTTATCACCAAGGTGGGTAAGGTGGTGTGTAGGTTCACATAGGTACTTACACTTTTTTCTATGTGAATAAGTTAGGAGCAGTTCGTGTCATAGCAAATAGCTTACACTTACCAAAGCGATGAGCATTTGAATGTACACACAGTCATATACATAAATTATTTCCTACCATTTTTAGTTAAAGATAGTGCAGGATAAGATAATTCACTAGCTTTACCCTACGGTTTCATCTGCGTTTTTAGGGCTTCGTATTTCAAAAGGAAAAAACGGAACCCTTATAAGATCACTTTGTTGTCCGTCTATTTGTCTGTCTTTCAAGTTCAATCTCGGAAATGCGTGTAGTTATCTAGTTGAAATTAAAACCATATACCTAAATCAGCGGTACCTTGCAGCTGTGAAAAAATCAAACTACTGACTTAACAAAGAAAAAAGATACCGCCATTTATGTCGCAAAAATCGTTAATTTGACACTCCTAAGGAAATCGAAATTCATACGATAGGTACTTTTCGTTGACCTAGAACCCTGAAATTTGGCATGAAGCAAGGTCTTATAGCACAAGTATAGATATAAATCTGAAAACTGAAAATTTAAATAGTTAAGTACGTCACAAAAAAAAAACTTTTCATTCGGAAAAATTTTCGAGACTCGATTCGAGAATTGAACTATTTACTTATGTTAGTTTGTACGGAACCCTCAGTGAGCGAGTCCGACTCGCACTTGCCCAGTTTTTGTTACTGCTCCGCTCATATTAGTTATTAGGAAGAATATATCCTCAAAAGTTTTTTTTTTATATAAAACCTGTAGTTTCCGAGATAAGCCTGTTCAAACAAACTCGTCAGTTTTATATTATTAGTATAGATTTAAAAATATTAACTAATAGGCATATGAAACAATAAATGAATTATTATTATTAAATGTTAAATCATTAGCAAAAAAACGTTTCATTTTAGGAAAAAAATTAAATAAATAGGTAGTGCCCAATGTTTTAGAAAACTATATTTCTTAATTATCTCATCAGCCAATCAGTAATTGGAAAACTCAGACTCATTTATTCTTTCACACCAAAACTAACTTCCGTCGGCTGCTTCTCCTGTGTGAAAGTATAAATATATAGCCTACCTATCTCACTCAGTCATACCTAAAGTAACATTTTACTGGTGAAAGAATTTTTTAAAATCGGTCTAGTAGTTTTTGAATTTATTCATTACAAACAAAAATATAGAAGAAGCGTACATAATTATGTATCTGTAAATAAGTAAATCTAAAATTGTTTGTTTAAATAGTTTTTATAAAATATAACTTTTGGTAGATCTGTTCACCATTTGCTGAATGTCATGCCCAGAAAAATGTATTAGATCTTATGGATCATGGAAGTGAAAGCGGAAGGGAAAAAAACTAGATTATTACTAAACCTGTTGAGTTCCTCTGGATAGACGAATTAAGGAACCCTCTTGAGTCTCAACATTTTCATCATAATGATGAAAATGTTGAGTA
This sequence comes from Mythimna pallens, assembly GCA_961205895.1. Taxonomy (NCBI): domain Eukaryota; kingdom Metazoa; phylum Arthropoda; class Insecta; order Lepidoptera; family Noctuidae; genus Mythimna; species Mythimna pallens. The sequence continues at coordinate 25,378,238 of OY540829.1, forward strand.
ATGTTGATCACTTTTCTCTTTCATCAACCATCTCGTCAAAGTTACCATACCTAAATAAATCTTTTCAACTTTTTAGGAGGAAGAGCTAGCAAATGCAATACTAGTGGTCCTTGCGAACAAGCAGGACATGGCCGGCTGCCTGACGGTGGCCGAGGTGCACCAGGCGCTGGGGCTGGACGCACTACGCGACCGCACCTTCCAGATCTTCAAGACTTCCGCCGTGCGTGGAGAGGGACTCGACCAGGCGATGGACTGGCTCTCCAATGCTTTGCAGGCTAGGAAATAACATCTGTAAATGGTAAGTAAGATATTTTGCTCTCCTTGAGCCTCTATGGAACCTCTAGACTAGAGGTATGGTGTTATCCAGTAAATGGGTTGTGAAGGCACAGACAAGTCACGATAAAATTAAAATAAAATACTGGCTTAGTGTTCCATTGCATCTGGTTACGGCCTGTTCACGACTTCAGCTTCGGTCTCGGCGCGGCGGCGGCACGCCACGAACCCGAGCGGCGGCGGCCGCGGTGGACGTATTTAGGTAGTCAGAACGTGCTCAAAATAATGGCATTATCAAAATTATCCCTTTTCTGTTTAGAAAGCAATATAGTTTTAAAACAAGATATTCTTAATATGAGAGAAGGAGTGCACGAACTGAATAAAGATCGGTGTTTAAATGGCGAATTTCGTCACCTATACGAAGATCACAGAAAATATCCAAATAAGTTTTACAGAAAATAAACCCTATTTACACCTCCTCTTATAATCACTTCTTTGAAGTTAATTCCTCAAATACGGCTTAAAATCGAGGCTCCATTGTCTTAAAATTGTTTTGTGGCGGTTTTCATGGTCATAAACGATTTTTTTTCTTTGCAGCCTACAAGTGATGTGGCCACGTGATACAAGAAGGCTTGATGTGTGCGTGCGCAATGGACAGATAACATAGTCACATGTAACGCCATTAGTTTTAGCATTTCACGTCGTCGCCGATACACTAGCACACGGATGAAGACAGAATTAAGAGTTTTGTGCCGAAATATAGCAAGTTTTCAGCGAGTGCAATGGTGATGTTTTACACTCATTATAATATAGGTTTAGTTGTGTTTAAAAAAAAACAGTATTTGATCATTAAGTTGATCTGCTACCTACATAGCGATGTTGGCAAGCCTCGCAACTTTTCTGCTGTGCTGAGCTAAGCCAGAGCGAGCTATGTAGAACTTGACGGACGAACTAGAAAATAAATGTTGGACATATTAAATAAACACTGGGTACAAGTGTAATACTTAAAGTCTCATACATTCAATGAATCACACCAGAGAGACATTAAATACGATGTAGATGTGGACTCCATTACCCGCACATAGGCTTCCATTCAGTCCATTGTGCGTGCAGACTGGCTGACATAGCCAGGCTAGCTCCGCCCAGAAGCACAAATTTTCTGGGCCTCCTATTTTCATATTGTATAAATGTGTGATTAAAGTGTGGCTAGTTTATGTGCATTTAAAGAATATGTCTGATGTGTAATTTATACTGCTTATGCTAATAGGAATAATAGATACTCAAATTTTTATAACCAAGTGTTTGCTAAAATTGAAAAAAATATGTATTGTGCAAATATCAGTATTGGACTGAGTTAAATATCAGTTAGGCTTGATACCACAGAAAAGTCATCTGCAATGAGTAGCAAAGTAATGTGGAACTAGCTCCTGTAAGCAGCTTCGCCCCAGTGAAAGTAGCTCCATACAAACTTGGACCCTCATTTCATTCACTTTGGGAGTGAATTTTGGAAAAACCTTTGTTATTCTTTGTATACATCATAAAAAAAGACTTCTGTGCTATAGTTCAGTGTTCTAGGTTCAAGGGTCTGGGCGTTGAGGAGTCAGTGAGTGCTTCAGGACTTTGCTTTTTATATTATACAGATAGGGTGACAGTATAGTAAATAGAACATATGGGTTGTTAGAAAGAGACTGTCACATAGTGACTGAGACGACGCTCTACAGAGCTGAACTATTTCGGAAACTTGGTGTGCCGTTTTGCAGTCGTACGACTTATTGACATTGGTCTTGACGACAGTCGCACTGAGTGGCAGATGCCATTTTCCCGCCTTATTTCCTACGTCTTTTTTATCGTCTCAGAATGTCTTCTTTCATACACCTTCTCAATAGCAACCTCTTTTCTGGCCATCCTATTTAGTTTTCTTTTACTCCTACAACAAAAACCTAAAGCTTAGTGTGTTTGGTCTGCAGTTCGTCAAGTCCCTCTTAGAGCCAAGCCTCACTGAGACGCCATGGCGGTGTAGCCAGTCAAAAAATGTATGCTCGACTGCGTGACCAACAATGGCCAGGTGTGGTACACACCATAGAACTGCATGTATAACCGCATGCATACCGCCATGGTGTCTCAATGAGGTATGGGCCTTAGGCCGACAAAACTGTTTGTAAAGTGCATATCAATAATTTTTCAAGACGAATGTTTTTGTGTCCTATTCGCCAGGGTCGTGTGTTCGCGACAGGGTACTCCATCTCGTTTAGCTCTTCAATGCCCATAGGTGACAGAAGAGCTGACGAGATGGAGTATTTAGTCGTGGACGTGCGACCTTGGTGGAATAAACGCGAGAGTGTTTGTCGAAAACCACGCCTAATCTCCCCAAAATAGGCACTGTCAACGGCAATTTGTAACTGTCAACGAGTGCATGACTGTAACGTGTGAATTTAGCTTAATGATAGAATTCTGCCTTCGAGTGTTTCGGCTTTCAAGTCAAATATCAATGCAAGGTGACACAATAGGCGACGATGACATTTTTGTAAAAACAAATTGTTTAGTAGCGGGAGCGAGCGACGGCGGGTGTACCTATACATAAGTTATTATTAATTAATTACTATTAATTATTATATATTTTGTATCAGTGACGTTCACCAAGCTATAATTTATATTATTATGCGGTAAGAGAGAAAGATTGTTCCAAATACAATATCATGTATTATTATTTGTTGTCGTTTTATTTTTAACTGCCACATTGGTCTGCTGAGCACTTTTTTTGGTGGTAAATATCGAATAATTCCTCCTACTAGGGGGGGAACGAGAGGGAGTGTCAGACTTATACCGAGTAAAACTCACTCGTGTCTATTCAGTTGCCCTTTGCGTTCCAGGGCCGCGGTGACTCTTCCTTGGGTTTGATTTTTAGGTTGGGCAGAATATACAACACTAGTTTTAGTATATGCGAAACCTGAAAAACGTGTCTAGTATTTTTATGTAAAGAATCTATGTACAAAATTTCAAAACCGTATCATGAAAAATCACAAAGTTATAAGCTTGTTATGTTACTGGACTGTCCATAGAAATACATGGTCACCACGAGGCGCGCACGCGCCGTCTAGCGCTCATTAATAATAATTTTTCAGTTTTGTAATTAACTACTTAGTGATAACATTTTCCATCACACTTGCAGGCTTTAGTCACACTACATTTTATCACTTACGCGGGTTTTACAAATAATAATAATAATATTATTAATAGTAATAATATTTACCTAAACTTGAACATTTTGGCGTGTTTAAAAATGTTAATATATTATATTTACAATAATTAACTTACTCACTACTTACAATGTCTTACTAATCACTCCCAACTCAATTACACGCTAATTTTTACATACGATAATAAGTACCTACAAGATCAACTAACAAAAGTCAAAACACTCGCGGCGCCACAGCGGCCACGCGCTCGCGTAATGCAACCGTGACGAGAGTGCGACGCGTGCGCTTCGTCCTGTGGCATTTTAGCGACTCAGGGGAAGGGAAGGGAAGCGCCCGCTGTGCGCTTGGGTCCCGGCTTGCTGATAGGTACTTATGTCGCACGGTGTCCAACTCGTAGCCATTTTTAAATATTTTGGGAAAAAAATATAACACAGTGTAAAAATGATTGGAATCGATTCAGTTACTGATTCTGAGCAAACTATATTCAGGTTTCGCAAATAGTAAAAAAAAGGTTTTATACAGACAGATATAATGGGGATTTTTCCTCTATCGTCTCTAGGTATCGGCCGCTCTAGAATTATTTTCTAGAGCGGTCCGATACCTAGATTTATGCATGGCTGATGGCAATAGACTCCTCTTACATCGGACATAGGGTCGTCACGTAATGGAGTGAACTAGGCCAAATTGTGCAGTATTAAGGGTTAGGTTACTGAACCCTTGTACTAATACATATTTTAATGCGAAAGTGTCTCTGTTTGTATGTTACGTTTTCTAGACCACGAAAATGTAACAAACAGACACCCACAACCAATTTTGATGAATTCTGGTATAAAGATGGACCTTGCAGGAAAAACATAGAACATACTTTTTCATCCTAGGAAATACCTTTCTCATTAAGGGCAAAAACGGAAGGTCACTCGCTATGTACGTCATCCGACCAATTATAACGTATGGTGGCCCAGGACCGACCTGAACACAGCTCAAAAAAACGTTGACGTTATTGGGGCTGCCACCACTGCATCTCATAGTGCGGGCAGAGCTCTAGCGGTACTCTTTAGGGTCAACATATAGGGCACACCCTAAGAAAAGACTAGAATAAAACATATGCTCATAATGGAAAATGTCATTAAACGACCACCCAAGATGGCATCTCCCAGCGACAAAGCTGTAAGGCACATCATTTCCAAAAATACTGCAACATACAAGTAACAAGAATTTTACGACTACTCAGGTTTGAAAGGACTGAGAATCTATTTAGATTTGTCAAACACAAAATTCAAAAGTTTTTATTTCATATAGACCTAAATGGGCACTTATAAAACGTCAGAAATTGGAACCGGACTCGTACTTCTCTCCAATGACCTCAATATCATTTTATCCAGACCGCTAAGAACACTCAACACCGCCTATCATATCATAAGGCGGCCTACGCCAGGAGAGTTACGGATACTCACATTTGCATACTCTCTGATAGTGCCTAAGCACGCCTAAGTTCTTCAATTCGTAGGGAATTGCATTGCATTTGCATTACCTGGAGCGAAACTTATACAAGAATGCCAAGGCACTAAATCGGGTTACAGTGTTCGATGGCAACACTGACGCTGCAATGGATTAAAGGACATCGGTTCACTGAGCAATGACGCAGATGACGAGTTAATTAGGAGAGGATCTTTTCGCATCGCAGCTGACCAACTTGACGCTGTAGTAAAAAGAACTGTTGCCTTTTTAAATTATTAGGCGCTTTGTACAAATTTTAATAAAATCTATATATGAAGCTCAAACTAAAATTCGTGAAAGTAGCATAGTAGGCAATTATTGATAAAACACACTTTTAGAAATTCTCTGTCCTTCGTACTGAACACGGAGGCCACCATCCATCCTGACGTCAGTATGGCTGGTCAAAAAAATATTCATATTTCTCTGAATGTATCTTATGTAGCAATTTTTGATTATAAGAATAATAATATTCCACATCTATCACACAACGCCGTCTAGTCCCAAGCTAAGTGAGCTTGTGTTATGGGTACTAGACAACTGATAAACATACTTATATATTCCTAAATAAATACATATATAGATAATTTACACCCAGACAACAAATAATCGTGCTCATCACACAAACATTTGTCTTGGGTGGGAATTGAACCCACAACCTCCGGTCATAGCAGTCAGGGCCACTACTAACCACTAGACCAACAGGCCAGTCTAGGTAAATATACTTTCAGAGCCGCTTGCCATAGGCAACCAACCATTCTGACGCAACCCAAGAGGGCTATGCCATAGCATAGCATAGCATAGTCGGCCTTTTAATGTTCCCACTGTTGGGACTCAGGCCTCCTCTCTAGGAGAGGGAATGGGCCGTAATCCACCACGCGGGCCCAGTGCGGGTTGGTGGATGTCACATGTCTTTGAATTTTTGGTTCTAGGACATGCCGGTTTCCTCACGATGTTTTCCTTCACCGTTTTGAGAGCAGTGGTGATGAAATAAATTACACAAAGTAATGCGCCTGGCTGGGTTTGAACCCGCGACCTACAACTCGTAAGTCGGGGCCGTTACCACTCGGCCACCACTGCTCTCATTAGCTACCTAAACCTAAACAAAAGTCTAACCAGAAGCCTTCTGCGATTGAATAGAAGCAGCCTGCGCCTAGTGGCTGGGACCGTCACTGGACACTGCTTAATAAATAATCATTTCCACAAAATAGACGTCACAAATAGTCTTCTATGCAAAGCATGTTTAAAGACGGAGGAAACGGTCGCGCGAGAGAGAGCGGCCCTGGAGTCGCACTTCACCAGTACCTTGATAAAACAGTTCAAGCAATAATTAATCAATCTGTAGATAATGTTCCCAATACTAGGACACAGATCTCTGCTCTGTTGTATGAGTAAAAGGGTAGGTACAATAAAGTCCTGCAATCTCCCCTGAAGAGTGAGGATCTTCCGACCAGGCAGGTTGTCCGATGGTTTTTGTTGGGCTGATGCACGGAACAGGTGAAAGAAATGGTACCTATATATAGTTCAACACTCGCATGGAGACAATCAGTTTCCATGCGATGCAAAATTTGTGTGACTTCAGCTCGTACCAATAAGTACTACAAGTTCTTTTTTCTCACCCCAGCCCACTTCGGGCTGTAATCCACCACGACGAGATCCCTGGTGGAGTGTGTGGATATGTAGGTAGATATCGTAACTCTTCGCTATTATAATTTTTTTACATAATTTATTTTTCTATTTGTAATTCATTATTTTGTATTTTATTGATTTGTATTGCCTTGTATTTATTTTTAACCGACTTCAAAAAAAGGAGATTATCAATCCGGTTTTACCTATGTATGTTTTTTTTATGTGTGTTACCTCAGAACTCCGTCGTTTATGGACCGATTTGAATTTTTTTTTCCTTTTAGAGGATATGCTTTCCGATTGGTCCCATTTTTTTTAGAATCCAGTTCTAATGATGGGATCCATGAGGAATCAAGGGAACTCCTCAAATATTATTGGCAACCATATGGTGATTTTTGTATTTTCATCGCGAACTTAAGCATTTACAGTCAAAAACTAACATTTGAAGAAGTGGAACTGGTGAAGAAGACCCATGGCCCATGGAACATTTTTTAATATCACAATGAAGATAGTTAAGCAACTATGACAATACAAATAAATAAATGGTTCTGAATAGTTATGTTGAAAATAGTATCATCGAAGTGAACTGATGATGATGGAGCCGGAAGGTAGGCACTGGAACTTCGTAATTAATCAATGTAACCTAGCCGTGTTTGGGCTTATTAGAATTATCATGAGATGCACTTTGGCTATAAGGTACTATCGAACTGATCTGATGATGGAGCCGGAAGGTGGAAGGTAGATACAGGAACTTCATAATAAAACCATGTAACCTAGCAGTGTTTGGGTTAATTCAAATGTCATGAGAAATAGGCACTCTAGTTATAAGTGTATCGCAACTTCCGAAATTAAAGCTATTTTGATCCTTTTAGTGTTTTTTTTAGGGAAGTCTGTTATTAATTTTTGTAAAAAGTTATTTATTATCTTGTACCTTTTTATTATTAATTTACCAAACTCTGTAAGTGCTGAGTGAAGAATTCCAACCGACAGGCTAGCAACTCGGCGGGGATGCCCAAGGCTTTGGAGCTTCGACTCAACAAGTGCATCATTGCCGATGATCCTCTTGGCTCGCCTCTCAATTGTCTCAAGTGCATCAAGCTGGTATCGGAATCCATCCCAAAGATGAGAGCAGTACTCCATACATGATCGAACTTGCGCATGATGAAGTTTTAGCAGCTCTTCCGGCGTGAAGTACCGTCTGACCTTCGCGAGGATTCCTAGCTTTTTTGCTGCCAGTTGAGCCTTTGCTTCGATGTATGGCCCAAAGTTGAGAGTTAACGTCAGCGTAACACCAAGAAGATCAAGATGGTCGGTTATTGGCACGGTCACACCTCGGAAAGATGGAGCCGGGTGGAATTGACTCCGTTTAGCGGAAAAAAAGACACGCTTGGGTTTTAGTTGCATTGAACTTGACCAGATTGGCATCGCCCCAATCGGAGACCGCCTTCAAGGACGAGTTCAAGCGTTCAACCATAGCCTCTCGGGATGACTGGATCTGTGACCCACTAACGCGTGCGTCAGCCACATATCTCTCGGCAACAGTGCTGTCGTCTGCATACCCAAAGATACCGGGTTTAAGTAAGTCATTTATGTGCAGCAAAAGCAGTGTTGTCAAGAGTACTGACCCCTGAGGGACCCCGGCATTAATATCCATTTGACCGGACAAAAATGTATCGGCGAACTATTCGTTGGAGTGCCGGGTATTTATTAGGCAACATTTGTTAATAAACACTGTTTTAAACAGTTTATAAACAAAGGTGATGAAACATTGTTTAAGAAACATGTTGCCGTGTTCTCCACTTCGAATGAAGCAAGACGAATCTAGTTTATAAGCAAACATCTACAGGTGTGGACGTGTGTTGCGCGAGTTTATAAACTAGTGAGGTTATAACATAGTTTTTAAGTTGTGTGATTACTAACCTATTAAGGACCACGGTCTGAAATAAAGTATTTTTTAATTTATTTTTTATAAACATGGATGTAGTGTGGTCCACCTACCAGAATTCTATGTTCTATGAATTTTTGGTCGGGAATCGAACCCACGACCTCCGGCATAGCAAGGGTCACTAAAGTCTGGTATTTTTTAGGCAACATTTGTTGATAAACTGTTTACGACGTGTTTATCACAAAGTTTACCGCAAACAATGTTTCTGAAACTTGCCGTTCACACTTGTCAGTTCTTGCTAGGATGTCGCCCGAGGAAGTAATGATGCTTTGTGCTGCTTACATAATAATTTATAAGAGTGCTACTAGAAAAAAAAGGGCAAATGCGAGTCGGACTTGCGCACTGAGGGTTCCGTACAAACTTACCTATATATTTGACATTTATACCTCATCATCTTCCTGCCCTTGTCCCGTCTTATTTGGGGTCGCGGCGCCACATGTATTTAACTTAATTACATTTTGACTTATATAATTAATCTCCCTTATAACTATTGTTCAATTAATTTCAATTATTTTTAATTGTAATGATAAATAATATAATTTTATACCCATAATTTTAAAACAAAACTGCAGAATATTATGATCATAATATTGAATGCACATAACGTTGTACAATATTCTGACAAATAAATGCATTCTATTATATGAAAACAATGTAATTCCCGAATTGAGTTACAAAGATTTTTCCAAATGGCAAAAACTGTTTTTTTTTGTGACAGTAGAAATTTACAGTTTTTAGATTGTTTCCTATACCTGTTGTTACCTATAGACCAACAGGCCAATCAACACTTCCGGTAAAATGTGTTTTTGAATGGGTCAAAATATTGCCTTTTTTTATTTGATATAAACCAGTGCTTGACTGCGATCCCACCTGATGGTAAGCAGTGATGCAATCATTGATGGTGAGGCGCACGAGCCTATTCACTCTAGCCTTGAAGGCACCTAAATTATAGGCAACTATTTAGTTTCTAATATTTTTCAAACCTTTGACAATCGTGAATAAGTAGATTTCGTGCTATTCCAAAATATGTTAAGTAGGAAGGAGGTGCTAACTTTATAGCGCTGGCAATAGCACCCCACTAATTTCCCAGTAACCAAAACCTTATAGGAATAGAATAGAATTCACATGAAACTAGACATAAATAAAAGGTATTAGTAAGTTGTGATCTTTTTAATAAGTATATTATTATGCTATCGTTTACTAGTGCGAGTTATTTTCCTTGGTTTCTCTCCAGTGTGTTTCCACCTTCACTATTCTGGGTTGAGATGATGGCAATCTTGTTGCGGGAACGTTTGCATGATTATGGTCATGGGATTGTATGAAAGGACACCGTCAGGTACCCGATGTTTGGTTGATCTGCAATAATTGACTGGATAGTGACTGAAACGTTTCGAACTCCTTGCTAGATATTTTGATGTAGCTATCAGTCACGAAAGCCAGTTGCAATGCACAGATGGGCTTTCGTGTAACGAAAGTCACGAAAGCCCATCTGTGCTTGTACTATTTCTTATTCTTTGGTTTAGTGTAGAATGTTAGTGTAAGTGTTTAGTTTAGTGTTCTTTTTGTGTGTTTGTCTTGAAATTAATTACCAATCACGAGGCCAATATCTTTTAGCTTTCTCATCTCTTTCCAGCTCTTCTGTAAGCTCCTTCACTTTCCGCAGGTGCTGCTTGAGTTCTCGTTGCAGCTTGCTCCTACTTGGATCTTTTGGCACCCTTCCCCTAATCGTTGCTTCTTCTTGTTCCGTTGGCCACTTTTTCTTTTCGATGTTAATCTTGACGGTTTCCCCTCCATGATAGGGACAGGGTTGTGAGTCGGGGTATTCCGGGTCAGCACCAGAGCACGTTTGCTCCGTCCCATAGGACGCTTGCTGCGAATCCACAACGGAGGGTTGATTGACGTCAGCGCCGAAAACTCCAGGTTTTTGGGAGAAAACGTAGAGCGAGAAAGCGAGGATACTTGAGCCTAAGACCCCGGTGATAAGAGGGAGGACGTTGTCGCTGCTGCCACTGCCCCCGCGGCTAGGTCGCCTGGGCCCGCTGGGCGTGCTGGTCCCACCGGTCCTGCTATGATATGATCCGCGCCGGCCCGGCCCTACCCCACCTGAAATTGTCACTATCATCAGCACCATAGTTATTAATTCCGGTCGGTCCATTGGAGACTGAAAGTTTCAGGCTAATTTACATTGTATTTAGGTTAGACCAGATCAGATCAATCTTTAGGACTTGTAACAGTACCTAATTACTCATTTAAAGTCAATTTTGGTACACTTGAACATGGTACACTTGCAAGATTATTACATCTTCTCATACAGACCGCACAAGCATTGATCGTCATCACGTAATCCCCACTAGGGATCTGAGACTTGTATTTTCAAGTCTAGCTTTCCTCGCAGTGTTTTCTTTTTATCTACCTGTTAGCAATTGGAGGCTTATTATATAGGAGACACTGTCCTGACAGTCCCTGTCTCCAATTGGCCAACACAGACTGGCGGCTGGCGGTGTTCATTCTCCATTAAGTAGTTTATTTTCTATTCTTACAATTATTGTTCACAACACTTACCACTCATATTCGTGCTTATTGACGGGATTGGTCATTCGTCATGATGTTATTTGACAGCATAATTGGATTTTATTAGTCAGATGAGGCCATGATGATGTTAGGACATGACTGACATGTCAAAATTAATATTTAGTTTTTCTTTTTTTTTGTCTTTGGTAAACAGAAGATCCAATATTACGAAAAAGGATGCAGGCCAGGGCAGACAGTATTGTTCGTCATTACCGTGGCCCTTTACCGCAACAGGCAACTGAAGTCACACAGGTGGGTTTTAGTCAGTAAAAGTTTGACACTTTCTCTCGTTCCACCCAGAGTGGAAGCAGTGATTTGATGATTTCCCATTGAATAATAAAAAGGCCAGACAATATACAACATTATTTTTAGTATATGCGAAACCTGAAATTATAGTATGTTCAGAATCAGTAACTGAATCGATTCCAGTCATTTTTACACCATGTTATATTTTTTTCCCAAAAATATTTAGAAAAGGTCACAAGTTGGACACCACCGACACTAAAACAACAGGGCACGGTAGGTCATAGCGGGAATTAGGCGCCAGCGCACAGCTAGGTGTAGGAGCAAAACCACCCCTCAGTCACCCGGATGACCCAGTGACCATGTATTTGTGCGGGCAACCAGGTATCTTAACAAGCTTATAACTTTGTGATTTTTCTTGATATAGTTATGAAATTTATTCTTTACATAAAAATACTAGACACGTGTTTCGGGTTTCGCATAAACTAAAATTGATATTGCTTATCAAAGGAGATTACATGGAATCTCAATCTTAAAACTTAGGTATTAGTAATTAGTAAAGGTTTGAAATGTTAATTATGCTGATTCTGGAGTCCAGGACTCTGTATAAAATCAAGCTACATTAACCGAAACACTCGGAAACATTTTCGTTCGTTCCTATAAAGGAACAATTTGATGTTATTGTTAGTTCGAGGATCACGTGTTTTATCAAAATACGGTGGTTATAACAAACGCACAATGTTGTAGTAAGTGCAATGGTTGTGACGGAGCTGCAAGCAGGTGCATTCTACAAGCTGAGCGAGCAAACACGGCCTTATTCCGCCCCAATACGGTGCACCGGCCTCCAAGTTTGGACAAATATGTAGGGAACCCTGTACGGCATGTCTTGTACGAAATAGCAGAGGTATTTAGGCTCGACATCAAACGATATTAATCACCAAGAGGGTTTCTCCCATTTTGGACTTTGTCCGTCAGAGTTATAGTGTGTTTTCATACGCAGTGTTAAAAGTTTGGGAGTGAAGTGTGCGGGCGGGGGAGGAGTATGCGGTCTGACTGGTTGCTCGAGCGACGACCGGAGGCTGCGCGCGCGCCAGCCGCAGGTACAATCCTGTGCTTAATTTTATAATTAAAGCCCACGTGGTCGCTCAAGATAATATCTTGACGCGAAAATATGCAGTTTAAAATCCGTGTTATCTCTCACCTTGGGTGTTTTCTCGCCGTTTCCTTTAATAAAAAGATTTCGCTCAGTTTTACGTAAACATTTACTAAACTTTGAGCCTCCAAATTGTTATTGTCTTCATTATATTGCCTTTGAGCTTTGCGCAAAATGAAAACTGGTAAAACGTTTGTTATATGTAGTTTCGCACGGTTTATATTGTTTCTAACCGTCTATGATGTTTCTTAAGTCAAGATTACGATCAGGTGTAAGCTACCTGATATAAACCTAACTACAATTAAAGTTTTAGTTAGGTGTGACTAAAAAGTTTTTTTTACTAATGTTCGTATATATAATAATGCTTTGTAATTCCAAAATTATTTTCATGCTCCAGGTGAGCTTTCAGCAAAGTTTGGTATTGTAAGGGCGGGCGCTCGACGTGCCGCCGTGCCCGACTGTACGGGGCCAAGCTCTGGCACGAGTCTTGTAAAGAATTTATAGGAGAGCCGGGCGCGGGTCGCGCCAGTGTCGTGCGCGCCTCGCCTGCGCCCGCGCCGCCGCCATCGCGCCCGAGCGACCCAGCGCAGCGTACGCCGGGAAAAGTAAAAGTTTTCAGTGCAGTGCAGTGCAGTGTAGTGACACAGACGAGAGCACTGGAATGGATGGCTAGGTACGCATCGTCTTATTTAGAGAAAAAAAAATACTCCCACGCTTGTGGGAAGTTAGCCTATTGTGGAGCTCGCAGCGAAAGTTCACTTGATGTTTATAGATTGGTAGGGCCTTGGGACTATGTAGATGTAGTGCTGTGCATAGTTTAAGTTGTAACAACTTACTGCAACGTGCTGAGTCTCACTTGCTAGTTGTGAGCCAGTTGCGAATCCGAGGTCTACCCAGACCGGTTACTGGCACTGTTCGAGATGTTATTGAATGGAAGAACTAAATAATGATAATAAGTATAAACTGGATATTTTAGGTATAAATCAACGACTATAGGTAATTGGTCTATTAAAACTGCCAATCTTGCTGCTAAAATGTGCGTTTAACTAAACACTGAACACTCAACCCTGCCATCCCCAGGAAATGCAGAAATGATTATAGAATCTAAGATACATATATATGATCCTAGTTAATAAGTACCAATTTCATGAGAACGTTGTTTCAGGTAATAAAAAAATATGTACCTAAATAAAAAAATAAAAAAATATAAAACAATAAAATGAAATTATTTCGGTATATCTAATACCTACACAGGAAAAGCATAGCTAGATAGGTAAACAATGTAATATTCCGTAGCAATACTACATTGTTTATGTACCTATCTAGTAAAATAAATATAATTAGGTATCCATAGAGAAAGCAGGTACCTACTAGGTAAATGAATCTAAATTACACTCACAATTTTATTAAGAACACGAATAAAATAAGGCTAAAGAAAACAAAACAAGAAAATGAACTTTAAAAATAGATAATTAATTGAATATTTGTTGTACATAGTAAGCCGTATGTGTAAGTAGGATAAGTCGTAAACCATGCAAAAATGGTAAACATACAAAATAAAATATACAAGGAGAAAGAAAAGTAGCTCTGCTTGTCTACCAAAATTCCTACAATTTTAGATGAAACTTGTAAGACTGTAATAACTGCTGCATAGATTGACCGATTGAGTGCTTCCCTTACTAAGGACGATCCCTGGACGTCATCTTAGCAAACCAGACCCCTTTCATGTTTTGGAAAACACGTTACGCCGCGCGCCGATGGTCCTGGATAATTATACAAATGCTGTTACGCATACCTACTCTGAAACCTAAAAAAGTACCACTAGTCTTACCAAAGAATATCATACTCAATCATCGACTTATATTCTAGCGAACATGTATATCGATGTACTCAATGATCAAAAAATAAGTAAAAGGTTTTTTTTTAGGTGGGAAATCATCCAATGACATCTCGCGCCCTTGGGCAGAGCGTGAGGGCGTGTCAGACTTTTACTGACTAAAACCCACTCCTATGTTCCTTCGTTGCCTTGCATTCCAGGGACGGTTTTCCTTTCAGAAGCGAACGTATGGCCCCAGTAGGCTTCGACCCTACTGGGCCCCCTACGGTTTGCTGACATCTCCTTGAGGCGCGCGTGGAACACTACGTGTCGTCGACGACTTGGGCTCTTTCCGGACGGTCACGTCCGGTAACCGGACGGCGGGCTACCCATTGCTTGACGTCCACAAACTCGCAAATACGTTGGTCGGAAATCGGGATCGGGTCCCGGCGGTTGGGGCGCGAGGGCCGTTACCTCGCGCATGCAGCCGCCTCCATTGCCAGCATTACTGCTTCGCAGAAGGAGGCGACCGCCTGTCGCTCCTCCTCGCTTCGGACCATGGCCTGTACCAATGCCCGGCTCGAGAGATCGTTGCTGCCGATCGCCCGGTGGAGGTCTACTCCTTCGCTCCGTGTAAAATACTGGTATTCTGTTGCATCTGGTAAGACGGGAGCCCCCACATAGTTGCCAAAAGGCTTGGGCTAAGTAATTGATGTAGTTACTCACTCATCTTCGCCGGCGAGTGCATTGATGACACCATCTTCCAATTTGGCTAGTTACCCAATAAGTGCAGCTTTTCTTTTTTTTATGCTCGATAGGTTCGCGCTTGACCGCTATCTCACCTTATGGAAAGCGACGATGCGGTCGACGATGGAGCGCGCTTACCTAGAAGTAACATATTCACTCTTGACTTAAAGATTCCCGGGTTGTAGCCATCAGGAAACACAGTTTCCGCAAGGAATTCCACTCCTTAGCTGTACGCACAATGAATGTGTTCTCAAAACATTTTGTGCGTATAGGTGGGATGTCCACCATATACCGGAAAGTTCTTTGAAATTATAGTAATGATATCGAGTTGGAATACTGTAATTCAGCTATATCTTTTTAAATCGGAAGTCTTCGTTGGGAAAATCATCTTATGACATCCCCCGCCCTTGGGCGGGGCGGGAGATAGTGTCAGACTTTTACTGACTAAAAACCCACTCCTGTTCCTTCGTTGCCTTCGTCCCAGGACCCCGGGTTTCGCTTTCACACTATCCATGGCCCCAGTAGGCTTCGACCCTGCTGGGCCCCTACGATTTGCTGATATCTCCCTGAGGCGCGCGTGGAACAATACGCGCCGTCGACGACTTGGACTCGGTCCGGACGGTTACCGGACGGTCGGACGGCGGGCTACCCATTGCTCGCCGTCCGCAAGCCCGCGCCTACGGTGGCCGGTATTCGGGATCGGAATCCCGGCGATTTGGGCGTGAGGACCGTTGCCTCACGCGATCGGCCGCCTCCTTTGCTAGCATTACTGCTTCGCAGAAGGAAGCGACCGCCTGCCACTCCTCGCTACGGACGATGGCCTGTACCAAGGCCCGACGCGAGAGATCGCCGCCGCCGATCGCCCCCACGAGGACACGGCGTTGCTCTGCCCAAGCGGGGCACACCTCCACCGTATGCTACACCGTGTCCTCCGGGCGGTCCACACAGTGGATGAATCATAGTTGCGAAAAGGCCGGGGTTGGGTAAAGTAATTGATGCAGCGGCAGTCAAATCTGCAGCCACCGACACAAGTGTATTAGGGATTACCTAATACACTTGTGTCGGGGGCTGCAACTGTAACACCGGGGTGGTTCTAGTGAGCAGTAGTCTGCCACCCCAGGGTCCCTTCACCCACCCCAGGGCAGAGGAAAAGCATAAGGACTTCCAGCTCGAAAAAAAATATTATGCACGCACTCACCTTCGCCCGCTAGTGTATTTATTAATGACATCGTCTTACAGGGGCGTAGCTACAGCCGTATTAATTATATGGGACCCCGAGTTACAGGGGCCCCAACGTGTAGGTACAAAACAGTGAGTGAATCATGTACAAAGGCAAGCTTAACTCAACAATGAGTTTTCTCTCAACAAACCTTGTCTCCACAATCGTAAATTCTCTTATTGATAGTATTTAATCATGAATAATGACTATTTGATAGTATGTTCCATAGCTTGCTCTGCTTGTTCTAAAATTTTCTACATAAGATCACAATAATACCCTACCCTAATCCAGAATACTCTAATAAACGGGCTCATTTTCAATCGAGATTTCTAAAAATTTCCAGCTGTCTGGTCTCGAAAAAAAAAAACACTGAAACTATACAGGCACCTCTCGGCTAGCTACGCCACTGCCGTCTTTCAACCTGGCTGCTCACTCAATAAGTGCGGCTTTTCTTTGAAATTATAGTAATTTTAACAAGTCGGACGACAGTACGAGGTCGCCATTTTATTAGCGGCACCATCATTAGCCGAGCTATGGTATTACATTATCTGTTACTTAGCTTGTTCTGTTTAATAACCCTGCGTAGCTATCTCTGCTACAACTACGGAGAAATTGCAGCTAATATAATCTTGACGCCATTTAATTGTGATAGGCTGTTTGATGTCACCGCCTCGTTTGATTGGCTATACCGGTTTTTGATTTAGCTTGATAGCCTTTTTTATTATTGACTAGCGATCTACCCCAGCTTCGCATGGACATCCTCAGCTTTCCTCTACTATAATATGCATGTGTTATACACTAAAACTTCCACATGAATCACTCTGTCAATTGGTAAAAACGGCATGAAAATCCGTTCAGTAGTTCTTGAGTTTATCGCGAACATACAGACTGACAGACCCGGTAGGGGAACTTTGTTTTATAATTATGTAAGGATAATTATACAGACTCGCATTTGACGTGCGTTTGACCACTATCTCACCTGATGGTAAACGATGATGTGGCCGACGATGGAGCACGCTTGCCTAGAAGTAACCTGTTCACTCTTGAATTAAAGAAGGGAATTCAGCCTTCCTTGATAAGCTTGCTTAAAATTGTGATAGAAGACAATTAAGTTTTGGTTAAGTTAGTGTATTTTAATGACAGGTTTTAAGCTATAATTACATTTTGAACATTGCTCTCCGAAACCGTATTTACTTACGGAAGTTCAAACATACTGCGCCCTGTTTACATTGATGATTGTGATGTTCTTACTGCTGCCTTTAGTCTGCAGCGGATAAACAAAGAAATGGTCAGGCCTAACGTATGAGAAATATCTTCTATGGTCGTGTTCGCCTTTCCCTTTTCCTAGATAACCTACAATTAATATCTGTACTTAGGAAAAACTTTTCATGGTGGTGGTTAAAACATGGTGGTGGGTTTGGGTCAAAAAAGTTCTAGCTAGTGTTCATTTGGTGTGTGATATGAAGGTTAGAGTCAAAATGGCGGGTGTACCACAGCGAATTAAATTATAGTAATTAATTACTGATAAAATGTATTATTCAGTACCTAGCTCTAAAATATCTGTACCTTCTTCAGAATTATTATAATTTAATTCGCTGTGGTACTACACTCGCAATTTTGACTCTCACATATGAAGCGTATGCCGCGTCTTCAGCCATGTTTTTGAGGGTATGAAATTATCTTCAAACTTCTCCTGCTCTAGATGGAGCGAGAGGGAGTATCAGACTTTACCTTTCAGACTTTTACTGACTAAAAGCCACCCGTGTTCCTTCAGTTGCCTATTGCGTTCCAGGCAGTGACTCTTTCGAACCGCAGCCACGCCCTCAGCCCTGGTAGCCTGCTGCCGGCAGTGTTCCACTTTACTTCATTAGCAGTCGATGGTGCGATACTGTCACATTCCACGCTCGTTTCTTACAAATGCTGTTTACGACTGTTATTTAAAACAGACTTATTAAGCCCCGTTCTCTGCCATAGATCTTACGGTTATTAGCTATTACTTTATGACCATTCCAACAGAATATGAAATGTTGAGTGGTAATGATTTAAGTAGGACATCACAACGTTCCTCCTTCCTGATCTAGTCATCATTCATTACCATAATTTCAGCCGAAAGACGTCCACTCTTTATATAGAACATAAGCCTCCCATAAAGTGGACCGATGATCTGGTGAGGGTCGTGGGAATCCGATGGATGTGATCAGGTCCTGTGCGCGGACCTGATCTAGTAAAACTAAGAAATTGTATGACGAGAGAGCCAAGAGATCAACACTCAATGACAGGAGTTGCACATCAATTCAGAAATTCAAGCGCCTGGTCCACCTAAAAAACTACCCACTACAATTAAAAATTATGTACCTAATTCTTTTGGTTTTAACATTGCTAATTGGACAATCAATATCATCAAATAATTTCACTCAGACCGGGAAAAGTTATTTGGTGATTTTCCTCCTCAAAAAAATAAATAAATTATGCATAGTGCAAGTTGTAGATGCAACTAGTAGAAGCAAGCAGTAGGTGCAAGTAGTAGATGCAACTATTAGAAGCAAGCAGTAGATGCAAGTAGTAGATGCCTAGTTGCATCTACTATAACTTGCACCTACTGCTTGTTTAGACTACTACTAGATACAAGTACTTAGTAGGTGCAAGTAGTAGATGCAACTAGTAGAAGCAAGCAGTAGGTGCAAGTAGTAGATGCAACTATTAGAAGCAAGCAGTAGATGCAAGTAGTAGATGCCTAGTTGCATCTATTATAACTTGCACCTACTGCTTGCTTAGACTACTACTAGATAAAAGTACTTAATATGTGCAAGTAGTAGATGCAACTAGTAGAAGCAAGCAGTAGATGCAAGTAGTAGATGCAACTAGGTACTAGATAAAAGTACTTAGTATGTGCAAGTAGAAGATGCAATTAGTAGAAGCAAGCAGTAGATGCAAGTAGTAGATGCAACTAGGTACTAGATAAAAGTACTTAATATATGAAAGTAGTAGATGCAATTAGTAGAAGCAAGCAGTAGATGCAACTAGGTACTAGATAAAAGTACTTAATATGTGCAAGTAGTAGATGAAATTAGTAGAAGCAAGCAGTAGATGCAATTAGTGGATGCAACTAGGTACTAGATAAAAGGACTTAATATGTGCAAGTAGTAGATGCAATTAGTAGAAGCAAGCAGTAGATGCAAGTACTAGATGCAACTAGGTACTAGATAAAAGTACTTAATATGTGCAAGTAGTAGATGCAATTAGTAGAAGCAAGCAGTAGATGCAAGTACTAGATGCAACTAGGTACTAGATAAAAGTACTTAATATGTGCAAGTAGAAGATGCAATTAGTAGAAGCAAGCAGTAGATGCAAGTAGTAGATGCAACTAGTAGAAGCAAGCAGTATATGCAAGTAGTAGATGCAAGTAATAGATGCAAGTTGTAGAGAAAAGCGGAGAATTTCAAAGATTTCTAACACCCGTGCGAAGCTAGGGAGGGTCGCTAGTGGATATACCTACCATAAAATGATTAGCACTGTTGTATGCAAACGGTACCTACTTAGTACGTATATAGGGTATGACAAATGTCTACAGGCTAAACTTACCTATTAAGTCATAGGTTTATGATCCAACATGTGCTACAGTGTACCAGAACAGAAATGTGTCTGTTTACAAATTAGCTAGTTGTAATTAGTTCCTACCTATATCTACTGCATACTTATAACTCGTACTAGTGTGCCTTCAGGCTTACTCATATATTCTTTATTAGACACAACTCACCATACCGGTTTAATATTTAATATTTGGCTTAAAATCCATGAAATTATATAAAGCTATTCAAGGTTTGCCTTTCCTGATTTCTGATTCTGAATATTTTCTAGACAAGCTACACTTCGAATAAATAATTATAAAACAGTTTTTTTTTATTCTTGATAGGTTCGCGCTTGACCACTATCTCACCTGATGGAAAGCGACGATGCGGTCGACGATGGAGCGTGCTTACCTAGAAATAACCTATTCACTCGCGACTTAAAGATTACTGGGTTTTAGCCATCAGGAAATACACATTCCGGCAAAGAATTCTACTCCTTAGCTGTACGCACAATGAATGTGTTCCCAAAACGTTTCGTGCGTATAGGTGGGATGTCCACCATATACCGTGGGTTATTGCCGTACGGCTGGTGGTCCGATGATGGAACGGGCTAGGCGGAATTATGTTATGCAATTCCGACGCACACTCCCCGAAATGCAACCGGTAGAAAACCGACAGGCTGGCATCTCGGCGTCGATGCTCAAGACTTTGAAGCCTCGACTCAACGAGTGTATCATTGCCAATGATCCTCCTGACTCGCCTCTCAATTGCCTCAAGTTCATCAAGCTGGTATCGGGATCCATCCCAAAGATGAGAGCAGTACTCCATACACGATCGAACCTGCGCTTGATAAAGTTTGAGCAGCTGTTCTGGCGTGAAGTACTGTCTGACCTTCGTTTAAGTTGGAAATAATCAAATACCTTCTCCCGCGTGGAGTGAAAGCGAGTATCTTAACTGACTGAAACCACTGTGTTCGGTTGCCGCTAGCGATCGCCTTCACCGTATCTTCCGGGAAATTGTACGATGGTAACACCCGGGCGTTTCTTCCCGCCGAACTTGAAACAGAAACCTCGAAAATGGACATGATTGTTCGGTGAGGACCTACGTCAGACAGTAAGTGAGGACGCCGTGGTATCTCTCTAACCACTACTGAAAGAGACCTATCGCTAGGATTGTAGCGCGCCCTAGCTACTGCTATCTATCTGCGGTATTTAAGTACTAAAAACGTACCTATAGTTCAACAAAATTTGTCTCTGCTTTGTTAAATCGTTTGTGTACTCGTAATTGCTCATCTCTGGCCCAGGGTGCCAGACAGATCACAATCAAAAACGGTTATCGGTTCAAGAAGCGTGCCAGGCTTCTCGCTCGCCTGCTTGCCTGGAAAACGATCGCCTTCACCGTATCTTCCGGGAAATTGTACGATGTTAACACCCGGGCATTTCTTCCCGCCGAACTTGAAACAGAAACCTCGAAAATGGACATGATTGTTCGGTGAGGACCTACGTCAGACAGTAAGTGAGGACGCCGTGGCACCTCTCTAACCACTACTGAAAGAGACCTATCGCTAGGATTGTAGCGCGCCCTAGCTACTGCTATCTATCTGCGGTATTTAAGTACTAAAAACGTACCTATAGTTCAACAAAATTTGTCTCTGCTTTGTTAAATCGTTTGTGTACTCGTAATTGCTCATCTCTGGCCCAGGGTGCCAGACAGATCACAATCAAAAACGGTTATCGGTTCAAGAAGCGTGCCAGGCTTCTCGCTCGCCTGCTTGCCTGGACAACGTCATGTCAAAGTTAAAAGCAATTAACTATGCATCAAAGCGCACTCGACATGTTCCTTCATACATTTTCATAAACCATTCGCAGTCAAGACGAACACTTATGCTAATTTTAATCGACCTCCATACGTCCATGCATGGTCGATGCCGTCGTGAAGATACAGCTACAGATTTGTGTGTAATGTCTCATTTCCAGTTGAAGTTGGTTTTTAATCAGAATGATCAATTCTTGTGCATTATAATGATCGAGGTCAAGTCGTAACCTCATTTCGGTGACAATCAATGTGGGAAAAGAAGAAATGTTTTGTACATTTTGGACTCCAGAGAATTTTGTGACAGTTTATTTTTTTTGGTTGTAAGTAGGTAACCCTTTTCGAGGTACAATTTCATACAACCGCTCTTACGTGATTATGATGTTATTTAGATATTTTGGATACACAGCTACCTTATGGATATTATCTAGGCTTAAAAAGAAATCAAAACACAAATTTGTGTAAAACTAATCTCGTAAAGACCTCTGAAAATGTGCTATTTTACGTGAACTTTGGCCCTCCATGATGTACTCATGTATTAAAAATATAAAAAAGCACATGAATAGAAGCCTTGCACATTTAATCGAGATTCTAAATGACGACAATTGACAACGAATGACAATTTTTCCAAAAAACTTTTAAGGGTTTAAAAAAATCACGTATTTCCTGGAACAAGTTTTGTAAAAAATTCGACTAAATCACGGAATTACCGAATGCTAACAGAGTTTTCAAGTGTTATTTCTCTTTTTTTGCATTGCCTTTTCTTCATACAGTCAATTCAGTGACAGCAAGTCAAAGCGATGTTATCATTGCGTTTAATTCTTGTCTAAACAGCCATTGCTCCAAGTCACGATGCTCACTTTTTTAGAAAATATACTTAACCAATTATATTTTCACGTGTGAATCCCATGTCGAATGCAAAAAGCATGGGAAAGACGCCGCGTTGGCTGCTAACCAGTGAAAGTTAAGCAATGTTAGCGAGCATTTACGATGATTTGTTGTTGTGTACTCGTTAGTTATAATAGATAATTGGTTTGTTGCTGAAATTATGGATTAAAAAGAGTATGACATCACTATAATCACTCTAATATTATTAGTAAAGGCGAAACTTTGTGAGTATGTGTATATTTGTTACTTCATCACACTCTGAAGGCTAAACGGCTCAACGTATTTCTTTAAACTTTGGTCCAGGAATAGCACTGTATAGGATATTTGTTAATCCTGGAATATGTTGCCTTGGGATAATTCTCTACAATCACAGCAGCTAGTAATATGATAATAACATGTTAGCTATACTGCCTCAATACTGTCACATTTGAGACTGGCGAGTGATACAGTTGAGATGTTTTATAAATCCTCGAATTTTGCTGTTTTCGTCATAATCTCTAATCTTCTTCTTTTCCAGTCTATGCTGTACATAAGCATAATCAACCTTATAATGTTCCTACTACAATTCTGGCCTCGCTATGAAAGGGAATGGGCCGTGATCCAGCACTTGGACCCAATGCGGATCGGTGGATGTCACATCACACACGGTGTTCGGTGATCACATAGGTACATAAAGTAAAATGCCTATCTGGGGTTAAACCCGCGATTTCCAACTAGTAAGTCGGGGCTGTTACCATTGCTTCTGGTAAAAATTGTGTATTAAATGTTTACTTCATGGCCTAAAATATCTGGGCTAGTGTTTAATTCTCTTTGGTTGCGCGCCAATCCCGGCATCAGTGACGTTTTAAGTCCTCTTAGTTGGCCACTCCAATCCCGGGATCAGTGACGTTTTAAGTCCTCATAGTTGGCCACGCCAATCCCGGCATCAGTGACGTTTTAAGTTCTCTGAAGCTCATTGTACCTATGAAATGTACAGTTCAAAGAAAGTAGCATTATATCTATGTTAGATTGTCCCCTCCCTATAGCAGTGAAGGTTTTTGACCCTGAATGTCAATACAATAAATTATTTCCACGGAACGCATGCCCATGCACTTACATTGAAACTGAAACATATCATCCGACAAATCTATCCGAGAGCACGCGACGCTGCGCACTCGATTAAAAACTTAATTTATTCAGGTCAATGACCTACTATTCGGTAGCTTGAAAACTTGACATTTACAAAAGGATTTGATGTCATCAAAATATACAGTATGCGGAATATCGCCGTAGGGTATAAAACGAAAGAACGCGTGGCATCCGAGAGGGCCACATAAATCCTACTTCGACCAGTTTTTGTCCGTTTTTGGATTCCATTGTGTCAGGTATACAGTAGGGTTGCCAACCGTCGCGAACACGGGGGACACGGGAAATGTTGTCTGATTGCAAAATAATTTGGAGATGAGACAAAACCCCTGCTGTGTAAATTGTTCGAATAAAAAATATTTTCGTTCAACATTTTTTATGTTACGAAAGCGGTATAAAGAATTTTATGAAGTCAAAATAAAAAACATACTCGTACATATTAACGTTCTACTAAGAAGATTATTTATGATAAAATTTTATTGAGCGAATCAAGTTGTAAAAAAAGTTGGTTAATTATTTATTCATGGACGTTTTTATGTGTTTTTGATTGGCAAACATAAGGAAATGACGCAGTGTTGTATGTATAATAATCCTGCCATAGCTGATGAAAGAGGCACCCTTGTCGGGTAACATCTGCTGCGTTATCGGGTTGTAGTTAATTGATTCCCGATGTTACTGATCGCATTTAGATTGTCTGCTCATCGGATTTAATGAGCGAATAAAAGGAGCTTTAGGAGTCATTATAAGTAAATTATTCATTTAATCAAAAAATCTGTGTTTTTTTTCGTATCTTTATGAGGTACCACGTACCTACAACCCGTTTTAGATAATCTTAGAGTGTATCCATGTATAATTTTATTGTTATTCAAATGTTGAGAAAAGATTGTGAACAGATTGAAATTGATAAAAAGGAATAGGTAATAATTTTCTGATAGGAATTTTACTGAAAATGTTCGAAGGCAACAGTTTTATAAAAATACTGAGTATAAAAATAAATGGTTACTTTTCCATAACTGAATACTGTGACCAGATCTTAGAAACTGGCCAGATCGTTTTAAACGTTAAAGTTTAATGATATTTCAATCTTCGTTTGGCCTACTTTCTTTAGACCCTTTATTATCATTGAAATCCTACATCAATGATGATAGTCAAACGAGGATTGACATATCATCAAATGTTAACGTTTAAACGATCTGGCCAGTTTTAGTTGGCCATATCATGAAGTGATCAATTCTAAGATCAGGCCACGACAGATACGTTACACCTACATCAATAGAGTCAAATAAGCAAATAAAGTTAGAACTACATTAGACCGACGCACACGTGTAACACGCCTGATTTGTATTTTGGCGTCGTGTGGCGTGGATTAAGTGTAGCTCTACAAGTCTAGTTTCTATATAAAATGTATGGAGTCCGACGCGCCCAGATCGGCGTGTGTGGCACACGTGTGCGCAGTGTAGTAGCTTTAGTAGTGTGTACGTTTGGATATGACCGATAAAACGCTGAATAAAAGTAACCATTTATTTTTTTACTCAGTATTTTTATAAAACATATATATCTATATTATAGAAAGGTATCTACTTGATAGATCCGACAAATTCGAAGCGTTTTTCAATGTTTGGTTAAATGCAGTTTTATTATGATTTGCAAGTCTTCTTTAATCTAATTCTTGGTCAAGTCTATATAATTTCTATATTTAATGCTCAACCACTTACTAAATTACATACCTGCATAAATCCTGGTATAATAAAAGCGCATAATATGAATAGAAAACCTTATAAAATATTTTTTATTAAGTAAGTAAATAATTGTTGGTTCATATCTGCGTTTCTCGGTAAGATATCTCATGAGAGGTGACATAGCGCGGTGAGACACAAATATGTGATGTTATTCATGTTAAAACAATGCGCCAGTGTAGTGTGTCGCCACGACACATTACTGGGCAATAAAGACACAGGCACCGGCAGGCAGCGTGTAGGTACCGAAGGACCAGCTTTACCTTACGGAGCACGTTAGGACTGAGAATAATGGTTTGACACTTTCACAGAGGCGCAAAACCAACACAATTATTAGTAAACTAGCTTTTAACCGCGGCTTCGCTCGCGTACATAAAATATAACATATGTCACTCAGGAATAAAGCAGGTTTCTATAGGTGGAAAAATTTTAGCAATCGGTCCAGTAAGTACTTTCAGAGATTACCTCCTAAAAAAAAAAAAAAAAATATATTTTGTAGGAGTTGTAGATAATAATATTCCACAACGTCATCTATTTGGTCCCTTAGGCAGAGCTTGTGCTATGAGTACTGGATAACTGATAAACTTACTTTTTACTTAAAATAAAAAAAATAAAACTGGGCAAGTGCGAGTCAAACTGGCGCACTACGGGTTCCGTACAAACTACAATTACCGAAGGGAGTCTCGAACATTTTTCCGTATTGCAAAAATGTTTTTTTTTTCCTATAAGGGTTCTTATTTTTTCCTTTTGAGGTAAGGAACCCTAAAAATATATTATTGTCATGACATATAAAGTTGTTGGGTAATAGGTTATGTAAAAGTTAAGGGGTGGGGACCTAGTGTCCTGAAACAGGCCTAGAGCCTCGCTTAGGTACCTGCCTACAACTATATTCTGACTAAATTATTAAAAAATCAGTGACGTCACGGTGGCAGTGTCATATTCTTATTATTTTTTTTCTTTCTTATTACACACAAAAATATCAAATGCAAACTTAAGCAATATTACTTAAGTATTATTTTTTAAGAATGTTTTTTACTTGTACTTGCGGACCTAAAGATTAAAAAAAAATTGTTATCGACAATAACGTACAAATATAAAAAACTCATTTTGTATAGTTTCGATGTTGAGATGGATTCATGATAGCACAAGTTTAAACCTTAGTGGTTTTTGGTTGCAATTTAACTTAGAATATCCTGTATTCTTTTGTATTAATAATAAAATAATAATAAAAAAAATACGGCTTTTTTAATCTGTAAAAGTTTATCCCGTGTCTTTCTTGACTTTTAATAGAGCTTCTCAATTTTATTTTGTGGGGAGGTAATAAAGAGCAGCGCGCAAGCTTATTGCCCCCGCGCTGCGCATGCGCATCCAACCAGTGATTAATAACAGAGTGTTTGCTACCGGACGAAGGGCACAGCCCAGCTTTGTTCGGGCTTGCATTAATTTGCTTACCACATTTTTTGAGGTTAGAAGACCATGAATTCTTTATTGCGCACAAAAATTTAATACGGGTAGTAAGTACACATTTATTTAACAATTCATGTATCTACAAAGGTGGGCTTAACTCAACAATTAGTTTTATCCCAGTAAATCATCATAATAAATAAAGTTTAATTTTCCCACCGAAAAAAAAAGCTACCGAGTTTAATTTTATTTTCAAACCATCCAGGGATCCACTCAAATATACACATACAATATTAAGATATATATATACATATCTACTAATAAACACCAATATGTACTAACTTTCCATCTTGGCTATTTCCGAAGGGATTTTTAGGGAAGCCATTCACTATGTAACCTGGTTATTACATTCATCGTTGTATATTGTATGTCGTTGGCAGGAAATTTATTTTAAACTTTATTTATTGCGTCCATAAAATGCCAATTATTGTTATGACATCTTTAATGGCTGTCACTATTCTCTTCGTGAATATAAATGTACTATGTAAGTTGGCGATAAAACTAGATTTATTACTAACTATTGTCCCTAACTGATAGTGCTCAATCAAAGCTGTCAGTACATACAGATTAGGGTTACCAGCTGTAATATATATTATAAAAAAATATTATATAGTACACAAAATACTATATTTACGTCGGTAGTTACAATTCGAAAAATCTTAAATTACTGATCTCTGAAACTGATCTCTGTAATCTTAATACCTACTGATTCGTTGGTAAAACGCAGCTTAGAGGAGCCAAGATATTCCAGCAAGGCTACCACGAGCTCTTAACGTGATCGATTTTACGACCTAAACTGAACTGTTAAAGGCATGTATATAGGGCGTATGCTCCATTCCTCTTTCTCACTCGCTGATATTTTAACTCATCATGGTAAGTCTCACTCGAAAGTCTGGAAAGTGGCTGGAAAGACCTCACGGCGTCCTCACCTTCCGCATGACGCAGGTTCTCACTGGACATGGGCAGTTCGAATCGCCCGGGTGTCACCACTGTGTGGACCGCCCGGAGGACATGGTGGGGCATACGGTAGACTGTAGAGGTGAGCCCCGCTTGGGGAGACCACCGCTGTGTTCTCGTGGGGGCGATCCGCAGCAACGATCTCTCGCGCCGTGCCTTGGTACAGGCCATGGTCCGGTGCGTAGAGGAGTGGCAAGGGGTCGCCTCCTGCGAAGCAGTAATGCTAGCAAAGGAGGCGGCCGCACGAACACGCGCGAGGGAACGGCCCTCACGCCGCAGCCGAGATGCGACAGCTGGGGCGTGATGATGCGATGCACCGTAGTCGAGCAATAGGTAGCTCGCCGTCCGAGCATCCGGTAATCGTCCGGACCGAGCCCAAGTCGTCGACGTCGAGATGTCAGCAAACCTTAGGGGCCCTGGGTTCGCTTCTGAAAGGAAAACCCGGCATTGGAATGCAAGGCAACGAAGGACCTAGGAGTGGGTTTTAGTCAGTAAAATTCAGACACGCCCATCCGCTCCGCCCAAGGGTGGGAGATGTTATTGGATGATTTCACACCTAAAACCAAAAAAAACTTGCTGTGCTCGCTCTGGCATCTTATATTCTCACCTTTCTCAAACTTTTTTGCATTGTCAACATGAATCTTTGAATCTGGGTGCCTAAGCTGCAAAATGTTGGTCAAAATTGTTTCATTAATATTTTGTGCCATAAAAAGTGTAACAATGATTGTTATGCAAAAACAGAAGAAAATAAATATCAGGAGAAACAAAAATCTACATTAAAATTAACGTGTACCTACTTTTATTTTTTCCAATATTTCTAAAAGAACTATATTTTTACAATGATTTAAAAAAATACTATTTTTCTTCCAAAAACAGTGGTAACCCTAATACGGATTAATATGAAAATCTTTACATGTCTAGTATAAAACCAAATCGCTTTCCACGTTTGTTTGTTTATCTGCTATCACTGCCTTAATATTGCAACGGATAAACGAGGAAGATTTATGTTTATGTACCTATAATTTAGACCCATACGAAGCCGGGGCGGATCACTAGTCTATACTAATATTGTATAGAGGTAAAGTTTGTTTTGTTTGTAGGAGGTAATTTGTTCACCGATAGAAACCTGCTTTATTACTGAGTGACAGGCTATATTTTATGTACACGGGCGAAGCCGTTTCATTACCTTGGCTAGACCGAAAGCAGATTTTTCTAAAGCCTGATTTTAACACCGCCGATAGCTGATGACCATAACCTGAACTAGAGATTGACAGTCTAAAGTGTTACAAACTTTTTACAATAGAAATTGTCATTCACACTTAAATTTTCCTTGGTCCTTCGAGCCGAATCCTTACAATAAAGTTTATTGAAAAAAAAATATGTAAACATAATAATATCATAGATCCGGATCTTAGGAACAAAAAGAGAATTATTAATTACTGAGAAGTAATTATTTTGTAAACCTTTTATGGAGAAACTAGCTTCTCTCAGTGGCTTCGCCTGCGTTGGAGTAGAAACAGATCCCAAGGGAATATACTCTTGGGATAAAAAAGTACCCAATATTCTCTTCCAGAACTTGATCTACCCGTTTATCAAGAATAACAGACACACACATACATATGTACATACTTACTAACTTTCGGCTTTATTGTATTGTAATGTATTTCGGGCTGGTATCTGCAACCCCACGACTACAGCGCGTATTACGGGTGGGACAAATGTGTCATTTGATCTACCTCAGCTCCTCAAAGAAGGCTAGTAGTGCCTTGATGTTACTGAACATTTCACGGAGGGTACCTACAGGGTTTCCGAATTACTTGGCCCTGTATCCAGCGACAACTGGGCAGCTTAGAAGCAGATGAGCTGCTGTCTCGTCCTCCTCCACGCAGGCTCTGCAGAGTGGGCTGTCTAGGCTGTAACTCCTATGACAGAGAGGTGCGTCTTTATATGTTCATCATCATCATCATCATCAACATTTCAGCCGATAGACGTCCACTGCTGGACATAGGCCTCCCCCAAATGTCACCACAATGAACGGTCCTGTGCGTCTCGCATCCATCGAATTCCCGCAACTTCACCAGGTCATCATTCCACCTTGTAGGGGGCTTTCCAACACTGCGTCTTCCGGTGCGCAGTCGCCACTCCAAAACCTTTCGGCCCCAACGGCCATCTGTTCTGGGAGCAATGTATATGTGAATGTGATAAATATCACTGCTATCAACGCGTCTACAGTAATAACCATCAAATGATGTTAAAATAGCTCTGTTGCAAATGTCGTTAAGGTTCAAATAACGTGCCGCGTCAATATCAATCATGTGGACGTCTAATTAAATTAGTTTCCAATAGCAACGTTACTGTGAATAATGCGAATTCTAATTATATCCTCGTTTATTGTACCCACACTATGAGCCTTATCATGTCACAAGTTTGTGCAACTCGATACAAAAAAGTATCTAGTTTTAATGTGCAAAGCTTTTTCCTAAAATATTATAAAACGACCAGTCCCAGGTGCTTATGGTTTTTGCCCCCCTAGCCAAGTTACAACCGTTTCG
The DNA here is from genome assembly GCA_961205895.1 of Mythimna pallens. NCBI lineage: Eukaryota > Metazoa > Arthropoda > Insecta > Lepidoptera > Noctuidae > Mythimna > Mythimna pallens. The sequence goes on from OY540829.1 coordinate 25,408,625, forward strand.
TGTTCTCCAATCGGTAACGCCTCGGTGTCAGCAATTGTAGAAAACGATATGTTGGTAGCCATGTTGACGCGCCTGAGTCGGCCGCTCGCTTTACAATGTCGTTCATAACAAAGGATGTAGCGTTGAACATTGTAGAAACGGTAACAATTCAATCTATCATTTTGAACGATGTGAACTTGGCTACGAATTTTCTATTCGTTTGTTCTGACCACGTGACTTAACGTTGAAATGATGTCATTCCCTTAAATTTAATTAGTTTTCGTCTAGCGTTAACAATTGCCGATTATCAACTTGGCTAGGGGTGCTGGTAAGTACTTAAAAGTCAAAAAATGAAGACCACAGAAGTCATCATCACACATCAGCTCTCGTAGGAAACTTATGAGAAAGCTAGCCGCTAGCTATACAACAAGTAGCATCTAGATCATGCAAGGTGCTAAGTCCCGGAAAATGCCATTGAAAAGTGAGAATCCTCCGAGGTGTTGGGTCTGGTCCGGACAACTGCCCAACAGTTGAGATTTCGGAATGTTGTATACTATATATATATATATACTAATCGTGCGGAGAACTCTCATACTGCGATGCAGAATTCATACAAAATAGCAGATTTTCAGAGGTCTTTACTGGATTAAATTACACAAATTTATAAATTGATTTCAATAGAAGCCTATCTAGGCTTCTATTGAAATCTAATAATATACAAGATACTGTGTGTTTCTAAAATATCTAATAAAAAATGTGAAATAACGTCATAATCGCATAAGAGCGGTTGTACGAAAAACGATAAAAAATTATGTCGAGTTGCATCCCCTTAATCAACACAGAAGGCCATCATCCATTCCTTTTCTTTCAACTGTAATACTGTGATTGTACCTTTTTTATCGGGTCAATTGCCCGAGTCGCACTAACAGCAATAAATTAATCTTTTGTCAATCAGTTAAACTCGAAGTCCAGTAGCCGGGAGCGTCAGTTACTCAAACATCCTGCGCTGAGCTCTTCAGCAGCTGTCACACATGATTGATGGTCCGCAGACGTTACATTCTACCGGCGCGATAATTATTAACACACAACGCTCGACCACGCTTCTCCTCGGCTGAGATTTGAGAAAAAAACGAATAAAAAATTTGGCTTATTACTTTTTTATCTGTGTATAACTTTTCTCGCTCTGGGTGAAGCGAGAGGGAGTGTCAGACTTTTAATAACTAAAACCCACTTGTGTTTCTTCATTCACCTTTTGCGTTTTAGGGCCGGGTTCACCATTTCGAACAATCCTGCAGTCCAACTGCTCTTAACTGTGGTTGGAAAATTCTTTATGTAAAATCTCAGGCTTAGGTTTATAGGATGTAACGCTATTTTGAAATCTCTTTGAAGTGGTTTTTCGAGATCTCTTTGAGGCACGCGTGGAACACTACATGCCGTCGACGACTAGGGTTCGGTCCTTACCGGATGGCTGGACGGCGAGCTACCGATTGCTCGTCGTCTGCAAGCCTGCGCCTACGGTGGCCGGAGAAAGCCCTGTGAGTCCCGACGCCCACTGTGCCGGCGACTGTGGTGTGAGGATATCCGTTCCCTCACTGTTGAAGTCATCTACCTCGCTAGCATTACTGCTTCGCAGTCTACTGCTGCTGCTCCTATGACGAACGCATCTCATTCATTCTCGCTCCGGACCATGGCATGAATCAGGGTCCAGTGAAGTTTGACGGTGAATCAAGAACTTTAACATCTTCTTTACTAAGCAAGTCCTTGCTTGCTTACCTTCAATTATACAAGTAAAACGAACGCTCGGTTATACATTATACCTGCTAACACCCCATCCATTGCTTTACACCAGGAGATATCGTAGGTAGTATTTAATTTTAAATCATGAAAAACATCCCACAATTACATCTCTCACCAGTCATACCACACCTGGCCATGGACTGATTGTTATAAAGATTGCAGGGAAAGCATTTCTGTATTAAGGGAACGTCGACATCCTCGTAAATGATTATAGGGTAATTTTGTTGAAACAAAGTCGAGCACCAAAGGGAATTTTCGGAATTGCATTAAGTACGGTCTCTTCTAAAATTGAATCATTCTTTTTCTCATTTTTTAGGGTTCCGTACCGTAGTCGGCAAAAATGGAACCCTTATAGGATCAATTTGTTGTCCGCCTGTCAAGGACTTTTTTATTAGGAATGCGTGAAAGTATCAATACTCAGGTCTGCTACCCTTTGGAGCAGTAAAAAACTAAAGCTTCTAAGTCAACGCATTCTAAAGGTAGAGACGTTTATACCAAATATTTTGATACTTTAAAGGGATTCAAAACATATAGAGATGTATCACAAGTAACAGGAAAAATCCGAAATCCGTAATTGCCTACATCGCAAAATAATTATTTTTTTGCGAATATGATTTTGAACCCTCGGTGCGCGAGTCTGAATTGCGCTTGACCGGTGTGGGTTTTATATTTCCGTATTCCGAATGACTTTATATATTCGTTTTTATCAAATGAATTTCAGATAAAGAATGTATGTATGTAATGTTCATCAATGTTACACCAAGCTAAAACCCACGAATTTTTACTTCATTAACATAATCAATAGGTATAACTTTCAACGACTAAAACTTCGGTGATGGAACTGGAAGGTTCCGAGGGGGAGCCAGGAAGTCGCACCCACTTGTGCGATGGGCCGTGGTGCCCATGCTTCTAACAATAGTTGATTCTTGACGCCGTCACCGTCCCGTGCCATTTCACTCGGCCCTTCGTCGTCATTATCAATTTATGGTTATGTTTAAAAGCTCCGAGTACGTCACACTCGAGGAAGCTATCCTTAGATACTACTTAATGAACAGTCATTGGAAGAGCTGTATGGAAATGAACGAGGTTCGTCGGACATAATAGGTCGTAAAAATCAACATTAGCTGTAGGTATACTATTGTTTTAAACGAAAATGAATATTTTTCTCAAAGATGCAGCAGTCTTCGTCGGTCGAAAGATACCCATCCGTCCGTCAACAGTGCTGTAATCGTAAACCAAGTACAGTAACAAACACGCTATCACCATCGGTCAGGGTTATATGGATGTCAAGCATGATGGTAGATAAGCGCTTAAACTATAAGCGACCTGCTGTGTTCTCTTCTCTCACAAGAATTGGTCAAGAATTATTAGGCTTGTCGATGACTAAATGTATATCCCGTTTTAAGCTCATATTTATCCTCGAAAGATAAAACTATGTCGTTACAAATACGTACCTACAAATAGATTCGTGAATGTAGTTTCAAAAGCATTATTATATATATTTTTTTGCACTCCTTAGCTTATCACAGACAAACATTAGCATTATCACAACGGCGGCGCGTAGTGTTCCACGCGCGCCTCAAAGAGATGACAGCAAAACCGTGGGGGCCAGCAGGGTCGTAGGCCTACTGGGGCCATGGGTCGACTTCTGAAAGGGAACGCAAAGGGCAACTGAAGGAATATAGGTTTGGTTTTAGTCAGTAAATGTCTGACACGCCCTCCCGTTTCGCCCAAGAGCAGGAGAAGACATTAGATGACTTCCCAACTAAACAAAAAATAGCATCTTCACTAGACGTAGATCTTCTGGAAAACTGGATTAGATACGTAATCCTTCCCACTGAAATCTTCTCGACATCTTCAAAAAATCTACAAAACAAAAGTTTTTATGCTTTTTCAAAGCTCCTCTTTGTGTTAAACTTGAGCCTGCCTTCCTAAACTCATAACTACCTTGGAATTTATCTACCTTTCTCTCTCTATTGATCGCTCTCTTTGTTCTTTTTAGGGTTCTGTACCTCAAAAGGAAAAAAACGAAACCCATATAGGATTTGTCTGTCTGCCTGTCAAGACCCTTTATCTCGGGAACGCGTGGAGATATTGAGTTGAAATTAAAACCATATACTCAAGTTTGCGATTTTTTAAGCTGTGAAAAAAATGTAAGTTAACGAAAAAAACAGATACAGGCGTTTATGTCTCGAAAAACGTATATTTCGACACTCTCGAGGAAATCAAAATTCATAGGCCACTTCCCGTTGACCCAGAATCCTGAAATTTTGCATAAAGTAAGGTCTTATAGCACAGGTATAGGAATAAATCTGAAAACTGTACAATTTTTGTTACGTCACAACAAAAAAAATTGCGTATCGGAACAATGTTCGAGACTCCATTGGGGAATTGAACTGTTTACATACGTAAGTTTTTACGGAACCCTCAGGTCGCGAGTCTGACTCGTACTTGCCCAGTTTTTTTTCTTTGAATTTATTTATGGACTTCAATAAAGAGATCCATGATCTATCTATCTACATAATTATGCTAATTAGATTATACCTACTCACTCAATATTTCTACACCGGCAAAGGTCTGATATTTAAGATATTCATGTACCACGTACTCATAAATAAACGATTCTATTCTATACTACACATTTTACAATGTAAAAAATATGTTGTTTCAATGCCTATTATCACCTACAAACAGTACCGCGTATCTAGTTCAAATAGCAACGAACCGGTACTCAATCCCTCGAGTACGCACGTTCCTGCGCGCGCGCATGCCCGGCGCATGGCCACAGGGGGCTCATTGTGTGCCAACAACGGAGGCTTGTGTGCTATGCCGGTGTACCTACGTGATGGGAACGCAGGTCTGCGACTTTGAGGGTGCGTGATTGCATGAATATGTCATAAGTAGTAGTGAGAAAAGCGAATATGGGAGTGGACTGACGTGGGTCATGCACTAGTACTAAATATAAGATTTAAAATTACCTAGACATTTGTAGTATTTGGTGGGCAGTAGGTTCCAAGTTCGCCGTCCGCAAGCCCGTGTCTACAGTGACCAGAAATTGCTTCGCAGAAGGAGGCGACCGCTAGCTACTCCTCTTCGCTTCGGACCATGACCTGTACCACTCTGCCCAAGTGGGGCACACCTCTACTGTATGCTCCACCGTGTCCTCCGGGCGGTTCAAACAGTGGTGACATCCGGGCGTTACTTCCGCACGAATCCGGTGCAGGAACTTTCCGAACTGACCATGTTCGGTGAGAACCTGCGTCATGCGAAAGGTGAGGACGCTGTGAGGTCTGTCCAGCCACTCCTCAAAGAGGCGACTTACCGCCCTAATTATGGCGTGCCTAGCTCTAGGTTGCGACATTCGCTGTCGCCATTTCATCATGAGATCGCATTTCACCACTTTTGCTGTAGTCTTATGAAATAAGACCCTGAACAAGATCTGTAAATTCCGAGAAATAGACATAAAAGTTATGTCAAGCATATGCCAGCGTTCCTGGTGAAAGTTAAGACAAAACCTGGCAGCCATGATTGCGTCTAAAACAATAATTAACAATCGTTTGTGAGATTTTAATCTTAAAGCTGTAAGCTGGAGTCGAAGCTTGGCTTGTTAACTCTAAACCTACAAGGCTATCTTAACTTAATGAACTATAGTTAACAGTAAAGTGAACAGTTACTTTCTGCTAATACCTAGTATTAGTTTACGCTAATATTTATAACCACTTAAAAGTTATAATGTATTTTAGACTTATCGTTGGCGCTATTTGGGAGGCTGGGATAACGGAGAGTAATGCCGCAAGGGTCAATTTGTTTATTACTTGTTCTAAGATAGCTATTTGTTAGACTAAAGTTCCGCTTCCAACGGTATCTAGAATTAATTAAGAACAGATTATATTGCGAACAGCTACCGTATAAAAGGACCCGATAATATAATTATATCGATTGCAGAATCGATAGCACAGTTTTAAATATGACTCGATGTTTATTCCGTCTTTGTCTCTAATTTTCCAGCAGTTTCAGGCAATTCTAAGTTGATATGAAATCATCATCTGAGAACGGAAATCTAGTTGACAGTGAATAGTTTAGACATTTTAAAATGGATCTATGCTAGAGGAACCGAGCACGTGCGATACTACACGAATTTGAGCTCGGTTCATAGTTTGCTCGCACTCGGCTCCTCTAGTGGAGGTACCTTTAGGTAGATCTTTAAAAAAATAAAATTAGTTTTCGTAGCAATGGCGAAGCGCGTAGAGGTTGTTATGAGGAAGGGGTTCTTATAGCAAGATCCCAGAGCATCCAGACATTACTTACTTATATTCTGATCAAAATGTGTGAGATTCTTTTTCTATTCTTACTCTTTTCCTGTGATTAGGTCCGCCCTAAATACCGTGGAAAGTGTAAGTGGATTTTTCCTTGAACACATTATAAAGGGATCCTTTCTAGGTTAGCTTTATAGCGTTTAGGCTGCGCAGTACTAAGTCAGTCAATGAGTTCAAAATTTCGAAAATTTATTGGTTGGTTGTTCCAGTGAGGATGCGTGCACGCCGCGAGCGGAGGAGGCGCCGCTGAGCGCTAGCGGCGCCGGCGCCGGCGCGGGGGAGCCGCGAGCGTGCGCCTGCGCCGCCTGGACGCCGCGCCGCACGCCCGCGCCGCACGAGATCCTCAGACCCAAACCTAGAAGGTACGACATGAACCCTAGCATTAAGGCCACGGACGCGTAGCTTCATAAACGCGTAATTCGCCATTAAACGCTTGGTGTACGCCTGCGTGAAGCTTTTTTTTATTTTATTTTTTATTCTTGATGCGATCCTATCTAGCTTAGACTAGCTTGACTACTATCTCACCTGATGGAAAGTGACGATACGGTTGACGATGGAGCGCGCTTACCTAGAAGTAACCTATTCACTCTTGACTTAAAGATTCCCGGGGTTTAGTCATCAGGAAACACAAATTCCGGCAAGGAATTCCACTCCTTAGCTGTACGCACAATGAATGTGTTCCCAAAACGTTTTGTGCGTATAGGTGGTAAGGTGGGATGTCCACCATGTACCGGTGGCGCATCGCCGTACGCCTGGTAGTCCGATGATGGAACGGGATAGGCGGAATTAAGTTATGGAATTCCGACGCACACTCCTCGAAAGGCAACCGGTAGAAAACCGACAGGCTTAGCAAATCGGCGTCGATGCACAAGACTCTGAAGCCTCGACTTAACGAGTGCAACGTCATGCTGTCGTGCCAGTGCCGCTTCGTCGACAGAGTTTCATAGTTTTGTATAAAGACATTAAATACTCGTATATACTAGTTTTGTACGTAAGCTTCAAACGCAGGCGTACACCACGTGCGATGACGAATACGCGTCTATGAAGCTACGCGTCCGTGGACAGTTGGCCTAAGTCGACCGCAGGATATGTACGTTTGCTACGACGTTCATTCGTATTTGTTTGCCAGCCACGCGTTCGAGCAAGGGGTAGCTCACCGTTCGCTCGTTCTATAAAGACCGAGCCCGAGTCATCGACAGCGAGTCGTGTTCCACGTGCGCCTCAAAGAGATGTCAGTAAACCGTAGAGCCCCAGCAGGGCCGATGCTTGCTTGAGCTATGAGGAAAAGTATGAAAGGGGTTCTATACTCGTGGTCCGAACGCAAAAGGCAACTGAAGGAACATAGGTGTGGTTTTAGTCATTAAAAATCTGACATAGCCTCCCACCTATAGACGTTTTCACGCCCCAAAAAAAGGCACGCATTTGTGCGTAGCGTGGAAGCAGGTCGCAGTAGACGATACGCCTACATTTCTGCTCAAAGCAAAGTTCAGTATAAGTGCGTAGTGACATCGTGTGTAGCTTAACCTAAGGCTGCTGAGGACCGGCACCTGGCAGCTGAGTTCATGCTGTTTTGACACTTTTTGTTTAGCAGTTTGAATATTATGCTCAATTTTTGATAGCATATAAGTGTGTGCCTGTGGCTATCAGTAACGTTCTCACTATACAGGTTAGGCAAAGCTTACACGGCGGAGACCTGTGTCCTAGCATAGTCCTTGCTCTGTACGAGGAAGCATGTCACGCGGCCCAGTGATCTGGCTTGGTGGATGACACATAATTATTTCCGACTTTTTGGTTCTGGTTTCTAGTAGGTCTCTCACGAGATTTTTTGTTAATTTTTTTATAGTACCTAGTTAAACCCCTACTTATGTCTGGAGTGTAAAGCCTAAAAGAACTTTTTGTCTGGTCTTGTAAGAGCAATGGTCTGGGAAATAGTTTAGCAGGTCGAAAATTGCGACCTGTGTTTTGACTTGACATTTTTTCTTTGTAAATCAATGCTGATTTATTGAAGTTAAAGTTTTATAATAATAGGCCGCGACTTCGTCCGCGTCAGTGTCGTAAAACAGCATAATTTCAAAAAGCTTTTTTTTTTGCGCGGAAGTCAAACTCTTGTTCCAAAACAAAAGTATCCTAAGTCACTCCTTATAACTTTAACTATCAGTAGATAGTTTGGACTGATTTTGATATAGACCTGTCAAAATCGGTTCAGCCGTTTCGGAGATTAGCCGGAACAAACTGATGACAGACAAAAAAATTAAAATTGCATTATTACTGTAGATATCGGATAAAATTTCACAGGCATTTAGTAAAAAAAAAATATTTTTATATCACAAACATACACTTCAATTTTATTTATTTGTTTAGAAGTATAAATATTGTTTATCTATTCAGAAACGAATTCCTATTGCCATTTTAGACTTTATTACTCTTTCTTTATCAAATAATCTGATTCAAGCCGACATGTTGTATTGCGTACAAAGGCCCGTCCTCGGTCCCCACTTGGGCACATCCTGTGTCCATTCTGATATGCGAAAAGATTGTCAAGACTATTTTGCCTCGGACCACTGGGTATATTTGAACGAGGCCATAATTTTAATAGTTTAAATAGCTGTTAAAATAAGCTTCAGAATAAATTTTCCACTAATACTGTAGTAAAACAGAAGTTTGAAAGTGACGCCAGTGACTGAAAAGTTGAAGTCGAATCATTTGTCTTAGTATAGTCACATGACCATACCAAAGAAAGGGAAGGGATGCAACGCATGTTACTAAAAGAATTATGAGTATAAATGTGGATCGATGGAGAGGGAGACGGAGGCCAAAGTAAGGATTTTGTGAGGAGTGATATGAAAGAGAAGGGAGTTAGTGATGACGCATGAGTGCATGACGGGACAGGACAGAAAGGGAGAAAAAAAAAGTCAAATAACAATAATGGTGATGATGAACACTGCAGTAAAACAATTTGTATTCTAAGCTTAGGTTCTCTCTTTTATCACTTCCACACACGGATCAGCACATTTTTCTCTCATCCAAATTTCCCACAGCTAACTATCATTTTCCAACGGAAATGGCTTTCTACTTACTTTTACGATAAATCTTGATAATCATAACTTGTCTAATGTAAGCGTATTAAAAGACCGCAAGCATTTAATATGAATGCATCGTTTTGTGCTCGTAAATGGAGCAGATGTGGCAGTATCGCAAGTCGTGCCGGGCCGTTAGCCGACCGGCCGCCGCCGCCGGCCGTGCGTCATACGGCGACGGCCGGCGCGTGGACCCGCTGGACGCGTATTTAGAGTTCCTGCTGTGACATGGTCAGATAGAAAAAGAGTACTTTCTTTTTTTAATTCAATGAATTTGCATATTTTTATTTTGTTATACTATCTGAATAATGCCGATCCGTAGACTCCGTAAACTTATTATTCGTTTATTTATCTCACGAGCCTGAGGTCCTAGGCCTTTGGAAGGCTTACAAGGAGTCGAAACCAACTCGCAGGGGCCCTTAAGACACTTTTAATGGAACGTGATACCAACCGACGATTATTCCTGTACGCGTTATGCTAGTGCACCCAAGGATAACCCCCGGTTATTTAAAAACTATTGCGACATGGAAAACAAAAAAAATGCTATGGTCTTTGGAGTCTTTAATGGATTGCTTACCAGGAACTATGTTAAGACCCCTGCCTGAACAATGTTAATAATACCAATCGATAAAAAGGCAGGAGGTGACTTGCACACTCAATAAACGGGCCCCCAAAAACGGTCGCTAGCACAAAGTGACGTAGCAACAAGAGGGCAACATATCCTGAGGTGCTTGAGGAGTGGAGAAGTATACTGCGGCTATCAGGAAAATCCCGGAAGTACGGACAAGGTCCCTACCTTACTGGATTATCAATCCATTCATTCATCAATCCATCCAGGATACACAAATGAACGATAATATCTCATAACCACTTCTACTTGATATGACACAACCCTCATTATACTTTATTGAAAAACTTGACATTTATTTTGATAAAAAGTATAAGGCATTATTGGTTAATTAGAATGAAATAATTTGAGAGATTCGTAGGTAATTAAAGAGTGTTCAAATTTCTTATTTTTTTTTATTGCGAGTTAATAATAATTAAGTTGGTAAAATAATTACTTTAAATCAAGCGATTATGCAGAGAAATAAATGTGATTTGTACAATTTTTTTTTTCTTTTTTTACCCATATATACATAGATACAAATAAACACACGTCAAACATGATGTGTGAAAGCTTATTGCTAAAATGAATTGAATTATGATTAAAGTAAGTCAGAAATGAAAAGGGGACCATATGCGAAAGGGACATTTTGCGAAGTGGACATTCTGCGAAAGAGACATTTTGCGAAGTGGACCTTCTGCGAAAGAGACATTCTGAGAAAAGGACATTTTGCGACCAGTGGACATTTTGAGAAGTGGACATTCTGCGTCGGAGCCGCTAAAAACTTTAGAAAAATTGGATTTCACGGGCCCTGTAGCGATCTTAATAAACATAATCGTAGTGACAACAAAACTCACACCATAAAAGTACTGTGTACCTTATCGTGACAGTTTTGTTTTATTATGATACTCTACATAGCATTGCCACAAAGGCCTCCTCGGCCTCCTGTCGCTTCGTGCACTCTCTACCACTATTTACACGAAATCATTGCAGCCATCTGATCTATTGGACTGTTTCGCTATTTGCTATCAGATATGCATAACGGGCCCAACATCTGTTGATATGTTTATAGCACTATTCGAAACGGTTCCAAAGACACAATACAAATATTTTCTGCGACGTTTTCGACCCTTTGGCTTTGCGTGATGGTTGGTTCCATTTTGCAGTTATCTGTTAAACGATTTGAATAACTGTGAAGGGTACACATTCCTATGGTCATTTTATCTTAATAATTTCTATGAAACCTTGAGTTTAGAGCTTATGAATCATTGATTAAAAAACCTGTCAAGTGCGAGTCGCAACCTTAATACTTTACTTTACGTAGGTACCTAAATAGTTCGATTCCTAAATATAATCTAGAAGATTTGTAGGAATCGCAAATAAAACTAATTATTTTGTAAAAAAGTAACTACCAGTTTTCAGATCTGTAGTATGAGACCTTACCCTAGGTATTTTTATTTTGCGGTGGGAAAATCATCCAATGACATCCCTCTCTCTTGGGCGGGGCGCGAGGGTGTGTCCAACTTTTACTGACTAAAAACCCACTCCTTTTCCTTCGTTGCCTTTCATACCAGGGCTGAGTCTTCCTTTCAGAAACAGACTCTTGACCCCAATAGGCTTCGACCCAGCTGGGCCCCTACGGTTTGCTGACATCTCCTTGAGGCGCGCGTGGAACAGCACGCTCCGTCGACGACTTGGGTTCGGTCCGGACGGTTACCGGCCGATCGCGTAGGCACGGTTTACGGCGAGCTACCCATTGCTCAACGTCCGAAAACCCGCGCCTACGGTGGCAGGAAATTGGGATCGGTATTGGTATGGCTGGGGCTTTTTCATTTTCTTGAGAAGGTCAAAATATGCGCGGAAACCGAGTATAAAAAGCTTTAGATTGCGTTGTCTTGATTATTTTTTTTACTGCTCCGAGGAATATCAGACCTGATGTGTTTGATATTAATTTAAGCTTAATAGCTTCACGCGTTCCTGAAAAAAGGGTTTTAACAGACGGACAACAAAGTGATCCTATAAGGGTTCCGTTTTTGCCAAATAAGGAACGAAACCACCACCTATGTACCACTACTGTAAATGAGGTTTAAATAAATAAATAAAACATACAAATGGCTGCTGATATAAATCTTTCATCCCAGAGTGTCAAAATTATTTGATATTTTCTGTTTCAAATACGATTACAGATTCATGGCTCCGTGTTGAACTCAATACCTTGTGTCGGTATGTCCGGGTTGACGTAATTAGCGGACATTTGTCCCGCGGCGCGATACTGTCCGGTCCCGATAGCGGACTCTGATGGCATTCCGCATCTCTGATAATTCCTGTTTCTGTATTCTGACGCCACTGCTGAGCGATCGGCGCGCGGCAGCCGCGGGGCAGGGCTGCGGGCTGTACCTTCAATTGAATTCGACATAATATGTATTCAGTTATTTCTGCGAGCTTCAGAAATGTGCAGGTGTACGGAGATTTATCTGGCTGTAATGTCTTATATTGATTATTTTGTTGGAGTATTGTGGTTGAATGACTGGCTACTGCACTGCGTATCGCGGATTCGATTCCCGCATCGAACAAATATTTGTATCCCCTCCTGGTAATTGTTCAGGGTCTGGATGTCTTGTGTATGTGAGTTTACATATTCGTGATACATTAGTAATTCTTAGTGTGAGGCAATGTTTAAAAAAAAGGAATAACTCGTAGTAGTTACGGCCAAGGGTCAAAAGTGCAGTGGCACTCTACTAAAACTGGTGTCTAAAATTGATTTATAGGAGACAGTAAATGGTTCACAACTGATTGAATATATAGCATGGAATCTAATGTATAAATTAAATAGACTAGTCGTGGACCACTGACATCTATCTATCTATCTATATATATAAAAATGAATTGCTGTTCGTTAGTCTCGCTAAAACTCGAGAACGGCTGGGCCGATTTGGCTAATTTTGGTCTTGAAATATTCGTGATAGTCCAGGGAAGGTTTAAACGGTCAGAAAATATGGAAAAACTTACGAAAAAAAAAAATCGAATACAACGCCATCTCTAATTAAAATGTCATTATAAAATGGTTATTTATGCTGCCATTAGATGGCGTTATCCTTACTATTGGCGGTACGAAGTTCGCCGGGACAGCTAGTTATTCTATAAAGTTTTAGACAGTTTCGTTTTTGTACAGTGCAACTAACCGTAACCTTGTATACAGTTTGATATTTTGCAAAATTAAATTTAATAAATTATGGTTCAAGAAAACAGAAACTGGGACTTGAGTAGTAATAATAACAGCCATACAGGTCGGTTTGAAAAGTTAAGCAACCCTTGCTGATATCGGTCTGTAATAGATGGGTCATCGTCAGAGGTCAAAAAAGCTAGAGTTCTTTGTTCTATCTACATAAAGTTTGTGGAAGTAAATAACGTTGGGTTGATAATACATCCTCTAAAATCCCAAAATCATAAACATGACGATTAATAAATTAAAATTTTAGGTAAATATAGAAAGGTACTCAACCTACTCCGATCTCTTTGATCCCATATATATCTAGTGTTGTTTGGTCTCGGGAACTCCTCAAATATTTTAGGTAACCATACAGTGATTTTGGTATTTTCATGGAGAAAACTTAAGCATTTACAGTCAAAAAGTAACATTTGATGAAGCGTGATGTGCTGTGATGTGATTGGTCGTAGCGTGATGTGCTTTTCAGCTGTATAACATGTTGAGCACGCCATAATTATGGCGGTAAGTTGAGGAGTGGCTGGAAAGACCACAAGGCATCCTTACCTTCCGCATGACGGAGGTCGTCACCGGACATGGTAAGTTCGGAAAGTTCCTGCGCCTGATTCGTGCAGAAGAAACGCCCGGATGCCAACATTATGTGGACCGCCCGGGGGACACGGTGGAGCATACGGTAGAGGTGTGCCCCGCTTGGGCAGAACACCGTCGTATGGTCCTCGTGGGGGTGATCGGTGTCAGCGATCTCTCGCGCCGGGCCTTGGTACAGGCCATGGTTCGGAGCGAGGAGGAGTGGCCGCAGGCGGTCGCCTCCTTCTGCGAAGCAGTAATGCTAGCAAAGGAGGAGGCCGCACATGCATGCACGAAGCAATGGTCCTCGCGCCCCAGCTGCCGGGATTTCGATCCCGATTTCCGGCCACAGTGTGGGCTTGCGGACGGCGAGCAATGCTTAGCTCGCCGTCCGATCGACGGCGCGTAGTGATCCACGCGCGCCTCAAGAAGATGTCAGCAATCGTAGGGGCCCAGCAGGGTCGAACCTTACTGGGGCCATGGGTGATGCGAAAGAGATCCCGGGGCCCTGGAACAATGGCAAAGAAGGAACAGGAGTAGGTTTTTAGTCAGTAAAGTCTGACACTATCTCCCGCCCCGCCTAAGAGCGGGTTATGTCATAAGATGATTTTCCCATCCGAAAAAAAAGCTGTATAATATGTAGAAAGAGTTAGGAAGGTATACTGAACCTGTGTTGTGTGTAAAGGCCTCCATCTTTCTTTAACCATTCCTCCCGGTTAATTTGTCCTTACAAAATAGCACTTTGGTACTTTGTTCTCATTTACTTTGCTGTAAAGTTAGATTTACATAAATGCAAGAATAAAACCGGCCAAGTGCGAGTCGGACCCACTCTAGAAGAGTTCCGTTCCATTACCTAGGTATATAACATTAGACACTTAACTATTATTAATATCTTTTGACAGGCCTATTGGTCTAAAGTGGTCAGTGGCCTTGACTGCTACACTGGAAGTTGTGGGTTCGATTTCCACCCTGGACAAATGTTTGTGTGATGAGCACAATCATTTGTTCTGTCTGGGTTTTATTTATGTATCTATAATATGTATGTACTTAGAAATATATAACTATGTTTATCTGTTGTCTAGTACTCATAGCACAAGCTCTGTTTAGTTTGGGACTAGATGGCGTTGTGTGGTGATAGTTGTGGAATATTAATATAGAGCGAAAAACGGCAAAAAATCACTTTTATTATATGGTACTTGGTACTTGATTTTTTTTTGTTTTTAATATTTGTTTTTATCGCGGCAACAGAAATACATCATCTGTTAAAATTTCAACAGCCTAACTATTTATGTACAACAGTACAGTTTACAGGTAACAACAGCATAATATTACTGGTTCATGAGAACAGCCAGCCAGCCTAGTGACAGACGGACAGCGGATCTTAGCAATAGGGTCACGTTTTTACCCTTTGTGTACGGAACCCTAAAAATCGAGGTACTAGTAGCAGTACTTGAGACACAACAGTTCCCTCATCCATCGCGACAATAACAGGTTTCGCTATCAAAAAAACGTTAGGTGTGTAGTAGGCCCATTCATTACATAAAATAATAACTAGACGACACCTACAATTATTTGTGCTGGTTCACGCGAAGCCGGGTTTTTATCTAAATATCAATGGCTACTTTCATTCTTACGAGTAACTGTAACAGAAGGCAATTTGTTACTTCGTGTAAATTCTACTTTTTACTGTTAGTTATGGCTGCATTCAAGACGAACTCACTGCACAGTTAGTTTGTCGCCTATTGAATGTAGATTAATCATTGAGGGGTAAAATCAACTGGTTTAGCAACGCTAACTTGATTTCAATGAAAATTGGAGTGTGCTCGGGAATCGCACGACTTGATTCCCGCCATGTTATTTCTACCATCGGACAACCCGATGTATAGCGAGTATCCACCCTTACGTTGTTGACCTCTCTTCTACGGTCCGAACCAAGCGTTTTACCTCGTCGTTTATTTGTGTGTCTTCAAGGCTAGAGTGAATAGGCTCTTAATAAACTAGTGCGCGTTGCCATCAACGATTGCATCACTACTTACCATCAAGTGGGATCGCAGCAACACGATGTTTTTTTTTATAATAAAAAAAAAACATCAAAAACTGTGCCAAAAAACTTAGGTAACTTTTGAACTCTTTTGAATTACCAAATTATAATAAAGATTACGAAAAAACCGAGTGAAAATAATAATAAAACGAGCAAGTAACAGTTACTTTCATTGCATAAATACAGGTATTGTTCACATCATAACCGCAGTGAGATTCAACGCATATTTCCCATCCCAGCCAGAGAAAGTCCTTCGCTTTATGTAAACTTTATTTATCCATTGTTTTAGTTAATTTTCACATGGAAAACTCTGTTTGTTGTAGATGCCTGCCTACCCACACGAGACAATGTCGTTAGAAGAAGTTTTATGGTTTCGTTGACACCTAAGTAAGAGTCGACGCAAAAAAATGTTTAAAATCACGAATAATTTGTCTAAAAACTAGTCAAACTAAATAGGTACTAAGTTAGGCACGCGCTAATTTGCAAGAATATATACATAAACTGGTTTATTGCGAGTTTGTGGCTTTTTAACGACTTCGTAGTAAAGCTTCTGTATATTATTAGGTCTATAGCCTATACTGCCTCGATTAGCTTTCACGGTGCGCAAGCGCATGATCCGCCATTGTTCTGCGCGCAACAGCATAGTGGAGTCGCAAGAAATAGCAAAATCTGATGGTTTTTTGTTACTTTTATTTTTAGGAAAACGATTTAAAAAGTGTAATAAAAATAACGAAAAACATAAAAAGGCTTCATAGTGATCTTTCATTCACAGATACCCTTTTTCAGGTATCAGATTAAGAGAAACTGACCTAAAGGATACCTACTCCTCATGCAGGTAGGCATGCCCCAAAACTGAGTTCTGAAGATTTTGTTACAGTTTGGCAGGCAACTTCACAGGAGGTATTTTCAATGATACAGTGGCAGACGGAAATTCAATCAAAACCTGCTAAATATAGGGTTCCTGTGCGTCTCGCATCTATTGAATTATTGCGACTTTCGCCAGGTCATTGGTCCACCTTGTGGGAGTCCCATACAACAAACGTGAATTTATGCCGTTTTATGCTACAGACAGTACGGAACCAATCGTGGGCGAGTCCAACTCGCACTTGGCTGGTTTTTAATACTTGGTGGCAGAAAGTTACGATAGACATAACTTCATGTAACAGTTTACTTTTACAACATAAGTAATTAGATATATTCAAAGATAACAATAAAAACACTGTCTTCATCGTCCGTAGCGTAGCGTAGCCCATAGATACTGCCTGTAGCAGCGCAGATCACGGAAATAGGAAATAGCATAAGCAGAAGTGAAAAATGTATGTAGCACCACAGATAATAAAATGTATGTAGCACCACAGATAATAAAATACTAGCATAGTAAATAGTCGCTACTTCCTGAAATTTCACACACTGAGACTTAAATTTACTTCGCGAGCTGTCGGGAACACGTGGGCGACTCTTCGATGTTATAATGTCTTACCTAGAATCAATGCTGATAAGACTGTACGTTAGTAGATACTGAACTATTATACCTAGCATTGTGTGTTGTAGAGGGTTCAAGCTAATACATGATGGTGGACAGAATTCGGAAGATAGAGATATCCTTAAGTTGTGAATGACGAAGACGAAAATGCTACAATTGAAACCAGAAAATTTTCTGTTTTAGAGGTAGCGTTTTTCGAAACTAAACTCAATAATATATTACTTTATTCCATTTTAAAAGTTGAGAAGGTGGCTTGTGGTTACGATACTTACTTATACAAGTATTACCGTCCGGAGGACAAGGTGCAGCATACGGTGGAGGTGTATGCCGCTTGAGCAGAGCACCACCGTGACCTCGTCGAGGCGTGAGGTGACGGCGACCTCTCGCGCTGGTCTCTGGTTCAGGCTGTGGTTCGAAGTGAGAGGGAATGGGATGTACTCCTTCTGCGAAGCAGTAATGCTAGCGTAGGAGATGGTCATAGCTGTGAGAGAATTGATATTCTCACGCCCAGTCGCCGCGACAGGAGACGCCACGGGCATTAATAGTCGCAGGACTATTACCGGCCACCGTAAGTGCAGGCTTGCGGACAATGAGCAATGGGTCAATCATCGACGGCGCGATGTCAGCAAAACCGTAGGGGCCCAGCTGGGCCGACAGGGCCATGAATGGAATTCCTGAAAAGGAAACGCGTGGTCCTAGAACGCAAAGGGAAACTGAAAGATCCAAGTACTGTTTTAGTCAGTAAAAGTCTGACACGCTCTCTCGCTCTACCCTAGAACGGGAGAAGTCTTAAGAAAATCTAGTAGATACCGATTTCGATTTTTATTTTAAAGACTATTCTGTTTTTCAGATATTTATTAATTATTGCTTTATTTTGAATTTTTATCTTATCTGAATAAATATCACACAAAGGAAAACGCGATCCTAGTCACTGGTTAACTAAAACATCTACAAAATGAAAGCGCATAATATGACTGTATGTCTGTCCAATATATATATCTAACTGCTCTAATTGTGTCGATACCGGAACGGAAACGCATAATATTATGCGTTATAATATTATATTATAATAGCGTGCCCATCACAACATAGCTGGCGGCCGCTATTCGCAACACACTCGATAGCGAAGCGAGCGATTCAAAGAGAGAAAATAATTTCTAAAACCTAAGTGGATACCTAGATAACTTTTAAAATTTCTTGTTTAATCTAGTTTCCATGAGTTTTTCCTCTCCTAAAGAGGAGGCCTGAGTCCCAACAGTGGGAACATTGTAAGGCCGATTATGCTATGCCATGCCATGAGTTTATGTCGACGGCGAAGTGACATGAACTCCTAACTGTCGAAGTCAAAAAATGATTGTCTTAAAAACGTTAGGAGGTAATACTAAAAATTGACATGTTGGTTTAGTTAGGAAGTGTTTCCACAATTTAATTTGGTGCAGTAGCAACTAAGTATTTGCTTCAGATATTTCACAAAAACATGCGGAAACACACATTTGAATTAAAAGCGCTAAAAGTAATTTATGTTAGTTAGAAGGTATTGGCACTTCACCGTCGATGTATATCTTGACTCTAAAAAGAAAAGTGAATTTATTAATAAGTAATTTGCACTATCACACACGCACGAGTATCACGTATGTATGCATGAAGCAAATAACCATATGCATGCCTTTAAATTTAATCCTGGGGTCCTTTGGAAGGCGTACGCGAGGCCGACGCCAATTCACAGAGGCTTCTTAGACACTTTATATGAAATGTGGTAGCAATTGACGATTCCTATATCATCATCATCATCATCATTTCAGCCGAAAGACGTCCACTGCTGGACATAGGCCTCCCCCAAGTGTCGCCATAATGAGCGGTCCTGTGCGTCTCGCATCCATCGGACTCCCGTAACCGTTACCAAGTCATCGGTCCACCTTGTAGGAGGCCTTCCAACGCTTACGTCTTCCGGTACGTGATTCCTATATGCACTAAACAAATGCACCCAAGTACAACCCTTGGTTGTTGGGAAACTATTTCGACTTGTGGAAAACGAAGATATGCAGGGCTATGGTTTTAAGCAAGAGGCTGAAGTGAAAGACTAGTAAAGACTATTGCCCCTGCCTTTCAGGGTTAAAGATAAATCATTTTAGATTTAATTATTTTGATTAAATTGATAACATTTATGAAATGATACCGAAACCTAGCAGTATCATTCATTTATTCTATCTGAGGTTCGATATGAATATAATTCGTTTAATGAAAGTCTGGTAACTTAGCTAGTGCTCTGAAGGTTTACTTATGTTCGACAGCGCTTTGATTAAATCATTAGGGAACCCATCTCATACTTTTGTCATCATCTAATTTAATGCTGTAGCTGATGCTTTGGTTTTAGTTTCGGTAGTTAACAGTAATTTGTTATGGTTTTCACTTTCCTAATTACGTCAATTTGATTCGAACAATCTTAACAGCAAGACATTTCTTTTTCACTTTATGTAATGTGTTCACATATTTCTTAAGTTACTTTATGCATTTAACGCATTGCAAATCTTTGATCATGTGTTTCCTTGTTTATTTTGTATGCTCGTAATAAATTGTATCTCAGGAAACAAACTGCTCAGCAGGCGATTCATGCAGGCTCGGTATATCATTACGCTGCGAGTGATTCAGTAATAACCCCTCTGTTTGAAGTGTGCTCTATATTTAGCTTACACAACTTATGGTTTCGTTCACCTCTCATTGAATATAGACGAGTTTCATATGCAAGTGTTACCGTCCAGAATCCGGCTCCAAGCTCCGACGCACATCTCACAAACCACTCCAGCTCGCGCCGACCGTCTGTACAACCATTGATTTTGTCTATAAATATCAAACAACCGATTTTATTATCTGATCTTTTACAAGTAATCATCAAGAGAGCAATTAAACATTCTCAAGATCGAGCGCTTAGAGCTTTCATCAAAACGGTAACATTAATCCATGGATAACACGTGTGTCGGCAATTACTGCGAGACTCTGTAGCGGGGCGATGGCGGCGGCAACAATGCTGCTGGAGGTAACGGCGAGCGGCGCCGGCGCAGCGCGCGCTCAGTGCGGCCGGCACGTCCGCGCAGACATGCTGTGCCCCGCGCGTTGCTCGTGCTTCCTCTGCCGCGAGCTACAGTCCTGTCGTGCCGCGGATGCCAGAAAACCCAACAACAAAAACAACATGTGTGACAACTTCATCCTCAAGAAGGCGGAGGCATGGGAGCCCATGAAGTTCATCCGTGGAGCTGCGCGCATGTCTGTCAGGCACTGGCAGAGCAGAGATCCGCTCACATCCAACAAGACCAGAATCGCCACGCACAAGTCCACCAGCTGTGAGCAGCTGTATCCACACCCCTCTGAGGACGAGTCGGGTCCATACGGTATGCGGCGCGCGCCCAGCACCGACCGGGTCAAGCCGCAGTCGGAGCACAAGGCTCTATTCAAACTCCTCGGGAACGGCCGAAACAAGAAAACAAACATCAGTGATGCATCAGAATCAAAAGTACGACGTAGTGTTCTGAATTTCAGAAAGACTGAAGCTCCTACTTCTAAGAATGTTCATGAAAAATACATTCCTTTGCCGCAGGTGTCATCGCCCACGGAACATATTTACAGTGAACCCAGACCCTCCATAAGGAACCCACAGTCCCAATTCGATGAGTGTTGTCGACCTCCGGTATACCAGAGTGTGGAAAAGAGGAAGGAAGAGCTGAGCAAGTGCTCTGCGGACAAAAAGGTTTACAGCAACCGGCTTCCGTGTTACGAGGAATTGGCGCAGAGACTTTCTCAGGAAAAGAACAAAAAAGCAAACTTGCCTGTTACGGAAGGTGGATTAGCAAATAAGATTACACAGAATAACAATAAAGTTGTGATATATTTTGGGGATTCCATAATTCGCAAACATAATGAACAAAAGAAGGAAGAATATCGTCTCAAAGAGGAGCCCGCTAAAGAAGAAGTTATTTATGCTAATAGACTTTTGGAAGAAACGGGTAACTTAGGACTGAGTAGAGAAGTAGACAGGGGCGGAGGTAATACACAGATGGTATCTGAGATTCAGGTTCCGGAAGCTATTTATTCTGAGATAAAGGCTGATGACAGTAAAGATATACTAGACGTCGTGACAATTAACGACGCGACGTACAAGAAGGACGTGTTTGGGACGATGAGCTCCGATGGGTTTCTAGTGGTGGAGTTTGAGGGGAATTTCGAAAGAGCTCGACAGCTAGTCGAGCTGGTGCATGGCGGCGGGGTAGACCATCATGAGGCTACAGTGCTAGACGAGGATGAACACTGCGACTGGAGCTTCATCCAAGATTGGAGGAAGAGGTAAGACCAAAAAGGCTGTTATGTCTGCTCCAGACAAGATGACCTCGATCCCATCTGCTTTGTTTTATAATCGCAATATTCATAATTTTAACAGTTACGATGTGACCGGAGAGCTAATGTGTATATTGTTAATTGTGTAGGAAGCAGGCCAGTCGAAGTAAAGTCTAAATATGGTTACAGTTTTTATTTCTTAAAACTATGTCATTTTGGTTTCCTTAGGTCACAGTTTTAGCAAGGTTTACTTAGACTGGTATCCATAATCTATATTCACTTAATTAAATTAATTGGCTCACGCAATAGAAATCTGTCACTGTTTGTGCTTCGTTTAGAAATCGTTAGTCCTGGTACATAATTTCTAGTGGTATCAATTAACTTAGAGCCGCTGTCACTCTTTCTTTTCACATAGAGAGTGCGCTAGCATTCACTCCAACCATAATATTTACAGACTTTTCTTCTAATTATTCAATGGTTTTTTTTATATTTTCTTGCATAACGGATATATACACAATTTTTCCGTGGCGTGTGTTCGGCAAGACATTCGCGTTAATTGCGTAGCGATTCCGCCGATAACAATCGTGTGTTGTTGGTCGACGAACTCGTGCGAGCTTCTGCTTCTTTGTACCGATCCAGCCCACCTCGCCCAACACACGCACTTGCATTCTCGACCTTATCTTCTCACACCACATCAGAATCTTAAATAACACAACGTTCTTCAATCACACATCGAAGGTTCCGCTTAACCGTTCAGATCATCTTTTGTTCTATCTCTTAGATTTTCTAGTTTGTCAGATTTTTTCTAGCACCTTTACTTACTTCCCTGAGAATTCAACACAATCAACATTAAGACTATGTTTACAGTTCAATTAAAAATGGTGATCCTCTTAAAAATGAATGCCGGTTTCGTAATAATCCAGCGCGATCTTTTATCTCTGAGTTAATTATCATTACGTTCTTATTCAAGTAGAATTTGTTATACATTTTCGACGAATTCATGCTCATACAAAATGGAATTGGAGAAAGTTTGACACATTGTGCCTTTATTTAATATTTCGATTATTATCCAATCTGAATGATATCGGAGAAATGAAGATAGCGGTGCATTTCTGAAAATTTTAATTGAAATCAGACGTATGAAACGCTAATCTAGAATATCGTTTGGGTTGAATTTTTATTGTGGATTATTTTATAAGATGATATCGTAATACTCATCTGATTAAAATGTTACTTTGCCGTTTTGTAGATTATAGGAAACTAGTTCCGATTTTGTCATTACTAAATACTAAATCAGTGAGACGATAATGTTTGACTTCGGCTTAAATATTTCCTAAATTTTACGCTAGAATACCATGGGGGAATTCAGTCTTTCATATAAATTTATCAGACTGCAAGGATGTTAAAGCCAGGAGACGCGCCTCAGCCACTCCGGCTCCATAGCTCGGCTGCACTTACCGTCGTGATACGTCGTGACTACTCCGTGTCACGGGCACACGGCGCTGGACACACCCGACTTAGTGCCGAAGCCTAGTTGTCTACTGCTAGCACCTTAATCTATCGGTCACGAGCATTGTCGCCTGCTTGCCTCAATCGACCCGACTATTGTTGCATGCTGATGGACTTTACGTTCTACTTTTGCTTGACCAGCTTTTTGCAAACCTGGGTTCTTGACTTGTTTGGATACTGAGCAGTCAGTCAGTAGTCAATAACAACAGGAAATGCTTACGTTTAACCACATGATGATGACATTCAAATGATCAAAACAGTTAAATGTCCGTGAAGGGTGGCCAAGGACAGCATGTCACAATATCCCATGGTGCCATTTTAGTTCTCAACAAGAACTATTTTGAGGGCAACATAGTCGTGATTCGCTTGCAGTGTGTTTTATTATGAGCAGGCGTTTGTTATGGGCGCATCGCATTGTGTTCATGCTTGGGCGACAATTATTACGCGCTAGCTCATTTATGACGTAAGAGCTTCACTTTTGAAACAGATATTTAGTCCTGAGATGTAAACCATTCTACTCTTCATATTCTAACAATTATTACCACATCTTGCTGTGTGTGGGAGATGGTACAGCTGTGGCAACTTCTTAACAAAAGTTAAAGACCTTTAACTAACCGTGTTTGAAAATTTCAAATCAAAACGAATCAATGATCGCAACCATCCAAATTCTTCATGTTCAAACCATCCAATCTGTTAGTTATTCGCACTGAAACTTTTGAGCTGATTTAATTTCGGAAGTCGGTGTTTTTATAACAGTTTTGTCTCCTCGTTATTTATCACCAACTTCCGAAATTAAAGTTATTTTGCACTTTTTAGTTTTTTTTTTTTACTTTGATGTCGGTTGTATTTTTTTTGTAAAAAGTTTTTTATTTTACACCTTTTACCTATGGTACCACCACTAAAAAGTACCCTCAGCCAAACTTAAGCCAGAGTGCGTCACACGACAATTCTAATAATCCCAAACACGGTTAGATTACTTACATTAATTTATTACAGAGTTCCGGTGCCTAACATCAGGCTTCATCATCAGATCAGTTCGATGTATTCCCCCTCTTCTTTATGTCAGTCATCGACTACACGTATAAACAAAACAATTTTACTTGTTCCGACGGTTCTGCTGTGATTCTATGAGGAGTTCTGTTCCATATCTTCGAAGTTCATAATCAGATCATAACAATATTTCTATGGGACCAGCTCGGAAGCATAACCTTTCAATCAAAAAAAAAATTTTCAAAAGCGGTCCATAATTGACCGAGAAATCGGTGAACATTAAAAAAAAAAAAAATACATTCAGCCGAACATAGAACTTTAATTTTTAATTTTTCGTTATATTAATAATATATATATATATATATATATATATATATATATATATATATATGTAGGTTTATATTATATAAAATATTTATGTATGTTTATTTCATGTATTTAAATACATTTGATCCCTTGTTTTCGTATTATTCTTTTCTTTTTTTTTTGTGCACCGACCATGTTTTCTCTTCACTATCCTTGGTAGACTGGTAGAGAATGCCTAAGGCATTAAGTCCGCCTTTGTACCTCTATGTTGCATGAAGTTTTAATAAATAAATAAAATAGAACCTTCTCCTTTTTGAAGTCGGTTGAAAATGAAAATTAATGTCTTATACATTATTTATTAATTTCTTATGCATTTTGTAGCCACCAGCCTCGACATTTTCTTTAAAACCTACATATCTCATTCAAGTTATCCAACTCGCATATTACGTCAATATTATACGTACTTAGGTGAAGTTTCTCATTTTAATAAACATTCTTTTTGTTATATGTATATCATAATAGGATCTTATTCTCAGATTATGTACACTCTAAGAAGTAAAGATGCATAGATTACTCGATAGGATTGTATGGAAAAGGTGAGAAAAAAGTGAATTCTAAGATAAAAGTCGTCGCAAGGGCGATAAGACCTCCCTACCTACATCCGTGCTGACCACAAATCGAGTTAAGAGCTAGCCGCTAGAGGAAGTATAAGGTCTCTTAGAAAAGGTATCTCTTTTTGGATCTGGCCCCCTTGAAACACCAGCTGTTTTGGTCTTCGAGCAAACTGTCCAACCATTTAAATTGCATAGTTTTCTTCTGAATATATTTTCATACGACAATTTAGCGTGCCACGATTATTCATAATGGAAACCCCTGTAGACTATTGTTTGAGACACAGGAGGTTAAGCTTAGCGGCCAGACTTCCTGTCACGTGACTGCAATATACAAAACAATTGCTCCACTTCGGGGATATTGCACAAGTCAGTAACCGGCTACAGTTTAAAATTCACCTAGGATAGTTAGTATTTATTATGGACATTTCTGACTAAATTGCCCATATTGTTCCACTGCTTAGCATAGGCCTGGCTCTCCCTTTACACTCAATGTTACATTTAGCTTTATTCTGGGTATACCTGTCAGTACTTTCGTTGTGGTCTGCCGTGATATTGTCTGCCCAATGGGACCCTTTTTTATTCACTTGACATTTCTAGCTCATGTTTAAAAGCAGTATTTTCAACATTAACTGTTTCCTGCTTTTAGCTTATTCTACATTTGATACAACGTAAAATTGCTTTCGAGAAAATAGTTTGCTGCTATTGTGTTGTTACTTGTTGTCGTAAACATTGTTGATCAGAATTGCATCGTCATTCTTATGTTCTTGAACGTGACCAAAGAAAGCTTTTATAGTTCTGTTGTTATCAAACTCTTCAAAATTAAAATCATGAATGAAATATCATTCATCTTTTTAATTTTCATTATTGATGTAAACGATTTTCATACAAATTTAATTTGATTTCAGTGTAAATCAAATCTTTATTAACGGGAATTTTAAAATTGATTAGATGATTTTTGTTTGAAAGTTTCACGAATTGATCATAACCGCTTTATTTTCTTCAGGGTAGCTATTAGTAAGCACACAATTTTTGAATTACGTTAGTGACTTCCACTTAATCTTTTCAATCCGGTATTCTTCGATTTCGATCTTCCAATTTTTTGAATCCGTTACATCTCTCTAAAGGAGGTAATCTATTTAATCTTTTATTTGATTAAAGTATTTATAATGGATACCAACTTTTGTTCTTAGTTCCTACTAACCTTATCTTAGGTGAATGTATTGGTAAGTATTGCCTCTTTGTTTCTATTATCATTTCTATTTCCAACTTCATTGACACCAGTTCCCAGTTTAACCGGAAGCTTTCCAACATCCATTCTACTTCCCCCTTCAGCAAAACACAATTCAAGGAAATCAGTTCACATGGCTAGTGGATACAAAAACGGTTTAGTTCCACCTGTAACATCATCATACGATTGGGCACGCTCATCTGCGCCACAGTCACGCCACGGTCACGCCTCTCCACTAACTTCTGCCTGATTCACTATTTGTGCAACTATTACGACTATTGTACTATCTTTAGGGCAAACGTGATCGTCTTTTGTTAAGTTTTGATTCTCATTTTCCTTGCTACATAAAAAAAGGTAAATACTGAGTTTCGTGACAGCTTTTTACTTGTAATGAGAGCATTTTTTTGATGTTTGTTATTGTTGACGGTGGTTGTACTTTTAGGTTCGAGCCGGTTTTTTTTTCGGAAGTGTTTAAAGAGTAATTATTAACAGATCAAAAATACAAGACACATTAGGTATTTTTGCCCTCATATACCCACAAGTAGAGTTTTAATACAATAGCACTTTTTAACGTTTCATTTAACAAACTTATTGTGAAACGATGTATAAAACTATTTTTAGATCTTTCATCATCATCATTATCATTTTAGCCGAAAGACGTCCACTGTTGGACATAGGCCTCCAAGTGTCGCCATAATGACCGGTCCTTTGCGAGAGTGTGCCTGTGACATCTTCCATCCCTGTCATTATTATTACAGTTGTAAATCCTAAACCCCCAGTTACACAAATGGTAATCTAATCCAGAATAGCTCCTTACGTTAGTCGGTCAATAGGCTCGCAGCATGCTCGGCTCTCCGCATTCCACTCTCCGAATGCAGTTGTAGACAACTCGTGCGCACTTCTTGCGACGATTAAGCCTTTTGATGTAAAGTAGCATAACTACTGCTGGAAACGGTATACCTACAGTAATATTACAAGAACTTAATGCATCTACTAATGTGGATACTAGATGAGGCATAACACTAGCCCCGAAACATTATATTCTCGTTTATCAGAGTGTCGTGCAGAAAAGTATTACGATTGTTGACGACCAGTTGGTGGATGTAGAGTGAGATGTAACAGCACGTTGTGGCATTAGGGCGATTGGCTGCGCTTGTACCGCGGTCCGCGTGGCGACTGGTCCTTAGTCACGCACACGGCGGATCAGGCGTTCCGTTGACACCGGAGTACCGCACTGGCCCGGCAGCCCGTTAGCACGCTAGCCACGCTTCGGGCCACAGGTTATTGGGAAATTGAGTGCAGCTCTAATGTTTTTCTGCAGTTGACAGTTAGAAGCAGTATAATGAACTCTGTAGATATAGGCGACGAGTTGAGTAGGGATTTTAATAGTGTCCTACGAATGTCTAACGATACATAACTATTGAATATTTCCGGCCACATAATTTATTTGATAGATACTAGATAAGAACAATTGTGTGAGTACCAATGTATTTATATAAATTAAATTATTATATAAATCAACTATAAACTACGAGCATTGACCTAAAATGAGGTCTATTATCAAACATCCTCTCCGGGAGTCCGGCCTACCATAACTGACTTTATAGACATTCCTTCCCTTTCACAATCATTTAAGCAAATTGGTAATAATAAATAGATATTGAGCTATTTCTTGCCCGCCTACTGGCTGTGTGTGAATGGGAGTCGAACCTTTGGCTACTCTACTACTAGGCTCTACCGTCACCCAACATATATATATATATTTACTCGTAGGTACCTACATACGAGCAGTGGTGGCCGATGGTAACGGCCCGGACTTCGAAGCCATGTGACATCCACCAACCCGCACTCTGCCCGCGTGGTGGATTACGGCCCATACCCTCTCCTAGAGAGGAGGCCTGAGTCCCAGCAGTGGGAACATTAAAAGGCTGATTATACTCAGCTATGCTATGCTAATGTCCTGGAAGTTGGGTAGGCCTTTGGTGTAGGATGCAACATGCGCCGACCCTCTTGCGCCATGCCATCTTCTGAAGACAGTGCAGGGACGGCTGTTGCAGGTGCAGAAAACACAAACAGCGCCAATATGACAATTTTATCGGAAGTTATATTGGGCCGTTTGGGGTTGAAACACTCGGATCACAGGGTCTGAGAGCTCATCGTGTTGTTCAGGATATCAGCAAACAGCTAGGGCTCTTCTTTGGCCAACGAATCAACATTGCTTTTCAACGTGGCAATCCTGCCAGCGTTCTGGGCCTTTGTCCCATTGACACAATGACGCCAAACAAGACGTTAACTCACAAAACATTATTATTTCAATGAGTGGTTTTGCTCAAAATTAAAAATACCAATAACAATCTTATAAAACATATCAAACCAAAGGCAAAACAATGTTTAACTGTACTCAAATGAGTACGGCAAGACTATAATGGGTCACCGGACGGTCGGACGGCGAGCAATGGGTAGCTCGCCGTTCGCAAGCCCACGCCGTGACTGGAAACCAGGATCGGGATCCCGGTAGCTCGGGCGTGAGGTAGTCCGTTCCCTCACCCGTGCAGCCACCTTCTTCGCTAGCATTACTGCTTCGCAGAAGGAGGCGACAGCTTGACATTACTCCTCGCTCCAGACCATAGCCTGTACCAGGGCCCGGCGCGAGAGGTTGTTGCCGCCGATCGCCTCCATGATGACATGGCAGTGCTCCACCCAAGCAGGGCACACCTCCACCTTGTCCTCTGGGAGGTCCACGCAATGGTGACACCCGGGCGTTTTTTCCGCACCGCAGGAACCTCCCGAACATACCATGTCCAGTGGGAACCTGCGTCATGCGAAAGGTGAGGACGCCATGACATCTTTCCAGACACTCCTCAAAGAACTTACCGCCATAATTATGGCGTGCAGCAGTGAGTTGCGACAGCCGCTGTCGCTTGGTGTAACCGTTGCCGATTCGTTTACGGGTGTGGGTCGAGTCTTGTCATTTCATCCTGCATTACTCACTGGGTATTAATTAGTCGTAGGCGCCTCCTCATGTGTCATATCGGTTCTTTTTTCCCGAATGTACTTAGATTTACGAAATTCGTCCATTACTCTCATGTAAATTTTTGCTTACCCAGGCCATCAAGCGGTTGCCGTCCGTCTGAAGAGGGGGTGTGGTGCGGCGGTGTGTCGGGCGCGCGTGCGTTGCGCGTGCGCGTGTCGGGGGCGGCCGCCGCGCCCGCGCCTGCGCATGCGCGCCGCCTGTCGCCGCCACCGCATGCGCACCGCGCCACCACGCCACCGAGGCCGACGTCACCCACAAACAAACGTATGTGACACTTCTATAATCATCATCATTTCAAACGAAAGTCGCCCACTGTTGGACATAGGCCTCCCCAAGTGGCGCCACAACGTTCGGCGCCATCCATCGGATTCCCGCGACCCTCACCTATGCTATGCTCGGAGTTTCCTTGCGTGATGACTTCTATAATAACTAATCTGAAAACATTTAAAAGAGAAGAAACAAAGTATTTCATAATTTCTCGGAGATGAAATCCTGATACTAAACGCTGGACAAACACAAGAAAACCCACATTCTGGGTTTGCGCCACGCCTTTGCGCTTCAACTATCCCTTTGTTTTTTTTTAATCTCTACTTATGTTTTTTGTGTACGACTCAGCTGTAGAATCCGAGGCATCACTTGCAAATTGACATACCTGCCCCCCTAGCCAAGTTACGATCGTCTGACGTCATCTCAACGGTCAGTCACGGTGGTCAGAACAAAGGAATTGGAGGCGTGGCCTACTCGAGGCGTTCGACGCGAACGAAACGATCGTAACTTGACTAGAGGACTGGGCAAACTGCTACACATGTCGTAGCCAGATCTTAGAATTGATCACTCAAACTTTACTTCTTCATATCACTTCATGATATGGTCAACTAAAACTGGCCAGATCGTTTAAACGGTTTTTGATGATGATGATACGTCAATAACAATAACATACAACATTTGATGATAAGTCAATCCTCGTTTGCTGTCAGTTGAGACTGGTCATCTCTTAGCTGCCAGTTGCTATTTTAATATCTATATTTAGTTTTTATTTTTACTTTATTGACATTGTTCTCACATGATAGCGACAAGAAACATGTAACAGACATATTTGTAATTGCAAAACACGATTGAAAAGAGTGTCCATGGAGTTTCTTGCACATTCTTCTCCATAGAGATCTACGCTTTGGAATGTGCAATTAGCATCATTTTTTCTGACTGACTGACTTCTTGACATTTCAAAAGTGCCTGTAAATGGTTTATTTGAAATAAATGCTTTGAATTTGAATTTTGAATTTTGTTTGGCTATATCTTGATGTAGGATTTCTATGATAATAAAAGATCTAAAGTAAGTAGGCCAAACAAGAATTGACATAATATCATCAAATTTTAGCGTTTAAAACGATCTGGCCAGATTTACTTGGCCATAATTATCATGAAGTAATCAATTTCTAAGATGTGGTCACGACATACACATTGTATACAATGTAGGCCCTTCAAGCAATGAGTTTTATCAAATTAAATTATTTTAACATAACATTAAGCGCTATAAAATTAACATAGTCATAAGTCCACATTAACCGACTGTAGGTACCGCTACTCATGAATCCATATTAAAATAAAACTAACGGGACTCGGAAATGTTATTGAGTTCTTTATTGTTAGGTTACTCGTACTTTCAGCATTTCACGTTGTCTGTCTGTCGGCCTAAGAGATCCTGTTAGTGGAAATGATTTTTCAGGAACGTAAGTGATGTCTTTTTTTTTCGTTAAAAATCATCGAATGACTTGCTCGTCCCGCTCTGTGTGGAGCATGGGGGAGTGTCAGGCTTTTACTGACTAAAACCCGTAGTGTTGCTTCAGTTGCCCTTTTTGCGAGGGCTACGATAACTCCTTCGAACAAGATTCGGCCCTAACTAGCCCCATCAAATTGGCTGAAATTTAGACATGTCTAGAGCGTGCTTGAGCGCATTGTTTGAGACTTGCACATTCAAACCAAAGTCGTGAAATACCGGCTAATAACACGTAGTACGTGGTATATAGGAACAGTGTGTAGCGACATCTATGGCGTCACTTAAGAACTAATCCTGCATCGCGCAATCAAAGTTCTCCGCGCGATTTCAACATGAACAGCCCGAAATCATCTATCGGGCAGCTGCCCACCAGACAAACACCCATCTGGTTGGAGGATCCTCCCTTTTCAACGGAGATTTGCGGGACTTTACACTCTGTTCCGCCTACCTCCAAAAATGTATAACAAAGAATCTTACTCATAGAATGTGTGCTACCGAGACATACAAAAGATGTCTGGAAATCGACAAGTGAACTCTCTGGAAGGGCTACACTACATAAATACGAGAAACGTTGCTCTGATAGTCATAATTATACATAATTTAAAAAACCGAATTTCATAATTCCGTATGATTCAAAAACCTTATCTAAACTAAATCCAACAACCCAGTGTATCGAAGTATTGAAAATCGGAATATCGTTTTTCGGACAGAGAACCCAACGAGCATTTAATTCTTCGAACATTGAAAATCGAAAAACAAACAAATCGCATTTACGTTCGATATGTATAATTCTTAGTTATTATGAAAAATGGACTTTTGAAAATCGAAACATCGAAATTCTAAATAAAATATTTCGGAGTATTTCAATGTTCTCCTCTGGAAGTAGGTAGGCTAAATGAAGTATCTCATCCGTTTACACTATACCTACTCTTTCACTGATGCCGTAAGCCCAATATGCTACCTACTTTTTATTCTGGTTTGCGCGATCCAAAACGATAGGCCACAGAAGCGGAACTGTAGGAAATATAGCAGCAAAATAGATCTTGACAAACAGAAAAATAACAATATGCACATATAAAAAAAATAACACAAATACGTATCTAGTATCTCTCGATTTATAGCCATCGTTTTTTCTCCTCAGCCATCCACGAGGAACCCCCACCGCCAACGACAGAAGGTCCCAGCTCAGCTCAGCTGAAGGCAGTGGCTGCTGTCTCCCAGCTGACCGTGGCCAGCGCGCCCGTCCGCAGTGCACCAGCTCAGAACAGCTACGCGCTAGAGAGACGGCCGCCCAAGCACGACCATCATCATAGGCCTGTGGAGACCGCACCGCCTGTACAGGTTAGTTAGTTATAGCGAGAAAGTGAAATATTCTGCCTGAGTCTGTGTTTCCAAAAACCTATGAGCTGAGGGCTTTTCTTTAAGTCAAGAGCTTGCTTTATCGTAGATGAAATCAGCACTTACCATCAAGTCAGAATGAAGTCAAACGCGAGCCGAGCGCGAGAGAAAAAATTCACGATCAGTATTGAATAACAAACACTTTAATGAGCTTATGAAAGTTAAGTTAAAAATGAGAAGTAAATATATATAGGTATGTATGTTGACTTACTTACTCTAATCCTTATGTACCCTTGTTTTCTTATTATTTTTTTTGCATCTTCCGTAATCTCTACCACTTTTGGTTGACTGATAGAGAAGGCCTAAGGAATTAAGTCCTATCTTTGTGTTTAGTGAAATTTTAAATGTTTATCACCATAAATTATTAATAAAACGTGCGGTTTTGGATCGTCATGCAGTCTGTCTCTAATATCAGAACGGGTAATATACCATGTAACGGGTATACCCTATAGAATACGGGTTATATGGTACACAGGTTGACGGCGCGTAGTGTTCCACGCGCGCCTCAAGCTGTTAGCAAACCGTAGGGGCCCAGCAGGGTCGAAGCCTACTGGGCCATGGGTTCGCTTCTGAAAGGAAAATCCGGCACTGGTATGAATGGCAAAGAATGAACAGGAGTGGGTTTTAGTCAGTAAAAGTCTGACACACCCTTTCGCTCCGCCCAAAAGCGAGAGATGTAATTGGATGATTTTCCCACCTAAAAAAAATTATTATTATTTATTTTCATTTATTTATTTAAATGAAGTACAGCCACATCACATACATTTCACATTAATTGGTACACAGGTTACTTAGGTACTATTACTTGAAAAGTGAAACTCTGAAGCCATTTCACACCATATGCGAGGCCCCAACTGTAAGCTCGCCTCAACGCCCTTCGCATTCGCGAAAATATTTTCCAAATAAAACATACCTATTACAGACCACACAAAGAACAGAAAATTGAAACACCCCATAACAAAATACACAGGTAATAATATCAACAGCCTGTACAACACAACCGCAGCTTCGCGGTTTCGTCTTTAATTTGCTCACTTTGACGGCATCTCGCTGAGCCCGCGCCGCCGCCCGCTTGTAAACACCATGATCTATTCGTGGTCAAGATACACCAGAACACTTTACAGTTGACTTGTTCAAATTAAACCACATACAGTTACTTTGGAACAGATCAAAGAACTCGTTATGGGAGTGATTTCTGAGAAGGTTCTTCAACACTTGTAAATAGATTAAAGTCGAAAGTATGGTGTGGCATGATACACACAAGTTTATTAACCTTAGTTTCTACATTAACAATTGATATGTATTTGAGAGCTCTGTTGATACATAATTATGTATTTCGAGTCTTGATTGACAGCTACTTATTCGTTTTACTGAGTCTAAGATTAAGATTTTTTTCTTTTTACTTGGATTATTTATCAACCCGATTTTCTTTTTAACGACCCGCATTGGGCCCGCCCGTTTCTTGTAGGAAGCCTTAGTCCCAGCTGTGGGAACATTATAAGGCTTACTATGCTTTTATTTATATCAAGACCCTGGGTTCTCGGAGCCTTCCAAAGGTCCAGGAACCCAGGCTCTTGATTGCGAGGGGCTGAAGCCAACTTGAAGAGGCCCCTTAGACACTTTTCATGAACGTGCTACCAACCGACGATTATCCTTCTACGCGCTATGCTAGTGCACCTAACGACAACCTCCGGTTGGTGGGAAATTATTGTGAGTAAAGTGAAAACAAAGATATAAGGCAACGGTTTTGGGAGGCTTAAGTGGACTGGATACGAAGAGCTATGTTAAGAATTAATTTAATATACTAATATTAAATAATATTAAATTCGAGACTTGAGTTGGTAGCGGTGGATTAAAATAATTGTATTCGGGTCTTTATTTCCGTACCATAAGATCATTAGAGATGTTGAATTAATTGCTTAAAGCTAAGATACAACTATGGACACTATAGAGTACAGTAGGACAGCAAAAAAGAAAATAAAATATCAATCATCATCATCATCATCATTTCAGCCGAAAGACGTCCACTGCTGAACATAGGCCTCCCCGAAAAAAAAAAAAATAACAATGTAGAGCTAAAATTGGAAAAAGATGTTTAACAATGTCAATGCAGTTATTGATAACAGTTTATTGGAAACAAAATAATTCTATAACTGCACTGCTCAGCGCGCTAATTCGCCCGTGTGGTGGGTTACGGCACATTCTCTCCTAGAGAGGAGGCCTGAGTCCCAGGAGTGGGAACATTACCTCTGGGCCTATTATGTTATGTTTATTAAATTTTCTTGAATTACAAATTCAAGTAGGTACAGTTTCGATAGGGCCAGTAGTAGCCAGTAAAAGTTTGTTACTCCCTCTCGCTTCATACATAGCGGGAGAAGAAAATTGAAGATATTCCATTGAAAAAAAATAGGTGCGAATAATTTATTAGTCTGGTAGGTACAGCTGCGTCTGAGCTTGATTGCCTATGCTATGTTTACACCCCGGAAAACCAAGTAGTCAAATAGAGTTGCCCAACAACACTCGTAAAATGAATACTTCAATTAATTTCATATTACAACATTTAAATAATAAAACAATTGCCCAATTCAATTACCGAAACAATGCCCGTAACGGTGCTGCTGACACCGATATTAACACGCAGGTATTGTAATGGTGACGTCATTGCTTCTTACTTTAACTGCTTTAACTTTAGGTTATTGTTAACTAAAAACTATAATCGAAGAATATTGGTTTCATAACTAAAATCTACCGCAGGGGCCCGGCAGGGTCGTAGCCTACTGGGGCTTTGGGTTCGCTTCTAAAAAGAAAACCCGGCCCTGGAAAGCAAGGCAACGAAGGAACTAGGAGTGGGTTTTAGTCAGTAAAAGTCTGATATGCCCTCACGCTCCGCCCAAGTACGGGAGATATCATTAGATGACTACCCAACTAAAAAAAAAGGTCAGATCTTAATAAAAAACCGGGCAATTTGGAGTCGGACTCGCACACTGAGGGTTCCGTACAAACTTACCTATAAAAAGCACTTCAATTCCCGAATTGATTTACGAATATTTTTCGTAATCGCGAAAAAAGTATTTTTTTGTGACGTAGCTATAAATTTAGTGTTCAGATTTTTTTCCTATACTTGTACAGACAGACGGACAACAAAGTGGTCTTATAAGGGTTCCGATTTTTCCTTTTGACCTAGGTACAGAAACCTAATAATAACATTATTAAATTCATCAAATATTATCTGACAGATAATACGCGGCCTAAACTGCTGAGTCTAAAAGCATGAAATTTTTTTCAATACACTTACTCGAAAACCCGCTCTTATCCCTACCGCTTTTAGGCACGCAATTTACTATTTTTCACACTAGTGCGGAAAAGTGCGCGTGATCGCTCTCGCCTCAACTTTATTACATTTACCGACCCCCACGAGCCGCGCGTCAACCCCCACGAGTCGCGTTTCAGCCCCCGTTTATTTATGTGTTTTAAGTATATTGAAAAACGTCGTTTGATACACGTGGAAATTTGTCACTGCAACCCTCGGCTCCATAACAAACTTTCTCCACTTGTACTAAAAAAATATACTATACTTACCAGAGTTCCAGGTGGGTACAATGAAGAAATCTTGAAAACTCACCTTAGTAAAATAGAGGAGAAAACTTTGTATGGAACATCATCTTTTTCACGGATAAGCCATCGGCTTATACGTAAAGAAAATTGATAGACCGCAGTCATAAATCGATGTCATCGGGTCGTCTCGGAGAGCGATCGAAAAATGATTTGTTAACTGCGCAAAAGCACGCGAAAGCGACATTATAGTTACGGGATCCAGATATTGGACAGATTAAAAATCTGTTACATGCATGATAATTGATTCACGACAACCTACACCTGATGAAGTTAGCGTTTGAAGTCTTGGACGTGTTCTTATAATGCCTAAAAATAACTGCGCTTGTTGCTATGACCAAATTAACAAGTTAGTTGATTTGAAACCGTGGTAGATATTACCAATCTTGTGAAGTGTCCCGATACACGCCAAATTGGCGACGCAACGGCAGAATAATAAATAATAATGGATAAAAGGGATGTGAATCGACATCGCTACCAATGTCCTGCTAACCCGGGGTGGGTTAGCAGGACATTGACCATGCCCCAAAAACTACGGCACTCAACTACTGAGCTCACTTGGTCTACCCACGACCTTTGTCACCAACTTGCGCTCCTGCCAGTTACAGAGCTTCACTCCAGCACTTTCCTACCGAATCATACCCCATCTATAATCTAGTCTGCGACTATATGGCCTGGTAGTCCACAATTTACTTCCATTTTTTCTGCTCTACTCGGTAATTAAATCACCTACTTTAGCAACATTGTCATTTCAGCCGATAGACGTTCACTGTTGGACATAGGCCTCCCCCAAGTGTCGCCATAACAACCAGTCCTGTGAGTCTTGCATCTACCGGATTCCCGCGACCCTTAGGTCATCGATTCACCTTGTGGAAGGCCTTTCAAAGCTGCGTCTTCCAGTACGCGGTCGGCTCTCCAGAACCTTTCGGCTCCCTCGACTCTGCCCACTACCACTTAAGTTTGGCGATTCTTCGGGCTATGTTGATAACCTCGGATCTCCTGCGGATATCTTTTATTTTCCCGATGCGATCACGCAAGGAAACTCCGAGCCTTATGATAAGGCGCATTGTGAGGTTCCACGTTTCAGAGCCTTATGTCACCACTAGCAGCACGCACTGGTGATAGACTTTCGTCTTGAAGCACTGTGGTATGATGGACGAGGAAGTACCGAGGAGCTTCCCGAACGCTGCCCAGCCGAGCCGGAATCGACGATTGACCTCTTTCTCAAAGTAATGTCTACCCAACCGGACCTTCTGCGTCTTTCCCAGGTAAACGTTATCGTCCACAACATCGAGTGTAGTATTTTCCGATCTTGATAGGAGCTTTAGCATCTTACCTACTTAGGAAAGCGATACTTAGACAATTATCAATTGATTCCTGTTTTTGTCGCTCAGAATAATAAGAAAATACAATGCAATAACTAATAACTTGCAGTACTGCATCCATCATGAGCTAATTAGTAATTAGACACGATCACATCGTCGGTAACCATTACAATAATTATCCGAGCGAGCGTTACGCGGCGAAAGTGTTGCCGCCAGAAAAAATAAATTACCATTGTTTTTAAAATTCTCCCACGATCTCTTGATAGGCAAAAGCGTAATCGGTGGGAAGCTTTAAATATTGTTGAAAGCGAAAGCACCGCCGACAATGGCGGCCATGTTGGTGCATGCAGATGCGTCAACGTGTTTCATAAGACTGATGAGCTCTCTATATCTCATAGAGATGGATCATTTAATTCGTTGATGGTGTTAGGATTAATT
This sequence comes from Mythimna pallens, assembly GCA_961205895.1. Classification (NCBI taxonomy): domain Eukaryota; kingdom Metazoa; phylum Arthropoda; class Insecta; order Lepidoptera; family Noctuidae; genus Mythimna; species Mythimna pallens. The sequence goes on from OY540829.1 coordinate 25,446,275, forward strand.
GGGAGGTGGCGTAAAAGTTTGGCACTCTGTACGCTGAGTGAGAGTTGGTTTTAGGGTTCCGTATCTCAAAAGGAAAAAAACGGAACCCTTATAGGATCACTTTTTTGTCCGTCTGTATGTCTGTGAAGACCCTTTATCTCAAGAACGCGTGGAGGTATAGAGTTGAAATTTAAAATATATACTTAGGTCTACGGTCCCTTGAAAATCAAACTTCTAAGTTCACGAAAAAAAAGATACGGCCGTTTGTATCGCAAAAAAAAACGTATATTTTATTGTGCGTCTATTTGGGCAGAATAAACATGTTTTCTTTCTTCTTTATATTTCGACACTCTCAAAAGTATCAAAATTCATAGGGTAGGTACTTCCCGTTGACCCAGAATCCAGAAATTTGGCATAAAGCAAGGTCTTATAGCACAGATATAGGGAATAAATCTGAAAACAGTAAATTTGTTGTGACGTCACAAAATATAAAAATTATAGTTTCGGAAAAATGTTCGATACTCCATTCGGGAATTGAAATATGTATTTATATAGTAAGTTTGTGTGGAACCCTTACTGCACGAGTCCGACTCGCACTTGCCCAGTTCACATTTGGCTGATCAAGGTTAAGAAGACGACAGGACTTACAGCGCAGTCACTGTCAGACTGCATAAATACTTATAGTCTGGTTTTTAATCCATAAAAGTAAGTTTTAGAGGCATGTTCGTGATTTTTTTCTAGCGTACTAAATTAGCTGATATTATGTTCTAAATATACTAACTATCTAGCATTTATCCTGAAAGATAACATAAATTTTTCTGATTCTGTTAATAATGCAGTAGATTTTTTAGCGAACTCAGAGCGGGTCAATTGGAGCATACAACAAACTTGAACTAGGCTTTATGAAGACGCTCCGTGGCTCTATTGACGCGCCTGATCTGCTTACTGTGCTAGCGCGTTTCTTTGTCCCGGACAATTACTGTCGCGGCAAAAAGCACAGAATGTTTGCTGTGCCTCAATGTCGCACTGTTGCCCGTGCGCAGTCTCCAATACCTCGCACTTTGGCTGCACTAAATGATCTCTTGGATTCTTATCCAACAAACGATCTGTTTGCGGATGAATGGAAGATGATTTTATTGGTGTGTGAGAAGTACTGTGAGAGAAATTGATGAAAGTACATGCCGTTTATACCTTAAAAAATTTTGTTTAGTTACTGTAATTGGTTGTTTAACCGTTGTAATTAATTGATTAAATAAATAAATAAATAAATGAACTTCTGAATCTTCTTACCTCAGAAAACACACCGTACTTTAAAATATTTCCTTTGAAGTTGTATAACTAACCGCTTAGAATTTTTTTATTTTGTCCATTTGTCAGCTGAATGACGGTACAACGGTTAAATTACGGAAATAATTAATTTCAAATAACAGTTATCTATAGTTGCCTACAGTACTACAGTTTTAAAATTGTTTCATATCTTTAGATTTTGCTAATTAAATAAAAAAAAAAATATTTTTATAGCTCTCATTTGACCACTATCTCACCATAGGGTAAGCGATAATGTTGTCGAAATGGAGCACGCTTACCTAGGTTATTCGTTTTTGAGCCTAAATTGACCTCTAGGAGTTTATTTGGCAGGATTAACACCTTCAGTGTTCTGCATGTAATATCTGATCCTATGTTCTCTCTTTCTTTGACGAGGGAAGAGAGTTGCCTCTCTTCCTTCGCAAGCATATCTGACCCCAATCACTGACTGAAACAGTGACTAGGGTCAGACCCCAATCACTGAATGAAACAGTGACTAGGGTCAGATATGCTTGCTACCACTGGGGGGTCCAGAATCATGTACTGGATCCATGGTATTCGTTTGTGCGTCGATTACAAAGACACCCTGAAAATACAAAGTTAAGTAATAATAATAACAACATAATAAAAAAACAAAATTTAGCTACCAATAATAACATCAAATATCGTTTTCAATCCAGAATGGCGTCCGCGAATGCAACAGCAGCTCAGATGAGAACAGATCATCAGGCCACGCATCCATGTCGGACAGCGGGGGCGGCGGCGAGGCGGGCAGGGAGGAACCGCGCCGGACTCGCCAGCCGCCCCACGCACGGACCAAGCACAGACCACATAATAAGGTACAAAGCAACAGCACTTTAGGGAATTAAGACCTCAGCAGCCTTACGAGGGATGGAGCTATACACCATACATAACTCCAACCCTTTAACAGTTCAGTTTAGGTCATAAAGCGAATCGTGTTTTGAGCTCGTCGTAGGGGCTCCGCTTGTACAAAATGGTTTAAATCACCCAAGGTTTATGCGAATACAAGCATTGTGGGTTAATGAATTCAAAGATAAGATAAGTCATAATACTTGGGAAGTCAGACAGACAGTAAGGAAGGCGACGGCTTAAGCGGAGTGCTTAAGACACCCTGCAACTGTGTCTGTAATAATTTTATCCTAAGGCCGTCGGATCAAATCGAACGGTGGCCGAGAAGGAGCGATGCAACTAAATCATTTTGTGCCGTCTCCAAAATCAAAGTGGAAAACTTAGTCGGAGATAAATGGTGAAGCTGTTAAATATAATTAAAACTTTAATTCATATTTAGTTATGATCTAGTTACAGTCACCATGGCCCGGAGGCGGAGGTCTGGAGGACATCAGATCAGCTATCAAGCAGCTGACACTTCGCTCCAGAGACAGCAGCAGCACCGCCACCAGTGCTTCAAGTGCTGGCGGTGGCAGTAATAATGGGGCTCAGGGTATGTGCATACTTTTGGATTTGTTGATCACACTTTGTTTTTGTGATGCCGAACGTGTTAACGCCACGCCACATACTGAATATGTTCTAAGGTCGGTCGGAACTCGTAGATGCATGCTGTTGTCAATACCAAGCGGTCAATAGAGCAACATGTTTGGAATTGACCACGTTTAGGACTTTTTGACAGTCATAAACTCTAAGATAAAAATTCACAAAGTGTAATAGTTTAACATAATGATCCTCGTCCATGGTCCAAGGCGAGTTCTGGTGGTTTAGAGTGCCTTTCTACTGACGGCCAATCACAGTGCTCGAAATCATCACTTCGTATCAGTGGAAACAGTGTAAGTGGAGCGGAGTTAAGCTAAATGGTCTTTCAAAACACAAATGAACACGTGGCCTTGAGCTGGATAGAACCAAGTCGGGTGTCGGCGGAGAGCACGAAGCGGAGGATAGCTCGAATCGAATCCGCTTTAATAGAAACACTTGCCACTTTTCTCTGCTCTTTTCCGCGTCACTCCGCCCAGCGCAGCCTTAACCTCGAATGCCGATGAATCAGTACAAACAAAACTTTTATTCACACGTATATAGGGGTACGTTACTAATTAATGTAACTGCGTTGACTTTGGTTCTCCAGAAAGTGGTAGTGCAGCAGAAGCCCGCAGGAGACGAGCTCCGCTGGTGCGGCAACCTTCACTGGACACAGTCTGCACCAACGTGACCAGCGCTGACGAGTTTGTGTGGGTTGACTCTCATAATAGGTAAGTCCTCATATTTCTATTTATTTGCTACTACAAATCAAATCAAGCAGAAAAAAAATTTGCTTCGTCCACGTCCTGACAAAACCGTTGCGGGAAAACCATTCCTGGAAGAACTTGAGAGAGGACTTTACCCAGCTTGGGATGAAAAAATATCCCATTTGTTCAATCTCTTTTAATTATCGCCAACACCAAAGTGATGCGAAGTATTGGGCTATCAAAAAAAAAAATTTAACCGTTGTGCCCACGACACGAATAAGAGGTGTCTATTTGCTTGGGTGGAGAACATCACTGGTAGGGTTAGGCTTTGTAAAATCGTTTACCATAGTACGGGTACTGTCATGATATAGATTACAAGATTTTATCATGGTCTGGCTTCAGTCGAACACTCAAGCTGTCCGTAATAAAATCTTGTTGAACAGAATAGATCTTCGTCTGCCATACGTGTTTATTTCAGCTCCATTTATTTCCCTTTTCATAATAGTGGCATTGGCCTAACTAGAGCTGGGTCGAATACTACCACAAGTCTCATTGGTGTCATGGTCACCAGATGATTTCTGAGTGAGAGCTCCTAGGTATGATTCTCACGTCTGGAATAAAGCGCTATTAGGTTTTTCCTCTATGAATTACTCCCGGGGTTGTGATACCCCTGTGCCTCGGAAAGTACGTAAAGCCGTTGGACCTGACCGAGATAAAGGAATATAGAGTGTACCTTTGTAGGCGCACGCACTTGTGCACATAATATCTCCTGTGTACTTGACTAATCTCCGTTGAGAATGGTTACCATGACCGAAATTGGGCTGGTAGGATTATTTTAATTTTATGTCTAAAAGGGTTCTGTGATTCCATAACACTAGGAGCAATCATGTCTGTAGTCTACCTGGTACTTGTTGCAGGCTGGTGGAACTGCGCTGCGTGCCCTGGACAGCGAGTGAGGTCAGTCGCGCGCTACAAGCTGGCAGGTGCAGGGACATTGCACCCAGGATGGCACCAGATACGCCGTCCAGACTCGCCTATTTATTGCAAAGGTAGCAACGCTGATTTGTTTTACCTATTAATAGACAGCACTTTACCTTCAAATATTCTGTTTTCAGTAGGTATCCTTTGGCTCGCAGCATTAGGTTCAGCTCACACCGAAACGTGCCTTTACCTAACATATAAACTCCGGGTGATTTTCGGACATCGTAGGCGCGGGCAACGAGCAATGGGTAGCTCGACGTCCGGTCGGACGATAAGACCAAGCCTGAGCAACGGCGCGTAATTTTCTACGCGCGCGTGTAAGATATATCAACAAAGCTGCTGCAGAGCTGAAGAGCCCAATAGCCTTGTAATAGCCTTATTGGGCCTCTTCAGCCCAATAGCCTTATTGGGTCATTTGGAACATTTTAAAGAACGACCTAAAAGCGCAAAAGGTAATTGAAATATTTATATTAGATAGTAAAATCTGCCACGCCTTCTCGCTCCACCCTCGAGTGGGAGAAGTCATTTCATAATTTCCCACCTCAAAAAAAACCTAACATATAAAAAGTACCTGAACAATTATATGGGTATACACTTCGAATACATCCCGCATCGAAGTACGATACTTTTGATTTCTTCAAGTCCTGTCTCATCGCTTAGCGCCTCCGTGTGAGCTGACCTTTTTGTTGAGGTGGCAAATTAAATGAGACACTCCCACTTGCTTTACCCAGAGCGGTATTGTGTTACCGCTCTGCGTATTAAGTCACAGCTGTTCCTTCAGTTGCACTTTGCGTTCTAGTGCCAGGGTAACTCTTTGAATAATCCCGCAGCCCGTGTGACCGAACCCTATGATTGACTTTATGATGTTACAGCAACTAGCCGCTCGGCTTTGGTGATATAGGCTACAGGTATTTATAATTTATGCCTTAATTCAGGCAACATTTGCGAACTGAGCAGTATTCCCTTCTTGTGATTTCAGGGCCCTAGTAAGGATATCCCGTGAAGCCCAGCGTCTCTCCCAGAACTTCGGTTTCTGCTCTAAACATGAAGTAGCTGGTGCGTTCAGGATAGTTCTCAGCACACCCTTGGCTGACGCATGCATTAAGGTAAGAAGAAATATTCGAACTCTTCTGTAAAGTTTTGCGCTAATCCAATATCTATGACTCGCGGTTTCAAAATGAAACGTATCAAGCGCTTTATACTACGAGTATTACGAACGTGAGTATTTAAATGCCAGTTTACTAGCAGAGAACTTTATTAACCACAAACAATAACTAATTTATCCAATCAACAATAATCAAATCATCGCGTCCAAAACCCTTTTTACTGCCGCTTAGGTCGTTATGTAATATCACTACACACACTTAGTTATAACGCACTTGTGTCACTGTCGCAATCAAACTGACTTACTTCCGGTCGGGGGCACGTATTTACGCAGAGCCAGATAAATAATCATTCCTTTCAACAAAGAGGGTAAAGAGCACAATAAAGAGTATATCTGTCTTTCGTCTGACCCGGCTTCACTCGCTTGGTAAGCTAAAATCCATGAAGATCGGTTTAGCGGCATAGATGTGAAGACGTAAGAAACACAGTTACTTTCGCATTTATCAAGCTTTTTTCATTTATTAGTTACTTATGAAATAAATTAAAAGTGGTTTGTTTTTTTTTACCAATGTTTTCATAAAGATACGGGTTGTATGCATGTACTACCTAAGTTGCTTCTTTAAGGCATTTCGATGCAAAAAAATAAAAACGAATTTTCGAAAAAAAATTGAAGTACCTACTGCTTTAGGCTTGCGAGGACAGTTTAGGCGTTTCCTGGTATTAATGAATATGGCAATAAGTTCGTGATCAAGAATACCTAGGTATACACACGTATAAGCCATTGTTTTGAGCCTAAACCAATTAGTCCTTTTATCCACCAGGGTTGCCAACGAGCAGCGACAATGTACGCGACATCGGGCAGTGCCGCCAGACGCCTGGGCTCAGCAGCGAGGGCCAGGACCAGCCTCGCGCCGGGGCGGTTCCAGAGGTGGATGCTGGACGTTCGCGTCGCGTCATTTGTACATGAGTAAGATTTTATTATTGGTAGGCTTGTCTTTGATCACTATTCATCCAGTGGTAAGCAACAATGGAGTTGGCGAGGGAGCACGCTCGCATAGAAAGAAGTAACCTGTAAAATGCAGTTTATAACTATCTAGAAACTTAGACACCACCAGGAAATTGTGCAGTTGTACCTACGTTCAATGAACGTCCGATGATGACAATGAAAGATGAAAAACCGATACATTTGAAGTGACAGTAGCATGCCACTTTAAATGGTTCGATAACACGAAGCTCATTAGCCAATGATTCAGCCACTACTGTAGCGAACTCTTCATCAATAACTATTTACTATTTTATAGATACGCAGCGATCTACCTCTGCGCTGGCATGGAGACACTCTTAGAAGAGATAGCCCTAATAGCCGGCAGCAGCGCAGCGACCACGCCCATCACACCGGCCGTGGTGGACCACGCGGTGGCCAACTGCGCTGATCTCTGGGGGCTGCTGCAGCCGTACAGCCATTTGAATGCTGGGAGAGTTGCTTCAGGTAAGAAGCTGAAAAAATTTGTAAAGGCACATAATAGGCCCATAACTTTTTCCCAAGGATGTAGGCAGAAACTGTAGAACACAACCTGCTATAAAGCTTAAATACTCATTTTACTTCGTTTACCTTCGTACATCAGTGCGTTGAGTGTGAGTTGTTAATGCGATCAAATCGTTACCACATTTGGCTCTCTGATTGGTTAAGAGTGGAGCGGGCCAATTGGAGCGTCGAACGTCATTAACGTGTTGATCGCGTTAGCGTAAAACCAACTTTTAGATTTATTCGAATTAGACGCACTACCCCCATCGAGTCGGCCACGCCTCCGATTCCTTTGTTCTGACGTCATCTCAACACTCAGTCACGTGGTCAGAACAAAGGAATAGGAGGCGTGGCCGACTCGAGGCGATCAACAAAAAGAGAATCGAAACGAAACGGTTACAACTTGGCTAGGGAGGCAGTTCTTGTAACCTTACGCCTTAGTTGTGAGTACTACGCTTCTGAACTTTCTGAAGAACTAATAAAGTCTGAGTCTGGTCTTTTTTTTTATTGGCCGTACCCACTTACATCTCTAATAATAATTGTAAAGCTTTATTTATTCCACACAAACGTAGTACATAAAAAATAAAAATACCATCAATAAAAATATAAAATCAATTCATAAAAATGAAAATAATACCCACTCTTTTCATTGTTTTTTTTTAGTAAATAAATAAATTAAGTAGATTGAACTATTGTATTAAAATAACTAATGCTTTGTATAAAATTATAGAATTAAATTTAAAAAAAAGCGATTGATAACATCTGCTTTGTTAATAAAATGTGGTTTAATCGCATATCCTTCGTTCAACCGTCAACCTGACTAAATATCAGTGCTCAGTGCCCAAAGGTACTAAAACATTATAGTTGTCTGAATCTCCATTAGTAAAATAAAAGTTGCTAATTGTAACTATTTTCCATTACAGGTGCATTATCACTGTCACGTTGGGAATCCATGAGCTCACTCGGTTCCGGATCATCATCAGGAGTCTCCCGCCCTGAACACAGACAACTAGGACTTAGTCATGATTCTGGTATCACTACGAATGGTTCTGGTATGTACCAAACTAAAGTTCCTATTCTCTGTCGCAATTTAGTTTCAAAAGTAGAATCGGCGAATAATTTTAAATGAAATTGCTTTTGTTTAAAAGTATTTAAAGGGGCGTGGGCGAAGCGATTCCTCGCCCTTGGCCTTGTTCACACTAAGGCGCCTCGCGCAAGCAAGGGTTCTTTAACATCCAAGGTCGTTTTAAAATTGATAGGGTCGCGTTTGACCGAACACTGGATTGCGATAGTCGCTGTCTCGTTTTAGAGTTTATGAAAGAAAAAGGCATCACTGATGTGCCTTCGCCCACGTTTAAATTAGTCAACGCTACGCCTCTATTAAGGGGCCTCATTTATATATTTTTTTAAAAGCCATTTAAACACTGATTAGCAGGTTTTAAATTAAAAATTGTCTATTGAGAATTTAAATTTAGAATCCGCTAATTTTATTGAAACTAAGAATTATGATGTAGTGCCATGCGACGAGAATGGGTAAAGTGAGAAGTGAGTATATTAGAGGAAGTTTGAAAGTGGCGCCAGTGACTGAAAAGTTGAAAGGAAATTGTCTTGGTATGGTCACGTGAAATCAGAAATCAGAAACGTTTATTTCAAATAGACCAATTACAGGCACTTTTGAATTGTCAAAATTTCGGTCAGTCAAAAAAAAAATACTAGTGAAGCTAAATTGCACGTTCCAAAGCGTAGATCTCTATGGAGAAGAACGTGCTAGAAACTCCACTCCATAAATTATCATAAATGAAGAGGAAGGATAAAACGCACGTTACTAAAAGAGTTATGAGTAATACAAGTGGACGGATGAAGATAGAGAGGCAGGCCAAAATAAGGGCTGGATCGTGTGAGAAGTGATACAAAGAAAAAAGTATTAGTGATAGCGTGACGGTTGACAGTTACAAAATGAAACAAAAAATCATGTTGCGCCGAGCGAAATGAAACAAAAAATAACACGGGCCAAGGGCAGAAAGATGATGTTATGGTTAGTGAATTGAAGAATGGCTGAAGGTTCAGTTAGCGCTACAAATTCAACTTTTATATCTTTGTTTTCAAGTATATTTATGTGTTACTCCAAACACAACTTAATTATCACTGCAATAAAGTTGATATTTCTTTACTGTCTGTTCTGAATGGATCAGGAATTGGGTAATTAACATTTTTAAATAACATTATTATAAATCGGAATAGAAAGAATCTTTCAAATTGACTCAAAATTAAATTACTTAGAAACCTTTCAAGTCTAGTGGAAGAGGAAATTGTCAAGTAGCAGATAAAGGATGTCATACTGAAATGTGACGTCACCGCCATTAGGCGAGACGTTCCCACCTCATTCCCACTTTTCCTCAATTCAATATTTGAAATGATAAATGCTCCTTCATTTAGTACCTACCCAATATTGATGTTGCTTTCAGAAAATGATTTCATTTCAGTGTTTATTGTAAAAAAATATTCAACGGATAATACCCCATTGGAGGTGTACCTACTTACCAGTATTTTCGTGATCTGTAGGTGGTTCAGGGACTTCAGCGGGTTCCAACAATAGTTCCGGTGGCTCAACGGCGTCGGTGCTGCTGACTACGTGTGCGGGCTCCGCTTCGGAGTTGCGCGCCGTGCTGCGGAGGGTTCATCCACGGCTCGCACCGCTCTCACCGGCTGCTGAACGAGCCCTGTACTATTTTATGAGATGTTCACAGGTGGGTGATGTCATCATTTTTTTTTTTTTATATATAATTTTTATTTTAACCAAACGCTTTTTTGTAACGATCTTGATCAATAATTGATATTTCGGTTTTATGGTACTTTTATCGCACAACTTGGGTAATCCTAGAACCAACAAGTGTTGTAGTGCAAGATAGGCCAATAACGTGTCATAGTTAGGATCTGGGGGCACAGACTCGTCCTTATTAGGGAAAGGCTTCCCGATCTGGATTTCGATACGGTTATAGGAATAATATTGTACCGGTTTCAAATATGAAACTAATTTGGATTATTCACTAGTTTCGGACCCCAAGGGGCCTAGCAGGGTCGAAGCCTACTGGGGCCAAGGGTCTGATTATGAAAGGAAGACTCACCCCTGGTACGAAAGGCAACGAAGGAACAGGAGTGGGTTTTTAGTCAGTAAAAGTCTGACACTATCTCGCGCTCCGCCCAAGAGCGCGATTTGTCATTAGCCGATTTACCCACCTAAAAAAAACTAGTTTTGGACAATTTTGGTTACAGATATTAGAATTTTAGGATTACATATTATGTAAAATATAAATAACAACTTTGACTTATAATTCTAGTCTAGATTAAAATTTGTTTGGCCGGGTAACACGAACAGAAACCTGTCGTAACTCATAATCTATGATTTCGATTACGGTTACGGATATTTTTTATGATTTCTCTGATAGATTATTATGTTACCAGCAATCTGTATAATCCAGTATTCTATACAATACCTTGGCAGTGTATAGAATACCTAAAACATGTAGGTATGAAATATGATTTATTTTACACTTTGCCTAGGTATTCTATATAAATACTGAATATGCAGCCGATTAGGTATGTGTGTAAAAGACGAGGGCAGGGAAGGAGGTTAGTCTTCGTGGTAATTTTTTTATAATCACTCGGAAATGGAAGCCTTACTATAAACCCGTAGACGAAAATAGGACCTGAGTATTTGTAAGCAAATTACATTGTGTTATTTGTAGTCAGTAGAATTTAGAATTTCACGTTAATTTTATTATGTTTAAGTAAGTTTGAAGTAAGGCTCCTATTTCCGGGTGGTTATAAAAAAGATTACCAGAAAGGCTATCGCTCCCGCCTAACCTGTCCGTGTCGGAGTGCCCTAAATCTTCGTTAATTTCTTGCCTGCTCTCGTTTTTACAAACATTGATTTTAAGTAAGCCCGTCATTTTATAGATCGGGTAACATTGATAAATATAGATCAAATCTATTTATTTTACACCTTACTTGTGGACCAGCAGGTACCTACTCTATACAATCCCTAGGAATTGTATACATTACCTAGGTAAAGTATATAATGGACAATAATATTCATAATATTTCATACATTGCCTGGACGCCACAGGGTGTTCTATAAATTGCCTAGGTATTGTATAAAATACCTGAATTATACAGATTGCCGGTGACAATTATATATATATTGGATTTGACGTCAGTTATACGCCAGACAGTTGCCCACTAGTCACAGTGCTCAGTGAACGAAGAATGTACTACCCTGATACCTTGAAAACTCTGATGATTGTTCGTTGGACGGTGTAGTTGGAGCACTCGAGTACGAGCGGCAGCTGCGGCGGCGCGGGGCTTTGGGGTGAGCGAGGCGCGGGCGCGCTGCCGCCGCTGGGCGAGTGGGTGCGCGTGCTGCGCGCGCACGCCGGCCTGCGCGCGCCGCCCGCCGTGCCCGACGCCGACGACGTGCTGCAGGCCGCCCGACTGCTGCTGCCGCACGCCGACTGCCCGCCCAGGCCTATCTAGTAATTTACCTCATGTTGTTTTATTTGCAATCTTTGTGAAGAATGTAAGGTAATACGACGGAGTAGAATTGTTTTTAGGTTTCACAGACAGTTTGGAGTTACTGGTATTTCGCCGTCGATATGTAGAAATCTGCAGCATCAATTAATTTAGAATGCTGCAACGGCAATTAATTTGCTTAAATAGCAAATTTATGGTTAAAGGTAGAGGTAAAAAAGGGACACACTACCTCTTTCTCGTTGTCTTGCTCGGTACATTTTTCCCCTTTTGTCTGTCAATAAAAAGTACGAATTTAATGACAATAAAAAAAACTACACTTTAGAGTTTGTCAAAAAATATTGCTTCGTTATCAATCCAGTCAGTCTGTAGGATATATTAGATCCTTGCCTGGGTGACGCCGTTGACAGAAGCTAGTTATTTATAAAAAGAGACTGGTTGGTAAAGTTTTTCTTTTAGCAGGGTTACCTACTATACTTTTAGTTTACATTAAATACACTTTGTTATACAGGGTGTCTATGACATCGACATCTTTGACATCGACTTTATACAGTAGGTATAAATTAAAAAACGTTAAGATTTTTTTTTTAATAGGAATAACCCGACGAAAAATTCCACGGGGGGTCCGAAGCATGTACTGGATCCATGGTATTCGTTAGTGCGTCGATATCAAATATATCCTGTATATAACGATCGTAAGGTCACACACCCATTTTTCATTTCTATTATAACTCAGCTCACAAAGCATGCGTTGCAACTGATAGAAAAAGTATCAACCGTAGAATATACACAGCAGGTATAAAAAAATTTTTGCGTGTCAAAATACATCACTTCCTTAAACCCACAGCCTAGAAGAAGCCATAGAGCCCGTGTGGTCGCGCAACGCCCGCACAGCCGACGAGCTCAGCCGCTTGGCCGTGGGCGTGGCGCAGCGCGCGCTGCTGAGCGGGCGCGCCGAGCTGCTGGGCGGCGTGCGCGCGCTGCTGCCGCCCGCCGGCATCGACGCGCCCGACGCCGCGGGGCTCACCGCGCTCATGAAGGCGGCGCTTGCTGGCGACGAGCAGATCGTAGCTGTGAGTTGCTTTTCTTTTACAAATCCAAGGGGACACATGCACTCACAGCAAAGTGTGTCTATATGTGCCAAATAAAATATTTTGCTTTCTTTCTTTCTTTTTTTACTTCTTTTTCTTTTTTTCAAAGCATCAGTTCCTAGGTTCGATTTCCGGGTTAGGCTGGCCCCCGTTGGTGTAGCCAAGTGTGCGAAGTTCAGCGGCAGATCCAAGCTTGAGGGAGTATTATGGACCTTACTGCCACTGGCTAGTATAGACGCGGCCAACGCCAGGTCACCGCTCACCTTACTCATGAAGGTGGGTGGCCTTCACAGGGGATGAGCAAATTGTGTCTGTGAGCATAATTAGCGGTACTTCCACTCCGATCAACTGAACCGATCAACTAGTTGTGCGGAATGGTACTTGGTGAAGGATTTTTTTCCAATCTAATCAACTTTGAAACGGATCAACTGTTTTCTTTCTCAACGGTACAACTTTTCAGTTGGTCCGATAGGAATATTTTACTTCATTTAAATTGGTTCTATCTACACAACTTTGGTACTAGACCTTTTTAATTTATGTACACTAATGAACTGGTTACTTATAATAGACAATGAAGAAATTGTCGCTGACTAATAGAGTGAGAGCTCGTGGCTACTAGACTTTCATCATCTTATAAAAGCTGGTAGTTTGTCATGGACTGTATGGTGGTTTGTGATCACTACAACTAATGTTGAATTTTGTTATCACTAGTTCCACTTTATTAAGCACTTGCGAAATTTTTTATGGGTGGAAAAACGCTATAGGTAAAAACACTTGTGAAATTTCTTAAGGGTGGAAAAACACTCGAGGTAAAAACACTTGTGAAACTTCTTAAGGGTGGAAAAACACTCGAGGTAAAAACACTTGTGAAATTTCTTAAGGGTGGAAAAACACACGAGGTAAAAACACTTGTGAAAATTTGTATAGGCGGAAAAACACTATAGGTAAAAACACTTGTGAAAATAGGTATGGGTGGAAAAACACTACAAGTAAAAACACTTGTGAAGATGGAAAAACCTGTGATAGTTTGTCAGTGCATGTCCCCAAGACGTGCACTGACAAACTATCAGCTTTTATAAAATGACGAAATTCTGGCAGCCACGAGCTCTTAGACTATAAATGGATTGAAGTATTAAATCATTGTTGGGCTGAGTTGTGGTTAAAAAATTATAAGAAAATTTACTGATTGTATTTGAAAAATTGGTTTTAAAATGATGGAGGAATGTGAAAAAAACGGCGGAAAAGTTTTTCTATATGAACAATTTCAATATACAAAAGTCCGGCAATATAAAAATGGAGCATTGTACTTTAGGTGCATTAACTATAAGAAATTGAAATGCAAAGGAAACATAACTGTAAAAGTAAGTTTTCTATCCTTGTGATTATTTCTTAGTAACAAAAAAATTGGTTTTGTGCATGCTCTCTCTCAGGTGAGAGTTGCGAGTTTTAAGTATAGCACGCGGCAAATAAGTCGTCTCAATCGAAGTGGAGTGCTGCGCGAAACCAATTCAACTTATTTTCCGCGTACTATACCTACCTATTTTTTTAGTCCAAAAGGAAAACACGGTAATTAATGTTTTAAAATTATCTAATTGTATGTCTGTTTAATGTACTGTTTTGTTTCTTTAATTTTTAGAACAATAATGTGATCAGTAAAAAAGAACATGCTTGTGAAATGGATGTCTCAAATAATATTCAATTAAAAGAAAAAAATGCTCTTAAAAAGAAGGCCGTCGATACCGATTTACCCATCCCTAAAATTTATAAAAGAGCAAAAGAGGATATGAAAGAACAAGGCCTTAATTTGTCTGAAATACCGAGGTTTGCAAATATAAAAAGTGCACTTTACAATGTCAGGAATAAAGCAGTGGGTACCAGAAAAACAGTTTTTAAATATTTAAAGGAGGTTCAAGTACCTAATAAATTTCATGACTTAATTTTAGGCGACTACAATAATGGGAAAACACGTGTTATCTTATTTTGTTATCAAGCGTCGAGAACAGAAATAAATCAAACAACAGAGTTTTTTGTTGATGCCACTTTTCGTAGTTGCCCCAAACCGTTTTACCAATTTTTAAGCATTCACGGCGATTTTGGCAGCACCGATTTATTGACAAACACCAAACCTTTGATTTATGCTCTGATGCCGAATAAAAAACAAATTAGTTATGACATAGTTTTCCAAATTTTAAAAGCGCAATTACCACAGCTAGAAATAAATTTAATTCATTGTGATTTCGAGATTGCCCTATGGAACGCTATACTTTAAGTGTACCCAAATGCTCACATAAAAGGTTGTTATTACCACTGGAACCGGAACGTGTGGCATATGGGCAAAAAACTGGAACATAAGCGCAAAGACGAAAAACGAATTGTGGGTCTTTGTGCAGTTTTACCACTTTTACCCAAAGAATATATATTAAAAGGATGGGAATACATAACGTCAGAATATGAAGGTATTGACCTCAAAATGCCTAAATTTATAGCATATGTTGGGCGGTTACTTAAAAAGCCTCTTGACAATATTAGCGTCTTTGGCCTACGCCATCGTACAAACAATGTACTGGAATCATTCCATTCCGCACTAAATAAACGTTTAAACAAAAACGTCACATTGTTACGTTTATTAAATGTTATTATCGACAATGAGACATTTATCGAAACTGACATTCCTAATAAACGTAGGAACCGTTATATAAGTCGAGATGATGCCATAAGACAGACCGTATTACAGTGTATAGCTGAAGAGATCTCAGTAGGACACGCTTTAGAAAAGCTGAGATAATTGTTTAGTTTTGGAAACAGTGTATCTTAAATATAGTATATTCAGTACCGAATAAATATAATTTTGGTCCAACGTTTATTTAGTGTTTTGTTACATACTAAGTTATACAGATACCACAGTATTATAGCATGACGGGTGACAGAACAGAATGGAAGAAAAAAATGAAATGAAAAAAAGTGTTGCGCCAATCCCATGTCACATGGGATAAGAGCAGAAAGATAATGAAGTGTTTAATTTGAATTTCTTCAAATTTTATTTAATTTTTGTATAATATAACTCTGCATTTATTTTAGTAGTTTTGAATACTGTCTACTTAGGGTTTTTGTTGCTTCTTTGTAGTAGTTTTGCTTTTTTTTAGTCCCTACTGATTAATGATTAAAATATTATGATATATGAACGTAAAAGTTAATTTATTTCAGCATTATTCGTTTCTATCCATCAGCTAAAAAGTTGTGTCGCTGAGAAAAGTGTTTTTACCTCGAGTGTTTTTACTTCGAGTGTTTTTCCACCCTTGAGAAATTTCAGAAGTGTTTTTACCTCGAGTGTTTTTCCACCCTTAAGAAATTTCACAAGTGTTTTTACCTCGAGTGTTTTTCCACCCTTAAGGAATTTCACAAGTGTTTTTACCTCGAGTGTTTTTCCACCCTTAAGAAATTTCACAAGTGTTTTTACCTCGAGTGTTTTTCCACCCTTAAGAAATTTCACAAGTGTTTTTACCTCGAGTGTTTTTTCACCATTAAGAAATTTCACAATTGCCTAAGATAATAAAGTGGAACTAGTGATAACAACGTTCAAAATTAGTTCCATTGATTTCTGATTCTTTTAGAATGGAACTAGTGATTTTAAAAAATATCAGAAGTTCTGTCATGGAACTGTTAATGGTACTAGTGACAATGAAGCAAATATTTATATCGGAACAACTAAAAAGTTGCATCGTTGGGAATGAAAAATAAGTAATCCGATTGAGTTCCATTCCGCACAACTAGTTGGTCGGTTCAGTTGGTCGGAATGGAAGAACAGAAGGTGATCCGATCGAGTTCCATTCTGCACAACCAGTTGATCGGTTCCGTTGATCGGAGTGGAAGTACCGATAATTAGATGGAGTTGATCTAAGAGGACAGTGTTAGTGTTTGAATTAAAACAACGACAACGCCTGCTCTAACGCATTGATCCTATGGTCGCACACATCGCACACGAAATGGTTTGAATTCATTTTATTCCAGATGCTCCTAGAAGCGGGTGCGGACCCTAACATCGAGACAGGTGGCGCGTGCGCAGCCCACTGCGCGCTGCCGTTGTCGCCGCGTTCGCCATCCACACAGCAAACAACTCCCACATACACGCCACCCACAGCAGGTACACTTATGAAACCATGTCATACTTAGCTTCAAATCTTTTTAGACGTCCTTTGCATTCAAGTTTTAAATAAAGAAATCAATTTATCGAAAACCTGCTTGAGCAGTTTGCAGTTCAGTGTGCGATGACCCTTAAAATTGGCTGTGTTGCCAGACGTTAAACTAAATTTATCCTTAGGTTGGACGGCGTTAGTATACGCGTGCAGTGGTGCCGGTGGGGGCGCCGTGGAGTGTTCGCGACGCCTGTTAGCTGCAGGCGCTAGAGTGGACGGGGCGCCTGCAAGGGGAGACGATGTTTGCACTCTGACACCCCTACAGGTAAGACTGCTTGTTGGAACCCTAAGGATGCTCATACATTATACGCGGTAGTGACAATGACGGCTAGATTTTTTCCCTTGTTTTTTATCTGTCACCAGTTTTCGTAAACATAACTCAAATGTGTTCTTGGGTCAATGTCTTGTAGAGTACTGACACCAGCGAGGCCAGCTACTCTTCTGTACAACATAGCTACCATCAGTCTATTGTGCAGTTTTATTATTAGATCCTTGCGCACGCCAACTTTTATATTCGGAAACCTAGACGTTGAACCCGTCACTTTCACTTGGAACAATCTGTTTGAGAGATACGATCTCATCAACATGTGATAACTATGTAGTAAATTTTTCTTAATTTCATGGCGCAAGGACCTTGTCATAATTTTTGCCTATTGGATATCTGAAAATACAGATAAACAACAGATACGCTCCAGGCTGATTGATCATCATTGGATTTTGCCGCATCGACGTTAGATTGACCTATTTATCGTGTGCAAAATATTACCATCGAGGTGAAATTTTACTGCTTGCCAAAATAAACATTGATTTTTTTTGTGTCCCAAAATTATTTACCCTGCGTAAACAGACCGCAAACTGGGTTGATATATGGAAACAATAGTTTTCTATTGGTAAACTTATATTTCTCATTACGGACACCGAGGGTCCCATCCAAACTTGTAGGAAGTTTGGATGGGACCCTCGGTGTGCGAGTCCGACTTTGACTGGTATTTTTAGATTTCTCTGCAAATGGAAATATCATATAATATCTTTTATTTTCAGGTGGCCTGCGGCGTCGGTAACTTGGAGCTGGTACAGTTGTTACTTTCACATGGTGCAGATCCGTTCCTTTCCACGCAACTTAATGATGCATTGTGCTACTCAGCCGCTGCACAGTATGGATGCTACAGGTGAAGATTTTATTCTTTTTTTTTTCAGCTCCTTCTGTGTTGTTGCTCGACGTCCATTCCATTCCTACCGGTTTGAGCATATGTGGATTAACCCTGTCCGTAGGCGTCAAGCTTAGCTAGAAATTTGCAAGAAAATATAAGTCAATATGCAGTTATATCAATAAATTTCCACTATTTCTAGAAGCTGTAGAATAAGTTTGTTAATTAAATAGATGGTGACTGATAATCTTATGTTCAGTGCTGTAGCGGTGTGCTGTGCACACGGCCGACGCGCTTGCCTACGCGCTGCAGTGCGAGGAGGCGCACGCGCCGCCCAAGCCGTGCTGTCACTAGAGGAAGTGCTAGCTGAGGGAGCTGCTGCGCCACCTGTCCGGCACCCCGCCTTCACCAAGCAACAGCAGAGAGCGCTGCATGATGCCATGTATTGTGCCGCTGAAACTGACCATTTGGGTGAGATTATGATAATATTAGAATAAAATTATGATCTATTTAAGAATGTTAATGTTTCTGGACTATTACTGTTTTTGATTTTTAAAATTAACAAAAGATTCCAAACGAAAACTTTCCTTTTTTTTTATTAGGTACTTATCGACATATTAAAATAGAGATAAGTAAACTGGCCATACAGATTTCATTAGATACTAGTAGTCGTGTCGTGAGCCAGTTAATGTTATGTTTATGTTGACAAATTGAAAATATAATTCCCTTAATTTCATTTGTTTTACAGACATTACACTAGAATTACACGCGCTAGGGGTGCCATGGTCATTACACGCCTGGACTCTGTCCCTGGCTGCAGCCGCGGACGCAGCACTTGATAGCGTTATTGATCAACTTTTACAAGACTTTCTTCAGGTAAAAAAGTTTTATTATTGTTATAAATGATAGAAATTTTTTAAATGGTGTTTTACCTCTGATTTTATCATATATTTTCAGGTGTGTCCATCAGACGACAGTCACTACAGTAAACAGTTCATTTATGAGTGCCTCCCCCTGCTGTTCAATATTTTACGATACAGCAAGGTAATGTGACTAATAATATTATTTTGCTTCACCACAGTTTTTGGTTATTGTTGATAAAATGGCTGTAATAATAACTATTGCAATACTTAAAAGGCCGCCTGAATTAATAAAACCCCATATGTTTAGAAGGAAGGCACTGTGTTACTGCTGGCTGACATCTTGTGCGCATGCTACGGGCGGGAGCCGGTGCCGGGCGTGGCGCAGCCGCCGCCTCCCGTGGCGCCAGCGCCGGCGAGGGTCGACCCATCATACGTCAACAACCCATCACTTGCTGACGTCACCTTTAGGTAACTTCACAAAAAATCTTCTTTACTGTCTGAACCTATTGAAATCTATACCTTTGCCTCATGCAATGTATTGACAATCTTCGTCTTCTTCAGGGTTGAAGGGCGACTGTTCTACGGCCACAAAATAGTTCTGGTCTCGGAGTCACCACGCTTACGAGCCATGTTAGCACCAGCAAGATCGTCGAATGAAGCTTTACCTGTTGCCAATACTGCCCCTCCTCTCGTGCAAATCAACGATATCCGGTATCATATATTTGAGGTATGTCTTATTCTATTTAATACTTATCTATCTTACCATATATTCACATTTTTCTGAGGATTTAGCTGCACATGTTATTTTTATTTTTTAGCTAAGAAGTTTTAATGCCGTTAAAAACTCTATTTTATGTGTCGATTTAGGCTTTGAAGATTTAATTTGATTTTTAAACGCTGTATTTTTTTATCTTCGCAGCAAGTGATGAAGTACCTGTACTCTGGCGGGTGTTCGGGTCTAGACATCCCTGAGACAGACGTGCTGGAGGTACTAGCAGCAGCTTCCTTCTTCCAGCTTCTGCCGCTACAGAGGCATTGCGAGGCTAGAGCGGCCAAGTCTGTAGACCTGCACAACCTTGTCTCAGTCTATATTCATGCTAAGGTAAGGGCTATTTCTTTTTTAAAAGGTTGTGGGGAAAAAAACTTTTTTATTTTTTTAACGCTACCTACAAAACTACTAACTATTGTCCCCAAACCAACGTGCATCTTAAAAACTAAAATCAAATATTGTAGGTGAATATTATTATTTTAGGTGTAAAATTCAAGTCTTATTTAAATCTTAATTCTAGCATTCCATAATAAGTAGTTTGAAATGTAGCTGGTTTCGTTGCAGGTTTACGGTGCTACTCAACTGTTGGAATACTGCCAAGGATTTCTTCTTCAGAACATGGTCGCTCTTCTCACGTACGATGACTCTGTCAAGCGTTTGCTCTTCGGAAAACGACTACCCGGACATAATGTTCTTGGTGCTTTATTGGTAACGTTACAAAAAAGGATTGAAGCCAGAAAAAACCAAGCAAAAAATAGATAACTTTAATTCATTTTCGGTGGATTTAATTATTTTTTTAAACAAAATCATAATTTTAAAAGAGTTGTTATTGACTTATTGAGTAATCGAGTTACTCTATTTATTTTACAATTGATTTATAGAAAATAAAATATTTTTCCAAATATTTTAATAAGGCTTTAATTTTGTCATGCTGAAATACCTTTATGTAACGAAGTTTGATAATATTTTATAATATAATTATGTAAGTACTAAATTAACTTTATGTAGATAAGTAAATATAATAACAAGTAAGTACAACTGAGATATAGGTAAATGTATTTGTAACAAAATATATTTTCGGCTTGTTTTTGTAATTCTATCAGTAATTCTCATTTATGAAGCAGCTAATGACTGGAAAGTATTATATCTTTGTAATAATTGTAATGTAATTATTGTTGAAATAAAGCTTTGTGTTGTAAAATGTCTCATTCATTTTGTCAGCAGACTTCAGTAAAAATGTATACCTACATGCATTCTTGATATCTTAGGTCTTACAAAAGTAGATACCTATAGTATATCTACTCACCTAGTCTTGATTCATAACGTTATTCGCCATTATTTACTCAACCCAAGTCATCAATAATCGGAACTATTGGGTGGGAGAAAACCGGGCACGCCTCTATCGTGTTAGTAAGTCCCCTCTTTAAGGAGTAGCTACCCAACGCAGGCTCTTACCAGACGTGGTTGTTTCGAGAGATTCCTGTGTCGGATTCGGCAATAACGCCTGGGTGTCACCATTGTGTGGGTCGTCCGGAAGACATGGTGAAACATATGGTGGAGGTTTACCCCGCTTGGGCGGAGGCCGGGTCCTCGTGGAGGCGAGTGGTAGCGGCGACCTCTCGCTTCTGGCCCTGATTCAGGCTATGGTACAGAGTGAGAGCGTGAAATGGAAATAAGCCACACACCCTAGGCCCTACTGGAGACGCTTCAGGTGTCGGGGATCGAAGGGTAATTCCCGATTGCAGACGGTGAGCAATGTGTAGCTCGCCGTCTAGTATGAACCATGCCCGGATCGACGGCGTGATAGGTTCATTGCGCGCCTCAAAGGGATGTTAGCAAGATTAACGGGGCCAGTTAGGGTCGATGCCTGTCGGAGCTGCGGATTATTCGAAAAAGTTACCGGCCCTCGCAAAGGGCAACTGAGGGAACACTGTAGATTTTAGTCACTAAAATCTTACACGCCCGCGCCCCCTCGCTCTGTCTGCAATGGCAGAGGTCATTTGATGATTTTAATTGAGAGAGAGAACTTTCAATTCCATTTGTAGTTACAGAAGGATACTTAAATAAATAAAAAAAGCATATTTACTTAGTCTTATTTGTCTAACAATTAGGTATTACTTTAATCGGAGTACGTTTTTTGTAATCGACGGATTATCCTAAAAAGGCCAATGGAAACTTATAGACCCATTCAGTCATTCGTGGTATCTCAATGACATAAAAATATCTGTTAATTAGCAAAAAACAGGCACACTAAAAATAATTATTCTGTCTATGCTAAAGAAGTCATATGCTACAGAAGCTCTAAGGTTAGAAACTGCTTATGTTATTTTTATTCTGTGATCAATTTGATAAACGACTCTACTCCCGGAATCATGTCATAATTTATTTACTGGCAACATTTTTTAAACTGTCAATATTATTGTCTATGACTTACGCGTGGCTGGATGACAGCCACTATGACAGCACATCGCTGCGCATAAAAAAACACTGTCAAATTGTTTATGGTGTCATGTCAGAATAGTGTGAACTGTGATGTGAATGTGATTTTGCATTGCGGTTTTGCGAATTTTATCTTGTGGACATAGTTATTAGTGGAATTTTGTTGTGCATTGTAATGTCGTGACAGTGAAATAAAATGCAGTTCTATAAAGAGAGAATACTCAATGCTGCTCAGTTAAAAAGACTAAGTGAACACAAATATTCTTGTTCGAGTGCCAGTATATTGGATGCATGGCTCCAGCCGTGGTGGTGCTGGCTAGTATCTAAAACGCCGTTATGGCTCGCGCCGAATCTCATCACAATATTAGGTTTAATAGTAAATATAGTCACCACACTTATACTAGTTTGGTGAGTACCTTGAAGGTTATATCAATACATTATAGGAACTGTGTCACAGATCTCGTCCGACCGTAACGACTTTCATTTTCTGCTGGCACTAAGACTTTCTAACGGTCTGTAATAGTCGTCCTATATACATGTTCTGTAATGATTTGGTAACTTTTGCATTTTCCATTCAATAAAATGATAGTTTCTCGCATGTTTACATATTGCAATGCTTAAAAGAACGGGCATGCGATTGGTTGAAGCGACGTCGCGCCACATTCTGTTTCGATAAGATAGGCGAATTGAATTATGACTTGCTCTCCAGGTTTGTCACTTATCCATGAAGACCTTCAGCTATCTTCAATCATTTATAAATTTTGATTTCTGCTTGGAATCTATGACAATTTTTTTTTGACACATAACCTTTTTACTCTCTTTAGTGATAAGTTATCTACTTACAACTAATATCAGCCAAGGGCAAAATAAATTTTGTATCATAAATCAATTGACAAGACATAAAGCCAGAATGAGGACTATTCAGTATCTGCCAAGATTTTGTGACCGGGAAACATTTTCAACAAGGGTTTGGGAAAACTTCAAAAATAAAATCTTGTATGGTTTGGATGAATTTATTTCACTTATCAGTATGACCATGATAATTTTTAGTTAATAAAGCATTAGATGTTATCAAAATTTTGGGTTATTGTCAAACTGTAACTGAAATAAGATAAGATAAAGTAACTAAATTTTTAATCTAGTTGTAATATTGCAACATTGTCTCTTGATTGTATGATTGTAATCAGTAATGTCACTTCTAGGTATGTTGTAAGAAATTGAAGAATTTGTTACTACCAAACGACAGCCTGTTTCTGCCTCAAGGTATATCAAAGACATTTTCACATATAGAAAAGGAGGCATTGATCAGTGCTTGCTTGTGTTAGGTTGGCAATTTCAGACGATTAACTGAAGTCTAGGCTTCCTCACATTCAGTCAGTGATATCTAAAATAAACTTAGAAATATAATATTTTGACAGCTATTCTGGAGCGTCCAGATACCAAATTAGGGGTCTGAATGATCATTTGAATAATAAAAATGGTACCCAGATTTTTATTTTAATCCAAACATTCTTTGTATTTGAGCATGTCAATTGTTGATAATCCACTTCCCAACTTAATTTCTTTTTAAAGAAATTATTTAAATTAATCAAGTATGGTCTGATACTAAAACCTGTATTGTTATTGACGTTGAATACAGGTCTAAAACCTGTATTCAACGTCAATAAATATACAGGGTATCTGCTTACTATTCAATTGAGTAACAAAAATTGTATGTTTACATACAATACCATTACCATTGTTATTTAATTCAGATACAAGATCCATATTTTATTAGTAAAGTAGGTACTTAAAATAGTTTTACACATATACTCATTACTTACCAAGAAATTATAAAAACAACTAAATTACTAAAATATAACACAAACCACATTTAATTCATTAAACCCCAAGCGAATGCCGGAGTTCGCTCGCCCATTGCCTTTCTATTGTGTCTCTAATTACTCTACTCAAAGGGTTAAATTAAGCAAAATAATTTAGATAAGAAATTTAGTCTTATGCATAGGAAATTCAAATATATAATTTAAATCTATAAAATTCATTAAAACAATCATCATCTTCCTGCCCTTGTCCCATGTTATTTGGGGTTGGTGCAATACGTAATTCATTAAAACAATAAAATATGATATTAATATTTCTTCTTATTTGTATAACACTATACCCTACTATAAAGTTAAAAAAAAAAAAATTGATTAAACACTTATGATTTAAATTAAGGACAAATATCTAACCTAAACTTTATGGTAATTAATTTAACATATGTTACTGGTTGGGTATGTATGTCAATTAACCTCATTTGAAATACCTACATTTAAGAAAGCAGGCCGGCTTGTGTCAATTCAGTCTGTGAACATGAATTATACAATCAGTATTATTTTACTATGTAATGCAATATTTTGCATTAAATCTAAGATGTTATTAAAAAACTAGAAACTTTACTTTTTTGTTAAACTTGAAATTTAAAAATCATCTAAAACATATGGGCCTTCATAGCATGACAACATAAATCTATATGGGCTTCGACCCTGCTGGGCCCCTACAATTTGCTGACATCTCCCTGAGGCGCGCGTGGAACACAGTACGCGCCGTCGACGACTTGGGCTCGCTCCGGGCGGTTACCTTACGGTCAGACGGTGAGCCACCCATTGCTCGCCGTCCGCAAGCCCACGCCTACGGTGGCCGGAAATCGGGATCGGAATCCCGGCGGCGATTGGGACATGAGGACCGTTGCTTCACGCGATCGGCTGCCTCCTTTGCTAGCATTACTGCTTCGCAGAAGGAGACGACCGCCTGCCACTCCTCCTCGCTCCGGACCATAGCCTGTACCAAGGCGCGGCGCGAGAGATCGCCGCCGCCGATCGCCCCCACGAGGACACGGCGTTGCTCTGCCCAAGCGGGGCACACTTAAACCGTGTGCTCCACCGTGTCCTCCGGGCGTTCCACACAGTGGCGACAACCGGGTGTCGCTTTCGCACGAATCCGGTGCAGGAACTTCCCGAACTTACCGTGTTCGGTGAGAACCTGCGTCATGCGGAAGGTGAGGACGCCGTGAGGTCTTTCCAACTACGCCTCAAAGAGGGGACTTACCGCCATAATTGTGGCGTGCCCATATCTGTCAGTTGACCATTTATACGTAACATCCTTATCTGTAGTAAAACAAAGGTCCAATACTGCGTCTGTCGGTCTGTATGCACCCGATAAACTCCTGAATGCATTTTCATGCATCATGGATTTTTATGTGCATAATACATGCCAAAAGAGAAAGCTGAAATTTTGAAAAATTTCTAACACTCATGCGAAGCTGGGCGGGTCGCTAGCGTATATATATATTTATGCATGTAATATATGTACACATTGAATTTTAAAGATTGGTGGCTCAAATTCTCAGATCCATTTGACACGCCATAATCATGGCTGTAAGTCCCTCTTTGAGGAATGGCTGGAGAGGCGTCACGAAGGAAGGAAGGTGAGGATTCACCTTCCGCATGACGCAGGTCCTCACCGGACATGGTAAATTCGGGAACTTCTTACGCCTGATAGAGGTGGAAGAAACGCCCGGGTGTCACCGTTATGCGAACCGCCCGTAGGAGCATATTGTGGAGGTGTGGCCCGTGTGGGCAAAGCACCGGTTTGTCTTCATGAGGGCTCACGGTGGCGGTGACCTCTCGCACCAAGCCCTGGTACAGGCCATGGTCCGGAGCGAGGGAAAATGTTCGCACTTGTGAGGGAACGGACATCCTTACGCCCCAGCCGCCGAGACCTCGACCCCGACTATCAGCCACCACAGGCATGGGGTTGCGGACGACGAATGGGTAGCTCGCCGTCCGGTCGCCCGGTAGCGCCGAAAAATCCGGAAGTCCAGCAGGGCCGAAGCCTACTGGGGCCATGGATCGACTTCTGAAAGGATTACCCGTCGTCCTGGGACGCAAAGGGCAACTCAAGGAATATACTATGTGGTTTTAGTCAATAAAAGTCTGACACGCTTTCCCGTCCGCCCTAGAGCGGGAGAAGTCATTAGATGACTACCCACCTGAAAAAAATAGTTCACAGATCCATACTCATCAGCATGAATTAGCATTAAAATGTTGTTTATTTTTAAACCTATATAAGTAAGTTAATGTTTCTTACAACAAAATATTTATAAAGAAGTGATAATATTTATTATAAGATTAATTAACACTTACTGTTAATCTAAAAGGTAATTATATTGTCAACATGCTATCACGTTAATGAACTCATAAAGTAGGTAAGAAACAGTCGTGTGGATTTGCTGAAATATCCATCTTCTACACTATTTAGGCACCTAATATGAAAGAGCTCACATTTTTTTTTTACCAACTTAAAAAGCAAAACAAAATAAAAATAATTTCTTTGTAATTCAAAATTCTATTTCAATAAAACCTTGGTTGTTTTTGTAAGTATTTCGTGATATAAGTAGCGCTGATTGTAATCAATTAAAATTAATCAATCAAGGATTGTGTATGTTTTCCTTATAGTTTCAAATTAGTATTTTCACAATAACACAAATTGCAAATATAATAAAATTTATGTGCGCACTATTGTACCTGCGGCAAGAAGCGGCCGATTCGTTGTACCAACTCATTCCTTGTTCTACGGTTTGTAGACTTCAAGTAGGTACTATATCGATACGCATATGCGACCCCGTTGGTACTTCCACATGCGTCACACATCATTTGATCAGTCACGCTTGTTAGCTTAGACATCGCAATATGGCATTAATGGTGTTTCCAAATCAACTAGCATAGTTATTGCTCACGTTGATCAAATGTAAAGGGAACACGTTCCATCTGAGGGCTAATAATACTATAATACTGCACCTGATCTATCCGCTCTCCATGCCTAGTGACCTGTAAAGGCGTTTGAAACCCACGCACATAACTCAACAGCCGAGTTAAGGGGATGTAACTCGACATAAATTTTTACTGTTATTCATACAACCGCTCTTACGCGATTTTGACGTTATTACACATTTTTTCATTAGATATTTTGGAAACACAGTATCTTGTGAATATTATCTAGGCTTCTACTGAAATCAATTTATAAATTTATGTAAAACTAAGCCAGTAAAGACCTCTGAAAATGCTATTTTGCATGAACTCTGACACTTCATAATTAAAAAAGTAAAAAAAATATAACAATGACAATATTTCTTTTTCAAAAACTTTTAAGGGTTTAAAAAAGCACGTATTTCTAGGAACAAGTTTTGTAAAATATTCGAGTAAATCACGGGATTACCGAATGATAATAGAGTTTTCAGGCGTTATCTCTTATTTCGCGTTGCCTTTTCGTTAAACATCGCGTTGGATTGCGTTAAATGAAGTAACAAGCTTTTAAACCATGCTCGATGTTGAAGATAGGCGAGTGAAAAAGGACCCTCTTAAGTGATCCTGTTCAGGGCTTAATTAAATCGACCAGAATCGCAGTCAATGACCGTGAAAACAAAAAAAAACGCTCTCAGTTTGACAAGAAATAGGTATTTAAATCACGAACAATATAAAGTCGCTCTGGGGAGAGTATTGGGTCAACTTTTGTTGGCAGTTCTCTTCCGTTTAGGTGGTTCTCTTTGCAGTATATACTTATGACGGTTCCGGTCCTTACCTGACCTTTAAAAATACCTTGACTATTCTATCATCTGTATAACCCACCATATGATGCTGCAGGTTTAGCCCAGACGCGAGGCAGGAGCCTCCGCGATGGGCATGCGCCCTATGCGCGCTAGGAGTTTTCATCTACCAGAGCCTGGATGCTATTGATGGCAAGCAGGCACGCCGCACAGGCAGCCAATCGCCGCTGGGAGAACTCTTCGACCACGGCTGTGACAGCATATCAACAGTGTTCATAGCGCTAGGAGCATGTATAGCTGTCAAGTTGGGAGAGTACCCTACGTGGATGTTCTTCCAGGTATGTATCATGTAATTTGGTGTTAGATTTCAGTCTAATCTTTTGAAGTTTCGCTAGCGCAGAATAACTATAATAGGTGTCTCTATTCCTACATACCGACCCTTCGATGTATTGCTTTCTTTATTGTTTGATTGTCAATATCTTAATAGGCAGTCATAAGTATACAGTCATAGTATGAATCACATTTTATGCTCTATTAGATGATTATGTCGGCCCTTCTAAGACGACAAATAAGTTCGCAAGGTCAAAACCTTCCTACCTATCCTAGATGTATTAAATCTTCGATCAATTATGGTATGGCATTAGCTATGGCTATAAACTTTGTATTAGTCGATAAATGTTCCCACCCATCCACGAGGGTAACAGAGGGAAACAAAGTGGAATCAAAACAGAATAGTGCGACTGTCACGTATTGTTAATCTTTATAATTATTATTAACCTGCGATATATATCGCAAATGCTTGTGACTAATTAGAATATTAAAACGTAATTTATATAAGTACTACTCAAGTACTTGGTAATTACGTCGCGCATTTCCATTGGTAGTCTATGGAAAATTAACGGCGAAGTACCTACCCTGTGAAGACTATGTTTGTAGTACCTATATTAGTTAGTCCATACTAAAGTAATTAGTATTCATTCTTCACGGACACGTGTTCTGAAAGCAAGGTCGAGAGCAGTGACAATTACTATATTTACTGCAGGTCGTTGATTCAATTATTAGAGGAATGCCAATGAGTCTGTTATTGTTTAGTTAGATAGCCATTACATAATTTTGGTATGGGCTGCTAAGATTGTATTCACCGATATAAATTGCGAATAGGTAGGTACATAATAGATTAGCTACTTAATTTCTTGTACATATATTACATAATAGTATAATATGCAGAAAAGACAGTGCTAGAGAAAAATGAGAAAGTAGAAACAACAAATAAGTCGTACTGACAATAAAATTGTACCAAGCGTGAACTAGGTTACTTACAAAAATACAAAAAGCATCAATATTATACCTACGTTTTATTTCTTTATCTCAATATATCGATATCGATACCGCAGCTGAAACAACTGACGCAATATCTGCTCTACACAAGAACTGTCGGCAGACAGTTTTGGCATAGTGAAAGTTTGTATAATTACTGACAACTGCCATATTCTACGTAAAATTGATGTGAGAGTAGAAAAGGAGGTTTTATCAAAAAACCCAAACGACGGAAAAAGTTAGAAAGGTTTGAATAAAGATGGCTTAGTTTCTCGTTAATATTACTGTGAAGAAAATTCGGACGGTGTTTCTCTATAGTGTGTAAGCTAGATTGCAGCCTTCAAATGATCTTAACCTTTTAACCCTGACCAGCGCATTAGACACTACGTCGTGAATGAACTCGCTAACTACGTAGATTCAATCAATGATGTTACGACCGTACTTTTCCGTATTTGCAACATGACCCCCATTATCTCAATATTCGTTTTTGGGAGTACTGCCAAGCAGTGCGCCCAGATACCGCCAAACTCTGGAAACTGGCCAATTTCTGTGATTCACTATTTTAAGTTTTACCTAAATATGACCGAGATTATTCACAACGATTTATCTTTTACTTTGTTCATTGACGATATTCAACTAAAGACCACTATATTAAAAACAAAACTAAAGACCGTTAGTTCGCTGTTGTAACAGTTGTATCCTACTGACCGATTTGCACTAGTCAATCTTCTTACGAATACTTTAAGAGCCATGTCTCGCAATCTAGGACATGAATTAATCGGAAATAGCAAGTGTTGTCCAAGACTATGTTTGATTACCTCGATTTTTAGCGTGGATGTGATTTGCTGAAGCAAACTCATATTTTACTGTATCAGAATCTAACCCACAATTGCATTCAGTGCGAAAATTTTGAAACACAAATTGGACGGAATAGATAAAAAAATAGGCCAGACTGGCCATTACAAAGAATCTAGATACATCACGTAATGCTACAGCAATTTCTTGAAGCAATGTAAAAATACGGTTATCAAAATATATTTTCACAATTGCTCTGTAACTTTCCAGTGTTTCTGCGCCATGACGCTATTTTACTGCGCTCATTGGCAGGCGTACGTAACGGGGACCCTCAAGATGGGCAGGATAGACGTGACGGAGGCCCAGTACTCCATCATCGCTATCCACCTGGTGTCCGCCGTGCTGGGCCCCAACTTCTGGGCCACTCAGGTAACGTCATCCAACTGTTTTGCACAGCGTATCATAGGCTAGTGATGCAAAATGACTTCCAGAATACTGACATCAAACTAAATTATTTGATAGAGGCACCATGTTTATATAAAACCGGCGTAAACGTCAGACATGTTGCCTTCATCGTGTGCAATTTATTCTCAAACAAATTACGTTTGTAGATGTCGATAAACAATCCCAACAAAAACACAGTGCAAGTCATTTTGTACGCAAGCGAGCACTCGAGTGGTGTAACACTCAAATTATATTATCGTAACGTTAGCTCAGTGTTGTCCGATGTTAAGTTAATAACACACCACTTATACAAAACAAGTTGTTTGAGATTATATCGATGTTGTCTCACAAATATTGAATGTACACACGAAAGAATTACAGGACTCGTTTAAACTTCATAAATATTTATCAAAGGATTCGTCACACAAAAGAAAAGTTGAATGCGAACCTAATTTGAGATAAATTATCCTAATTGGTAATTCTTTTGTGTTGCACCAAATAATAATTTGTAACACAAATGTCCAAATACTAAAAAAACCACCAGCTATAAACTGTTAGGTGATGTTTAAAAATACCCACATGACCGCTATATTCGTGATCTGTCCGTGTTCCACGTCACATCAGGTACAACTTGACTCGACCTGAACTGGTACCACCATAACGCCTTTGTCCAGTCGATCATTGCACAATCTGATCACAGTTCTGCCAACTAGAAGCGAATTATGACAAATGCTTATCTTCGTGTACGTATTTATGTATCAGTAAAATATTTCCAGTCATTGAAATGGTTGCTTTATTTTTATCAACTTTACATTTATTACAAAAGAGTTTAAAAAAGTGAGTGACCGACCTTTTTAGTCACAGTGGTTTACCTAGATTTTTGAGTGGGATAGGGAGAGCTTGGCTTCTATTTGGTGGAACATGGTCGTGGTTAGGCGCCGCACACTGTAACGCACCTGTGCACTAGGTGGGCGGAGGGCTCGAGATCCGCTACTCGCTGGCGCTGGTGGCCCTGGGGGGCGCTGCGCTCACTGTGGGCGCACTCCTCGCCGCTATCGTCTCGGGAGGAGTGGGCAAGAACGGCTCCACCGTCGCTGTGAGACATCTCTTTAGTCCCACGTACGATCACCCTGTGTGGGAGACCAAATATTAACAAATACTTTACCAATGAGTTAGATGGTCACATTGACTTTTGAACTGAATGACAAGATGGGAGAACAAAGATGATTTTTACTTGAGTTTTACGCATTTTGCCTGAACGACAGCTGCACCACAGCCAGCACAATCGCGACAAATCCTAGAACGCACAGCACCAGGACGAGCCCGCCCATCCTGAAATATGTTTATTTCTTGCTTTTATCAAATATTTTCTGACAGAATGTTTTATGTTAAGATGTCACTCGGAGAGTGAGCATATTTTCAAAATTAGAACTTCAAGTAATGAGTTCTATTTTAATTATGCTCTTGGAAAAAGTGATTAAAATGTATTAGTTCTTATTTATTTCATTTGTTTTGTTTTCTTTGTGCTATCATCTTGACATACAAAGTCGCGCATTCGGAACGAGTCTCCCACACGGCACTGGTTGGGTTACAGATTGGGTATTTGAACTGTATCGTACTGTATAGCATCTCCGGTTGACATAACCTAGCGTGGTCAGTAGCTCGGCTTCAGATTGGCAGCAATTAGTGATACGGCACTTTCACGCGATTATAACACGATATAGATTACAAAGATAAATTTGCTTATAATGTTCGTACTGTGAATTTGGTCTTCAAATTATTACGAACAGGTAGATAGAATCTAGATAACCTTGTTTGTTGAATGAACGATATTAATATGTTCTATGAATGTTGTTCCATTGATGAATTGTATTTAGATAGATGTATCTGAGTATATAGGATCTTGTAATGATTAGCTAGCTAGAGTACCTTCCTACTGTAAGATTTGAATGTAAATGTGAAGAATTTAGTAACTGTAGAACATCTACATGTTAAATAGTTAATTTTGAAGTGATATATCGTTCGTGCGAGTGCCAATGTAAACTTAGCTTTGATCTGTATAACTATGACACTTTTGGTTCCATTGCTTCATTATCATGTGGGTTTTTTTAATAGCATGTATCAATTAATGTGACTAGACCATGCTCCCTGTTGTGACATGGAGTACCTTACATTGTAGTTTGTTTCATTATACATTAATTGAGCTGGAGTAATTTGTAGATTTAATGTACTAAGTGTTTTATTTGCAGGTTTTTTTATTTTTATATAAGAAATAACATGATATTACTGTCTCTTCGTGGAGCATGATCTATAAGAAATATTATTTTAAGAATGTCTTTGTTTCTGTGTAGGATTTGTTAGTCTTGTTCTAATGTGAAGGCTTTTCCATACTAGTGCGATGTGGACTGGTATTGTCGTAGTAATGTCGTCTGTCTGTCTGTCGTGTCGTTGTACCTACCTATATTGTTAATTTTGTGTTCAAATCTTTGTGCAAGTGTATCAATGTCTACCGTAATGACGGGCATACGGTGCACAGGTCAACGGTCTACGGCGGGTAGAGTGGCAAATAAAAGGGATTTAACCACTCCCGCTTTGGGTGGGCCGAGAGGAAGGGTCAGACTTTTTCTGATTAAAACTCACCCGAGTTCCTTCAGTTGCCCTTTACGTTCCGGGGCCGCGGTGGCGTTTTGGAAAAATCCCACATTTGTAGAGACGCTTCTGAAACGTATATCTGTTTGTAAGTCATTTACTAAGGGGTTGAAGTGTCACATACACGCCTGGGTTTACCACAAATGCCTACCATAACGAACTGATATTATATTATCGCACGTGTGTGGAAAAGTCTTCATAGTCAATTTTACTATCAATTGTGGCTGGTGCGTCTCCCTTTTAATTTGTCTTAAATGTGGGTCTTCACTCATTTTTAATTATTCACGCAGTGTACATACACGCGCTATGTATTGACGACCAGCTGTCTAGTGGAGTCCTGTAATGCAACTGTAGGAAGTTTGACGAAAGAATATGACGAATTAAAATGCGATCTATATGTAAGCAGTAGGACAGAGAATCTATAATACAGAAAATTGGACTAGAAATACATAAGCAATTGATATAATTATGTGTAGCCAAGAGCGCGGAGACGCTTCGACGCCCAACCGTGTCCCTGTCGCGGTGCAACATGAATGACATTTACTGATAACACGGCGAAGATGGCAATTATACTTGTGCACTCAATTTCGACGCCATGAATGGTATAGTGCCGTCTATAGACGCTGTCGTAGAACGGCGGTTCCATGCTCTATGCTACAGTACAAGTGTTACAAATGTTGGAACGAGGTTAGGTTAGGGTGTGATGTGTGCCTCTGGTGTAACGGCCCCCTCACCGCAGATCCCCCCGCTGGGCGTGCCGCTGAGCCTGCAGGTCACGTCCACCTGCTTCGCCCTACAGTTTTACTTTGCCACCAACTTTTTTTCCACATTCCGTGTTAGAGGATGTGGCAAGAACGGATCGACCGTCGCCGTAAGATTGCATATTGTTTACTTGGACATTCGTTCGTGGGACGTCGGTTGAATGCGACGATTCAGTCTTGGTGGCGTGCCGCCATTTTTATTTCAGTTACATTTTGAATTTCGAAGGGATATTACCCATTTAAATCTACAATTTCCTTAAAGTCTCGTAAAAAAACCAACTTAGCAATATAAAAAGTGTTCTTCATGTAATAAAATCGAAATAAACGAGAACGATAAAACAAGTTAACGACTGAATCGTCACATTTCATGATTTAACCAAGCTGCATGGAACATATCGTGTAAATAACATTGAAGCCACAACAGCTGAAGATCTACATTATTGTGTCAATGTCCATTAACTTTGTTCATTACGGGATATCAGACATTCATTCATTTTATTTAATATATATGAATATCATTGAGCCACTCGTAAAAGTATTACAAAACTAAGATACTTGGTTCTATTTCAAATATTTAGTACACATAAGTATGACACAAATATAATATTTGAAAAAAGTTGTTTTTTACATCTGCTAAAGAAATTGATTCTGACTAGAAAAATACTTGAAAAATTAAGGTTGCTATCTTCGATCAATGTTGCTATCGTTAAAACCCACTAATTAAAATTACGTGTAGGTAAAAATGTCGTTCCACAACTTATTTAACCTACACGTAATTTAAACCAACTTCTTAGAATCAACTACATTTCGTGGCAAGTTGCCATTTAAGTAGGAAATTACAACTCCGAATCTCATTAATTTACTTGGAAGTTTATTCTATTTGGCCGAGCGTTAACGGCTCCGACTTACAAATTGTAGGTCGCGGGTGCAAACCCAGCCAGGCGCATTACTCTGTGTAATTTATTTCATCACCACTGCTCTCGAAACGGTGAAGGAAAACATCGTGAGGAAATGGCATGTTCTAGAACCAAAAATTCGAAGACATGTGACATTCACCAACCCGCACTGGGCCCGCGTGGTGGATTACGGCCCAATCCCTTTCCTAGAGAAGAGGCTTGATTCCCAGCAGCGGGAACATTAAAAGGCTGATTATGCTTTATTATTCGATTTTTAAGATCCAGATACACTCATTGACAAATTATATGTGTTTTTTTCTGTTTCTGAAGCATATTAAACTGAGTGCTG
The DNA here is from genome assembly GCA_961205895.1 of Mythimna pallens. Classification (NCBI taxonomy): domain Eukaryota; kingdom Metazoa; phylum Arthropoda; class Insecta; order Lepidoptera; family Noctuidae; genus Mythimna; species Mythimna pallens. Next base: position 25,481,189 of record OY540829.1, read on the forward strand.
TAGTACAGCAATAATTGGACTTCAGATTTATGTACTGTATGTTATTTTTAATTGTGCTGATTGTCTTAGTCTGTAGTCTGTCACTGTACTTATTAAAATAAAATATATAAAAGGCTAAGTCCTGACTCACTGACTGACACATCAACGCCCAGGTCAAACCCTTGGGACCTAGAAAGCTAGAAGAAATGTAGCACAGAGTACAGCTAAGGAGTGGAATCCCTGCCGGAGTTTGTGCTTCCTGATAGCTGCCTAGGGGTATTTAAGTCAAGAGTAAATAGGTTACTTCTAGGCAAGCGTGCTCCATCGTCGACCACATCATCGCTTACCATCAGGTGAGATAGTTTTGACCACTATCTCACCGCGAGTTTATCAATAACTGGCTTTTGCACGCGGCTTCGCCCGCGTACTTAAAATATAGCTTTTGTCACTCAGGAATAAAGCAGCTTTCTATCGATGAAAAAATGTTAGCAATCGGACCAGTACTTCCAGAGATTACCTCCTACAAACAAAAAAAACAAACTTTACCTCTTTATAAATATTAGTGTCGATAAAAAAAAGTATACAAAGAATAAGGATTTTTTAAAGTTCACCCCCTAAGTGGACGGAACGGGGCTCCAAAGTTTGTATGGAGAAACTTACCTTGAGGCGGGTGAAGCCGCTAGCAGAAGCTAGTCTGTGCTATAACGGCTCTCTTCTCGACCTCATACATTTATTCTAAGGTGGTTTTGGCACATTATAATTTTAAATAGTACATACAGCACTGGTTTTTATGGTGTAAGTGTAAAATAACTGGGACATTATTATACCTGGGAGACTACATAATTCTACCGTATATTTAATTTCATTATCATTTTTACCATCATCAAATGACGCTGCTTTGGGTGGGGCGAGAGGGAATGTCAGTCTATTACTGACTTAAACCCACCTGTGTTCTGCAGTTGCCCTTTGCGTCCCGGGGCCGCGAATACCCTAAGATATGTGTAGAATGTACCTGTTAGGTTTCTAACTATATATATGTATTTCATGTTTAATAACATACAAATTATCTGTGTACTTAATTCAAGAGAGAGGATCACTGATGACACACACATACTTATGTTGAAGTGCAACATGCAATCTCTTGTACTTGCCTAAACGTCGAATTACATTATCATTCGCATTCACATCTATTTTATAGTCAGAAAGCAGTTCTTGCATTTTTAAAAACTTTCTTAAACTATTCTAATCTCAGTATCTATTTGTTTACAAAAGCTGCGCCACTTTAGGAATTACTCCTGAATCGCGGGTGCTTTCAAAAACATGCATACTCACATATACATAGAACTGGAAAAGGTATCTGTAGGTCAGACAAATATTTGTTCCGTGCGGGAATCCAACTCGCAACACGCAGCGCAACAGCCAATTGCTCAACCGCTGCGCTTACTGTGTCAGATTAGACTGTCGTTGAGATGAGATTTTGAACACTTTCAACTACGGAAATTTGGTCTGCAATTCTCAGTTACAACTTACTTTACATATTTGACAAAAAATCAATACAAATAACACAAGGACCATAAATGAGTGAAGACAACACATACAAAGTTGAGTCTAGTATTGGATGTCGCTTCCAGTCAGTTAATCGATGTAATTGATATTAATGGCATGTATGTGTTTCTCTTTCTGTTATGGCCGCCGTCCCGCGCCGCGCCGCCGCTCCGGTCTAACCGCATGACGTCACCATGTGCCATCACTCCATCAAATCACGGTTTAACACTACAGTTACCGATAAACGTCAGCTTGAATCTGATATCGAACTACGCAGTCGTGGTTCTTACGCTGTACCTAGTCTGCGGTTACGTTACCGTCATTATGAAGGGTGGAGTGGGGAAAAACGGCTCCACCGTCGCAGTAAGAGTTTTTGAATTAGCATTGTGCCGTATGCATAACACTTGTTAACAAGACAAGCGCTGCACAGACCGTACTAACGCGCCGACCACCGCGCTATGCCACGTGTGACGATGCTCGATGACTGACTCGATCACTAGTGTTGTACCGTCCGTCCTGTAGTGTTGTGCTGTGTCTCATAGTGCATGGGTGTCGCGTTCATTGCATGTTGAACTGGATGGCTTCTTACTAACCGCATGTTTGTGTTTCTTTTGCTTTTTTGACGTTGCATGTTAGTTTTTTAAGTAGTGCTTAGCATGGTGCGTTTTGATTAACTTTTTTTAAGTTCCCTACCTTTTTTAATAATCACTAAAATGATATGAGATTTTTTTTTAATAACAAAACTAAAAAGTTAATCTTGCTAATAACGCTAATGAGGATCAGTCATGATTTTTGTGGAGTATACAGACAGTGTAAAAAAAAAACAGTAAATAATGTGAAAAAATTGTTTAAATCGGACCAAAAATGAAGACGATACAGCAATTTTAGTGTATTAAGTCCAAAAACGAGCCCGAGAATGTAGCGACTCGCTGTGACGTCATCTATCGAATGGCGAATGAATACGATCAAGCCGTTCGTCGCGCGGAACATGACAGATGATGTCATCGTAAACAGTCCAGCGAGAGCGCGCGTTTCCAAGTACGGCTACTTTTTCCAAGTTTACAAGTAGCCGTTCAGAAAAACTTTAATAAATCCACCATTTCTTGACGGATTTTAATAATTTAAAAAATTAAATGCTCGGTAAATTATTACACATACTATGTACTTAGTAAAAATCGGATTTGCTATAATGCGATTGATCCTCATTGAAAATTGTCTTTACTGCCTTCCAAATACATGTCTTTTTGCAATGACATGGCACATTCGTCCTTGTAAGGCCGTGGTACACCCAGTATTTCCGTAGGGCACGAGCATCCTGTCTCCGGTGATCCCGTTCTCGCTGGTAGTGGTGCCAGCCTTCATTATCTTCCAAAAGAGCGAGACCAACGTGTACCAGAACCACCCGTCCCTCTACATCATAGCCTTCGGGATGGTCGCCGCTAAGGTCACCAATAGACTTGTGGTGAGTGGAACGAAATATTTGAATTAATTCGTGTGCTGTTTGAAATTATTGAGACTATGTTTGGCTTGAGTTTCGCTTTATTTATTGGATGTGGACACCACAATTCTGCTAAATTGTGAATATAATATGTAACCTTGAGTACAGTTATTGGTTGTTCCCAAATAATCATGGTATGAGAAACGAGAATCCTGGGTTTGATCCCTGGGACGAATAAAGTGTTAAATATACAATACACTTACACGAAAAACCGACCCTATCCGTACCGCTCGTAGGCACGCAATTTACTGTATTCCGTACTAGTGCTAAAAAGTGCGCGCGCTCGCCCCCGACACAATTTAATATATTTTTTGGGTGCTAAGCGACCCACACGAGTCGCTGGTCAAAGCCCGTGTATTTATTTCTTCGTAAGTGCAAATCGTCGTTTGATACACGTGGAAATTTGTCACTGCAGCACTCGGCTCCATAACACCGTGGTGAGTTCCGCCTTGATCGCAATGACAATCTTTCTCCACTAGTATCAAAATGCACTATTTAAGTTAACAATTCTCTGTAGTAACCCACAATCCTTCAAGAGACTGGCCTTTATTACACAGGGCTTTGAACTTTACTGTAAACGACACAATTGTGCTTACAGGTGGCTCACATGACCAAGAGCGAGATGGACTACTACGACTGGTCGCTGCTGGGGCCCGCCATGCTGTTCCTCAACCAGTACTTCAACCACGCGCTGCCCGAGTACTACGTGCTGTGGCTCTGCACGGTACGTACATATTCACACATAGGAACTTACATTCAAAATTCTACATCGAGGTATTAAACAACAGTAGGTATACAACAGCCCGAAATCAACTAACCAGACCAGACATAACACCCGTATTGTCGGGTCCTCTTTTTTAACCGACTTCAAAAAGAAGGAGGTTCTATGTTCGGCTGAATGTTTTTTTTTAAATATGTTCACTGTTTTATCGGTCAATTGTGGACCGATTTTGAAAATTATTTTTTTGATTGAAAGGGCTTCCAAGTTGGTCCCATAGAAGTATTAAAATGATCTGATCATGAACTTCAAAAATATGGAACAGAACTCCTCATAGGATCACAGCAGAATTACTGTCAATAATAAGTAAAATTGCTTTGTTTGTACCAGGCCATTCAGAATGTTTTGCGAAAAAAAAGTTTTTATGTATAAGGCACAGGCCACTCGTAATTATTTTGATAACTTTGGTTATTTAAAAGTAAAAATACCATTGTTTGAATTTTGAATTTCTCCACGTTTTTTCGAGAGCCAAATCTAATTATCGTGTCGCATTTAAAAATGGATCTGCATCGAGAACATTTTTGTGCGATGATTTTCTACGATTTTAAATGTGACCTAAAAACCTGATGAGTCATTTGATCGACTTCAAATTGCTTTTATGGATGAAGGACCTTCAAAAGCAACCATCTACCGCTGGTATAGTAAGTTCAAGCGCGGTCGCCTTACTTTGGGGGATGAATAAAGGAGTGGTCGTCCTACGACGGCTGTCACGGAAGAAAGTGTGCTGGCAGTAAAAAAAGTAATTCAAGAAAACAGGCGAATTAAATACGAAGAGATTCAGCATACACTGCAGATTGGTTCGGGAAGCGTTCACAAGAATCTACACGAGCACCTTCGCGTGAGGAGGAAAGTATGCCGCTGGGTGCCGCACAACCTCACCGAAGCTCAGAAGCAGACCCGTGTGGAGTGATGCCGTGATATGATCAAAAAATTTGAAGCAGGCTCGTCTCGGCGCGTTTACGACATTGTGACAGGTGTCGAAACCTGGATTTATCAATACAACCCAGAAACAAAGCGTCAATCGACAGTTTTACTGTTTCAAAACGAACCAACGCCTACGATTGAGAAGCGCAGGGAAAATTTTGATCGCTAGTTTCTTCGCTTTGACGGGGTATTTGATTTTGATTCCATTACGAAACCAAAGCAGCATCACACCGAATGGTATACCACAAAATGCCTCCCAAAAGTTTTTTCTGCAATGAGTAACAAGCAACAGAACACCGCGCCGGCTCCGCGGGGTACTGCTTCACCGTGAAAAGACTCAGCGCTCAAAACGAGGGACTTCCTGGACATCACACCGGTCAGTCTTGGGGCACTCTCCTTATAGTCCTGTTCTGGCACCGTGTGACTTATTTTTATTCCCTAAAATAAAAAATCAGCTGAAAGCGATACAGTTTTCATCGCCGGAAGACGCGCTAGCAGCGTTCGAGAAGTTCGTGGAAGAGGTGTCTGCGGCGGACTGGAAAAAATGTGTCGAAAATTGGTTCAGAAGCGTGAAACTTTGTATAGAGGCTGGTGGAGAGTTCTTTGAAAAGATTTAATAAAAATATTTTATCCATAGAAGGTAGCTTTTTAGTTTCTCAAAACTTTCTGAGTGTCCCACGTACGCATACGCGATGACTTTAAGTTTGACTGAGTGGTACGTTTTAGTTACCTCTACTCAAAAGTATCCCTCAGGCAACCGACTTTTAATGTAAAAAAAAAAAACACTAAAAAGTATAATATAACTTTAATTTCGGAAGTCTGTGTTAAATAACGAAGAGACAAAACTATGATAGAAACGCCGACTTCCGAAATTAAAGTTATTTTGCACTTCTGTGTTTTTTTTTTTACGTTGAAGTCAGTTGTATTTTTTTTGTAAGAAGTTTTTTATTTCAACGGAGGTATGTGGGATTTTACACCTAGTTCGGCATGCCTCTAAAATATAACGTATTTAATCTTGGCCATAGAACTTATAAGTGAGCATATTCGCAGTCCATGTCATATTGGTCACCTTTAGGGTCTTAAGGCAAGCATTGAGAGTGAAAATTCTAGTATTTCCTGATTAAATTGTCCCTGTCGAGGATAAAGTGGGATATTAACCGCAATCGAGAATTAGTATAAAATTTACTGAATTTGACTAGTGTTTCACAATTAATTTTTTCAAGAAGCAACCAATACCCTTATTTCATTTTCACCATATTCATCTGTACATCTATGACACCTCATGGGAAATAAAATTCAAAACCCTGCATCGAGGTATTAGTTCTCCGCGCGATTAGTACATATCAGGGTTGTTGCGGATGCCAAAATTCCGACATCCGCGGATGGGGATGCGGATTATTAGAGGGCCACATCCGTAGATGCGGATGCGGATTATTAGAGAGCCACATCCGAGAATGCGGATTTCAGGATTATTATTAAAAATATTCCAATTTTAAGTATGGTAGGACACGAGACAACGCATCATGTTATTACAAAACGTCTTTGCGTTTGACGTGTAATAGAAAATTGTTTGAGGAAAGAACGAGGGGTTGATAAGAGGCATTTTTCGCCCATAACACACTCAAAAAAAGTTCGTCGTGCTTTCAATATTTCAGTCATTATTTCTAAAACGAGCGCTCCATGAACTATATTAAGAGGATCCTTTTGCACCCGCCTATCTTCAACATCGAGTATGGTTTAAAAGCTTGTTGCTTCATCTCACGCGATGTTTGATGAAGACGCAATGCAAAAAAAGAGAGTTAACGCCTGAAAACTCTGTTGGTGTTCGGTAATTCCAAAATTTACTCAAATATTTCACAAAAATTGATCCAGAAAATACGTTTTTTTTTTTAAACCCTTAAATTTGTTTCAGAAAAATTGTCGTCATTTACAATCTAGATTAAAAGTGCAAGGCTTCTATTGATGTAGTTTTTTATATTTTTAATATATGAGTACATTATGGAAGGGTCAAAGCTCATGTAAAATAGCAGATTTTCAGAGATCTTTACTAAATTAATTTTACACAAATTTATGTTTTAATTTCTATAGAAGCCACAGGATAGCTAAAATATCTAGAGAAAATGTGAAATAACATCATAATCACGTAAGAGCGGTTGTATGAAAATGTATTTCGAAAAGGACGCTCGGGATTTGCTCCCTTTTGCGAGATAGTTAAATTCTTTATTGTACACCAAAAATAAAATTACAATAGGTTCCTATTGTAATTTATAATAAATAAAATAAATAATTAATAATAATACCTATATAATTAATAAAATACGTGGGTAACTTTTAGTAAAAATTTTACACTCGGACTTCTCCGAATCATTTTTGTCCATTAAAAAATAAGTCCAGATACTGATTTTTATTGGTAGCGTCATTTTTATTTACTATTGCACTTAATATGTATGTCCGTATATTGAAAAAACTTTGATACCTAAACAGAGTAAACAAACACTAAAGAATTCACAGTGGAAATCATATCGATAAGTGAAACAAAAACTGCAGGATCTTGTCTGCAATGCTTCTAAGGGTCAGTGTCAGTGAGCGAACGATAATAGCATAAAGGTAACAAAAATACGCGCGCCACTCACGCGTCAGTCTGCTGGCCCCGCCCACTTTCTTTACATGTCATTAAAAATACATTAAATAAAAACTTTACTTAGTTTTTATTTAATGTATTTTTTTAGTTTGTAAGTTTCTACTGTACAACACCTTGGACTTTCTCCGTAACGTTGTCCAAGTGCTTGTAAATAAATAAATAATATCTGTCGCAGTTATAAATTCGCATTCGTTAAAGATCCGCATTTGCGGATGCGGATGCGAATATCCGTAACACCCCTAGTACATATACAACAGCCGAAATCAACTATCTGGCAGTTGACCGAACCAGACATAACACCGGCACGGTCAGAGGTTTCTCTTTTTCCAACGAGTTTGCGGGACTATACACCCTTTTCTGCTTACCTTTAAACGAGTAACACACTGATAGGAAGTTGTTTTTGTGTTCCAGATATGGGTATGCGTGGACCTGGTGCGCTACTGCGGGCAGATCTGCCTGGAGATCTGCGCGCACCTGCGCATCCAGCTGTTCCGCATCAGCAGCGCTGCGGCGCCCGCCAACGGTACGCGCCGCAGCAAGCGCCAGCACTCGCAGCACGCGCCGCACGCGCCGCACGCGCACCACTCGCACCACTCCTAGTGCCGGCGGGGGGCGCCACGTGCAGCACGCGCCTGCCGCCGTTGCTTACTTTGTGGGATATCATGAGATAAGGTATTTCTAGCATCGGCGGTTAGCGATTTCATTTTTTATTCAGCACTTGGTTACCATTAAGTTCCAGTGTCGAGGCGAGACGTCCATACATTTCAATTCCTACCCTTCGGACGTTCCGAACTCCGAATCACAGCCTCGAAAACTTTTAAAGGCATCAAGTCTAATAATAAAAAAATAATTTCTTTAGGTTCCATTTATTGAACATAAGCCCTACCTCTCCGACACACAGAATGCTAAAGTGTTTTAGGCAAAGTCGCCAAAACGCGAAACAACATTGACAAAGTCTCCAAAATGCTGATCGCCGGTGCTAAAATTATCGTATCTGCTATACCCCTGTACGTCAGTTTTGTACGCTGCCGAGGCAATTTTAAATAAGGTCGAATAAATTATTTTATGTGTAGATAAATCAATAAGTTCACGGGAGTTTCCAAACAGCCCTGCCTATAAGGTAGCGTAATCTGTGTTGTATGAAATACAATGTTTCAGTTAATGTGTACAAAGAAATTTCGTTTTAAAAATTTCGTTGTACTGTTCAAGTGTCGGCAGCGTTCAAAATGGACTTGTTTATCTAATTTGTTGATTAGTGAAGGCTCGGTATGTATAATGTTATGGGATAAGGCTGCGGTGCTCTAACGCCGTTCTATTTTCACTTCTACTCTACTATCTAACAATACACTAATATGCGATACTTAGGACGTCCAAACACAAGGATTATAACGCACGGGTACTCATTTGACCCATAGTCAAATCTGCGTAACAAAGTAAAAATAACTTATGACAGCGGCGTAAGGTTGCATTTCATTTGCATATGATAAGTAACATTAAAGTTATATGACATACAAATAGATGCTGACAGTTTCCAGCCGTCAACATGATTCATTGAGTTTTAGAAAAACAATGACTGTGACTTAACCAGTGTGACGGCGACTTTTTAGAGTTTGTTAGATATGAACGCCCGGGGATTGTCACTTATGTGCCTGGACAGGCAACGTGTATCAACGTGTAACTTTTTGTATGTAAGGAAGCGACAGTTCGCGCTGTGGGAGCATCAGCTCTTTCCAATATAAATCCACTTCAGACAGTATTGTCTCTATCATATATCATTCGAGGTGTGCACACCAGTGCGGCTTTTCTTCTTCTTCCATACTTCTGTAGTATCTTTAGATATACTTGTTCTTCTGTACAAACGGTTTTCGTAGAATTATTGACTATTCGTAGTACATTAAACCGTGAGAAAAAGGATGCAATGAATTAAGATAAAGCAATATTTTATCAAAAGAACCAATAGAAAGTAGTATTTAATGACAAATTTGTTATAAACGATGTTGGTCCAATGAAACTCACCATGTTGTTAATGTAGTCATTTTTTACACTTCTATGAAAAAAAAATTAAATACCTTCATAATATTTTAATTTTAAAAAATCGGTCGCACTTCAACATACTCGTAAGATTTTCTTTTACTAACGAGAAATTTTATCAAAACTATCTCATCGGCCCGTACTATCTGCAAAATAAATCTAACCAATGCAAGATAGACAGGACTGAATGCCTTCAATCTATTAACGCTTTGTATAAGGTGCTGGGTCCTTTAAAAACTAACAAGACGCATAAAGTGATGGGTCGAGAGGTTGTTCCTACTTCGAGAATGCTCTCAAATGTCCAGTACGTTGAAAGAGATTCAAAACTGTATCTTATGAATAGTAAATAAAAAATTGCAGAATAACATGATTACATTAGAAACTATTAGCTTATCAAATGTGATCTAGCATTTCAGTTCTTGGAATGCTGAAATAAGTCTGCAAAAATGGCAACAAAATTAAAACTGTCACATTGAATCGTTTTCTTCGTCTTGTCGTGGACAAGCGGATAATTCTTGGTGTGAGAATGTTCTCTGGCACGCCCATCACTAGTCATATATTGTCCATCATTGTTGTAGATGAGGCGCGACTCTTGGATAAAGGTTATCACATATACATAGGAGCCTGTGACCAGTAAGTCAGGGACTTGGAGGCTTGCCACTTAGCCGTAGAACAGGAATTTATAGGCATGTGTGTACAACTGGTGAACCGAAATAAGTTTCCACCTACTATATTCCATTCGCAATAAGATGAGATATTTTAACAAACCTTTTGTACTGTCCGTTCAATTGATTTTGACTACTATTCCGTAGACATAAAGGATGACATCAAAAGCTAAAAAAGTGGTCACAATACCAACTATTTACTGCAGCCGCCATTTGTCAGATAACATAGTAAAAGTCAAAATCAGTTGACCGGACAGTAATTTTTTTGTGTTTAAATGAATAATCTTAATACGAATGGAGTATAGGTTGTCGGGATCCCTATCTCGTTCTACTATACGTGTTTTTGTGACACACGCGATGTTGATGTCACATCGCTGTCCACTAAATGCTGGATAAAATCAAAGATTATTACGCTAATTAGGTACTTGCACTTTTGGATGTCCTTTCGCAAATTTTTTTTTATACCTAAACCTCATTGAATGCTTGAATACTTTCAACATCGCGATTGTCTTTCAATGGATTGTTTTACTGCGCATTTCAATGCTAATCCAACTGATTCATATCATAACACTATTATTAGAGACAATTTAACCGCACTTCGTACATGACATTTTTTCGACTTATTTCCTGGTTACATTCTGTTGAAAAACAAACTTACATTGTTCAGATGGTCTTATGTAAATAGAACATTAATTTATTTTTAATTTGCATGTTCATCTGTACTGATTAACCTTGGTGATGTTTCATGCGTCATTAAACACTAATTTGTGCAGATATTGAAATTCTTTAAGTTAATAAGTTATTTTTTAACAGAATGAAACCTTGAATTAATTATTACTAGTTGTTTTTAAACAGCTAGTTTAGATCAGGTAGCTAGAAATACATTAGAGATTATGACTATGTATATAAATAGCTAAAAGTGCAAAGTATTCGTTATTATCAGATCAGTTCTATGGAAAACATTTCATTTAAACAAAAATGTATATATTTTTATTACGATTCCTGTTGTTAAACACCTTATGTTAAAAAAAGAAGAAATGAGTTATAGTTAAATAATAGTAAGTAGTTGGAAAAGTGTCTACAAATGTGAGAGATGGTAATCTCCTAGCCAATTACTTGAAATTATAATTATGATTACAAGCCAGCAGTGAACCCGCATGGCGACGATTGTAACAAACTAGATAGATATATGAAGTAACCTTGACAACTATTTAATACATCTTGTTAGAAAAATGTTTGAACAACTGCTCCAAGTCTAGGCAATATACGTTTGTGACTTAGTTGTTCTGTCTTTCAATTTATATAGATAGAAATTCACATTTAGATAGTCCAAGAATTAAATCTAACTGATGTCCTACTAATAAGTTTTGAATGTATCTTCGATCTTCATTATGATTCATCATCTTCGTCCTAACATCTATGTCTGGTCGATGTTGGCTGCCACTGAACTTATCTTCTCTCTCGTAGCCCTAACTTTACAATAAAGTACTTTTTCTTCCTAATGTATGTGCTATAGTATTTATTATATGTATGAAGTGCTAGGATCGCTTGCCCATGCTAGAGGAACAATGTTTGCTGTCCTTTATCATCTAGTCGGTTGAAATGAATTTGATAAAATAGTTAGAACTTATTGGATTAACATAATCGGAGCTCAAAAATGTGAATGGTTAAAGAGTAGGTATACAGCCGCTGTAGTGCTAAGTGTGTAAATATGTGTTAATTATTGATGTTACACAACGCAAGCCCGCTGTATCATATACTGTTAAATGTATTTTTTATGTGAAATATAACAAATGTACATTTGATTATTCTTGTTTTATTAGAGTACCTGTTATTGTGAGATAACATGTTATTTTCTCCATAAGAATGTATTTCAAAGTCAATGTTTTTGCAACATTTTAGTCACTAAACCGCGTATTTCACAGTTTTGTGTTAGGTGTTCTTTACATTCCACCAGAAGCACATAGACTTATGGTATGCTACACGCTACAAGTATGGACGCAAAGGTCAGTGGAGCTTGTGTTTGTTGTTCAAATATAAACCTTGTCTCAAATCAATGTTGCAGGTTTTATTTGCTTGATTTTTTATTTTATGTATCGCTTTTTTATTTCTTGAAAGCTTGATTCATTACCATAATTGTAGTACTAACCCAATTGTGTTAACATCTGCTTACAACGTAGCAATGAACTGTTGTTTACTTCTCTGATAGAGGCATTTCAAACTCGACAAGCGACGATTTTTTTCATTATTTGAACTTTGTGATTTGTTGATAATGTACGGTTGAAAAAAGAAATAAGTGTACAAGTTAATTGTATTCAATTACTTCCAAACAATTTGTCCAGTTCTTGTGTTGATTATCCGAAATGGAATATTCTTTGCTTGTAACGTAATTCTTTTGTCGATTGTACAATTAGCAGAATAGAAAATAGATTATCCATTCACACATTTCTTTTACAGGGACGAGTGAAAGTGAAAAGTCGGACTCCGAAGACGTAATACCACTAATTAACAACAATTCTATTAGTTAAATAAGGCTGTTAGGTTAATAGCATTCCTAATATATGTACGTCTATGAGTAGAGAATTGAACTAAGTTATACTAGGTTACGGGATGTGCAGACGGGCGGTCCTGAAAGGAATTGAGTGATAATAATTTTTACTCTTATGTTTTATTATGTAAAGTGTCCGCGAACAAATACATTTTCCAAGTTCATTGTAACTAGATTACGTTTCCTCACACGTCAGTTCCACAAATATTAGCAGAATAAATTACCATATACTGCATATTGTTATAAGTTGACTCCATCATTATAAGTCAGATGTTACACAGTATTACAGAAAGTATTCAAAAACAGTTAACTGTATCAATAAATTATTAAAGCATAATAGTTTTGTAGTCTTTGTTGATTCACAAATTGATAATAAAGTTAATGTACATTAATATTGCAGTTTTAATTCGCACTGAGTGAAAAGGAAAACATGCGTTGAACATAGATAGTGATGGCATGACGCCGTTTGGTAGTGTCGGCGCCCCCGTCATCGCGTCAGTGTTATCTGTGACTTATTTGTTTACCAACTGTGTTATGATATCTGCTGAAGTGTGTAGGCCCTTGTTGTGACTTGTGACCGGTGTGTAAGTGAGCATGGCAGGTAGCACTCGTCGGAGGCAGGACTACGAAGGGCTTGGGGAAGGTAGGTGGATATCAGTTTTATTTAATCAAATGTACAGTCCTTATCTTGTAGCGGTTTCCTGCAGACATATCTTTAGATACATGAGAACAGTAAATTCCTATGTTTAGTGCACCGTTCAATTTAATCTGTAACACATTTTTTTTTTTTTGCTAGATCAGGGTTTTCTAGTAATTACTGTTCGACCTTCACGCATGGAAAGTTACGGATTCACATGAAATCGTGCCAAAATAAAATACGCAATCTAACACAGCGCTAAATTGAAAAACAACAATAAGTAGGAACTAGGTTTGTATGTACAGGCAACCACATAGGTGCCACATAGTACGTATTTTATATCTGAAAATCGGTGCTCACAAGTTAATATTAACAGCGATTTATTGAAGAAACGGTAAGGGCAACTTTCGCAGTTCAATTAGTTATTACAATTGTGCGATTGACTGTACCATTATATCACTAGCTACTTATATATTGCTTATCCTGTTCCTAAACGGAATGTGGTGGTTCTTCGCTGAGAATAGCGCTGCATAAGTTACGATTCTAATTGTTCTTATGTACGTGCGTGAAATTTAAACTGTGTAGCACCGTATTGAAGTCAAACCATGAAGCAGATTGTAAGCATTTATTTGTTTCAATCGCAAACGCTGAGAAAGTAAGAAGGATGGAAAGGCTAACACGGTATAAACAGAATTAGTTATGTGGGGAATCCTCAGATCGTGCCTGCGGACACTTTATAGAATAACCGTGGAAGTATCTTTCCGGTTTTTCCCCATAGAAGACGATTAATTAGAACCGTAGGCTTAGAAATGTTATATTACCTAGGTAGGTCTACGTAAAATAAAATATTTACAAATAAGCTATGTCCTGTCTATTTTCATAATGGACTTGCTCGAAGGTCGTGTCCAACGTCCGTCCTTCGAATATCGCTACATCTGTTCAGTGAATGAGCGTTGCGTCGTAAACAAACAAAGAAAGAAAGACACAGTAGTGAGGTCTATAAGATATGACTAGCTTGTTTGTGTTTGGTGATTCCCCTACTTAACTAAAATATAGGTATATAGTGCGTGACTACTTACCCACTTATCATAATTAAGTTTAGGTACAATACCTATTTATCAGCTATCTCAGTGACTCCAAAATTCTCTATCACGGTGACAAAGAAATAAGCCGTTATATCTGTATCTGTTACCGATTAACTTTATCAGATCCATTTTGTTGGTGAGTATGCCGATAGGTGCAATGTAGTATCAGTCCGACTACCGCAGGAGCTTGCTACAATTACGCCATCTGGCGTCATTCGCGCCGATTAGTCGACGTAATTTGACGCCAATTCTTTACGCATTTTTAGGGTTGGTGGGTGATGAACCTAATGTACCATTACCCACGTATTCTAGTACCTACCTATCCATACTAGTATTATAAATGTTAAAGTAACTGTCTGTCTGCTACGCTTTCACAATTAAATATACTGGAACGATTTTGATGAAAATCTAGGATGTAGGCTCTACAATGTAGATCATTGTAGAGCTTGAACACCAAGTAAGCACATAGGTTACTTTTTATCGCTTTCGTAATAACCGGCGTTCACACGAACGAAGGCGCTGGTGAAAGCACTATTTCTACCTAATTAATAATAAATGAGTAGGTAAAGACGCAACAGCTAAGAGATTTGTTGCTTAAGAATGCTTGTTCGATTCCCGCCCGGTATACTTTTGTACAGTGAATATTTTCACACCTCATTTGTTTTTTGTACTTAGTTTTACCAAGGAGTATTGTGTCACCCAGTAACTAGTAGAGTGAGCCTGATGCCTATCAGCCTGGTCGCAACGAGTAGGGAGTAGCTCCTTGTTGAATGTGTACAGATATTAGACAGTCGACTATGTAGCACGCACTCCTATTAAGATCGGAGACTCGTCCACTCGAAGTTGTAGATGACTACGTTTACCTACCTTGGACAGACAGGCCAGGTGTGCAGGGTCAACTTCGAAAAAGAGGTCAATCGTCGAATCCGTAGGTATTTTATCGTCCGACATACGACGAAAGTCTGACCAGTGCGTTGCAAGTGATGACATATTTCTCTGAAACGTGGTCGCTAACAATGGGCCTCATCAGAAGGTTTAAAGTTACCCAAAGGAATTTTGCGTGATCAAATCAGGAATGAAGATATCCGCAAGAGAACCAAGATTACAGACATTATAGCCCCAAGAATCGCCAAACTTAAGTGGCAGTAGGTAAGCAGAGCACTCGCTCACAGAACGATGCGCATCAGTCGAAGAGGCCCGAAGGTTCTGGAGTGGCGACCGCGTACCGGAAGACGCAGTGTTAGTAGGCCTCTCACAAGGTGACCGATGAGGATAGCGGGATTCCGATAGATGCGAGACGCACAGGACCGGTCGTAGTGGCGACACTTGGGGGAGGCCTATGTCTAACAGTGAAGTCTTTCGGCTGAAATGATGATGATTAAGCAATCAGATTAGACTGCTGGCTTACCTAGTTGTTTTGGATTTGTTTCTTTATATAGACAGTAATACTAATATATTTTGCGTTGGCTAAACCAACCCATCCTGTCCAATAGAACAAAGAAATCAAGCCCCATAATTGGGTCTTAACTGACTGCTTAATATTAGCCAAGCTTGCTAAACAATTTGTTACAACTTAATTAGCGCTCGAACCGTTTCTACTTAACTACAGCAGTAACATTCGGTAGATGGCGCTACAGACGTTGCAGTTCGTTATTTGTAACAGTTATTCGACATGAATTAGCCAGTTCTGCGAATCGCCTTTATTACTTTGAGAGTGTTTGTTTACTTATTTACAGTAGGTATCTACCTAATTAAATTATGCACTGTCTGCTCATGGAAATTAGCTACTTTTTTCAAGGACCAATTTTATTTCGGAATTGTCTACGACTTTCTTTCTGAAAGTTATTAGTAATTCAAATGTAACCACGCATTTCCGTTACGCTTATATACGTACCTAAAATTGAATTAGACGCGCCCAGCGTGCCAACCGAAAGGTCTGTCACCTCAGCTATTGCTGGGTGCCACTCAATGCCTGGGTGTCTGACCCAGGCACTGGTTTTCAGCTGGCACCGCAGTGACGCACGGAAGAGAATATATATTGGTATCTGACTATTATTATTCCAGAGTCCAGGACTGCAGAATGGCAGGAACGTGGCCGAACAGCCTTGCTTTCGTTGCACCGGACTGCACTCAGAATCCATCGCTACATCCAGCACTCTACGCAGCCTTGGAGGACATTATGTGAGTTTCTATTGCTTTGTTTTTTGGGAACTCATAAAATAACTCCTCCCGTTCAACCCCACCCTGTTCCTTCAGTTGCCTTTACCGTTCGAGGGCGGCGCGGTACCTAACACCTTCGAACAATTCCTCAAAATTTCTATTGCTATACAAAACCAATGTTTGAACGTTACCTACCCAAGTAGTAGCTATTATGATTTAGTAAATGCTATGCCAGTAAACCAAGGCGAAGAAAGCAGCACGAGTTTTTTTTTATAAATGTATATATATTTTGAACCACTTGGAGTGAACATCTGTGTCTCAACTAGATAAATATATTAAATATCTGTGTCTCGGACAGTAGCGCTCTTCTCTTGTAGGTTATACCTACCTACGTTTAATTGTAAATAAGACAGTTATGTATATGATTGATAAAGTTTGAAATCTATTGAAAGGATTGGCCTGCTCCAGAAAAATACGAAGTTTTGTGGAAAAGAGAGAGGAAGGACTCTGTCTGCGGTGGGACAATGCAGCCTAATATGATTTTTTAACAACAATAACCTTTTTTTGTGGTGGAAAATCATCAAATGGCTTCACCTGCTGTACAGTGGAGCGGGAGGACGTGTCATACTTTTACTGACCACCCCTTAAAACCCACGTGTGTCCTTCAGTTACCCTTTGCTTTCCAGAAACACGGTAACCCTTTGAAAAAGTCCCGTGGCCCTAGCGGGTAACAAAAATAACTTAATTGGCCAATTTAATTCGCCCACTTTTGGGACTTATATCTTTCTCTGTGTGTTTTCGTGTGTGTGTGTGTGTGTGTGTGTGTTTTTCTGTGAGTGTGTGTGTGTGTGTCTAAGAATCATCAGTTATTTGACGTTGACATTATCCTTCGGCAGTTAGTAGCAACGGAACAAAACTTTATTATATGTAGGTATATCTAGTGGTTCGTTTTTTGAATTTATTTCCAGCCTTCATGGACTGAACAACGCTGACGTCATCGCAAAAGAAAATAAACGAAACGGCTCTAAAGCAGTTAAACTAACTGCGCCATTCAAAGCTCAGTGAAAAATTGAATCGTGTTGGATTTAAATTTTTCTATAACCACCAGAGGCCTGTTCTAAAAAAGAGTAAAAAGCAAGGTAACAGGTCACCGGGCAACTATTAATCACTGGGCACTCCTTTGACTACTGACCTACAGGGCAGTTCATCAAGTTTCGCCAACAATGAATTGACTAACACACCTAGCGTCAGTGCGTGCTTTGCAAACCGACGGGTCCCAAGAACTAAATCTTACTTATATGAAAAACTAGCTTCTGCCCGCGGCTTCACTCGCGTGAATGTAGGTTTCTCCATACTAACTTAAGACCCCCGTTTCATCCCGTCAGGGGCTGAATTATGGAACATCCTTTCTTAGTGCTCGCCTACGTCATAAAAGGAAACCTTGTGCAAAATTTCACGCTCTTAATCCCAGTAGTTTCGGCTATGCGTTGATATGTCAGTCAGTCAGTTTTCCCTTTTATATATATAGATTATCGATTTACGATATGAGGTTTTGTAGGTCTATGTAAATAATAAGATAGTGTTCGATTTGTTATTTCAATAAGTTAAAGGATATATTTAAAAAAAACTAATACTTTTGCCAGCGGCGTCGCCCGCGTGAAGTTAGGTTTTTCTATTTATACTTTGGACCCCATTCCAACCATTTAAGGAGTGAATTTAGGAAAATCTTCTCTTAGTGCTCGCCTACATCATAAAAGGAAACCTTGAGCAAAATTTCACGGTCCCAGTTCTTATAGTTTCGTCTGTGCGTTGATATGTCAGTCAGTCAGTTTCTCCTTTTATATATATATAGATTAGTGCTATATAGTTTTTATTATGTAGGTACATTGTAGGTACAATACGAATACCTACGTAATAAAATACGTCTTATTTTTCGATACGATTTTGTTCTTGGGACCCGTCGAAATGATAGGGGTAGGTAGCTCGTCAATCACATCAACTGAAAAGAAAAACAACAAGCAATCTATAAAGGTTCATGAGCTACAGCCCGTAGATAAATGAAAGAACAGACAGCGAAGTTTTAGTACCTGATAGGGTTCCGTTTGCTTTGGTTACAGACCCGTAAAAAAATGAATCTAGCGGGTTCACTTTGTTTTTTTCAATAGACCAGGCATTGTGGCAACAATTGGAGCAGGCCTATGACCAACAGTTTTTCAGCTGATATTACTTGCAATGTGGCGTTGAAAGAAAACTATGCGTCCCTTAACTTACAACACCGCCTTTAGATGGAGCTGCTCATTGCGCGTCTAACCATTAGTCACATGATATAGATTTCAGCCAATCAGAAGCCGTAATTCGTAAAAGTAGTGATAGCGTGCAAGTCAAATAAATAAATAAAAATAAATAAAGTCGGCTGGCCTCTCAACACCGCACAGATTTTTTCGTTTCCTGTAAAGTTGGTAAAAATGACTTATGCGGTTTTGTTGGCTATGGGGCGTATGGCTTCCTTTATTCGGTAGTCGTACATTTATTTTAAAACAGCCAAAATTTTGTTTATCAAAAAGTAAAACAGTGAGGGTGCTCTTTTTCTATTAGGTAATGTAGACATAGTAGATAGATATGTACTTACGTAACCCTAATTTTAAATTTACTTTGGAACAATGATTAGAATTACCAGCCTCAGCTAATTCTCAATAAAACCAGGTAGGTTATCAATCTAGGTTACCTATCTAGATACTAAATGCTAAATATGTGCCGTTTAATATTTGAACAGCTCTCGTTTTCGATACGCAAAAAGTTTCACATAGGCCCATCCATCCAACGGGTATTTTGGTTTTGGTTCGTTTAGTTTTTGGGTCAAGCTTTAAATTGGGACTCGGTATATTACGACCGAGTCAAGCTAAGACAAATAAGAAATAAACTTAAAGCTTCATAGGGATTTAACATTCGTTAATCAGGCATTAACCGAGCGGCCTTAATGTTCTTTGATAACGCCAATTCCCGGTAATTTTCGTTCATTTCGAATGGCCAGGAAACGTCAGAACTCGTTAAAATTATAATTTTAATCTGCTATATCCCCGGGGAGGGATCAGCGTGTCAGATACCACGGACAATACGACGCGGGATTGTCGGGGGCACTCGTGAATATTCGGGAATACTCGGGTGTCGTCGTTGACCTGCTATTGACACGACACTTACCCTCGGTTTCTGATTTAAGCATTCGAAGTTGAGAATTAGGTACTCAAATTCTACTTTGCCCTGAAAACCTGTCAAAATTTGGCAGTTAAGAATGGTTGCAGACGTTCTGAAGTCAAGTTCAGAAATCCGCCCTTAGACTAGTCCAGCAGGAAGCTTTTAGTGCTCTGTGTCAGGGTCAAGAATTTTTTATACGGTGCATACAAGATCCTTGGTCTGGGTTGCCCCTGACAGGCTTCCGTCAATGTCAAAATGACAGTAGCTTACAAAAGTGTATTTATTTAATTTACCTACACTACATGGCACGCTACCTCCTTCAGTAGGAATGAAAACGAATGTATGGTAATGCTTAGGTATTCTCATTAACAATTAATGGAACCTTAGGTAATCGCCGTAGGTCGGCCTCGGAATCTATATACTACCTGTTATTTTTACTTTTACTCGCCCTTTAAACAAAAGTATTAAAAGCCAAATTGCTATACTTAAACTGTTTTTCACTATGCAATAAGTCAGAGTCGTATTAACGACTTCCACGTCTTTCAGTGTAAAAATAAAGTGTTTAAATATCTCAAAGTTGCCTATTTAACGCAAAAAAAGAATGTCATACAGTCAAACAGTACATTGGATTGTTAATTCAATGCACTGTTTTCTTAGAGAATAGCACTGCTGATGGAATTATAACTTCATACATCGATACGTCGTCAGTTTTTATGGTGCGATCAATTTCCGCATCGAATAAAAAAAACCATGAAAAAGGAACTTTGAACATAACAGTATACAGACAGGTACAAATTAGGGGGGGAGGAGTAAATAAGGTGAAAACACTAGTTACCATTCTTATTTTATTATGAAAGCTATAATTAAACATAACTATGACTACCAATTAAGTACTTATTTAAATATAAAGTTCCATTTACTTACTAACAACTATATTTACAAATAACTACCACACATTAAAATATTACTATTTTAATGTAATTAACTAATAAAATTAATGTTTACAGCATAAGAGCTCTTCCAGACAACACCAGCTTTAAAGGAGCGTGTACACGTACTAATAGCGGACTTAAAACTCATTTAAAAACAAAACAACAGAACGTCTTTTTTTAAGATGGGAAGTCATCCAATGACATCCCCCGCTCTTGGGCGGAGCGCGAGATAGTGTCAGACTTTTACTGACTAAAAACCCACTCTTGTTCTGTGCACGTGTGGCCTTCTCCTTTGCTAGCATTACTGCTTCGCAAAAGGAAGCGGCCGCCACCCACTCCTCGCTCCGGACCATGGCCTGTATCAAGGCCCGTCGCGAGAGATCACACAATGGTGACACCCGGGCGTCTCTTCCGCACGAATCCGGTGCAGGAACCATCCGAACTTACCATGTCCGGACATGTATGTCTGGTTATGAGAGGACCTGCGTCATGCGGAAGGTAAGCACGCCTTGTTGCCTTTCCAGCCACTTTCCCCTCTTTGAGGAGTGGCTGGAATGCGCCATAACTATGGCGTGCCTAAGTGTTCCAGGACCCTAGGTTTCCCTTTCGGAAGTCAACCCATGGCCAAAGTAGACTTCTCTACGAAGTTTTTGCTGACATCATCAGTTTTTCATCAGTTTTGATGACACATTTTTATATTTGCATATTAAGCCATCCTCAGCGGTAATAGCATATTTTACCTAAGATCTAGTTATAGTGCATATTATCGATACATTTACAATATTTCTCTGGCAGAAACTATAAATGTCAGCATACCCAAGTTCAAATTCTGCCCAGCACCTTGAAGCCTTGGAGCGAACCTTTTCCACATAAGGAAATATTTTAAATGATCGAAGATATAATAATCTTATCACTGAAGATTTAGAACAATACCTACTTGATTGTTTACGTTTACAAAAATGTCATGTAATGTTATGTAAGTACCTATTATTACCTATAAAAGGATAATTTACTAATTGTATGCTGATTCTGAAGTAAAAAATAATGAAAACATCATCATAGTAAGGTTCAGTTGATTATTATAAACAGGCACTGTCGCAAGGCCGCGTCCGTGTCAGCATGTTGCATTAATTAACACCCTAAACACTGCGCTTCAGTTACCTACAGGGGAAAATTGTCTATTAAATTTAGCCTTAGATTAGAACTTACACGAGAATTACAGCTTGATTGTAAGTTTACTATCTAGTTTATGCCAACGGCTGCGCCTGCTTTTAGACTGAAATAATCCTTTAGGAACGTACCACTACGGTCTACCTAATTATACTTAAAGTTGCATCCAAATCTATGTTCACCCTTTGAGGCTTGATCAATTAGCAAACATCGAGACATTGACATTACATGATTTCGTTTTTTAGCCTTCCTTCGTAGCCCTAGGAAATTAGATGCCTACTTTATTCAATTGTCGTAACTCAATAACTTCAGTCACAGGTAGCTCAATAAATTAATTTGCTGGAGAAATAATGATATTTTACGCATCGAAGCGTCTCACGTCGCGAATTTTTGCCAAGACTTTTCTAGAGATGGTATCTATACCTTTACTGAGAATTTCTGTATACCCTTTATGAGTCTGGCTGGGCTGTGTGTGCTGAAGTGTGCGCTAATAACGCGCATATGGAACCCAAGTACCGTGCGACTTTTTCGCGTTTATTACGACAGTAGCTCTACAAATGTATATAAAGTTTAATACAGCCTTACCTAGAAAAGTAATATATACTGTTTATTCGAAGTTCTGAGTATCTAGAGTGAGTAGGAAGAGGGATCATGCATTAGGTTCACCCGTTTAGATTTGTTCAGCTATCATGTCTTGCATGTAGTGAATGAGTTATAAAACCTCTTCATAATTACACGATAGCGTGTCGCCACTCCTTGAAACTTGGCCTGATTGTGAAAACAATTATAAAAAAGCACTTGTTATTATACTACCCTCATGTCCTCTATCTATGTAATGAGTAATTATAACTGCGCTATTTATTTAATGATGATTGTTATGTCGCATATAAATAGAGAAGGGGTTTGTCTATACAGTATATGTCCAGTGGGATAACCCATTGAAGAAAATATCGAACTGCCACATCCTCGCTTCTTCTTAACCATTCGTCATATTTGTTGCTTACCTTCGTTTGGAACTATTTCATACATTTAGACCTGTTTAAGGCAATGGAGAGGGATACGCTCGGTGTTTCCTCGCGTGATCGAATCAGAAATGAAGATATCCGCAGGACAATCATAGTTACCGACATAGCCGCAGCCGGAAGAATCGTCAAACTTAAGCGGTCCACGGGTAGTGTGAAAGTGTAACCCGGGGCCCTCGGACGAAGGCTAAGAAGGAAAAGGAGTGGGTTTTTAGTCAGTAAAAGTCTGACACTATGTCCCGCTCCGCCGAAGAGCGGGATTTGTCATCAGACGATTTTCCCACCTTAAAAAAAAACAAGCGGTATTGGCAGGGCACATATTTCGGAGAATAGATGATCGATGTGGCCGAATGTTTCTGGAGTGGCAACCACGTACTGGAATACGCAGAGTGCCGAGAATCCAATGAATGCGAGACGTATAGGATCTGTCCTTGTGGCGACAGTTGGAGGAGATCTATATCCAGCAGTAGACGGATATAGATTTCGGCTCAAATTATGATGATGATGATGACAATTACATTCACAATAATCGTATAACCGACTTCCGAATTCCAAACTAAAATCTGTTGGTTCTGATTACACCACAAGGTTTTAAAAACTTGATGTTAGCCAAGTAACCTTTGATTTTGAGCCACCTGCGTCTCCACTTTAAGATCTGAATCATTTGAAGATTTTCTTTTTTTAACCAAGAGCTTTCTCAAAGCTTGTAGCCAAGGGTACTCGTTCCTACCTCGTATAATATTATTCAGTAAGTATTATTGCGTTATTTATTCTACTATGGGTATGTACCTATATATTTATGATAGTATATTTTTATATTATATATTTTACTCTTCAATAGAAATACTTTTATTCGGGACAGACACAGTACAACGAATACAAACACAAAGTAAAAATTAACGAAGTTCAGAATGCACCGAGCGTGCCCGTACCGAAAGGGTAACTTCATTTAGAACACTGGATTGAAACCGTGTGGCCCATGCGTCAATCCTAGTGCGGGATCCCGTATTTTTTCTAAAAACCAACATTAAGGCAGGCGGTCGCCTACTTCTGCGAAGCAGTAATGCTAGCAAAGGAGGCGGCCGATCGCGTGAGGCAACGGTCCCAACCGCCGCCGGGATTCCGATCCCGATTTCCGGCCACCTTAGGCTCGGGCTCGCCGTCCGGTAACCGTCCGGACCAAGCCCAAGTCGTGGACGGCGCGTAATCGCGTGTACACGCGCTCCTCAAGGAGATGTCAGCAACTGTAGGGGCCCAGCAGGGTCGAAGCCTACTGGGGCCACGGGTAGTGTGAAAGTGAAACCTGGGGCCCTGGAACGAAGGCAAAGAAGGAACAGGAGTGGGTTTTTAGTCAGTAAAAGTCTGACACTATTTACCACTCCGCCCAAGAGATATAACAGTCGTGCTTGCACCGCACTCACTAGATCCACAAAGCTGTCGGTAACATTTGATTCTAAATAATTAAAATGTTACCTAGTAAAAACTATTAGTAAGTAGAGCAAGAAAAACTGAACGCGCGCTGTCTACGTAAAGGAACACCATCCGTTTTATTGACACTGTGTTGGCGAGCCAGCGAGTGGCCTTTCGAGGCATAATAAAAATGTCGGCCCCACGTAAAGCGCCCTTGATATTCACTGACATTTTGAAAAATAGGAAGTTACCATTTGACTACACACAATAACTTTTCTATTGACATCGTTCTGAAACCTTCTTATAAAGTAAGTTTATGATACGGTCTTGGGAATACGCCTCCCTTCCGATATAATCAAATAGATTATGTTATATTGGTATGTAGGTAAGGTAACTTTAAACCATGCCGCTAAATCCTGGATAGTTTGGCTCGGATCGGCTCCCACCATCTCTTTCAATTCATTGTTATTCAGCTGTGTGGGCGGTCTTTCACGTGGTTCGTTCTTCAAATCAAAGTTTCCATCACGAAAGCGGTAAACCAAAATCGCACGGTACGTTATTATCAGTCCCCTCTCCAAACGCAACATTGATATTGCGAGCTGTTCCTGCTGCGTTAGTTCCGCGTCAGAACTCGTTTTCAAAAAACACTCGAATTTTCAAAGTATCCATCTTTCTTGTCTAAGCTGAATAAAAAAAAACAACTGAAAGTCGATAATCGAATGTTGCACATTTCTTAAAAGAAGAACTTCATAGGTACCATGTGAAAAAAGTTTCACTCAAAAATCACAAACCATGAAGGGTCTATATCAATTCGAAGTACCTATTACAATAAAACGGCAATTTCATAATTTAACCCCTATTATTAATAAAATGATGCATAAATTGTTATCGGGAAAGTGTAATGGGAATTTTCATGAGATATGCGAAAATCAATTACCTAGTTGGAATTGGATTTGAGCGGAAGAGAAAAAAAAAATAGTTTTATGTAATGATGGTACTATAATTTAAATGACTAAATTTTTCAACTATTAATCATATGATTTTATTAAACACTAGCCGAGCCGACCCGGCGAACTTCGTTCCGCCTAACAGTCAATGAATGTAGTATATCTTAAGTCAGCACCAATCAGATGAAACATTTTGAACTTCTGAAGGGAACTGAATGATCCAACACACGCGTCACCATCTGTGAGACCACAGATCGAATAAAATAGAAATGACTGTACACGTAGTGAGACATTTCAGTGAGCATAACAAACTCTCAACTGCCAAACTTATTTATGAATTGTCAAAGAAGTCAAATAATAACCTAAAAACATGTGAAATACCTCTTCGTGGAATACCAACGTGCGTGATGCTAACTTGCTAAATAACATTACATTTCACTAGAACTCGTATATACAGTACCTGCCAGATTCAATTTGCCAAAAATGACATAGGTATGTACCTAGGTATTTAGGTAGGTCGAGGTTTAAGTGACGCAGGGCTCGTCACGCGACCGCGGCGCGGTGCTGAACGCGAAATATTCCGAATATTTATGAAGTGTCCGCACTCTACCGACCGCCATACATGTTGTGTTCTATGACATTCCTTCAAAGAATAACGGTGCCTTAAAAACAAACAGTTCTTTAAAATAATATAAAACAATGTCGCTGTCTGCATTTGTCTGTTTTTCTGCTTAGCTAGCTCCTCTTTCTGTTAAGCTAGCCCCTATTTCTGCTTATAACTACTATTTTTAAACCACTTTTTAAACCAAAATTTTAAATCCTGCATCGCGGTATTAGAGTTTTCCGTGTGAATTAGAACATAATTTACAACAGTCCAAAATAAACCATCGGGCAGCTGCCCGGATCAGACACAACACCCGTCTAGGGTCGGGACGACTGCCTCTCCTCTGCCTGGAAAGAGCGATAAACGAGAAAAGTTTGAAGTGTATATAATTTGCACTCGTCCGAATGCTGGAACACTGTAACAATTTTTCAACTCGTGTCGAATAGTAACTAGTACAAAATGATTTGGGACAAAGTTAAATTGACTTTTCCAACTCCCGATGTGGAATCTATATATAAGTACTCGTACTTGGAAATTTAGTGATGTTTATTTGTCTCCTGATTAAGGTATAGACCACCGTTGCGCATGCTGTGCACGAGCACGCGGTGCATTTTAGCTGTGTGGTTTCACAATACACAAGAATATTAACTCACAAGTACAATCAACAACTGTTACACTTAAATAGCCTAACGGCCCGTTCAAGACCTTGCCGGTGTGAGTAGTAGCTAAGCGCGGGGCGGCGAGCGGTAAGATCAAAAGTATGAAAATGTTTGAAGCACGCCACGAGACGCCGCTAGCACTGCGCGCCCGCTTACCGATGCCGCCCCGCTCGCCGCTAAGACCGAAGTCGTGACCAGGCCGTAAGAATCGACAAAATGGCGCGGTGTCATCACTTCCCCCCGTTCCACCATGCAGGTTCCATTCACAATCACATACATTTTCTTGCAAAGCGAAGCTTGGTATCTATAGGATTCCGGCCGTTAAACGCTACGTCTTCTAGTACGTGGTTACCAGTCTAGAACCTTTCGTCCCCATTGAGCATCTGCCCTACGAGCAATGTGCCTGCCCACTGTAACTTACCTAAGTTTGGCGATTCTGCGGGCTTAACCTCTCCGTGCACCGCGGTGGAATTCTGTCTTAATAGTTCATCGCCTATCTCTAATCTAATCGCGTTGCCTTTTTCGGACCGAAAGTACCGGTTGGTACTTCCGCCAACCTAATGAAAACTCGGCCTTTCTTTTACGGTGAACAATCAATTTTTATTGGACAAACAAACGTTCCCCAGTCTTTAGTAGATAGTGAAAGGTCAGGCCGTCAGGTCGGCGTAGGAGCGGCCCACCGACCTCTGGTCGCGTGTATCACTGTCGCAGACGGCTCGTCACCACTAATTCGGGAACATTAGTACCTAAATGAAATCTGGCTACAATTTTGATTTTTAAGGATTGTGGTTTTTCTCACTGTTCTCATGACGCTCAATACTAAGATAGAATTAGTACACCCTTCCGTAGGTGTATGAAGCGTCCAGGTGTGTATCTAATGTTGCCTCACTTCCTAACTGATTTCCAATGTTCTGTAAAGTGCTGAAACAGTTTATCACAACCCAAGATACAGTCATCATCACTATTACAAGCAGACAAATCGGTATAGACATATTCTAATGAAGACAGATAGGAAGCTCTTATCTTATAGGATTCGTAACTGAAACTTTGGAATAAAATCGAATTCATAGAAAATGCACGTAGTAGCGCAATTTCAACAGGTTTCAGGAGCTGCATGTCTATCGGTCGTAAAATATCTACATGTCTTACAAATGTGAATGAAGTGTTTATCAGTCAATGAAGTTAAATATTTCAATGAAAATTAAGGTTTTTCCAAGGTTTTAGCCGAAATTCATACGTCCTGGGCTGGGCATAGGCTTCCCGTAAGTGTCGCCACAATAATCGGTCCTGTGCGTCTCGCATCTACCAGATTCCCGCGACCTTCACCAGATCACACGGTACGCGGACGCCACTCCAGAACCTTTCGACGACATCTACTATCTGATCTGCGAACAAGTTCCGTGGTTAGATTAATTTAAAATCAATTTGGACTCTAAAGCTGTATCTTACATACTTAGGTACTCATATTCATAGTATAAATTCTGCGAAAGTGAATATGAAATAGAAACTTGTTATTATGGTGAAACTGAAAGTTTTGAAATCGATTTTTCTAGGAATGATTTCTCTGTTATTATTATCAGACCGCCCCAGAAGCTCGGTAATGTTATCGAGTTTTAGCAAAGATACATCATCAGATTGGTTTTGATACTCAGAGTGAAAGACACTCCTACAGATTTTGGACCAATCACTAATCACTAATTTCAGGTCTTAGATAGTCGCAATAAATCTGGCAACAGTATTACCAAGGAGTATCATGTTACACAGTTGCTGGGTCGTAGAAATCATGGGCAGTAACCCCATATAAAACACTGGTATTCTACTGCAACCGATCAGACTGTAGAAGCTGATTTCAAATTAATTGGGAAAGTCTAGGGAGATTCCCAGTCAGGTATGCCTATATTTCTAACTAGCTTTTGGTTGTGGATTCGCCTATGTCACTCAGGAATAAAGCAGCTTTCTATCGGTGTAAAACTTTTCGCAATCGGACCAATCTTTCAAAGATTACCTCCCACAAACAAAAAAACATAAAAACAAACTTTACCTCTTTATAATATTAGTGTACTCGTAGTCTCGTAGATAGCGTAGATGTAGGTACGAACGAAACGTTACCTGTGTCGTAAACGAAACTCTTGCGGCATCCCCTCTTCCTAACACATCGTGCTGTGCTGTGCTGGTGCTGGTGCATCGTGTTTTGACTGCAGAGAACCTTAAGCGGCGGAAATATAACAATCTCTTCGGCTGTCGGCAGTTATATTTTCGAGTCGTGTGGACTCGTGTGAGGATAAAACTCTTGGACCGTGGAATCTGAGCGCTCATACGCTATTTAAAGATTTTTCAATACACTTACTCGAAAACCCGCTCTTATCCCACCGCTTTTAGGCACGCAATAAACTGCTTTCCGCACTAGTGCAGAAATAGCGCGTGCTCTCCCCCACCACAATGTTATTACATTAAATCGTATCAGACTGGGCGCGCGTCGACCCCCGCAAGTCGCCGGTCAACCCCCGTTTATTCATTTCTTCGTAAGTGTATTGAAAAAAGTCGTTTGAGACACGTGCAAATTTGTCACTGTAGCCCTCGGCCCCATAACGCACTCGCCTACGGCTCGTGTGAATTCCGCCTCGGTCGCAATGACAAACTTTCTGCAGTATCAAAATGTACTATATCCAAACGCCTTGTGGAAACTTCGCGTGACCTAAGAGCTGTTTTTACCTCTCTTTATAATTTTGATTAGTTAGGTGTTTTTATTTGCCGTATTTTAGTATTTAATTAATTAGAAAATAAATTGAGAACGAATATAACTAAGTTGTGCAGTTAAAAATTGAAAATATAGTAAACAGATGGACATTCATTCATTTTCTCATTGGTATGCACGGATCAAGCACACGTGTACTTACAACTTTTAAGATGAACAGACTATCCTAACTTCTCGTGGATAACTTCTATGGGTAAAATTACAAGATCTTAAGGAAATTCATGAACAAAACTATTGATTAAATGAAGCTAATTTACACTCAGCGCTTGATTGTTTTAAACTAAAGCCTTTATTTCGTATGTTTGTATGGTGTAAGATGGAGGAATTATCTTTTAGAGGTGAAATTTAGATATATGCTCATTCCGCACTCGTTGACAATACCTATACATAATACAAAAAAAAACACTTTTGGACTTTTCAACTAAGATCTTCGCAATGTCCATTTGCATCGAAAATAAGGTGTAACGTATGTATGAATCTTCATACCATACCTTGTTTCATACATTTTCACAAGCCAATTATATCCTCACATTGTAAAAAGTGAAAATCGACTCGATATATACTTAGGCAAAGTATTAGTAAAACATGTAAGCAGGCCCCCATTAGCCGTTTGTTTGCGAACAGCCACACAGGCTGGTTGGCGTAGTGCCGGCGGCCGGAAGTGGCGCCACCGTGCCCGCGCCCACTTCCGGCCCAGCCCTCCACCACGTCATCATTGCTTTGTCCACTCACTTTCTACAAAGGGTTTCTTTCGTTTCGTAAAGCCTTTTTAATTAATTTTTGCAGCGTCTGTGGCATTGATAGATTGTTTTTTTTCTATGCGGTGCTAAATATAAAACCCGGAAGTATCAGTCGACACGCCGTGCCGTCATGTCGTTGCCGCTGCGTGGACAGAGTTCCATAGTTTTGTATGTAAGCTTCACGCAGGCGTACGCCAAGCGTATAATAATGAATACACATCTATGAAGCTACGCCTCCACGTACAGTAGGCCTTACCGAAGCAAATGGAGTAAGTCTGAATCGTTATAGTTCGGATCAGTTTCTCCTACCACCATGGGAAAAAAAGCTTGAGTTTATGCGTCGTCAGCTTAGCTTGCAGCAGTTCCCATAGATGGGTGATCAAATGAGAACAACGCCCTCTTTTCTCAATAATGAAGTAAAAAACCGAACAAGTCCAATCGGACTCGCGAACTGAGGGTTCCGTACAAACTTACTATAGGCTCAGCCCCATCAAGGCCATACTGGGACTCATGAAGAAGGTGCACGGAGGGCTGAGGGTTGAGTAGAAGGGAGGGGGATTAGCACAAAAGATCCAGAAGGGTCGAAGTGCGCTGTTTTAGGGCCAGCCCCACTATAAGATAAGATAAGATACCTATGAAAACAGTCTAATTCCCGAATTGAGTTACCTACGAAGTTTTTTCCGAATCGTAAAAGTTTTTTTGTGAAGTAACTATAAATTCACAGTTTTCAGACTTTTTCCTATACTTGTGCTATGAGACCTTGCTTCAAGTAGCTTCATGCCATGCATGTTGTTGTTTAAAGATTCTAAGTCTACAGGAAGTAAATTTTGATTCCCTTGAGAGTGTCGAAACATACGTTTTTTGCGACATAAACGGCCGTATCTTTTTTTTCGTTACCTCAGAAGTTTGATTTTTTTACAGCTTCAAGGAACCGCAGATCTGAGTGTATAGTTTTCATTTCAACTCGATATCTCCACGCATTCCCAAGATAAAGGGTCTTGACAGACAGACAGACGGACAACAAAGTGATCCTATATGGGTTCCGTATTTTTCCTTTTAAAGTACGAAACCTTAAAAAGAAAGTTATAATCAGTGCGAAGCTAAAATCTCGCCTAACTCAGCAAAACAAAAAAAAAAATAATCCTAATTGTTTCCTAGCTTACGTCCCACTTGTAATAGGCCTCCACTACTTCCTGAAATACTGAAATAAATTAAACTTTAAAAGGCCATTTATTTCCATTACCAACCGAATAATTAATGGCCCTTCAGAATTTCACCTAAAAAGTTCCGACGTGATATTTTTAGACCCTAATGAAGCAAGCTATTCTTGGAAAATAATTGAATGTCCAACCTCACAAACAACCTACCTAGCTTCCGTATCTGTATAATACGATATCAGGCTTATAATGTTCCCACAGCTGGGAGTCGGGTCACTCAGGCCTCCTCTCTAGCGTGACCCCCGGGTTGGTGAATGTCACATGTCTTCGAATTTTTGGTTCTAGGTCATGCCGGCTTCCTCACGATTTTTTTCTTCATCGTTTTGATAGCAGTGTTTATGAAATAAATTACACAAAGAAAAACGCCTGCCTGGGTTTGAACCTACAACGTATAACTCTTAAATCGAGGCTGTTATCACTGAGCCATCACTGCTCTGTAACGGCTGTCATACAACTACAACCCATCCACGGGCCGTCCTTGCCGAACTTTGATTGCGTTACATGCGGCTCAATATTTTTTTTTTATTTAAGGAACTTTTAACAAATTGTTACACCAGTTCCATCGTAGCCTTACCCAAGTACATCAAAATTACAAAGTAACTAGTTATTTATATTTAATTCATTATTAACGAACTTCTTTCAGACTCATTCCTGACACACTCCAACAGAAGGTGATGGACATCTTCTACTTTATTATGACAAACTAAACAATTCGGAGAGTCCACCATTTTCATTAAAAATGCAAAGGCTCTTGTGTCTCTCAAATGGCCGGAACGAATCCTGAAAGAAGTTACTAATGTTTTTGGACTAACTTTAAAACTACTAAACCATGGGGCTCGAGGAGGCTCATTATGGATTGTTTTATACCATATCCCTTTATATCTCGATTTATCACCAAAATATTCTTTCCACTCTTCATAACAATAGCTTCTGAATTTTGATAAAATTTCCGAATGAATTGGTAAAACATAAATCTCTATACCTGACGTTACTGCTATCTTAGCCAATCTATCAGCCTCCTCGTTTCCCTGTAGACCAATATGTGACGGGATCCACTGCAAGATTAAATTAACATTGTTTAAAAGAGATGCTTGTATTTTGCGCAAAACAGCAAAGGCTATCGGTACACACCGAGCCAAATGTTGGAGCGCGCTCTTGCTATCCGTAAATATTACTATGTTAGTGTGTTGTAATGTGTCCACGTAGGATAACGCTTCGGAAATAGCTAACAACTCTGCAGTCATGATAAAGACGTTAGATACAATGTTGAAACATCCACTTGTTTTGGTGACGAGATCATAGAAAGCCGCCCCAATCTTAGAACTCTTTAAAACCATCGGTGAACAATTTGTACCGCCCACTATATAAATAAATTTTAAATAAATATTTTTGTTATTAAACAAATACAGTTATTTATACATTTATTGCATTAATACGACACATTGAAACTATACAATGACAGTTTAATTCTTGTAAGACATCATTTCTCAAGCAATTACTTTCGTGTGAACTTTTGGGCCTATTGACACTATGTAGATGAATTTTAATTACATTTCTAATTGAGATTGCGGCTCAAATTAAAATTCAAAATGTTTTATTTCACATACGCCAACTTGGGCACTTATAAAATACCAATATGTAGTGCACAGCTCCAATTGGTTTTTTCCTGTGGAAAAGAACCGGCAAGAAGCACGATTGTAACTACTTAAAAAAACTATAATTGAGAGAGATAATAATATGCTATGCTATGTTTCCATCTAATATATAAAATTCAGTTTCATTCATGTTTGTAACACAACTCTTCTGAAACAATTTGACCGATTCTTATGAAAGGTGAATGGGCAATTTGGACAGACCTGTGACCCACCAGCGACCACTAACGAAACGAGTGAAAGAATGTTATAGACCATGAATACTATCTACTACCCAATGAGATGAGTCGTATTCCTCAAAAGTATAGGAAAGTTCTTTTTTTAGCAAAACCAGAATTAAATTAAAATAATACGATTTTTTCTTAGATCCCTATCCTTTTAAGTAGGTAAATAAAATGATTATAAAAATACACATAGGCAGATTTGATGCATGCATGTGTTCGGCGCATAGCAAGGTCATATTACCTTGCAATTCTCAAATGTAAATAGGATCCTAATGTAAATAGTATCAATTCCTCATTTCTATCAAGCGTCAAGTGTCACTCTTTGTCTATCCAAATTGTTTATACATTGAAACCGATACCGTTATTGGGCGTGTTGTGTGAAAGAGATGGCCTCTGAACTCTGTACTGCAATATGGATTACGCCTTACGAGGTCCATAGAGCGGATCACAATTAGTAGTCATTATTTAAAAGTGGGAAAAATATGCATTTTGCGTTGAAGCTCATATCTATTTTCCCCATACATTTGCATTGAAATAATTACATGCCGAGAAATTTTAACCCTAAACCTTCAGAGAGAACCAAATTTCAATAATGGACGCGTACATCGAGGTACCGGATCAAAAATGCCCAATAACCTTTTGCGTGTATATACAGTGTATCAGGAAATAGAAAGTAAATTATTTTATTACCCTCCCACTCCACCCCCCATTTTTTATTTAATAAGTTATATGGCAGAACAACGTTTGCCGAGTCAGCTAGTATTACTGTATAATTATATAAAAGGAAAAGCTAACTGACTGACATGTCAACGCATAGCCGAAACTATACTGGACCTACACCGTAAAATTAGCATAATGAGTGCCTACCAAGAAGTGGTTACTAAAAATTCCACTTTTAAAGCAATGAAAAAAAGGAAATTCATTTATACACAAAATTTTATTTCTTCGGCCAATACACTTGAAAGTTACCAGAAATAGTAACATAGGTAAATAAAAAAGTTTTCCATTATTCGTTATTAAAAAACTTTCAAAACGCCTTGTTGAGACTTCGCGTGACCCAAGGGCTGGCTTTTACTTTGGACAAAGGATAAGCATTGCCATTCAACGTGGCAATGGCGCCAGTCTTTTGGTTACATTACAGTCACTGCACTGTAGTCCGATCCACCTCCCCTACACCCTGTATGCTAACGATGCTCAACGTGCTCGTGGAGGCCATTCCTGAATTAGATTTGTTTGCTAATGAATGGAAGACAATATTATTAAAAGGTTTGCGGTTCTGTGAGAAAACAGAGTGAAAGGATTAATGTATTTTAGTATTAATGGCTATTTTGCTGTATTAAATAAAAAAATAAAAAATATACCAGTCGACAACGTTGTTTTTTTAGTTCTTTAGGGCTTTTATTTTTATTTTGTAAGTTAGTTTTAATTAGGTTAAGTTAAGTTAAGCATATTTATGTATTAGTTGTATGTTTTTATTACTTCGTTATTTATCTACCCCTATCAAATAATTTAGGGAGGGTTTTGACAATCCCTAAATTGTTTGATAACCTTTGGGTTGTATGGGGGAATATTATTCCTTCGATTTATTAACTTATACCTAACATTGTCGTGGTTTATTTATGGTTTATGAAGAAAATATCAATCAAAATAAATTAAAAAAAACTAACGAAGTCGCGGCAAAAATGGTAGCTACAATATAAAGTAATTATCAGTAATCGTCTGTTATTACTTTACCAAAGCTCCTTCAATAAAGCATGTTATTTTTAGAAAATTAATTGAAAGTCCAACACCACAAATAACTTTCCAATAAGCCAACCACCTTATCAATTACCTGCTTAACCGTCATCACTCAGTTAATCGTCGTCAAATCAAGCGATAATAATCAGTGACGTGTATTTCAGTAGCAGTTCATTAGTAGGTAGGTATCGCTGATAATATTGATCGTTTAAAGTCGAGGACACCCGGCGACCGCCGCGGGGAAATCGATGTGTTTATTGACTTCCTCATTTCCACGGTGTTTTGCCAATTGTGGCTTGCAACGGGTGAGGCACAAACTCTTCGTACAATTAATTAATTTTATATATTTTGGGATCGCCTGGTGGTAACGGCCCCGATTTACGAGTTGTATATCGTAGCTTCAAACCAAGGCTTTAGTACTTTGTGTAATTTATTTCATCATGTTTCTTTAACCGTTTTGCGCTGTGGTGCACAATGCTTTTAGGCGTGCGAAGAGGCTAATTGGGGGTCCAGATTTGGTTAAGTCCAATCTACAAAGCCTTGAGCACAGGCGCAGGGTAGCCAGCCTATCGGTATTTTACAGGTTGCAGTTTGGAGAGTGTGCTCGGGAATTGCATGACTTGATTCCGCCATCTCCTTTCTACCATCGGACAACCCGACGTACAGCGAGTACCCTTTCGTTGTTGAAACTTCAACGTTCCGGACTAAGCCTTTCGCTTCGTCGTTTATACCGCTTACATCGAAGGAATGGAACAATTTGCCCGCTACGGTCTTCCCGTCCAACTATAATTTAGGTGTCTTCAAGGCTGGAGTGAATAGGCTCTTAATAAACTAGTGCGCCTCACCATCAATGATTGCATCAATGCTTACCTTCAGGTGGGATCGCAGTCAAGCACTGGTATATCAATAAAAAAAAACGGTTAGAGAAAACATCGTGAGGAAACCGGCACGTCTTAAAACCAAAAATTCGACGACAGTGTCATTCAGTTATCAACAAACCCGCCCTGGGCCCACGAGGTGGATTACGGCTCATTCCCTCTCCTAGAGAGGTGGCCTGAGTCCCAGCAATGATAATACATGATGTATATACTCATATTGTCAATGTGAAAGTCGATATGTTTGGGCGTTTGTTAATCAGCAACTGGATGGATTTTAATAAAATTTAAAAATTTTGTAGACCATGACCCGTCGGAAAAAGGATTGATACCTACTTACATTTCATCCTGGTAATACATTCATATTGGATAATTTTTAACGTGGCATTATTAAAAGGTTAATTATTTATTTGTAGAAGATAATCTTTGAAAGATCTGATTTGGTTACAAATTTTCCCCATAAGAAATATTTAGTATTGTTGAGTGCCATATGGAAGTTTTCTTCTCGGTTCCCGGGGGATTAGTCACGGAAGAGAGACTGTGGGAAAAGGCTAATTTATGATTTATAAGGCCAAACACAAGATTTTCCTCCTAACACGTACAACGAGAGCTTAGGATATAAATCCTCGGAGCTCCGACTGCTCTGATTAAGATAGCATCAATAAACCTCATACATTATACATGATATAAACGACAACATATAAAATGTAGTAAAACGTAAGCATAAATAAAAGTCGTCGGAAACTTGGCTTGCCATGTTAATAAGTAATGAGTTAATCGAACTGAGTGTCTCGAGGAAACATTATATATTTAGTGAGTTTAACACAAAACTAAACACGCGAAGTTTTGTCCGCTCTTATTTAGCTTATCGTCAATCTGTGCAACATCTAACATAATAAACACACAAATCCTGAAAGTACTATGTTCGGGGGCCTTAAAATGACGTGTTGAGAGGTCAGCCCCCCTAGCCAAGTTACAACCGTTTCGTTTCGGTTCTCTTTTCGTTGATCGCCTCGAGTCGGCCACACCTTCTATTCTTTTGTTCTGACCACGTAACTGAGCGTTGAGATGACGTCAGAATTGAGGAATCGGAGGCGATCGACGAAAAGAGAATCGAAACGAATCGGTTGTAACTTAGCTAGGGGGCTGGTGTTGAGGCGTGATTGTTAATAAACATACGAACACAATTTCAGTTTTATAATGTCAGTAGAAGTATACCTTTTATAAATACGTAACTGGAATAATGCAAACCCTAATTAAAATTAAGTTACAATCAAAATTTCAGTGTTTTTATTAAAGAAATTTGTTATCCTAATTGTAGCTAAATAATATGGGTATCGATCGACGCACTACATTAACTTGTGCATCGGTATCGGTATATTGTCTGTTTCCTCTGTTTCCTTTGTTCTGACTTCATCTCAACGCTCGCTCACGTGGTCAGAACAAAGGAATAGGAGGCGTGGCCGACTCGAGGCGATCAACGAAAAGAGAATCGAAACGAAACGGTTGTAACTTGGCTAGGGTGGCAGAACGGATTTGGAAGTCGGGTACATGATGGCCTGGATTAGTACATACATAATGAGACCCGTGGGTACGCACACTATGACTTGGTTTGTTCGTGTTCCCAAATTTTCGACTATCACTCGAAGCCTCTGTATTTCTATAATATTATTTGGCTGACTCAGCTAACGTAGTTCGGCCGTATTAATTATCAGTGGGGGTCGTAGGAGAGTAAACAATACTTTACAACTTATTCTTGGACCTACCAAATAAACACAAAAAAAAAACTTAAAAATCAATCAAGCCGTTTCGAAGGAGTTCGATAACAAACACTCTGACACGACATTTATATATATCAGACAAGCTTCTACCAGCGGATTCGCACGCGTGAAAACTTTGGACTCCCGTTTCATCTCTTTTGTGGTTGAATTTTGGAAAATCCTCTCTTAGTGCTCGCCTACATCATAAAAGAAAATCTTGTGCAAAATTTCACGCTCCTAGCCCCAGTAGTTTCGACTGTGGGTTGATATGTTAGTCAGTTCCTCCTTTTATGTACCTATATATCGTCGTTGTAGAGCGAGAATTCATTAAGTAAAATTTTTGGCCAGGTTAATGATACCAAAAAATCGTTAGATAACTTACAAGATGTTTTGGCATCATTAACTCATTTTGGCCAAAAATTTCACTTAATGAATTCTCGCTCTACAACGACGATAAACGAAACTTAATAAAGAAATTAGATTGTAAAGCTTTTTTTATTTGATTCTATGACGGTGTGATCGGATTTACATGGTGTTAGTAAGAACTAATTGGTTCTCGGAAATAACTTCCCACAAGTCTCTCTCACTGTGAACTATATTATGTTGGTTTCTATTTTTGTTTTCGCATACATACGATTCAAGATGAATGTTAGAATCATCGCTTAAATAATTTTTGTTTACTAATGATCATAGATAGATAGATATATTCTTTATTGTACACCAAAAATAAAAATTATTTTAGGAACTTAAAATCATAGACTATCACTTTGCCAGAGACTTCGCTCGCGAGAATGTTTATTATTAATGAGACAATCTTTATTTTTAATTTAGGTTACCATTTTGTCCTAACTTTAAGTACATTGAATGTTTTGTATACAAACAAAATTCCCCCTTTTCACCCCCTTTAAATGTTGAATTTCCAAAAACCTTTTCTTAATGCTCGCCCGAGTCATATCAGGAAGCCTTGTGCAAAATTTCACGTTCCTAGGGCCTGTAGTTTCGACTGTACGTTGATATGTCAGTCTGTCAGTTTCTTCTTTTACATATACATAATATATATATCGGTGCAGGATGCCGATCACCTTCGAAGTTCTGTCCAGGGACTCTGTTTTGTGGGCGATGACTGGGTATCGAGCAATAAACAAACTATTTCAGATCACACAACTGACAGAGAAAAGACCCCCGCGCCTCTGCGGTTGGATCCTTCGGCTCGTGCAAACGTCAGCCCGGTTTCTGTCAAAGTGACATATGTCACCTGTCACTTAGCTCGTAGGTACGTTCGTTTTCAAGCTTCCGTACTATTGACTTCGCCGACATATAGATTGACGTGGTCGTGCATTAATTAAGTATACACAATGTAAAATTTGGTCTTTTTCACAGGCTTTTATTTAACTTCCAATGTTTACATTTAGGGTTTGTTTAGGGTAAATCTTCCAAATGGATTATTAAACAGTTACCCCTAACCGATTGAGCTAGGTATGCTTTTGTAACTTGGATGGCAATGCATTAAAAATATTAAACATACATAATGATGACGATGGATGATGATGATGGAGTCGGATAGTGGGATAGTGGATATAGGAACTACTGAGTGCGACAAGATGACCTTATCGTGTTTGAGCTCTTTGGAATGGGCTTGATAAATGTTTTCCGTTAAAAACTTATTTAGACGAAAGTTTTGGCTTTCTTCCTTAACCCTATAAAGTCCATCAATTTATGCGACAAATGGTTTAGTGCGTACTTCATGTAATCCCGTGATGGGTCGGGAAGAGCGTTACATTGAGTTTACTGCCGACTTCAAAAATGTTATGTTCTGTTTAATGTTTATGGCTGTACGAAACGAAACCCGGGGCCCTGGGACGAAGGCAACGAAGGAACAGGAGTGGGTTTTTAGTCAGTAAAAGTCTGACACTATCATCTGCTCCACACAAGGCGGGATTTAAAAAAAAAAACACCAGTTCTTTCGTTACCTTTCAAACCAGGGCCGAATCTTCCTTTCAGAGGCAGACCCTTGCCCCCAGTAGGCTTCAATCCTGCTGGGCCCCTAAAGTTTGCTGACATCTCCTTGAGGCGCGCGTGGAACAGTACGAGCCGTCGACGGCTTGGGCTTGGTCCAGACGGTTACCGGACAATCGAACGGCGAGCTACCCATTCCTCGCCGTCCGCAAGCCCGCGCCTAGCCCAACCCTCGTTGAAATATATGAGATGTTTATGTTTGTCTGCGTGCTTTAGTAGCTTTATAATACACCTCAAGATCTGTTGTCTTCTAGCAAAAATACTTACAGAATAACTTAGCCGAACAAAACGACAGACAGCACATAGATCTGAATATCTTCCATGACAAGGCGTACCAAATTTGTAAATATATTTATATTACGAGTAATTTTTAAGTTTTTTGTAGTTTATGTAGAATATAAGTGTTTTGGTCTTGTACCTCATATTTCTAAATAAAGAAATAGCATTCAATAATAATAATAAGCTGGCAACACCCAATGTCAACAAGTTGTTTTTTTTTTCATTCACAAATTTATAAATTTTTAAATATTTACATAAGGTCCCATATTTACATATTCTACAGCAAAATAACAAGAACTACATAATAAAAACTTATTGAAATCAATAAACTGGAATTTGGACATAAACTAAAAGAAAAAATGCATACATTGTATATCGGACAGATGACACATGTCATCAAGATGAAAAAAGTAATGAAATGGAATGAAAATATAACTATGTTGACGAGAGCAGCTGCTCGTCGCACACGCCATCCATCCCCGGACTTGCCGCTCAGCTCCGCCTCGCCGCCGCCGGACCCCGGATCATCAGTGACACCGGCGGTTGCAGTCGCGTCGAGCTCGAGCGACGAGTATTTTTCCCCGCCGACGTCGCCAACACCTGTACGTCGGCCGGGGAGAGGCCGGCCACCGAAGGGCTTGGGATCTAGGGGCCAACCGGCCCCGAGCCGGGTCCCCGCTGCCGGTGGTTGTGTGCAGCGCATGAGATGGACTCAATCCATGAATGAGAACGTCATGCGCGCATATTACAGGGCTACAGAGGGGGAACTAACCTCACTGCGTACCGTGTTAGGATGCTGTCTCTTTTTCAGGACCTTGAACCAACCGTAGACGTCTCGGCGCAACGATTGTCGGATCAGGTGCGGGTAATCCAACACAGTCATAGGTTGGACGACGCCGTACTTGATAGGCTGCGCTCAGAAGTACTGAACAACCATATCGTCTCGACTCCGACACAGACAGGGGTACTGCCGGCTGCTGACGCAATCCCGCCGCGGTCCAATGCTGTTGGGAATGAGTTAGATGATAGGGTTGACACAGTAAGTAGCCAGTGCAATGAAAGACTGAGGAGCGCACTGGAGGATGCGCTTCGCGCGTATAGGTCCACTCCAGCCGAATTTAGACCCCGGTTGCCGCGGTTACCTATGTGCAAACGAAATATGGCGCTAGTGTGTGCTCAGGACTCGCTGCTTAAGAATGTTTTTGAGAGCAGCGAGGACCTCGTTGATACGCACTCCATCCTGTATTGTGGGGCTGTTGCGGCATGTCGTTTAGCTAACATAAAGTTTTCAAGTTGTGATGTAGCTAATCGATCAAAGCCTGCTGTACCAGCCTGGCAGTTCAGGATCGAGGGACGTATTGATGAGGCCAGAGCACTCATTGGCAAGCTATACTGCTTCAGGGAGGGCAATACACGTCCACGTGTGATGCGATTCGTGAGACGGGCATTTTCGGGAACTGGAATTACCCCCCGAGAATACATGTCCCGTGTCACGAAGCGCATCGACTTCCTGAAGCAGAAAGTTTGTGCATGGGCCAATCGTATCCGGCGGTATAAGCGTCGGGTCGATCGATACTCGCAGAATCGCATGTTCCAGAGCGATGAGAGGTGGGTGTACAGAGCTTGGGAGCGACCTGAACATAGTGTGATTGACGTGGTCCGCCCGGATGATGCCGCCACGAATGCATTCTGGCGCAGCATTTGGTCGGTGCCCGTCTGTCACACTGAGGGTGGCTGGATGCGTGATGTCGAGCGCGTGTGCGTTGATGTACCAGAAATGGAAAAAGTTGAAATTACGCCACTACACGTAGCCAGAGCAGTTCGTCCATTACCTAATTGGAATTCTCCAGGTACGGACGGACTGCACAACTTCTGGTTAAAATGGTACAGCAGCTCACATGCGCTTCTGGCATCGCAATTCCAGTCATCTTTAGATTCTGGGTCGCTACCTCAGTTTCTCACAACTGGTATCACCCATCTGCTCCATAAGACAGGTAGTCCCACGGAACCCAAGAATTATAGACCGATTACATGTTTGTCGACGGTCTATAAACTTCTTACATCCATTCTGAGAGCAAAAATTAATGTACGGTCGAAAGCAAAAGTCCATAGGTACTACAGAAATAAAATCGTGTGAAGCGAGAAATGACGCCATCTAGCGTAAAACCAGATTGAAATGTTGCTATCGACAACATTACATTATACTGTTAATAGATGGCGCCGCTGTGCTTCAAATGATTAATGCTTAACTAATGATTATTTTTGTACTTTCTTTTTGTTTCTTCAAACATTGAAATAATTTATAATTTCTTTTAAAGAGATGAAGATATTAAAATTGAATATCAATTTATAAATATTTGATTATCTATGTGTTAGTTTTCAAACTTGAGAGGGTAGGTTGAATATGGATTTACAGGCCTCACTGCAAAAGTCCATAAGAACGCTAAAGATTACATTGCTACGAACCGAGCGAGCACGATACTTCCGTGCGTATGTGTGCGCGTGTATGAGTATCCACATTCCACAGATAACACACATTAAGGAACTGTCGTCGCACTGAGCTTAAAACATCATTATTATTTTTCTGTGCCATTGAATACGCATCACACAGTCACAGAGGCGACTTGTTCTTACCATTGCATTGATAAAATTCACGCAAATATGTCATGTGCTGGTAGCCGTATGAACTAAGTGTTGGATTCGCAAACAACGAAGCCCGAGTTCAAATCATGGTCGGTCCTGGTTATTTCTTACTTTGAAAATTCCCAATCTATATTAATATAGTTGTTTTTTATATTTCTATGAAAAATACTATTGCATTTTTTGCACTAAATAGTTGCAAATTACGAATATGATCTATTAACCACAAGAAGAACACAT
Organism: Mythimna pallens; assembly: GCA_961205895.1. NCBI lineage: Eukaryota > Metazoa > Arthropoda > Insecta > Lepidoptera > Noctuidae > Mythimna > Mythimna pallens. Next base: position 25,523,751 of record OY540829.1, read on the forward strand.
TCGTAATTTTCAATTATTTAGTTGTTACATCTTTTCGATGATGTAAGGTGGAAATAAAAAGACGTGTTTAATAAAAATCTTTATTCTTTATATTTACAAATTAAACATTTATGAGAATTGTGACGTCGAATTGTTACCTAGACAAAAAATTTATCTTGTAACCGTTATCTATGTTACGTGTAAGATTGTTTGTTGGAAGTATACCCACTTATACCATTCATAATATGAATAACGTAACAATGAAAGGATATTAAAATTTTAATAAAATAAAATATAATTGTTTATATCCAGTTATTTATTGAAAAGTGATATATGATTTAGACTTTGTAAACATTTTATTTTTATGTAACGTCACAATGAATGTTTTGAAGTCATAGCTTAATTGTTTATTTTCTTGACGAAAAGAAGATTGAAACTAAACCTCAATTTCTGTTAAAAGAACTTTAGTTCTCACAAGATAATCGTCAATTAGACGAGAAAAATAAATTGAACTATTATGTTAGAACAGTGTGGGTAGAAGAATAAAAAACGAAATAGAATCATGATTATTGTCAACAAAATTGATAGCGAGTTCACTGCATTCTTAAGATAAGGCGATGGCACAAGTTAAAAGATATAGCTGTTTTAAACGAAAGTAAACACAAGATAATACAGTGTTTGTTAACGAATAATCATGGATATGTTAAAATAAAATGGCCTACTAAATATTTAATTACACCTACTGATTTTACTAAAACTTAATATTTTGTATAACCCCCATTATTTTCGATACAGTCAAGTAGTTTGCGCATGGACCCAACCATATTACCGCATATTTCGGTCCCTCTAAAACTTTCCCACACCTCCATGCAATGGGATTTTAATTGTTCCGTAGACCTCTCATTCCGCGAGTCCCACCTTTGCACCATCAAACCCCTTAGATTTTCTATGGGGTTGAGGTCGGGTGATCGCGCTGGCCATGGAATAACAATTACTTCCGGGTGATTGTGAAACCACTCACGCACAGTACTCGCTCGGTGAATAGGACAATTGTCCTGGACAAACGGAAATTGTGCTAACTCTTCAGCTGGGTAAATGTTGCGCACAGTAGGTAGCATAATTGAGTCTAACACTTCCACATAAGTTGAACTGTTTGCGCGTGGAGGAATGAAAGCCAGTTCTCCTGGTCCTGCTGCACTCATCCATCCCCACATATTAATTGTGATTCGACCTGATTCGGTGTTAGGAATAATATTGCTATCACACCAGCGAGTGTTGTTCTTGCGCCATAAGTGAAGCCTGCCCTTTTGACTGGATTTAAATGTTTTTTCATCTGAAAATACCGCAGTATTCCAGTCAAAATCTAAATAATCACGTGCGAAACGTAATCGTTCTTGTTTATGCCTCTCTGTCAAGTACGGCTTTTTAGCAGGTTTTCTGTGATGCACACCTTCAGCGTGAAGTGCACGGCGAACAGTATCCATCGAGGTGTCATATAATTCCGCAAAATGTCTCGTTGGTGCGAAACCATTCGTTTTGTATACGTCCACCATATGTTGTCGCTGCGCCTCGCTAATAAGCTTCGGTCTCCCACTTCTCTTTCGACTAGCAAGGCTACCTTCTCCCTCATATCTTTTTATCCAAAGACTTACAGTATTTTTCTAAAACAAAAAAAAAATATATTAGGCAGCTATACCTACTTGACTTCATTTTCATTATATAAAATGTTAACAATCATAATGATTGCATATAATTTTAAAATAAAACTGCATTTATAAATCCAATAACCAATCCAATAAACCCAACGATTTATGTATTTCTCTTTTAAGCCTCATAAATATACGATGGATGGATTCATAAATGGCATACATTTTAATTAGAAGATTAATTTATAATAAAGTTACAATTCATTAATAGCTATTATACTCACATTCAGTCCGGTTTCTTCAGATATTTGTGTTTTATTAACAGCCAGTTTCTTCATCAAAAGTAACAGCCAAAGTAACGTCATAAAGTAAAAGTAACTGTCAAATTCGTTTCTTCACAATTTTAACTGTTGGTTTAACTGTTACTTTTGCCTTTAACTTTTACTGCTCAATAAGGGGCTGTTAAAGCTAAAGTCACTGTCATTTTGACAAAGTTGTAGGTTATATAGGTTTCAATGTATTTATTTCTAAAATATTTTAGTACTAAAAGGTTATCACGAACTTCGTCCAGTGAAAGTTCAAGTTCATCAGACGATGAACTTATCGTTAGTTATTTAACGCGTAGGCGTAAAAAGTTTAGTATTCGCAAAGATCATTTTTTATGGGACGATGCTGATTTTCTATTCCGATACAGAATTTCAAAGGAAACAATTACATACCTCAGCCTATTGTTACAAGATAAACTGACGCCAAACACAGAAAAGTAAGTTTATACAATTATTGCTGGTTTTACGATTTTATGCAACGGGATCAACGCAACAAGTAGTGGGCGATATAGCCGGCGTACATAAAAGTACAGTATGTAAATGCGTTTTCAAAGTATCTCACGCTATAGCTTCTTTAGCTGGGATGTTTATACAAATGCCAAGAAATGAAGAACTTGAAAACATATCTTGTCAATTTTATGAGATAGCCAGATTTCCAAAAGTAATTGGAGCTATTGACTGTACCCATATAGTAATTATATCACCTGGTAAGTAGTATTTATTGCCAACCTACACTGCCACTACTATCATTTCCTAGGATAAATAGTACCTACCTATCCTGTTTTAATCGAGGATATGGTCTGTGCCTCTGTATTTCAAAACAAATCCTAACACAATAAAACTAGGTTGGGTTTTGCGGGTTTGCTAATAATAAAGACAGCATATTGGGGGCGTCAAATTCATGTCCAAATATCGCTCATTATCTTCGAAAAGCTCCATATTAATGTACATAATTATGTTATTATTTATCAATTCAATTTCAATAAAAACATTCTTTTTTTTATGGCAATTGAGCCGGTTTCGACTATTCTGCCAGTGTCACGTTGGGAATAAAAACATTCGTTCGTTTAAAAAGAAATGACATTTGACTTTTGGCACTACTTGACAGTGGATATTGCGATGTTGTCATGGGTAAAAAAAGCTCCCCACGTTTTTTTGGGGTAATTATGACGTTTTTGTTGTGGTAACTCAATTGACTTTTAGTTTAACTGTTACTTGGATGAAGAAACACATTTGCTGTAATATCAGTAATAGTCAAGTAAAAGTTAATACTTTTACTGATAGTTTTAGTTGTTGATGAAGAAACTGGCTGTAAGACCGCTTTTATGCAGCCCAATGATAGTCGCCCTCACTTCAATACTAATATTAGCTTGCATTTCGCGAATATTACAATACTGTTAACCACACGTCACTAATCAACAACTACAACCAAACGACAGTTCATTTCGGTCAAGTTAAAACTTATGTCTACCTCGCAGAAATCTAATTCTTTATTTAGTTTTTTTGTGATCCCTTATGTGTGAACAAGTTAAAGAATAATTTAATATATGTAATGCTAATCCATAATTTTCAATCGGGTAAGAACTTACAAAAAGTCAACAATTGCGTGGGATTCGAACTTGCGGCACACTGATTTGCGCTTCAATCTGTGTGCTCTATACCACTAGGCCATCTTGACTTATGCTAAGTTGATGAAATTATGAACTACAATCAGTTGTTGACGACAATGATGACGCATGTGTCTATTATTTGTTAAACTAAAAGTCAAGTTTATACTTTGTGAGATTGCCTTTGCTCACCACTTAGCTGTGAAGAAACCAACGCCATCTAGTTTAATTTTCGAAAACTTGAACTCTAACATGCAAGGGAAAATAGGCGTTAAGGTATCTAAGCACTTTTAATGGGTCACCGTACATATAGAGAAAAATTTGATAATGTCTACATCTCAGAACGGGTGTAGGAATGGGTCCCGTGGTACTAAGAAGCTACTCCTCATTGACATGGCCATAAGCCAACAGGTTCGTCGATCTCGCAAGGATCTGTCGACATGTTGGATAGATTATAAGAAGGCCTACGACTCTGTTCCACATACATGGCTCATGAGGGTGCTGGAGTTGTATAAAATAGATGCAACTTTACGCACCTTCCTTGAGTCATGTATGAGACAATGGAAAACAGTCCTTCGCTATCCAGGATGTCGACCGATCCAGGGGAATGATGAACCAATATGGATTAAACGGGGAATATTTCAGGGCGACAGTTTGAGTCCACTTTGGTTTTGCTTAGCCCTGAATCCTCTAAGCACGTTGCTGGAGGATTCAGGTCTAGGCTATCGGTTGAGGACAGGTGGTCAGGTCCTATCTCACCTGCTTTACATGGATGATTTGAAACTCTTTGCCCACAACAATTTGCAACTAATGGAACTACTGAAGGTAACTGAAACTTTCAGTAGTGCCATCAGGATGGAATTTGGAGTGGACAAATGTGCAGTTATGCATGTAAAGCGAGGAGAGATTGTGGAATCCGAGAGAATTCAACTCTCGGATTCCATACATCTTAGAACCCTCTCCCCGACCGAAACTTATAAGTATTTGGGTATGTCGGAAGCGTTAGGCATTAACGTCGCTGACATGAAGCAAACGTTGAAGGAGCGCTTCTTTAACCGCCTGAAGAAGGTTTTAAACTAGGTTTTAATCTTCTTTTCCTCACATTCATTTAAATTAGGCATCGACGAATAATATAATCTTTTGTTGTTATATGTACAAGTTACTTGCCAACATATCTACTCCGTCAGTGTAATGAGATCAAGTTTAACACGTTGACACCGGCACTCAGTTTTTCTATTATTTCCATTCCTACCGTATGAAGCATTTAGGGCCAGGTTTTACTAATTTTGAACTTTTTTGAACCACTGTGAAAAAATATTTTATTAAAAGTAACCATATGATCAACCGCTGGGTAAAAATCAAAACATGATATAAATTAGCTCGAAAAAGAAAAAATCACGAGTCTGACCCTAACTTACGATTTCAAACGTGTATATCTACGAGATTACGTCACGGAAATATTTGAAAGTTACACAAAATAATAAAGCTTGTTCTTTAAAAGGGTTTGGCAAAACCAAAAATATTGAATAGTTGCTATGTTTTTTTTTAAATAAAATCGCTGTTACGGGGCCGCGATATCGACACGAGATCCGGGCCAGTGCTTACAAAATACTCTGTGACTACAACCGGCTCTTAAGACCTCGTTTGAAAACTATCATTATTGCGGTAAGGGGCTTATTAGACCCCGTAACGTTTATGAAACTAAAAGCTCTTTTTTCTAAGTCTAGTACGAGGTCAAAGTGACGTATTAAAATAGATACACCACCATCATCACATGGGCATCTTAGATATTTAATCACCTCTTTCCTGAACTAAACCAAATGAAGTATATAGTTGTCTTACCCGCATCTCAAGGAAAACACATACGAGGCGCATTAGACCTCGTTCCGCACTAAACGTGTTAACGTGTTATTTCTAAGGCTCTTGAAGACCAATCATCAATTTTATAGAGGAAGTCGACCGAATTTTCATTGGAATAGTCTCTTGAATCTGTAAAGCATTTGTAGGGTTTCGTACCCAAAGGGTGAAACTGGACCCTATAATTAAGACTCCGCTGTTCGTCTGTCTCCAGGCTGTATGAACAGTGATAGCTAGACCGATAAATTTTTCACAGGTGATGTATTTCTGTTGCCGCTATAAACAGCAGCAGCTAACAACAAATATTAAAAACAGAATAAAATATATAGAAGTCTCCCATACAACAAACGTGATTTTTTGCCGATTTTTGCTACGGTCTTGCACTTGGCCGGTTTTTAGTTAGAATAATTTCTGGTAAGGCGCGTTGTTACGTCACCGCCTTTATAAGTGAAATATTAGATCCGATCGGATGCTGTGCTCTCACTCAAAGGAATGCTTTACCAAGATAAACGTTCCGTGTGGTCTATTGTAAGTTTTGCGCTACCTATTGTTAAAGTTTTCCTGCAATTGTTTGAATCGTGAGTCTTCTTTGATCACAAAACCAGCAATTTTTAACAATTTTTAGCGTAAATAAAATTTCATAGAGATGAGTGCGGATTAGATTAAAGCAATAGCTTTAAATATTTATGGTATGAAGTAGTTAGTTACACTAACCACCATGACTATTGACAGAAGTAAAATCTTAAAAAGAGTAAGTATACAGGTTTTAGAAATTAGTTTGTAAGATATTAAGTATCGGTCTGATTTTAATAATGTTTGTCGATGTCTATGCTATTTTTATCGGGCATTACCTACACTATTGTTATTGTTTTAAAAATTTGAAACCTGTTCAAGCTCATGAACCTCGTCAGAATAATGATTATGAAAATCTGGGGCTGAAGAATTTAAAACAAAGCTTACCTGTTTTACAGATTTTTTCATTTATCTAAATAAAAATACACATTTCACCATTTTCAAAATCAAATTAACTATTGAAAGTTAAAAAAAAATATATAATAAATAAACTATAAACCTTACTTTCATAATAAATCAGTAATTGTTACCAAATTCCACAGATTTCAACATTAATAAAGAGGACCACCAAAACTAATAAAAAAAAAACCGGGTAATTGCGAGTTGGACTCGCGCATTGACGGTTCCATACAAACTTACCTATGAAAACAGTTCCATTCCCGAATTGTGTTACGAAGTTTTTTCCGAATCGCAAAAAATGATTTTGTTTTATGACGTAACTAAAAATTTACAGTTTTCAGATTCTTTCCTATACTTGCACTATGAGACCTTGCTTCATGCCAAATTTCAGGATTCTAGGTCAACGGGAAGTACCCTATGAATCTCGATTTCCTTGAGAGTGTCGAAATATACGTTTTTTGCGACTTAAATGGCCGTATCTTTTTTTTCGTATACTCAGAAGGCACAGCTTCAAGGGACCGCAGACTTGCGTGTATGGTGTTAATTCATTCAACTCGATACCTCCACGCGTTCCCGACATAAAGAGTTTTGACAGATAGATAACAAAGTGATCATATAAGGGTTCAGTTTTTTTCTTTTGAGGTAAGTATCTAAAAACACTGAAACTGAAAGAGATATAAGAGTATTGCATTTTCAAGGTAGGACTGTTTATTGGACCACACTTTCCGTTTCATTTTCGTCGAAAAACGATTCTAGTAAAAATCCTCCTGCATCATTGTTTCCTGTAGTCTAAGCATGTTAAGGGGTGACCAGATGATTGCAAACTAGCGTTTCAACCAAGGTGACCTTGGTTTATGGGTTTGGTTTGTGTTGCGGCTACATGGATGTAAACCACGCGCCAACACGTTCGGTGGTTGGGAAAAGGCGCCTCCCAACCAAGGGCATTGAAGGTCATGAATTACAACTTCTGTCTACACGGATTGAAACTAGCACGGTCACCTTGACTGGGACGTTGGTTTGCAACCGTCTGGTCACCCCTTAAGAACCAGGATCTGTGAAATCTTCACAACAACATTATTAAGTGTTTTAGACCTTAATGGCTACCATTAGAATAAGATCGTTAACGCTCAATAAATATTTATTTCGTGGAACAAATAAAACGCGAGTTGGCACATGGAGGTGTTATTTTCTCATAACTGTTCTACGAGCTATTTATATCATCATCTTCCTGCCCTTGTCCCGTGTTATTTGGGGTCGGCGCAACACGTTTTTTTCTTCCATTCTGCCCTGTCAATCGTCACGCTATCACTAACTTCCTTTTCTTTCATATCACTTCTCATACAATCCATCCATCTTTTTTTTAATAATTAACGGCAATATACTATGTACCTATGTAACAATCTCGCAACATTTTATATAGGTAGGTATTAGCTTCACCCGGTGAGCCTTGGGGCCAACCATGTCGACAGAATCCTAGTTCTAATTAATCTCGACTCGATCTGCCGAGTGATGCGAAAATTTTGTTTAGCTAAGGAGTGTATTTCCCTGCTGAAGTCTGTATTCCCTCATAGCTACAACCTAGGGGTCTTTAAGTAAAGAGTGAATAGGTACTTCTAGGCAAGCGTGCTTCATCGTAGACCACATCATCGCTTATCATCAGGTGAGATAGTGGTGACGCAAGCCTTATTAGACCTATAATAAAAAAAAGAATAAGTAAATCTTCAGTACGTTTATATTCACGCAAAGTTAAGAGTTAAAAAGTAACTAAATATCTATGATGATGATGAGCTTTAGGTTGACAAACTATGCAAAAAAAAACTATTCTTAAGTACTCTACAATTGCTGTAAGATGTTGCGGGTGACAGCGACTTATCCTTTTCTTTCATTTTAAAGATGCATATTTTCGTCCTGCTGTCATCCTATGTCAGTTCTAAGTCACGATTTACGTAAAAGATTTAAATATAATATAAAATCAAGAGGAACAAGTGTCAAGGATGGTAATTTGTGATATTTATTTGCGAAATTAAATGAAAACAATAAATTCCGGAGAAAGCACTAGACTTTTTGATACTGCGAGCTGCGTGTCGTGGAAAATGGAAATTCAGAAATAGGAAAAACTTTACATATATAATATTTTGACTAAAAATATTAAAGTTGGCATGATCCAGCGTAGTTAGGCCACCGACGCAATGGACTGCGACTACATGACGCAAGTTAACCAAAATCTAAGGAAAAGCACCTTTATCGCCTTTTCTAGACGAGTGCTATTTGTGTGCTTAAATATAGTTTATGTCAAAAGTTACATGGAAATTAAATAAAAAAAAACTAGATATTTGACTATTTAATTAACCGGCTTCAATTCACAGGAAATTGTTCAATTTTAAAAATGTTTATATAAGATACTAGAATAGATATTTAGTAGGTTTAGTTGGTAGCAGATTTAAGTTTCTGTAAAATTAGAAGAGAAGAACACGCAAGAAATTCCAAGTTAGCTCTTAAAAAAAAATTGTAGATGATTATGGGTATATAGGCGATGTTTTAAAATTGGGAAACAACAAGTAAATTAGTTTAGGTGCCATATTTTTATGGAAGTAGTAGTAAGGAGCCGTGCCGACTTACTGCCTGTATTTAATAATGTGACAATCCGGTCCTTTTAGGTCGCGTCAGGTCGCAGGATCCCAGTCTGGTAACTCCATTTCGTGTTAAACCAATAATCTGAGCTCAGCTTTGAGTAAATAATTAACTATTTCGGCCACACAGGCTTTACTGGTTTTTCGAATAAAATATGAGCGCTTTTAATTCGTCGGATGGAATTAGAAATCGTTTTTTGTTATGTGTGTGTTTTAAAATAAATTATTTATTTATTTATAATAAGTACCCCACAGTCATGAGTCACAGTCACTTACAATTCATATAAACTTACATATAAAATTGGCATTTCAGTAACCATGCAAATAACAGGTATGCATGACATTGACAAACTTAATATTAGAGATAAATAGAGAAAATAAAAAGTATGTTCAGAACACCTAAATCCAGAACACTACAAAGATAAAAGACACCGAAATATAAAGACGTACATTATTCACACTGTTTTTATATGTAGATTTTGTATAAAGCGAAACTCATAGAAAAGACATCGATAGGATAATCCATTAAGTTGGACCTTTCATTATAAAGCCTTGCCATACGTGTAAGAGGACTATTAAAAGTGATATTTAGGTGGATGTAGGCAATTGAAAAATGCGATGATGTCGCTTGCTGCGTTGGCTAACATTAAAGTTAAAATAATTAAACAACTCCGCATCTATGGAACCATTTATAATTTTGTGTAGTAGTCACTGGCGCCATTTTCAAACTTCCTCTAATATACAAATTTCCCACTTTATCCATTCTAGTCACACCATACATCTAACTCAACATTCTCATCTCCACTACATGCAATCTTTTTTGCATTAGTAATACCTCATAAAACATAATCTAGGGCGAAAAATCTAGAGTTTACATGATAATCATAATCCTACTTTTGTGTTCAGACTAAGATATCATTGCGAGGCGAGTTTGTATCTTCAGAGCGATAACCGAGGGACATCCTTATTGTAAAACCTCCGTTCCTTTGCCGACAACATGATAAGGAGAATCTTACTGTGAACATCTAAAATTCAGCGTCGTTTGCTAACAAAAACTTGTATGTAAGGTAAGTTTTAAAAAGCTCACCGCAATGCATGGTAGTTATAAAAAAATGCTGCAAGTGAAACAACAGTTTTTCTTTTTTTTGTCTATGTACACCTACTTTGTGTATACGGTCAGGACCACGAAGGCTACATCTATCTACGTGCCTCTTGTTTAAGTTAACGAGTCTTTTGTCTATGTGATTGCAGCTTTCAGTGGGAGGTTTTTGTAGAGCTTTCGTAAAGCTTAGGTACCTTACACATTACTGGTGTTTTATTAAGTACTTATAATTAATATGTAGTACCAAACCGCATCGAATTCGAAATATTTTATAGCTCTAAAAGTTACGTCAATCAACTCCAGCGTTTCATTTTTTTATGCTGAACTCGTTATGTGGAGCTTGTAATACCGGAACCTCACTGAAACAATATTACAGATAGAAACATTAAAAGAAGTTTTGAACAGCAAGACATAAATAAAAATTATGTTACAGCCTCTATCCACGACTTCGTTTGCGTGAATATCGGTTATAGCGGACGCGAAGCCAGATAAAAAATAATTTATGTCCTTCCTTGAGGTTCAAGTTTACTCCATACCAAAACTTCATCAAAATTGTTTAACCTTGAAAGCGTAACAAACAGACAGAGTTACTTTCACATTTTGGTTTACTTATTTAGGAATAACTAACATTTACACGATTAGGTCTTATTAACTAATACCTACTTAGAAGAAGAGAGGGATACCTACATCATACAAATGTGTAACTCACAACAACGTAATATTGACCTAAAAGAGTAAAAACCGGGCAAGTGCGAGTCGGACTCACGCAGTGAGGGTTCCGTACAAACTTACCTATGTAAACAGGTGTTCAATTCCCGAATTGAATTACGAAGATTTTTCCGAATCGCAAAAAATGTTTTTTTTTGTAACGTATCAACAAATTTTCAGATTTCAGGATTCTAGTTCAACGGGTCCCTATGAATTTTGATTCCCTTGAGAGTGTCGAAAAATACGTTTTTTGCGACATAAACGGGCATATCTTTTTAGGGTTCCGAACCTCAAAAGGAAAAAACGAAACCTCGCGTTCTCGAGATAAAGAGTCTTGACAGACAGACAGATGTCCTAGTCTTGACAGACAGACCTTTAAATACATGGGCACGCCATAATTGTGGCGGTAAGTCCCCTCTTTGAGAAGTGGCTGGAAAGAAAACACGGCGTCGTCATCTTCCGCATGACGCAGCTTATCATCGGACATGGTAAGTTCGGGAGGTTCCTGCACCGGATTCGTGCGGACGAAACGCCCGGGTGTCACCATTGACACCATGACACGGTGGAGCATACGGTAGAGGTGTGCCCCGCTTGGGCAGAGCACCGCCGTGTCCTCGTGGGGGCGATCAGCGGCAACGATCTCTCGCGCCGGGCCTTGGTACATACAGGCCATGGTCCGGAGCAAGAAGGAGTGGCAGGCGATCGCCTCCTTCTGCGAAGCGGTAATGCTAGCAAAGGAGGCGGCCGCACGCGCGAGGGAACAGCTCTCACGCCCCAGCTGGGATCCCGATCCCGATTTTCAGCCACCACCGCGCATGCATAAGCCCGCGCCTACGGCTTGCGGACGGCGAAAGGTGCGAAAGAGAACCCCGGGGCCCTGGGTCGAAGGCAAAGTAGGAACAGGAGTGGGTTTTAGTCACTAAAAGTCTGACACGCCTTCACGCTGCGCCCAAGGGCGGGAGATGTCATTGGATGTTAACCCACCTAAAAAAATACTTTTAAATACAAATTTCTTTATAAGCCTTGCATAGTCTCAATGAGGCTGTTCTGACCTAATACTAATTAATATATATAAATCATCATCATCATTTCAGCCGAAAGACGTCCACTGTTGGACATAGGCCTCCCCCAAGCGTCGCCACAATGACCGATCCTGTGCTTCTCGCATCCACCTCACTCCCGCGACCCTCACCAGGTCGTCGGTCCACCTTGTGGGAGGTCTTCCAACGCTGCGTCTTCCGGATATATATAAATATATTATATTAATTTATATTTAACAATTTTATATTTCACATTCTTTTTGAAGTTTTAAAAGTGGCTTGTAGGTGATAACTACAAAAGTAGTGCTCCCAACCAGCAACAGATCCTTATAGACTAGAGATATGTTGACTCTGATTCTTCTGTTCTCTAATCAGAATCGGATAAAATGATGAAAATAACAACTTAGATTGTATAAAATTAGCGCGTTGGAACTTCTAATGACATTATTTTAGTTATACTTAATTGTAATCTTCATTTTTACTTTAACTTATTTTTTTTAATAATGTATATATTATTTAAATGAACGTTTGATTTATTCAACAGGGAGCCCAAATTTATTTATTTTTTTATTTATTAATTTATATATTATTATACTCTCTCGTTGTACTGCAAAACATAAGGGAAATGACTATTTGGAACGATTTAATAGAAAAAATATTATTTGGTGTGTAAATAGGTCAAACACGTTACTGTGGTGACGTAGAGCATTGGTTCGACAGGAAGAGACCGCGGAAACTGGACGAGCGCGAACCTCTCGCCTCAAAACACTTCTAGTAACATAATTAATGTACTTACTCTATTGGTAATGTCCGAGCTGCAGTCGTAACTGTCATTACACACATCATAGAGGAATCTCGTTTCCAGGTATAATCCTCTAGACTTAAGAATAATGAGTTTTAAGTCTCTATTTATTAAATTCTTTTTTATTATAAGAAATATAATAATGTATTTATTATATTTCTTGAGCAAATCATTATACGGCGAGAAGATTCGGTAACAAAGGTCACAGATCTCAAGAATTTGCGTTGAACCTTCTCCAAGCTGTCTACATATTTATTTTAATGAGGGTTCCATACAAATACAGTGTATTCAAGTTGTGATCTTACAAGTGATCTATACAGATGGACGTAATTGCTAGCGCGTTTAAAATCAGCTGTAGCCCTCATGATAAATCCGTACATACGGTAAGCATTCTTAATTATGTTATGAATGTGCTGATCACGGTGTAATTTGTCATCGAGTAGTATGCCAAGATCTCTGAATTCAACTCTTGTTAAATCTATATTGTTGAGGTTGTAGAACATTTTGAAATATTAAGATGCATTTAATTTTAAATACTAACTTTTGACCGCGTCTTCGCCCAAATACATAAAATATAGCCTATGTCACTCAGGAATAAAGCAGCTTTCTATCGGTGGAAATATTTTCGCAATCGGAACAGTTTCAGTGATTACAAACAAAAAACAAACTTTACCTGAATGAAATATTAGTGTAGATGTAGATTAAGTAAGGATTTTACTTACAAGACAAATAAAATCTTTAAAACCTGCGTGACAGCCAGGTAAACCTCCGCTGAACAAATTGCGGCTAACTCTCCTATTTATCAGAGCGCACAGTTCGTGAAGTTCAGGGCTGGAGTCGGGAGGCCGGCGGCTGCAAGCGCGGCACGCGGCAGTGTCCGCGAGGGTCGCGAGCCGCCCGCGCGTCCGCCCAGCGCCAGCGCTCCGCCCGCCCATATCACACACATATCCGATAGCCCCAAACAAACTTTGTTTACGACCACACCACGTTAAAGGAAACTATGAACCTTAAACCAATCTAGTTTGCATTCAATATACAATATTAATTGTTACGTTTGTTAGTGATTAAGGTAACATTTTCAATTCGGTAAGTTTGAAAAACGATTCTAAATAACATATCCTTTATTTATTTTTGTAGCAAACCTATTAATGAGGCGGTCAATCATTCAGTAGTTAGTCCATTAATGAAGTTTTCCCGCCATCGCCTCCCGCCGCGCAGCCTTCAAAGCTCTGAAAGCTTCAGGTGTAATGAATTAAATGTTTCAAAGCGATCGTCGAGTTTGTCATTGATTTATTATTCTTTAATAGGGTTATGAGTAGGTTCCATAAATCATTCCCATAAAACCATATTTATTATTGTATTGTAGAAATATTTGCGATCAGTCAGGTTTTTTAATTGACAAAATACAACTGAAAAATGTCGCGTCCATTTTCCTTTTACAAGTGGAAACACTTACTCAATCGGTATCGTAAATAGACTTTTTTCCCGGTAGAAACCAAAGAAATCGTATTTTCTGCAGCAAATTGAAGAATCTCGTTAGAATAAACAGATGTTTTGTATCCCGTAATACACAAACAATCCATTATAATAATAGACAATGCTCGAAATAACTTCAGCTCACAAAGTGCAGGGTGAACAACTATTAAAAAAAACTATTGTATATACCCATATACAACGGTTTTTTTTTAAATTCCAAGACATCACTCTAATATTTGTATGTGTACTGTATATGTTTGTGACTTCTTCGTGATATATGTTTGGCACACGGGTAGACCATGTCCTGGAGCGCACATTAATACTGTTTATCCCGGAAATATGTTTCTTTGGGATAATTTCCTACGTTCACTGACTGAAACTAGTTTCCTATGTTGTATAACTACTTTATTTAGTACCTATCTCATTATCAAAATATTAAGTAGCTTTTGCTATGCTCCCTTTGATAAACAATTCCGCCGATAAATTCAAAATCAGTCGAATTTACGAGTTTAGGGATCAAATGACTTGTTTTCTAAAAAAAAATTGTTTTTAAAATGCACCCTGTATACTATAGCTAGTTTTACTAATGCCACTAGTTTTAATGATTGCTGAGAGAAATTTACTGTTTCTGTATACCGCTGGTCACCCGTGACAACGTGATACAGATGTGATTGGATCAGGCGCTGATCCGTGGCAACCTTTTTATTCGAAGTTTGACCTGATAGTTAGGGCTGTCCATAATGGTTTGATAGTATTTTCTTTTTCAACAATACATGTAGTATTGTTTTGGACAAACCGTCAAATCTTCGAGAGGCAAAGTGGGCATTGTTATTATTCATTTATTTCAAGTAATAAAAGAATCATTTAAGGTACTTACGTCATAAATATACTATTTCAATTTAAACTTTAATTTTTTAAACTAAAATTATGTTAGAGAAATTAAATTACTAATAAAATTAATTATACCAAATTGGAATTATTAAAATTAGATTAAATTGCATTAGATTAGATTTAAATGGCATCGCTGTCACATGAAATAAAAACAATTCATCTTGTTATGCTCATCATACCAGATTTACATTAGATATCAATATTTATTTTTCTTCTAACAAGGTTAGAGGCTGAATAAATATATGTGAGAAAATACCAAAAGCATTTCATCGAATCGAGCTTAAATAAACATGAAGACAAACCACTTTTGAAAATATTTATTTACGATTTTGGTAGTGAGATGAAATGATTTCCATTTACTGCTTGAAAATTGAACACATGAAATGTGTGCTTTATTAAATGTATTTCTATATACTTAGTTAAGAGAAGGAACAGCAGCAGATCTAAGTCACATTCCCCGCTCTGGGTGGAGCGAAAGGAAGTTTTAGACTACCTGACTGAACCCACCCATGTTACTCCAGTTACCTTTTATAATCCACGGCCACAGAAACTTTTAGGAACAATCCCTCACCCGACGCTGAGGTCACCTGCAATTCTTAGTCGTGGCATGATATTTGTTCTGACTGTACCTACTTATGGCGGCTAAGCTCAAGACAACTTGGGTCGAGCCGGACTACCAAGTCTCGCAGATCTTGACTGGAGATGGATGTTTCCGGAAGAGATTGAATGATATGCAGTTGTTAAAGGTTAGTGTGTGCTATTGCAGCAATGAGGTCGAAAGTTTGGATCACAACCTGTGGCGATGCCCTCTGTATGACGAACAGCGACGGAAGATGATGGACGGGATCACACGCTTGGAGGAGGGACCGGCTTACTACTGCGGCTGGCCTCAAAGACCAACTTCTAAGGCTGAAAGAAGTCGCACACGACTGGCACAGAATAAGGAGCAGGTTAGAGGACTAAGGCTCGGGCGGGCAGCAAACCCGTATTTTGGGGCATTAACCCATGAGAGGGGCAACAAGTAGGTATAACGCTTCAGAATGGGATGAAAGGCATCACGGGCGCAGGACGAGATAATTTGTTAAGGAGTCAAGAAGCGGCTGCGGTGATAGCGCGCCCATATTTATGTGGGTGGGATATGTCGAATTCGGCCCATATGACATGATTTCGGTGGGGCCATGGGCGGTTGGAGAGTGTACCTACTCATGCCACTTAACAAAATAAACCAGCACAGCTGCTCCATTTAAACTTTTTAAATATCTTTAGATTGTCAACAGATCACTGGAACAACCTATGACCCACGAATGCCCCACAAGTTGAAGGGTAAAATCTACAAATCCGTGATAAGACCTGTACTGTATGGATCAGAATGTTGGGCTGTGAAAAAGACGCATGAAAAATATTGCATGTAGTGGAGATGAGAATGTTGAGATGGATGTGTGGTGTGACGAGAATGGATAAAGTGAGAAATGTGTATGAGAAATAGTTTGAATGTGGCTCCAGTGACTGAAATGTTGAAAGGAAATCGTTTGTCTTGGTATGGTCATGTGAAAAGGAGGGATGAAACGCATGTTACTAAAAGTTATCAGTATACATGTGGATGAATGAAGAGGGTGAGGGAGGACAAAGAAAAGATAGACGGATTGTGTGAGGAGTGATATGAATGAAAAGGGAGTTAGTGATAGTGTGACGAGTGACAAGACAAAATGGAAGAAGTAAATGTGTTGCGCCTACCCTAAATAATACAGGACCGGGGCAGGAAGAAGAAAAATAATCACTAAGAAGAGAACAGAACAGAAGCATTGACGAGTACATATACAAATGTTGGCTGAATGACGGAGAGATTCGTTTGAGTTTGTTATTAAATTCCGACAAGATAAAATGTCATGATCAGCTCTTACAGCCGGCACTGAAGAAACACAGGGTCCTAAGACTATGTTTTCAAAGCAACCCCATCGTTCTATGGTAGTGCGTAAGCGATTTTGAAGAAAACTTGTAAAGACAATCACTCTTCAAAGCCCGCATACATAAAGCTATAGCTGAGCCCCTGAACTTTTTCGTATATAAATAATTAGATATATCACTGACCACTCTAACACTCAATGGTCAATCAACAAACATAAGCATTAGGTACTTCTACTACATAAACACAATAGACAAATTGTTTATCGTTTATAACAATTTTTCGGTAGTTGAGTCCAAATAGATTATAAAATATTACGCGTTCTATTTGTAGGAAATTTATCCAAGACTGTAATTAATTATTTTTTTCAAGTAGTTTGTAAATATCGAAAATAAGTTCTACAAGAAGTGGAAGAAAGCGCACGTCACGAAATGCGTATTCACACGCAAAAGGATAAACAACCAGGTACTCGGCGATAGATGAAGTCCTGAAGAATTTAATCTCTAATAATTAATCAAATAAATCCACAAGCGATATTGTTTCCTATAAGTTTATTTCCATACAACTACAGCCCCCCTAGCCATGTTATGAACGTTTCGTTTCGATTCTCTTGGACGCAAACGTTTTCTTCTGACGTCATCTCAACGTTGAGTCACGTGGTCAGAACAAAGGAATCGGAGGCGTGGCCTTGGCCGTTTCGTTTCGATTCTAACTTGGCTAGGGGGGCAGTACAGTTACACTTCTAAATATTCTCTAAATGTTAACAATAAGGGCTATTTGACCTTTCAAGACAACAATGGCGCGAACCGCAATGGTTGTTGGCTGAAAAAACCACTACATTTATTACTCGTCATATTTTAACAAACAATTTATGAGGGTGACATAAACAGCAACGATATTTATACTTTTCTAATCTTACAAAAATGATTAAAGACTGTATTGATTAATTAAGAATTAGTATCAGTGTAAAAACAATGTAAAACTAAGTACGTTCCTAAATGTAACCAGTTTACCTATATACCTACCTATATTTAACAAAAAAATTAACTAGATTCATATTTCTTACTACATAATTGAGAGTTAGAGTTTTATCAATAGTTAATACATAATTATAAGGACTGCCTATATTTTAAGTTCTCTTAAATCTGTCAAAGTTCATTCTCATCCATAAAGCTGGTAGTTAAAACTTTCAAATCGATTGAGAAATTCGTTTGAAAGCTTATCTTCATGGTTAAAAATAAATTTCTTTTGACCGCTCCGCTTCCACAGTATGCAAACATTTTTCAGCTGATATCGAGTGTCGGAGCTTACAAATTAATCCCCTGTTGGGTACCATTTATCTACAAGATAAAACATCTGCTATTAACGACATAAAGTAGACCACATTGAACATTTTTCATATTGTAATAAATTCTGCAGAAAAATTTAATCCTTTAATTAAAATGTAACTTGATATTAGATATAGCTGACGATTTTATAAAGACTTATTAGTTTAAGAAATACAAATAGGAATTGTACGACTGTTCATCATCATCATCTTCCTGCCCTTGTCCCGTTTTATTTGGGGTCGGCACAACACGTTTTTTTCTTCCATTCTGCCCTGTCACTCGTCAAGCTATCACTTCACACAACACAACTTCCTTTTCTTTCATATCACTCTTCACACAATTCATCCATCTTTTTAATTCTACGACTGTTCGGTTACAAGGAAAAAATACTAATTATAATTATCGATGCAAATGCGATATACTTCAAACAACAATGACTATCGTGTAACAAACATACTGGCTCGTCTTATATTCATAGATGAGGTCGCAAGTAATTTCCTGCACATAATTTCGAAACCAATTATTGAATTCTGCGAGGGTGCCTCCGGCATTTGCCTGAGATGAGATGCATTCAAAGAGATTCTCTCGCATCCGCATGGTGTGTACGATCACTGCAATACGAGAATATATCGGGAGCACATTCGCTATAAATATGTATTTATTTCAACTGAACAGCGTTTCGTTCAGTGATTTCTTCATTCGGTAATTCTCTGTGTTAGCTGCCAATTTTTGTGCTAGCTATATTTGCTACAGAAATCGATGTTCCAAGAATATTGCGTTGTACAAGCCGTGTGCCCGATGTGGATTCCCATCGGTGAATAATGACGAACTTTTGTTTCTTTTCCAACTTCTTTAGGTGAATATTCTATAATACTCGAGTTCCATAAAAAAATAACTCGTATGGTGAATTTCATGCTTTCGGGATCTGGCAGTGGCCGTACTGCACATTACTCCTTTTTACTCAATCGGCAAAATGAATTTGGCACATGGGTAAATAATGTCCTGGAATCGGACATAGAATAATTTTATCTCAGGAGTATTTTCCTTTGGTACAATTTTCCTCTTTCACGCGGGCGAAGCCACTGGCAGTAGTTAGTCTTCTTTTTATTTAAGTACAAGAAAGCTTAGTGATTCTGCTACAACGACGCCGTTCGTCATCTCTCAAAGTTTCCGAGCATCTTAACCTTGACCGCAGCACTTCAAAGTTGCTTCGCCTCTCCGTGGCACCGGGCTGCCTGTAATCTGTGCCGCTGCCGCATCTGTGCGACTGGCGCCGCCGCGCAGCATCCGGGACTGGCCTTGACACACTTACGAACAGTTCCGTCTTACCCCGCACCATGGAGCGGTGCGCCCAAGTTTACCATATAATCAAATATCTACATGAGGTGAACGTTCCAGGGTAGACCGTGAAATTTAAATTTTCGCACATTTTTACCTGATAATAATAAAAATAATAATTCTTTATTGGCATAATATACACAATTTGGATCATGGGATTCCCTAACACCTGCGCTAGTAGAAACTGTGTTGCAGGTGTTAGTGTCTTCCCTACAATAAAGTGACATTAATCTTACGTCAGACAGTGTGTTGAGAAAATAATAAAACTAAAGTATGATGGTAAGCGATAATGGGGTCGAACACTAGGTTGCGACAGTCGCGGTCTCGTTTTCGAATTTATGAAAGAAAAGGCCTCGCTGATGCGCCTTCGCCCACGTCTAAATTAGTCCACGCTATGATATTTTTTGCAAATTTCAATCTATTAATAAGGTAAAACGATATACATTTGCGAAAGACATGTATGTATTTACACAATTATACTCATTAAAACAATTAACACTAACACATGATTGTGCACTAGCTTCTGATGTTTTATAAGTGTTTTATAGTACTCTTCTCTAACATAGAGAAATATGTTAAAAAAAACCTTTATTTCATATAGGCCCACATGTGAAATAAAGGTATTTTTATTTTAACCTCCATTACATCTTAATTTATAAAGGTGCTTACAAATATTTTTTAATATATGGGTATACCTACTCATATTACAGGCATACACAGGTATACCTATATACTGTGGTTTATCTAGTTAATTGCCATAGAAAAGGATGTTGGTCGCGGTTGCAACTGATAACAAGTGAATTAGAGCTGTAATTATTTATAAAGACTAAAGCAATTCAATTGAAATGTTATTAACTGAGCTCTACTTATTAATGGAAGGATTATTAATTGGAATATTTACTACAGCGAACTTACTCTTATTCTGTAATAACATATCTACCTTTGCATTAAGTAACTGCAAATAATGGTGTTTCACACTATATTTCATACTATTCATTGCCATTCGACGTGGCAATGGCGCCAGACATGGGCACGTTTCCCGCGTGCTCAGATGACAGTGATGGAGTACTTTGACGCCTAAATGTATTTGATTTTGTATTTAGAATACATAGTAATATGAAGTAAGGTCATAAATATTCATAATTAGTTAATCTGTAGGTAAGTCATTTAGATGTATGAATATTTATTACATTAACATCTCGAAATAACCATATGTCACATCGGATTTCCGATACATTTTACTGTATGATTCACGATTGGTAACTTTGTATAAATAGTTTCGTGTTAATTTTCGTATACTCGTAAATATACCCCTATCTGCCACCTGGAATAATTACCGAATTTCCTGTATACTTAGTTATTTCTTCAGAATCGGTGCTATTGTGTATATTTTTCTATTATAATGTTCAAACATTGATATATACTTATATAAAGATATGTAGGTACTACGTTAAAATGATTGAAAATTCTGTAAAACGTTCTCCGTATATAACTTTATGACACGAAGCTTTTAAAATATGAAAATAATATAACGGTCGAGTACAATTCAGAAGCAGCAGACACATACATATACGATAGATATATAGTATATGTATGTATGTACGTACGTGTGGTCGGATGACACGTCCAATGTGAACATATTTTATTCCACCATTTCGGTATTCTATTTAAAGTTGAAAGATATTTCTTTTAATAATATGAAATGTAGTATCTGAAATGCGAACTTTAGGGATAACGAATTACTCAAAGGTACGTTTATAATGAACGTAATTACTTATAATGGTTATTCTATCTTTTGTTACTATCAGGACAATGCGTGCCGTTACCTGAACAAGGACTGACTTCATAATGATCATCTAAATAAATAATGAATGTACCTAAACATTTCTAACCTGAAAATTGTCTAATTTGTCTCATTCACGTCTTCATTCTGAGACAGTTTTGGTTAAGTGCAATTAACCTCGTAACCTATTTTGTTTGACGACGTATTCTTGGTGACCCGGTGATCAAACCTGCACTGGTTTATTATTAGCTACAACACAGATCTGACGCATAACGTGCGTCGCTTTGTACGCTGAAAAAATCTTCTGTTTAATTTCAATCTCAAACTTTCAACACAGCGCATTATAATGATGACAGTTATAAACATCCCCCAGTTGCTGGGCCCAGAAACAAATGAACTATATTTAGTGGACTTGATGCAACAAGGTGTTCATTACCAGTCCAGGTACCTTTGGGATAATAATACTATAATATTTTGTGGGAGATGTGTCCAACAAATAAATAATATCAATAACATTAATACTAGCATATGCATGGCACAGCCTTTTAATGTTCCCACTGCTGGGACTCAGGCCTCCTCTCTCTAGGAGAGGGAATGGGCCGTAATCCACCATGCGTGCCCAGTGCGGATTGGTGAATGTCACATGTCTTCGAAATTTTTGGTTCTAGGACATGCCGGTTTCCTCACGATGTTTTCCTTCACCGTTTTGAGGGCAGTGGTGATGAAATAAATTGCACAAAGTAATGCGCCTGGCTGGGTTGGAACCCGCGACCTACAACTCGTAAGTCGCACTCGGCCACCACTGCATAAATACTGTGCTGCTTTTAGTGCAATTAATAATAACACACTAAAACTATTATTAATTATGATGACGAAGACCAGATCAAGTTTGAGAAGACTTAATTGCCGAATTTTATGCTTTAAGGAAAATTTACTCTCAGCTTTCTTGATTATCAAGGAGAAACACATTCCAGTTTTATGATAGAAAAAGCGTAAAAATTAGGCATACGAGTAAGCCCAGTGCAGTGAGAACAAATATTGAAGAAATAACTTTTTGACTCTCACAGGTTAAAGATTAATAGGCTTCAATAATTAACACTAGCTTTTTACCCCGGCTTCTCTCCCATAGTCCATCTAGCCTTTAACACGCAGAGATACCTACCTACTGTAATTATCTAACTTTTTTTTATAGATTACGTTCTAAAAAAAAAAAAAAACTAAAAAAAAATGTATTAGTAATTTCTATTATATTTTTTAAGTATTACCTAATACAGAGTAGTCTAACGTAATTCTAGCAATGTGACTGAAGTAGGACAGGAAACGATAAAGTTCGCTTTAAAAGCTCATATCCGGGGAGGTACTTCCCGATCTGTTTTGTGTCCCTTCCCGTGTCAGGACTTATTGGATTCGCATAACGTAGTTCCTGTAATAACTGAAAGGAAAAAGGCACCTAGAAATTCTTACAAAAGAGCAAATCCTTGGTAAATCCCGATCTCATTTCCCTGTTCGTTTTGATCTCGTCCGCGCGAAACACTAATTTGATACGCATTTGTAAAGCCTTAGGCAGATAGCACGTAAGTGAAGCTGATTGAATGTGTCATTCAATCAGCTTGGCTTACGTTTTCCGGCAAGCTGCATTGCATTTTCTTGAGGTAGGAAATCATTAAATAACTTCTCCTGATCTGAGTGTTAGACTGTCTTTGATTATTTAAGCTTAACATTGCGTTCCAGGGCCGCAATGTCTCTTTCCAATAATCCCGCATCCCTATGTTCCAGTTTGGAAAGAAACCTGTGAACTTATATGTGGGCTACTTTAATTTGAATTTTATATTAGTGTACCTATTTAGGGTTTTAAGTGCACTTTGACTTCCTCCAATCCAATCAACAGAATCACCGTCATAACGTAAACATACCCTCGAATTATTTCAATAACTCGAGCTGTAGCCTTGGTTTTGTTTCGGTGTTTCTTCTCAGGGTAGTCAGCTAGGACACACCGGCCTCATCTAGTTTAAAAATAACGAAAAAAAAAATTGACGTGTAATATTCTTGTGTGTTTTTTTAAACCTATTTACAAAATAAATATCATTTATCATATAAAGCGACAACTTGATTGAGTCAAGTGAAAAAATTGCTTGGAGTATTTTATTTTGAGGTGGTACGAGTAAATCATCAAAGAGTAGGAACGTGTCAGATTTTTACTGAGTGAAACCCACCAGTGTTCAGTTGCCCTTTGCAATATATTGCAGAGTCACTGTGGACCTCCGAACATTTCCACAGCCCTGCAGAATATAGGGGTTAGGTAAACGGACATCCTCACTCCTCAGCCGCGGTGATCCCGACTCCGATTTCCAACCAGCGTAGGCGTGGGCTTGTGGACGACGAGGAATAAGTAGCTCGCCGTTCGGCCGTCCGGACTGAGCTCTAGTCGTCGTCGGTGCGTACTGTTCCACGCGCGCCACAAAGGCCGAAGCAAGGCCATGGGTAGACTTCCGAAAGGGAAACCCATCCCGGGCTGGAACGCAAGGCTAAAAAGGAACATAGGATTTGGACAATGGATTTTAGACGGTAAAAGTCTGACACAATCTCCCGCACCGCACTAGAGCGAGAGAATTCATTGGATGATTTCCCACCTTAAGAAAAAAGGGTTGAGCTTAGCAATGTTACAAGTTCTAAGATGTAACAGGTGTTTACAGACGTAAACGTGTTTCATCACGTAAGCCGCCCGTTAACCTGCCCCTAACATAAAAAAGAAACGGCCAATAAGGTTTATGTGCTGTTAGTTTTGTTTAGTTTACAGACACCTGCCTCTAATATGTGCCGACTAAGATTTTCTTAGTCAGCTATTTACCTACGAACACTTTTAAACTTTCAATTGATGATGAAAAATAGTAGACAAGTTGCTATATATTTTTTTGAGGTGGAAAATGATCAAATATTTTTTTCCGCTCTGGGTAATAAAAACTCCCTGTGTTTCTTCAGTTGCCCTTTGCGTTCCATTGCTGCGGTAACTCTTCTGAATAATCATAAGCAAATAGAAAAAATACACATCAAAAAAGAACGTTAATAAGCCAAAAAAAAAAAAACATACAAAAAGATCCAAATAATTAACAATGCCTATGAATTATTATATCGTAATAATATAATATATGAAATGCCCAAAAAAAATGTTGTAATATAAATACTAAAAATATCAACATTATAATGCTATCTAATGACATTGATAATCCAAATTCCATTTCAATTTTCAAATAATTCCTATAAATATAAAAAACGTTTTAACAAAAAAAAAAAATATAACCGACTTCACTAAAAAAACCGGGCAAGTGCGAGTCGGACTCGCGCACTGAGGGTTCCGTACAAACTTACCTATGAAAATAGTTCAATTCCCGAATTGAGTTACGAAATTTTTTCCGAATCGCAAAAATGTTTTTTTTTTTGTGACGTAAACAGTTTTCAGATTTTTTTCGTATACTTGTTTATGAGACCTTGCTTCATGCTAAATTTCAAGATTCTAGGTCAACGGGAAGTACCCTATGAATTTTGATTCCCTTGACAGTGTTGAAATACATGTTTTTTGCGACATAAACGGCCGTAACTTTTTTTTTTCACAGCTTCAAGGGACCGCAGACCTCTCCGCCCAAGAGCAGGGATTTCATTGAATGATTTTCCCACCGAAAAAAAAGACCTGAATATAATATATGGTTTTAATTTCAACTCGATACCTCTACGGGTTCCTGAGATAAAGGGTCTTGACAGACAGACAGACGGATAGACAACCAAGTGATCCTATATGGGTTCCGCTTTTTCCTTTACGTAACCCTAAAAACACTATAAGGATCAAAATAACTGACAGACAACAGTGTGTCACTGTCACCAAAGTCGACGGAAATTGAGATAAGTTACTGTGTACATCGGAGTATAATAATTAATAAAGAATAAATTTATATATGCCCTTAGAAATATTAAAAAGATAACCAATATAAAAACGGCTGTAATGTCATATTGAGCGTACGTGGAATCCTCGTTGCGGTATGGAATAATAAAATGGGGAAATAGTACCGACTTTAATAGAGCATTTATCGCAGAAAAGAAATGTATACGAGCCTTAAACGGAATTCCATCAGATGAATCATGTAAACTGATATTTAAAAAGCTTGGTTTGATACCATTGCCTTTAATGTATGTATATGAAGTATGTACAGAATCATATAAGAACTGTTCAAAACAGCAGAAAAGGTATGTTCACGAAGTTGGCATGACCGATTCAGGCTGGACTAGACGAGATGCCCAGGTGTGCTAAATGTAATAAAAAATGTGTGTGCGTATATTTAATAAATTACTAAATATATTTAAAGTACTTAACTGTAGACTTTTTAAAATTAAATTGTATAACTGGCTGAATGAGTATAGTTTCTATTGTGTTAAAGAATTTCTCGAACATAAACTGTAGATAGATAGATATATTCTTTATTGTATACCAAAAATACAAATTACATTAGGAACTTAATATTAATATGGTGTCACAATGGGCAAATGGCTGTAATGTTGATACTATAATTTTGCATGCTTTAATATTAAACAAAACATGTTTGGACTCATTTTGTATTGTAACACCTTTTAATACCGTGTTTTTCGCAAATAAATATTATTATTATTGTTATCAAATAATAATAAAAATAGAAAAAAATTGCAACAAAATTCAAAAACAGAAAAAAAAATATTGCAATGCTTGGAATTCCCTTCCGATCGTTAGTCTTATTTACTAAGTTGTATTTACTTTATATTTTTATTCTGACCTGGTGAGGGTCGCGGGAATCCGATGGATGCAAGACGCACAAGACAGTTTCGGCTGGCATGATGATGATAATGTTAGTCACCATCACAGGCCAAGATGTCTGACAAAATAATTTATTATATTACTATTGTTATAATACCTACCCTACCTAGTCTAGATGCGTAAGACGGGAGCAGCTTTTCTGCCATATTTAATAACAAAGTTATATAATTACTATAGCATATTATGGTATTAATTCATTAAACCCCAAGCGAACCGGCGGCGTTCGCTCTCTTTGTCTTTCTATTGTGTCTCTAATTACGGTACCTATTCGAAAGGTTAAGCTATGCCGGAGGTCGTGGGTTCGATTTCCACCCAGGACAAATGTTTGTGTGATGAGTACAATCATTTGTTCTGTGTCTGGGTGTAATTTATTTATAATATGTATGTATTTAGAAATATTTAAGTATAATAATAATATAATATATATATATATATATTATATTATATTATATATATTATATTTTAATATTACTAGCTTCTGCCAGCGGCTTCGCTCGCGTGAAATAAGGTGTTTTATCATACAAACTTTGGACCCCCGTTTTATGCCCTTAGGGTGTGAATTATGAAAATTCCTTTCTTAGTGCTTGCCTAAGTTATAAAAGGAAGCTTTGTATAAAATTACACGCTCCTAGTCTTAGTAGTTTAGGCTGTGCGTTGATATGTCAGTCAGTCAGTTTCTCCTTTTTTACATATAGATAAAGTGGGTCATGCAAGTGGCATGACCGACTTTGACAATAGTAAAAAACAAACTTGAGTACGCGCTTTCCTGCCCAGTAATTCTCCGCACATGGTACACCTGCCAGACTGCTTGGCGCCCTTCCAGCACGCCGGCGGGTAGTGCCACCATCTCTGACTTACGTCGCATATCGTCGACATTAGCCTACTGTGATATTACAATATGCCTGAGCTGCCAATAAGCATTGTTTTGCTCTCACTTCTGCAGACATTTTCCATTTGATTTCCATTTCAACTAGGTATATATTTTTGATTTCATTGAATCTTTGACAGTCGTTGCCTAACATTCGAGATTTCAAATCTATTTCACTCTTTTAATCTCAAGTAAAAGAGCACTATATTTCCTTTCTAGTATGATAATTATATAATTGTGTATATATTTTATCTATTTTGTTTTTTGTAATGTGTATTTATTAATATTTAAATTATATGTTTTATTCTTTTATGTTTTTAATTTTATTTAAGATTTCATAAACTCTTCTCATTTCTACACGCTATTGTCTACATTTCTTCTGATCTTTCCTTTCGCAGGTCTGCTGGAAGAAATTTCTTTTTGAAATAAGCAGTACATTTGTACAAATTTTTATAATGTTGTATCTTTTTCAATGTGTGTGTGTTTGTACATAAATTATATCATCAGTTTGAAAAAGACAGATATAAAAAAAAACACTCTTTATTTAATATATATATATATATACATCTTAACTTAACCTAATTAAAACTAACTTACAAAATAAAAATAAAAGCCCTGAAGTACTAAAAAAGTAATCTAAAGTACGGCGTCGGAACATTCCTCCGCATTGCTGTCGACTGGTAAAGTAGGTACCCAAAAGACAGGCGGCATTCCCACGCTTAATGGCAATGCTTATCCTTTGTCCAAAGTAAAAGTCAACCCCCGGGTCACGCGAAGTGTCAACAAGGCAGATTGATCGACTTCCATTTGTAATTGGCAATGCCTCTTCTCCCTCTTACCTTTATTCTTAAGCTAACTCAAATCACAGATGATAATTAAGTTGCTAACTGAATTCAAAGTTACGAACATGTGACATGAGGTAAACTGATTCCAATCACTTGATACGCGAACTAAACTTATCCCACGTTAAATTGTTTCGGGCACAGTTTAAATAATAAATGATTTCAGTCGTTTAAAATTAACATTCTACGTCTAATGCCTTTCACGAGTAAAAGTTTCAGAAAAAACTACCTCACCATGGGCCGACTAAACACCAGCTCACAGAACAAACAGCCTAACTAAATAAGAACAGTAGTCAAGATGAATTATTACGACCACATTCCAACTAATTACATTTTCTTGCTCTACTGAAAACTGGAAATAAGCCGGGCATATTTTAAAGTCGTATACTATAGTGCATTGTATCTTGAGCACTCGAGTCGCGGACAAAACGGTTTATCTTTTCTGTCTTTTGTTAAAACACATTTATTTTATCTCGCCTGCTAGAACTCATTATGGGGCCCATGTACCTGCGCTAGCTCAGTTAATTTAATCGCTGAAGAAACGATGTCTCGTAAAATGGGGAGTGACCAGCTTATGTCTGTGTTAAATATCACCCTCTTTGTGACCATTGGAACTTAGAAAACTTTTTTCTTTGAAATTAAGATATTACTATTTTTTTTATTTTTTTTTTATTTTATTAGGTGTGCAATAAAGAAATAAATAATATTAATTACTTTCTTTTTCATTTCTTTCTTTCTTACTTACTTTCTTTCTTTCACCTTCGTGTTTGTTTTCCATTTATCACAACAAGGGTTTTATTTTTTTCTGATTTCGTCACAGATAAACAACCGTTCAATTATCTTTAAGCGGCGGCGGTGATTATTTTTTTATTCACCGCAAAGAGGCTCATGTTTTTAATGAATATTTAAATTGTGTCACAGAACAGAGATCAACAGAGAAGAACAGAGATCACAAATAAAATATAATAAACATGATTATTTATACAATAATTTGCTTATACCAACAAATTAACATTTACTTGTTCTGAATATTTTTTTCTTTTTTTTGTATGTTACATGCAAAGGTTAAGTAGGTACGGGAAAAAACCAAAATGATAAATAGTACATTTTGATACAAGTGCAGAAAGTTGGTCGTTGCGACCGAGGCGGAACAATGACGGTTGACACACGTGGAAATTTGTCACTGCAGCACTCGGCTCATTACTATATCACGTTATCATCACCCTCGCCTGCGGCTCGGGCAATGACAAACTTTCTCCAATTGTATCAAAATGTACTATTTCATCCCTCTCAAATCTCTTTTATATTTTTTAAACATTGCCCCGCACTAAGAATTACTTGGGAGTGTTAACAAATACGTCAAGTGACACACAAGACACATAGACCCGGAATAACTGTCTGTAGCCTCTGTAGGTCACGCAAATATTTGTTCTGTGCGGGAATAGGATTCGCGACACGCTGCTCACAGCAGCAAACCACTGAACCATTGCACCGACCGTGGCGTAGAAACAAACAGTTTCCTAATAAACATTGTTTCTCTAATGCAACAGAAATAAAGTTGCTGTTTTAAATGAAACATGTTTCAATTAAACGCAACGAAATGCAACTGATAGGTTGCTGACTGGAAATATAATTGCATGAGCGTCTGGGATGAGTTAAACGCTCCTATGATTCTAGTGTGTTGTGTTTCTTTCTGTATTGTTTAACATAACTACAATAAAGCTAACAATACAACGAAGTTCTACGATAAATACAACATGCAATGAACGAGAAATATTTGAATAACAAACACAAAGAGCATTGAAAATACTTTAAAATAACACTCGTTTTATTACATTGCGTCTTCATAAATATAGATTCAGACTTCCCTAGCTCAATTCTCTTCAATTTATTATTTTAAGAAGCAAGTAAACCTCCTCTTTTTGAGGTGTGAAATCATCAAGTAACTTCTCCCGCTTTAGGTAGAGCGAGAGGGTGTGTCAAACTTTTACAGACTAAAACCCACCTGTGTACTTTCAAATGCCCTTTGTGTTCTAGGAACACGGGATTCCCTTTCAGAAAATCCCCGCAGACTTAGGAAGCCTCGGCCCTGCAGGGCCCATACGGTTTGCTGACATCTCTTTGAGGAACGGATGGAACATTACTAGCTGTCGACGACTCGGGCTCGGTCCGGACGATTACTGGACGGCCGGACGGCTACCCACTGCTCGTCGTCTACAAGCCCGCGCCTACCATGGCTGGTAGTCGGGGTCGGAGATGCGGCAGCTGGGGCGTGAGGAAGTCTGTCATCCCACGCGTACGGCTATCTCCTTCGCTAGCATTACAGCTTCGCATGCTGAGGCGACCGGCTGTCAATTCCCCTTGCTCCGGACCATGACCTGAACCAAGGCCAGGCGTGAGAGCGAGCCGCTACCAATCGCCTCCACCAGGACACGGTGGTGCTCCGCCCAAGCGGGATATACCTTACCCTCCGAGCGGTCCATGAGCCGAGGCAACTTTTTCGAACCTTCCCGCAGTACTAGCAAGTAAACCTCGGACAATTCCGAGTTTGCTCATAGTCTTAAATCCACAGTTTATCCTAATTTCTGTCCTACATTAAGCGACCTAAGGTTAGCACTTAGCAACTATTGTTCTAGTCTAAAAGACTATAAAACAGACTATCATTAATACTAATATAAGTCCGGATACCGAGCCCCGCGCCGCGCTCGCGTGGTCACCTGCCGCAGTAAAGCCCGGATTTAATTCGCTTTATAGGCTCACATGACGTCACTAGGCCCAGATTGCCCGATTGCCCGGACGCACCCACGCCCGCGCCTCTGCTCATCATGACCTGCCTTCGAAGCCACGGACACTGATTACAACCACCCTTTCAGCTTTATTATGTTGATAATGGAATTGGTTACTGTTTATCTGTGAAAGCTTGAAATTTATGTTAACATTTTACATTAGAGTTAATGTAGACGTAGTTAAACATTCATAGCATTTAAATGTACAGGTACAGCTTCGTACATAAATGCTTTGATCGTTTTTATTTACTTACGTTTATGTATTTTACGTTAACTTGCAGCTCTTTCAAGCTATGAGTCACTCATTTACTTTAAGGCTATGTTAGTGTAAATTTCTGAAACACACACTATTTACTGTCGTGACTTGTGGGGAATGCTCTAGATGTTTAGAGCTAGAAGGACCAAGGTATTATTTTTTGAAAGAGTTACCGTATAGCGGTAACGCTTTCCGTGGCTCCGGAAAGCAAAAAACAAAGGGTAACTAAAGGACTCAGGTGGGTTTTAGTCAGTAGTAATACACCTTCTCGCACTACCCTAGAGGAGAAATCATTTGATGATTTCTCACCTCAAAATGAAAAAGGTACCTGCAGAGAATACATTTTGAAACCTTCAAGGATAAGGTACTCTTAAAGTTGTTCATAGTTCATAATTGTGAGTCTGACAGACTATTTAAACTAAGCTAGAGAAGATATTATCTAAGGTGGATTTCGCTCAAATCACTCCAACTTAGATCCTCAAAAAAACTTTCAAAACCAGACTGCCATAGGTAATTTTTTTTTTTATTGATATAAACCTCTGCTTGACTGCGATCCCACCTGATGGTAAGCAGTGACGCCAGCATTGATGGTGAGGCGCACTAGTTTATTAAGAGCCTATTCACTCTAGCCTTAATTTAGGTGACTTTAATTTCAAGTTAATTACCATTTATTATCCGAGAATTACCCTGCCTATAGTCAAGTATACATAGAATTCTAATATATTATAAAACAAAGGAACCCAGCGCATCTGTCTGTCTGTATAACATCTGACCGCCTGTGTCTGTACTCGATAAACACTAAAACTACTGAACGGATGTTCATGCAGTTTTCACCAATCAACAAAATTATTCATGAGGAAGGTTTAGATTACGTAGGTGAGCACTAAGATATAATTTTCCAAAATGCACCTCCTAAGGAGATGAAACGAGTTCAAAGTTTGTAAGGAGCGATCAGTCCCAGCTTCGCACGATTACTGACTGAAATCAAAAGGATTATCACGTTAATTGGCTCGCTTTGCGCATTAGTAAGTCAAATCTCTGTATAGTCATTGAAAGCTGCGGATGGCATGGCACAGAGCATTCCGACACCCGTGCTGGAGGTAATTACTCTAAGAGTACGGGGCTCATGGAGGTACAGATGACAATATCGACGCGCGGGGGGGATTACTTGAGAAAGATTTCCTGCCACATCTACATAAACCTACTTAGTACTTAACCGGCTTGCCTCTTTCTTATACTCAAGTCTTTTTTAGGGAAGGTTTACACACTAACGCGGTCGCGACGACGTGGCAGGTCTGTCTTGGGTGTGTGTGAAGTCGCCGTTTCAGCCACAAGTCACCGCCCCGCAAGATTTCGCGCGAACATTTCAAACCAACTAATGGCGTCCGCTTCGCTTCGCTAGTTGCCGCATCGAACTTTTGTGCGGTTGGGAATATACAGGCCACAGAAATAGAGTAATAATTGCTTATTTCGATCGCTCCGCATCGCTTCGCGATCGTACCGCGTTGAGTCGCTTATGTAAGACACCTTGTTAGGTATGTGGTAAATAGACTTGAGTATTCTCTTAGAAAAGCAATGTATTTATTAAATCGACCATCAGTTTTTTTTTGGGGCGTGAGGACCGTTGCCGTTGCCTCACGCGATCGCCCGCCTCCTTTGCTAGCATTACTGCTTCGCAGAAGGAGGCGACCGCCTGCCACTCCTCCTCGCTCATGGCCTGAACCAAGGCCCGGCGCGAGAGATCGCTGTCGCAACATTAACGGTTACTAATAAACTTGAAGTATCACACTTCAAGTAGTACTTCATTTCTACAAGTAAGTAAGTTAAAACATATGAATGAAAATTTATATGTTTTAACTCTGATAATTTGATTTGCTTCTGTAGTTTTTTGAAGTACTAATGTATTGTGATGGAATCTCCACGGTACGTAGACAAAAATACCGTCTGGGGGCGCACGTGCCTCCGCGCCCTCCCCCTTAAATCCGCCCTTGCACGAGACTTGATATTAAGTATCTCATTTTCTTTGTGAATCTCCATGTGAGCAGGTTTTTCTTGCGAACCGGGGTCTTGTAAGTCCGTTTAGCTTTTCCAAAACATAAAAATTAAGCTAGTTAATACTTCCATATGAATTGGCAAGAAGTGGCTCAGAGCCGGGAACGATGGAAGGAATAAAGAAAGACTTTTGCCCATCTGTGGGACAATATAGGCTCGATATAATAATACGATTTTTTTTTAATTCCACAACTATCACACAACGCCGTCTAGCCCCAAGCTAAGCAGAGCTTGTGTTATGAGTACTAGACAACTGATAAACATACTTAAATATCTCTAAATACATACATATTATAGATAAATTACACCCAGACACAGAACAAATGATCGTGCTCATCACACAAACATTTGTCCTGGGTGGGAATCGAACCCACGACCTCCGGCATAGCAGCCAGGGACACTAACCACTAGACCAACAGGCCAGTCAGATTATTCCAGCAATAAGATTTAATAAAAGCACTTTGTATACGAATTACTTTAATACTTTTATCTAAGTGTCGTCGAGTATACCTTTGGCCCTTTTTCTTTATTTGTTCTTTGTTCTCATGGCTGCTTGTCATGTCGCTTTTATAATTTTAATATAACGAAGGTACTCAAATATTCAAGTGTTGGGTAAAACTTTACAATTTTTATATTATTCTGTGGCTAATCGCAACTTTACCTTGCTGTTAACCCGTCAGCACGCAGATCTACGCGAGCTTTCTATTTGTTTCTATTATTCCCGTCACAGAAGGGTTAAGTGGTATTTTTAGGCTCATTATAATTAGTTACTTAATATTATATAATGGTTATTTGTTAATATATATTGTAATTAAATAATATAATACAAAGATTAACAAATTTAACAAAAATATTTTTCTTCACTACTAGCCTATAAACTTTTTTGTAGGTGGGAAATCATCAAATGACTACTCCTGCTCTAGGATGGAGCGAGAGAGCGAGTAAGACTTTCACTAGCTAATACCTACCTGTGTTCTTCAGTTGCCCTTTCCGTTCCAGGGCCACTCACTCTGTCAAACGTTCCGTTATACGGAGTACCTATACACATAAACCGTCTTTTAAGCTGGTGATTTAATTTCTACTAATAATTAAAAATAAACTACAAAATTAATTAGTTTGAAAAGTCTTTTGTCGCGTACCTAAACTGTTACCACCAGAAGCGTTTACAAAGTCCGCTGTAAGAGTTCTCTGAAACTTGCCTGAAAGAGCTTCATAAATGAATTAGAGGTTGGAAACCATAACCGTACTTATATCTCTGAGGACTTTAAATCAAAGTTTAAAATCAGGAACAAACGTATTAGAAACCAAACTCCACAGAAATAATGGCTATCAGTATGTAGGTAATGACTTATTTTTTTTATGTGAGAAATCATCAAACACTTACGTTCTTTCAGTTGCTCTGTGTGTTCCAGGGCTACGGTAACGGTTTCGAACAATTCCACAGCTCTAGCAGGCATTAGCCGAAGAGGGCCCCGTCCATTTCGTTAACATCCCTTTGAGGCGCGCGTGGAACGGGCTTGGTCCTTAGATACCGGACGGCTGATGGCAAGTTACCCATCGGACAACTCGTCGTACGGCGAGTGTCCATCTTTACATTGTTGAGACCTCTACGGTCCGGGCTAAGAGTTCCCACCCGTCAGAAGGACTGGAACAATTGGCCTACTACGGTCTTTCCGTCTGATCTTCTTCTTCATTTCGATTCGATGATAAACTCGTCAAACTGTTTGGGCCAAATAGGTGGCTACATTAATAGCAGCATCGGTAGCACTGATGCCCGTCCGATTATAATTCAGGTGTCTTCAAGGCTCGAGTGAATAGACTCTTAATAAACTAGTACGCCTCAACCCATCAACGATTGCATCACGGCTAACCATCAGGTGGGATCGTAGTCAAGTACCTAATAGCTTTAAATATCATTAAAAAATAAAATATCTGCGGACCTCAAAAAATAGGTTTAAGAAATTTACTGAGCACTTAATTAGGACACATATTGACCTTCAAATTGTTTCCCTATTTTTCTGTAATGATTTTAACCGTTGAATTTGACTTTGTGAATCAAACTGTAACCTTTTAATAAGTTCATTGTGTTAAGGTCTGTTTATGCTCACTTCTCAATATTAAGTCTGACACTACACGTGAGGACTTACCTTGGCTAGTTGTCGTCTATGATTGTTTTTCTTTTAATCAGTTTTTTAAGCTGTAAGTCCTCCAAGCTGTAATAAATAACACTATCTATTTCGTCATAGTTGCATATTACGAGTAGTATGTATCTATAGTATGTATGATATTTATTTTATTATGTGTATGCATATAATTATAATAGTATATCTTTTTTTTATTTTATGCACGTTACATTATTTCATTTATAACTTTACATTTTGTGTGTACCAGTTTTCCTTTTACTTCTACACACAATGTCTACATCTCTATTTTGTCCAACTCTCCTTTCGCAGGTATGTTGGAAGAGATTTGTTTAGAAATAAGTACCACCTTAGTATTATTCTTCTGTTTCCTTCTTCTTTACTTTTATTATTGTGTGTACATAAATTGTTAAATAAATAAATATTTTTAATCAGTCTTAATGATAATAGGTTTTTAAATACGTCTTATAATTAATGAATAATGCAATTCCAATCACGAGTAGCTAATGAAGCAACACATCTTCGATAGCCACTCGGCCCAGTTGCGGCACTTATCGGTTGCCGATCCCATCTCGTTATCAATGGTCCTTTGGCGGTATCTTATCAGCGTATGGTACTTGTTTTGATATTATCGATAGGCAATTCAGTCGTCAGATGAGCGTGATATTGGCTGGCGTTGGTCATGTGTAACAATGAGTGATCCGAAATGATTAGTTTTATATCTAGTTTAATTGAGATTCCTCTCCTTTTTTGGGATCGGTTAAAACTTATGAGTGTTTAAGTGACAGTGTTCAGTGAAACTTTACGCAGTTTAGAGTATGTTTCGTAGATGATATTTTATTTATGAAGTGTTTCTAATCTAAACAAATATAATAAATAGGTTCGTATATTTGTAAAAGGTAGTGGAACTAGTGGTCAACGAGGTTATTTTTTTTTTTTATTAGATATTTGCAAGGATCGTCAACATCACAAAAACTGAAATATTAACAGACGTTAACTATTTTAATACTGCAACACTTACAATCACAATATTAAATTATAACTTTGACAATAAAAAGGTATAAACATGAGATTAATTAAATAGCATTAACTGAATTAATTAAAAAAAAAATCATAGAATTATGTAAAAAAGTAAACAATAACAGTATAGGTAGGTAACAAAAAATAGGTGTGATAAACCTATGAGATATACATACAGATATCATTTGGAGATGTACATAACTGTAACTTCAAATAGTTCAGAACTAGTGCAGTAACACATGGATGCACACCTACTACTGTGGCGTGTGTGTTACTGTAGTTAATCACTCATATAAATCCCGAACTATCCACTGTAAATATTAGTGTTAGATGCTCTATTTATTTGTACAACCACATAAACGGAACATGTTGTTTCAGGCTAAGTCTTTTGTAACAGCATTCCGTATACTAGTTAGTATTTATTGGACGAATGTTGATTCTAAACGTTCATCATCATCATCATATCAGTCGAAAGATGTCCACTGCTGGACATAGGCCTCCCCCAAGTGTCGCCACAATGGTCGTCTTTGTGCGTCTCGCATCCTTCGGATTCTAGCGACCCTCACCAGGTCGTCGGTTCACCTTGTGGGTGACCTACCAACCAAAAGGTTAAAATCATATAAATGGTATAATAGTATACACACGTGAATTTTTCACGTGGTCGTGGATACTCAAAGTACTCTCGGACTTAGTTTTGATGAAATCGAAAACTACATTGATTTTTGAAAAAATATTATTCTTAGCTAGAATGTCTTCCATTTTTTGAGTTACTACCTTTTTACATGGAAAATCATCAAATGAGTTCTAAGGTACCGTTCTAGGTAAAGCAAGAGGGGGTATCAGACTTTTGTCTATCTAAAACCCACAGTTAAAAGGAGGAAAAAAAAAAACAAAAAAATCCTACATAGTTATTAGTTACTCTTACTTGTAATTTTGTAACTTTAGAAACACCTTTTATTTTTTTTATTTTAACACGCTTATCTTCTTACAAACTCTGAACAAATATTGTTATTGTGAAAACATTTTGTTTATATCGAAAAAACGTTAGTGGTTGCATTGTCTGATTTCTTTTCATATACTACTTGTTTACGCTAACTACGTATCTCGTTATCTTCATCTATGATTCACAGCAAAACAAATGTAATTGTTAAAAAGTGTCTTAACGTGTTTACATTATGACTATTATTCCATGAGCGAGAATCTTACCTTGCCGTAACATAGTCCTTGACTAGCACGGGAGGTAAAGAACTTTTCTCTGTATACCTTTTATCATTGGGCATTTATAAATTTTATCACGTATGTGGACCATTGTTTTACTTTTGATAGCAACCTAAACTTATGGTCAATAAACTTTTACTTTACTTTACAGTGTTCCTTCAGCTACCCTTTGCGAGGGCCACAGGGCTCTTTCGAACAATCCACAACCCTGGCAGGATTTGTGTACCCACCTAAAGGTATTTTGGGACGATGTGGTTTTGACACCTGTCTTATTGTATGTCCATGGGTAGTCTTGATGGTGCTATGGGTAGTCCTGGACACAATAATGTCAGTATGAAGTGTTCCTCAAACAAATTTTATTGCTGGGACGGACAATATTTTCTACACTTGCCTTTTTCTAGCCGTTGCTAGCGGCTTCACTCTTCAGTTTTCTAATTTCACGAGGCCTAAGCTAATATAATATAATAGCTTTTGCCAGCGACATCGCCCGCGTACATAAAATAGAGTCCATGTCACTCAGGAATAAGGCAGCTTTCTATCGGTGAAAAAATTTTCTCAATCGGACCATTTCTTTCAGAGATTACTTCCCACAAACAAAAAAAAAACAAAATCAGAAAACAGTAACGTTTATTTTAAGTAGACCATTTACAGACACTTTTGAATGGTCAAAATGTCGGTCAGTTAAAAAAAGTGAAGCTAAATTGCACGTTCCAAAGCGTAGACTCTATGGAGTAGAACGTACAAGAAACTCCATGGATACTCTTTTAAATCATGTGTTATCATGAGTTTTTTTTTTAACGTGGTAAAATCATCTAATGACAAATCTCGCTCTTGGGCGGAGCGCGAGACAGTGTCAGACTTCTACTGAATAAAAACCTATGTTATCAAGAGTTACATAAATCTTGGTTACATTGTTCTTGTCGCTTCTGTTATGTGAGTAATTAAAAAAGTAGAAATTGAAATAAGCCACTGACAGCTAAGAGATGACCAGTCCGGCTTCATCTAGTTTAAATTGACAAAAAAAAAGACGTGTAAAAGTATTATTAAAAAACACAAAAACTTATTTGCAAAATAAATATCATTTATCATTTGTCTTAACTGA
This sequence comes from Mythimna pallens, assembly GCA_961205895.1. NCBI lineage: Eukaryota > Metazoa > Arthropoda > Insecta > Lepidoptera > Noctuidae > Mythimna > Mythimna pallens. Next base: position 25,562,261 of record OY540829.1, read on the forward strand.
CGGCGGCGCCCGTTCATGAGCACGACGCCTGCATCAGTCTTACACAGCTCAATAATTTTGCAGGGAACTGAATGACCCAACAAGATATGATATGAAGATGCTCCCGAGTGCATTTACCTTACTTTTTACCACCAACCCTTGCAAAAGCAAGGCGAACTACAGACCTCGGAGACCTTAACTGAATTCCCTATTCGTATAATATTCGTGATAGCTCTTGTAAATTCTGCAGGCCATCAAAGTGCACTTTCAATTCTCCAATCAGGCGAAAGTAATTGGATTCCCCTTTTAGGAAATTTTCCAGTGCCTCCCTAACTAGTAGTTTAGATTAACTAAATATTTATAGCATCAGCTTAAACTAGGAATTTTCCAATCTCGTTTAAAATTAGTTTTGCCCTTGAATGCGTGGAAACTCATTAACACAGCATCTGTCGATTGGGTTTTATTATCCTAGAAACGTAACGTTGTGTCACCGTTCATGAATGAAACAAAAGTCGCTCGGTTGGGTGGGTACCCATTATACCTGCCAATGATATAATCAAAATATGGTCAAGAAAAAGTACATTTTGATATAAGTGGAGAAAGTTTGACATTGTGACCGAAGCGGAATTCTGTTGAAAATGTTTTGAAGCCGAGTGCTGTAGTGACATATCTCCACGTGTATCAAACGATGTGGTTGGAAAAACCTCACGGCGTCCTCACCTTCCGCATGACGCAGGTTCTCACCGAACACGGTAAGTTCGGGAAGTTCCTGCACCGGATTCGTGCGGAAGCGACGCCCGGGTGTCGCCACTGTGTGGACCGCCCGGAGGACATGGTGGAGCATACGGTGGAGGTGTGCCCCGCTTGGGCAGAGCATCACCGTGTCCTCGTGGGGGCGATCGGCGGCGGCGGCGATCTCTCGCGTCGGGCCTTGGTACAGGCCATGGTCCGGAGCGAGGAGGAGTGGCAGGCGGTCGCCTCCTTCTGCGAAGCTGTAATGCTAGCAAAGGAAGCGGCCATTCGCAGGAGGCAACGGTCCTCACGCCCCAACCGCCGCTGGGATTCCAATCCCGATTTCCGGCCACCGCAGGCGCGGCCTTGCGGACGGCGAGCAATGGGCAGCCCGCCGTCCGATCGTCCGGTAACCGTCCGGACCGAGCCCAAATCGTCGACGGCGCGTATTGTTCCACGCGCGCCTCAGGGAGATGTCAGCAAATCGTAGGGGCCCAGCAGGGTTGAAGCCTACTGGGGCCATGGGTAGTGTGAAAACGAAACCCAGGGCCCTGGGACGAAGGCAACGAAGGAACAGGAGTGGGTTTTTAGTCAGTAAAAGTCTGACACTATCTCCCTTGGGCGGGCCCAAGGGCGGGGGATGTCATAAGATGATTTTCTCACCGAAAAAAAAAAAACGTGTATCAAACGATGTTTTTCAATACCCTTATGAAAATATAAATGAAAGGGGATTGACACGTGACTCATGGGGTTCGCTAAACGCCCAGTCAATTAACAACAATTACGCGGAAAAGTACGCGGCGAGCTCGCGTACTTTTCCGCACTAGTGCGAAAAACAATAAATTTTGTGCCTAAAAGAGGTAGGGATAAGAGCTGCTTTTCGAGTAAGTGTATTGAAAAGTAACTTCCAAAATAACACCATCATGACTCGACACAGTGGTAAAACATTCTATCAGCAAATACTAAACAGATTTTATTTGATTATGAAGAAACATGATTTTTAAATGGTTCTGGTTTCCAAATAGGTTTAAGAAATGCCTCAACTTCATTTCCCACCATCATTCACGATCTTCACGCCACAATAAAGTATACTCTTACTTCCTTTGACGACGTTCTCACAAAGCCTTTCTCAGCGCTGCTAAACTTGGAAAACAGTTTTTTATTCCGAGTCTCAGTTTCAGTATAAAAGGTTTAAAGTGTTGCAAACGGTCTGTAATAAGTTTAAGACAGATAAGAGCGACAGCGGGATGTGCCTAGCGGTGCAGACTTAGCTTGGTCCAGCTTACTTGAGCAACAACCACGAGGCTGCTTCGCGCACCTACTTGACACCAACTTGCAAATAAGTTCGCAATGTCACCGCACTTATGCATAGCTGCTATTGTGTATATGTTAGCGTACACAATAAAGGTGTATAAGTAGATATTAGATGAATTTATTGTATCTTAGGCTCGCCCCACACGGACATGCCACTGAAGCTAGAAGCGGCCACAAAAGAAGCTGAAGCGCGCGACAGCCACTTGTGGCCGGTGGCTGCTACTTTTCTAACCCATGCGCGCAGTGTCATAATGGACTTTGACGAAGACAATTTAAATGCGCGAGTGATGTGTGACGGCGTTTAGTGGCCGGTGTAGGCCACAAGGAGCGAGCAACGACGATTTGTAGCGTGTGGCGGCAAATCCATATAAAATGTATGAAAACTACAGGAAATATGCTGGTGGTGGCGTTTTGTGTTTGTGGCCGGTGGCTCGTATGCGGCGACACTTACTGCTTGTCAATTTTTTTGCCGAAAAAGCCTGACATTTCCTTTCGCTCCACCCAGAACATGAGGGAGAGAGAAAGTTATTTGATGATTTCACACTTTAAAAAAAGCAAGTAACTAAACAGTCTATACTAGCGTCGGCCATGTCGTTTTCTTGTTTTCCGATATCAACTTTATTTGTGGACTGTACTCTGACCATGTACGAGGTGCCGCATGTTTACTTATTCGGTTTATTACATTTAACACATTCACCTGTTTTGTTTTGGCTTTTGTCGTATTGTCGTTAATTTATGACGTAAGTACCCATAGTTGTCGATAGCACTAATGGAGTCATATACGTACAAATGCCATTAAGTCTTGTGTAACATTTCTGCTAATAACTCAAATAAAATTCTTCACCAGTTAAAATAAGAGTTTTTCGAAACAGTACAGTCGTCGGATATACCAGGTAGAGTAGAGTCATACAGGGTGTTTGGTGCATCGTGTGCCAAATTGAAATGGTCGACGGGAGGGGTCATCTGCTATCATTTCATACCCTTTAAAACTTCTCATGCCCTGTGGATTTTTTTTAATCGACTTTTTATTGTTTTATGAAAATAAGACCCAAAGTTTTCATTCAAATACAAATTTAAAAAAATATATATGTCGTAGACTCTGAATTTTAAGGGGTGTATGAAATGATAGCAGATGACCCCTCCCGTCGACCATTTCAATTTGGGACACGATGCACCAAACATCCTGTATATTAAGCATTCTACTTAATATAAAAATAATATATTTATTTAATTCCTTTAAAAACATTATGAGCATACCTACGTACCAGATTTGTTACGAAGCAGAGTTTCGATTCCAATTTCAAAAGTTCGGAATTTCCGATTGAATTTGCATTTTTAATTCTGATTGAACGTAGTCGTATATCGGAGGTACAAACAAGTTTATAATTGTCGCGCGGGGAACGTTCCTCCCCCTTCCCCTCCTGTGCCTTAATCTGTCGGTTAATTTTTCATTTCTTATTCCGTTTCGTATTTGGAATGTTGTAAATTCGCTCTTCATTTATACTTATATTTTTTTTCCGCCGCCTCCGCCTTCGATTTCAGTTCCGATTCCGACAAACCAAATTTAAAAACTTTGGTTGCGGAGTCGGTACCGATATAGTTACTTCTGTTACATCTCATTTCATTGACTGGCCTGTTGGCCTAGTGGATGACTGCTATGCCAGAGGTCGTTGGTTCGATTCCCACCCAGGACAAATGTTTGTGTGATGAGCACAATCATTTGTTCTGTGTCTGGGTGTAATTTATCTATAATATGTATGTATTTAGAAATATTTAATATGTTTATCAATTGTCTAGTACTCATAACACAAGCTCTACTTAGCTTGTGACTAGACGGCGTTGTGTGATAGTTGTGTGAATATTATATATTATCCGTACTACATACATATTTAGCAATGAGGCAGCCCCAGTAAGTAACAGCTGTGCTCGTTTTGGGGCTGTTATTCTGTTCCATCTAATATACTGATCTTCACTTCCGTCCCCTACGGGTTATCTTGCAATACATTACAACGTCCCTACGCTCCATCATAGAACATAGAAATCATCTTTCAGCACACAGAATATGTGAGTCCATTGTGGTCGCAATTCAAAGTATGATCTTATAGTGCTGCATTCTGCTCGCGAGTGTCACTTCTTATTGATGAAGGGTTTTTGCTTTTATGTAAGGAACTATCGCTTTGACGCATTTTCGCTTCAAATTTTAGCGTAAACATAGGTAATTACTCAGCAGTAGAAAGTTACTAGCAAGTGAGAATTTAGAATACCAATGAATGAACATCATCGTCTTGCTCTTGTACTTATGTTACTTGGGGTCGGTACAATATGTTTTTTCTTTCATTCTGTTCTGTCACTCGTCACACTATCACTAACTCCCTTTTCTTTCATATCACTCCTCACACAATACAACCATCTTTTCATTGGCCTCCCTCTCCGTAGTGCGTAATTAATACCAATGAATGAATATTATGATAATAGAAAACATTCTAGTAAAATTCTTTCTAGTAAAGTCAGAGAAGTTAATGATATATTCTCTTCGTCGTAGTCCACATTATTGGGAAGGCATTTCCGGAAACATATCATAGTATCATTCCACATTTTTTTTTTCCTCTACTATCACACAACGCCGTCTAGTGCCAAGCTAAACAGAGCTAGATTATATAGATAAATTACACCCAGATACAGAATAAATGATCGTGCTCATCACACAAATATTTGTTCTGGGTGGGAATCGAACCCACGACCTCCGGCATAGCAGTCAGGGCCACTAACCACTAGACCAACATGCCAGTCAAAACATTATTGTACCTTGTGCACAGGCTGTACTCAGGCACTACCAAGTGTCGTCTCTGTTTACCTCATGCACTGAGGACCAGTTAAATCAGTTTCCTTACATAACACACTAGCGGCTGCTAGTGGCTGCGACCGCTTCAAAGTAGATCATTTACCCGTGGGAACATACTTTCGGGATAAACCTCGTTGTTTAAAATTAAATTTTCCTTCAAGCGTAAATTCGGAACTACTACTTGAAGTCCTCTCAACCTTAGTTCGGTCTTCGTCAGAATTGTTTTTAATTTCTCTTAATCATTTAATATTTTTCATAGTATTTATTAGTTTATAATTTTAGCATCTGTTATTTGTTTATTGTGCAAACCTACCACGTGTTGTCTTTGGGCACGCCGTAATTATGGCGGTAAGTCCCTTCTTTGAGGAGTGGCTGGAAAGGCAACACGGCGTCATTACCTTCCGCATGACGCAGGTCCTCACCGGACACGGTAAGTTCGGGAAGTTCCTGCACCGGATTCGTGCGGAAGCGACGCCCGGGTGTCGGCACTGTGTAGACCGCCCGGAGGACACGGTGGAGGTGTGCCCCGCTTGGGCAGAGCAACGCCGTGTCCTCGTGGGGGTAATTGGCGGCGGCGATCTCTCGCGCCGGGCCTTGGTACAGGCCATAGTCCGAGGCGAGGAGGAGTGGCAGGCGGTCGCCTCCTTCTGCGAAGCAGTAATGCTTGCAAAGGAGGCGGCCGATCGCGTGAGGCAGCGGTCCTCACGCCCCAACCGCCGCCGGGATTCCGATCCCGATTTCCGGCCACCGTAGGCGCGGGCTTGCGGACGGCGAGCAATGGGTGGCTTGCCGTCCGACCGTCCGGTAACCGTCCGGACCAAGCCCAAGTCGTCAACGGCGCGTGTTGTTCCACGCGCGCCTCAAGGAGATGTCAGCAACTGTAGGGGCCCAGCAGTCTAACACTATTTCCCGCCCCGCCCAAGAGCGGGGGATGTCATAAGATGATTTTCCCACCGAAAAAAAAAAAAAAAAAAAACTACGTGTTGTCTTTTTTAACCCAAAGGTTACTGGTAGAGAATGCCTTTTTGCAATGAGTCCGCCTATGTATCATGACTGTACTTGAAAATCAAATAAATAAACGATATCCTATACGCAATTCCAGGTTATAGTCTGCCCTTATGCCAAACATCCGAAAAGGGCCCTCTTAGACTTTACTATTTGGGCTCGTTACAAAACTTTGTGCGAATTTTTACGAGATTTCGCAAATAACTAATAGATACTAAAATTCATGAGTTAGAACTTTCTTCTTCTTTATTCACTCAATAATTCCCAAGTAGTAACGAAAGTTGTACAAAACTACAAGCTTCAGAGATTAGCCGCAAGTTACGGGTAAATGTTCTCGAGAACTTATTCTATAACATGACGTGAGACTTGAAACTTTTGGCCGAGCACACGTGTCTTACTTAGTCTGTGTACATATCAACCCAATGTATGTCGTGCTAACTGATCACAACTTCCACTTACAAGAAACCTGTTGAACTCGCTCAGGTGTTTGATTTCGAAGAATCCTTTGAAAGCATGGGTTCCTACTTCCAAACACACACTTGGGGGCGTAAAGTCACAAAGTGGGGTGCGTCGCCTAAATCGTCGTCGTGCGTCAATAGCATAGTTATTAAGTTCTTGATGTTAGAATAGTACATTTTGATACAAGTAGTTCTCCACAGCGGTGACAAACTTTCTAGTTTGACATCGCGAACGATGTGGAATTCTGGTGTTATGGAGCCGAGTACTGGCAGTGACTTTCCACGTGTATTAAACAACGTTCTTCAATACACTTACGGAGATATAAATAAACAAGGGTTGATATAAAAGCGATAGGAGCGGGTTTTTGAGCAAGTGCAGATATTGAAAAAAATATTATAATAAATAATATTATAATATTTTGTTGCCTACAACATTAGCGCAGCAGTAACCCTGAATGAAGCCACTTAAGCTAAGTACACCACTTAGTGCTTTTAAAATTCAAAAAAGGGATTCGCATTTTGTTAAAGTATCACGTCTCTATCTCCCTATTACTGCAACATCTACAGATATCGCAAGGTTAAATCAAAATGAAATTACTCGAAGAATAAAACACTGTATCTCTTAAAGCAAGTACCTATAAATTCTTGAGAATCCAGCAGACTACCCTCTTTACGAGGTATTCTCTGAGTATTCTACTTATAAATCTACTTTAGAATATATCTATATACTTAGGGCATAATGAAAGTTTCTGAATTCCGATAAATAAGACTAGTTATAAGACTTACGATACATTTATTGTTTTTCAAAGTATATATTCCCTATAGCAATTAATGCATTTTTGCATTCGCTGAAACCACTGTGCTAAGCAATTGGACCAGTCTTCTTTAGGGACCACTTCAATAGCTTTATGGAACGGATTCACCGCACTATTCAGAGCTCGTAAAACGTGTGCCTTTAAGTTTGGCTTTAATTTTTGGAAACAAATAGAAGTCGTAGAGTGCAAGATCCAGGCTGGAAGGCGGATGCGCCACCAGTCCCCCATCTGAAGCCTTCAAATAGGCTTCTGATACTTTAGTGGATTGTGAGGATGTGTTATCGTGGTTGAGCAGTACATTGCTTCGAGGACGCTTTTCGCGAACTTCCTCTAAAACTCTGGGCAAGCGAGTGTCGACGTACCAATCTGCAGTCACTGTCCTTTGATCTTCAAGCGATACAGTAGTGTAATGTCCTTATTTGACGAAAAAAGAAGCAACAAGTTTTTACCAACACTTTGATTTTTCATGTCGGCAAATCTTCAAAAGGAAAGAGCCACTCTGCCGACTGGCTTTTTCTTTTGAGTTCAAATGTCATGTTTCGTCACCTGTCACGATGACAGCCAATGACTGTCCTCCACCAAACTTTTTTATCATTTCAAGACACCGTCCAGTGGTGCCGCATGCGTTTCTGGTCCTCCGTTAAGTCATGTGGTATCCATCGAGTGCAAAGCTTCGGAACCTTCGGATGCACATGTAAAATGTTTTGCACTTAGCTCATTGCAATGCCTAATAAAGCGCGAATTTACTGGCAAGTAATTTTTTTGTCATCTTCAATAAATTGTCGAAGGGTGTCAATTTTAGAGTCTGTAACCGCAATCGCTGACCTTCACCTTGTCATAGAGATGATCACGTCCACGTCTAAATTCTCCAAACAACGAATACATAGAGCTGCGACATGGTGCTTCATCACCAAATGCCAATTGAAGTCTCTGGTAACTTAAACCACAATGAAAATCATAAAAAATCGTTGAACGAAAATGTTCACGATTTAAATTCATTTTGATAGCGACACACAATCTTCGAAAGGACGCCACAATAAAAAAACAAATGACAGTTTCACAAATTAAAATGTAACATGCTCGCAAAGAGTTCCATTTTCGAATTCTATAATTATTTTTTCATTATTTTATTGTAAGTGGCCAGATCCAGAAACTTTTAGTATGCCCGACATATTATAGTTATTGAAATAGCGCGCAATTACATTATATTTTGCTTTCTATAGAAACTATATTTACTTTAAAAACGTTAGAAGACTAAATTTTCTTATTGAAGTAATTTGAATTTCAAAGTAAAAATACTCTCTACATTATAACCAGATCAGTATTTTCAAATATCTGAAAGTTTGATAAAAAATATATCGTTTAAATGATTTTTGACACTTTCAACTAAATTTTAGATATATTTTTTTCTCTTCGTTTATTTCGCCAGGGTCGCACATCCACAACGAAATACTCCATCAAGTCAGGTCTTCTGTCACCTATATATTGAAGAGCTAAACGAGATCGAGTAAACGCAAACACACGATCCTGGCGAATAGGACGGGAAAACACTCATCACGTAAAATGTGCTACGCTAGCCAGACGTAACGTAAATATCAAGTTTAACAGGTTTCGCTTTGCAGGAACATCGTGTATAAGTTACATTCTATACAATCAACAGTAGGTGTAATTTCTGTACCAAAAACATAAATCTAAACCTATAACAAAAACCCTCGTAACGTGAAGGCTGGACATTGGTGCAAACGACTGTATTGTGTTCAAGTGTTACATTGCGTGTTCTGTTCGCGCGAGTGCTAGTGATGCGGCTGTGAGCGCGTGATGTATGTGGCATGGCGTGGCCAGGCGGCTCGGATGGCGTGGAACTGCCGCTGCAGCACGTCAACAACAACGAGGGCGACCGGCTCGCCGTGCCCAACGCGACCGTCGTCAACGGACAGCACAGGACCAGTGAGTATTACAACATAAGGACCCTCTTTTTTTATTCATGTTTATAGCTTAGATGCTGAGTCCTTTAATACCTAGAACAGTTCATTTGTTTACCATTACAGTATGGATTTACATATTCTAATCTTATTGTAGTATTTGGCAGCAAATGTATCAAGTCAGTCTTCTCTGCAAACTTCGCTGAGGTAGCCAAAACTACTATAAAATTCTCAGCTCCATTTTACCGAGATCGCGTCAGTTTCAATGATTTTACACATTGTCCAGTTGCGCAGACCCTTGACAACCTTGAGATACAAAACTACACCAATTTTGCATCATAATATCCACTAGAAATCTATTTGCGATTGATTAAAACAGATTTAGAACTTCACTCGAAGAAGTTCCGCCAGTAACTCCAAGGAAACTCATATTTTATTGGCATAGTCATCCTTATGATTTTCCCACTGCTAGAAGTCAGGCCTCCTCTCTAGTAGAAGGAAAGGGATGTCTTCGAACTTTAGTTCTAAGACATGCCGGTTTCGTCACGATGGTTTTCCTTAACCGTTTCGAGAGCATGATGATAATCTAAGTTATCGCGGAATCAGACGACTCATTTTTCGTTCATGTGCATCTTTCACCCGAAATATATTTTTTTAACTTGGAATAAAAGAAAAGTGCCCAATTAATTCATTAGTGAATTGATCTAACAATGTCTGATTTAAGTGTTCGGCATCATTTATTCCCAAGTAAACAGTTGGATCACAAGGAGAACGTTCACTCGGGTTCGCCCTTGTTATCTCGAGTCCGGTAGTAGATAACTAATTAAAACAAGACGTATGACGTCATTTGACGACTTACTTAAAGAAAAGTGCAGGTGAATGTACAATTCTATGCCATTCCAGCTAAGTCGTGTGAACATGGAGTGAAAGAAAAATGAAGTACACACTCGAGTGAACATTCTTTCGAGTGAACCGTCTGATTCCACCTTCACACAAAGTAATGCGCCTGCCAAGGTTTAAACCCAGATCCAATGAAACAATGGTCCAAGGAACAATGTATGAGTTGTTCATTAACCACCACTTAAAATATTTAGATTCTTGAAACATCACAAATGTAAAAGTTCAACCAGCTTTCAAAGTTGTTTTTGAAGTCAACTGGTTCTCCCTGACCTTTTATTTATTCTTGGAAGAATACCGAGGAAAGTAATAATTAAACAGCTAATTAGTAAAGTGTAATATTTTGTAGCCTACATAGAAAAGCTGAAGGAACAACTTTTGAAATTTTCCTTATAGGTGGACCGATACTCTGGTGAAACTATAGCATAGCTTATTTTGCGATGCCTAGAGAAGGTATATGTCCAGCAGGAGACATCTACCGGCCTTTTTTTAGATAATACTATCTAAAAAAAGGCTGAAGTACGCTTCCTTGGATCAGCTTTACCATTTTGTGTCTCTTGCTGTGGAGACTGGACAACTGTCCAGAGTACGCGGAGGCAGTGTTTTGTGGGGGATTTGGGCCGTAGGCTCGGGGAGGCAACGGGTGACTCCCGGTCCAGGTCGTTCTTGTTGCAAAGGATGGCCATCGCTATTCAGCCACGTAATGCGGCCAGTGTTATGAGCATTTTTGTACCAGGAACGATCAGGAGCAGGTTATTTATTGACATTTGACATTTCACTTAATTATAAAATGATAATTTTTTTCTATTGTGTTTTTTGTGATAAAATTGTGTTAAATAAAAACTTTGGATTCATATTATATAAATATGTAAATAAATATATATTCCAACACTCTTTGTTGTCCTATTTGTCTAAGTTTCAATGCAGATCAATTTATAAGCGCCTAGAGTCCATAGCAGGACCAGGAGCAGCAGTCAATTGTTTTAACGATTTAATTAACAAATGAGTGCGAAGTTCGACTCGAATTCAATCAACTGCCAGCTTACCGTTGGAAATATGAAAACAACATCTTCCCGTGAGAAACGTCGGACCGTGGCCTCCGTCCCGTTTATTCCGGGGTCGCCCAATTAAGATTAATTTGCCTTTTCAAAATCGGCTCAGCGAACGGAATATTACATTGCTTGTTACCTGCCCGAATTTCACTTTGATGGCGATTTAATCAGAATGTTTTTACTATAGCTACGTTTTGTTTTTGAAGATATCTCTGCCGGCTGTCTCAACATTTTATGATTTTGTACACTGAACACCTATTTATCATTTATCACACATTAACATTTATGTTTTTATTTACCTTACCCCTAACACTAATAAATAAATATTTATAAACTAATTTTCATCCGAACACTCTCGATAAACTAGCGTCAAACAACTACCAAATAGTTGTCTGGTATTTTTACTGTATTGGATCTTTTTTTCGCGCAACATTGAGTGTCTCACACTCAATGTTAGTTTTTTATTCTTAAGTTTCAACACGTTTTTTCTATACTGTGTGTATCTGTGTACAAAATAAAATATTTTTCTTTTTTTACATGAGTATTACAGCAGAAACAAAACATTTTCTTTCAATGACGTTATTAAGCTGTCATCGTGCTAGTTGAAAAGCTTTCATTCTTTACAATAGGTTTCCAGTTTCCAGCTGGGATGAGCAGCACTGCATTGTTAGTCATCCGTTCATGTATTTTAACAATACCCATAGTATAGTAAAAAAAAAGAAGAAAAAACGCACTGAGGGTTCCGTACAAACTTACGTTAATAGTTCAATTCTTCGCTCCTCAATGAATTGTTGTATAATGTTTTTTTTTTTTGATTACGTGACAACAAATTCACTGTTTTCAGTTTTATTTCTATATCTACCTGTGCCTTCTTCTTCCTATATCGACCTTGCTTCATGCCAAATTTCAGGGTCCTTTGTCAACGGGAAATACCCTATGAATTTTGATTCCCTTGAGATTGTCGAACTTGTTGTCGACATAAACGGCTCTATCTTTATTATTCGTTAACTTAGAAAATCGATTGTTTTCACACCTTCAAGAGACCGCAGACTTGAGTATATGGTTTTAATTTCAACTCGATATTTTCACGCGTTCTCGAGATAAAGGGTCTTGACAGACAGACAGACGGACGGACAACAAAGTGATCCTATAAGGGTTCCGTTTTTTTTCCTTTTGAGGTACGGATAGAATGAGGATATGTTTAACTGAGCATTATAAATCTTATTCTTCACTAAATATAGAGATTGTACACTAAATATTAACGGACTTTTTTCATTTTTTAAGGGAGAAGGGGATGGCGGGCAAACTCAGACCCCGCTAGCCTCTTCGTGGTTACTTTTTGTTCACCTAGTTATTTTTCGTTAAACCACTAAAAAGAGTATATTTTAGTGCAGAATTAGGTTTCTTTTTTGGAACAAAGGCATGTAGAAAAAGGGAATAAATTTAGGAACAGTAAAATTAAGAAAAAAGTTTTGCTCAGTATGTATGATCTACATTAGAGGCTGTCATCACTATTTCAATTAATTAGCAGATATACAATTAACTGCTTCATCATTGATTAGTTAGTGGAAACTCGTAACTGTTTGGTTGTTTCGGTGAGCCGCATCGCCAATAATTACGGATGCGCCAATTACAACCGTGAGTTATTGCTGCTCCAGCTCGGACCTAATTAATGACCTGCTCACTGTTATGCTAATTAGCTTTTCCTACATATATTTTTAAGAGGGTTTATTATTATTTCGGAAAATTACACTAATATTATAAAGGCATAAATAAAACGTGCGCATACACTGCCTGTATTTAAAATGCTTGTGAACGATCATTTCTTGACACTGTGATCATGTCTTTGTTTCTTCATTTACTCTCTTGCTTATAAATATTTTGTATGTATGTCTTAGTGTATCTATCAAGTTTTGTTTACTGTTTTATTTGCACCAAATGCAACCCCATTTTGTGTCCAGGCAATCTCTATCCATTCTGGGTTGCCTGGAAGAAATCGACGAGTGCGAAAAGGCCGCCAATTGTATGTTTTTTATTATATAGTTTCTTTTGTAAATGAAAATCTTCGTGTGCAATAAAATATATACTCGTAGCATAGCATAATCAGCCTTTTAATGTTCCCACTGCTGGAACTCAGGCCTCTTCTCTAGGAGAGGGAATGGGCCGTAATCCACCAAGCGGTCCCAGTGCGGGTTGGTGAAGGTCACATATCTTCGAATTTTTGCTTCTAGGACATGCCGGTTTCTTCACGATCTTTTCCTTTACCGTTTTGAGAGCAGTGATGATTAAATAAATTACACAAAGTAATGCGCCTGGCTGGGTTTGAAACCGCGACCTACAACTCGTAAATCGGGGCCGTTACCACTCGGCCATCACTGCTCTAATCTAATAAAGTATATATAAATAAATAAATAGATAAAGGCGAATGTCTGTGAGTGTATGTATACGCATGTTACTTGTTCACGCTCGAACTGCTGAACAGATTTCGATGACACTTGTTACGCGGGTATATATCCTAGAATAGCACATAATACGGTACTTTTGACCCCGGGAGTATGTTTCCTTGAGTTAATTACTAGCAGCTGCAACAACTAGTCCCAAGCTAAGCAGAGCTTGTGTTATGAGTACTAGACAACTGATAAACATACTTATATATTTCTAAATACATACATATTATAGATAAATTACACCCAGACACAGAACAAAAGATCGTGCTCATCACACAAACATTTGTCCTGGGTGGGAATCGAACCCACGACCTTCGGCGTAGCAGTCAGGGTCACAAACCACTATACCAACAGGCCAGTCAATATTATAATATAGCTTAGGTAATTTTCCGAACCTTTAAAAAAATACAAGTCTATGTTTTCTCACTGTGGCACTATGGCCTCCCTCCATCAACACATCCAGGTCTTGTGAGATCGCGAGTCAATGTTCTATGGAGTTCATCTCACATCCACCTCGTCAAATCTTTCTAGAACAAAAAGTTAATATTTATTATAATTTATATAAAAACAGTGAACGGTTCCATCTATATTTAGCGACACTTCCAGTACGAGCAAGTAGCATTGCCAGCCTTTTTAGGGTTCCGTATCTCAAAAAGAAAAAACTGGACCCTTATAGGATCACTTTGTTGTCCGTCTGTCTGTCAGTCCCTTTATCTCGGGAACGCGTGGAGGTATCGAGTTGAAATTAAAACCATATACTCGGGTCTGCGATCCCTTGCAGCAGTGCGGTTCGGAAAAATCTTCGTAACTCAATTCGGGAATTGAATTGTTTTCATAGGTAAGTTTGAACGGAACCCTCAGTGCGCGAGCCTGACTCGCACTTGCCACGTTTTTTTTATTATTATTATCTACTAACGAATTCATTTAGTGTGACAAAGATGTTAGTACATTATTTATTGTTTAGGTACACCTCTATCACGTTATGTTTATGTGTGCACTCACAGAGCACATTATGTTCACGTGTGAAATTTTCACCGGTAAATACCGTGAAGTGCGGTACAAATCTGAGGTCAAGTGTAAACATTTGACCGTTCCCAATACGGGTGTTATATTGACCGACTGTATTACATTCCTTTCTCACTCTCGTTCATCGTTCATTCAGACTAAAGTATCGTATCGTCAGCCACGGCTCGTAGGCTCGTAGCTAAATGCTACGCCGTAGCCGCGTAGCTTTGATGTGTAGTATAATATAATGCTTGTTTACGTAGCCCGCCCTCGGAGGTGGGACGTTTACCGAGGTTCAGTTATCGTGGGAAATAGATATGTCGTTTAAATAACAATAATTGTTTATTTCTCCTCACAAAACATTAGGAAGCTACTGAGGTATCTTATTACAAGTACATTATGTTTACTATACAGAATATCAGTGTCTATATATCCAGAACAATAGAATGTGAATAATACAGGTTAGAATAATATTAATTGAATTATGCTTTGTAATATATAACATTGCCACAATTTAAGTGAGTACGTATTAATTAAAAAAAAAAGATTATTTTTACGAGCAATTTAAATAAAAAAATAAAATAAAACAGAAAACTTTTTCATTTGTGCTATAGTATAACTGGTGGTCATAAATATAACTGGAGGAGTGAACTAACCAATTAGCCCACTATGTCCCACAGCTGGGCGAAGACCTCTCGTTCCCTCCGGTAAGAGTCAAGTTCATATAAAATGTGTATGTAATTTTATTGTGAAGCTAGTTGCACATATTATGTTTATTTAATTATAGAGTAAGTATTCTATATGTTTAAATGTATACGTATAACTGAAGCTACCACTCCTTGGCAAAAGATTTACATTTAATTCTTGGCAATGAGTATACTTAAAGGGCCCCATTCAACTTATTATACAAATTAAAGCTTTATGGCAAATAAATCGGTGTTTTTTTTTTAAATCATTACCCATTAGGAGTTATAATAGATATTCCTGTATCGTGGGTACATTTACAAATATGTAGACTCACATACGAGACACCCAAGCCCGGAACAACTATCAGTAGGCTATGTTCCATATGGGAATCGAACCAGCGATGCTCAGTGTAGTAGCCAATCGCTCAACCACTACATCATCTTTGCACTTAGGCCTTCTTCTTACACATAAACCTTCCTCCTGAATCACTCTGTTTGTTGGTGTAAACTGCATTAAAATCCGTCCAGTAGTTTTGAGTGTGTCACATACGTACAGACAGGCAGACGCGGTGGGGATCTTTGTTTTATATTTATAATACGTAAGGATATTAGTGTAATGAAAGCATTACAGACGTTAATGATCTGAAACGCTAACATATGTATATATTCATTAAAAGATAATCCATTTAAGCAGTACCGTAACTAGGACAGTGCCGGCGGTGCCCAGGCACAAGGCGCAGGCCTTGGAGGGGCGCATAAATTATCAAACCAGGGCCAAG
This sequence comes from Mythimna pallens, assembly GCA_961205895.1. NCBI lineage: Eukaryota > Metazoa > Arthropoda > Insecta > Lepidoptera > Noctuidae > Mythimna > Mythimna pallens. Next base: position 25,578,194 of record OY540829.1, read on the forward strand.
TTTATAAAATATCTAGATAAACCTAAATACCCCGTTTGTAGATGCGCCCTACCAGAATTGCCGATTCTGCAGGTACTCAGGGCTTCAGCACCCACGAGAAGTAAATCGTGGGTGGTTTGTTTGAAGTAAACATTTGTTATACGTACAGCTAAGGAGTGGAATTCCCTGCCGGAGTCTGTGTTTCCTGATATACAACCTGGGGATCTTTAAGTCAAGAGTGAATAGGTTACATCTAGATAACCGTGCTCCATCGTCGACCACATCATCGCTTACCATCAAGTGAGATTGTGGTCAAACGTGAGCCTTTCAATAATAAAATTTTTACTTTATATTTAGTTTTTTTTTTTATCCGAGAATGGCAAGATCTTTTTTTTTAAGGGGGCCGATCTAGTTACTCGCTCCGGGCGTTTGAAAGACTAGTTACGGTACTGCATTTAAGCCAGTCATGATGGATACATAGGGAAATTAATTAGCCTCTCGCTAAGTGTGGCGACGGATTAGCGATACAACCTTGATGAACTTGGTATCTGGCTAGTCACCTGATTCGTTAACCTTAGGGCAAATCGTTTACGTGCTTGACGGAAGATATTAAGTGCCAATAAAGGGGATTAGGGTAATAAGTATCATATGTAGGTTTTGTCTTTTTTTGGGGAGGTTTTAAGTTAATATCTTCTCCAGGTTTGAGTGAAACGAGCGGGAGTGTCAGACATAAAACCTCACCCGTGGTCGCAAGGGGTAACTGAAGGACCACGGGTGAAGTTTTCCAGAGCCGCAGAAACTCTTTCGAACAATCCCGCGGTTACAAGTTAACATACAAACTATTCAATCTTATATTGATCATATTTAGTACTCAGATAAATTAGCAAATAATAAAATGGCTCAGATAATAATAATAATAATATTCCACAACTATCACACAACGCCGTCTAGTCCCAAGCTAAGCAGAGGTTGTGTTATGAGAACTAGACAACTGATAAACATACTTAATCGAACCCACAACCTTCGGCATAGCAGTCAGGGCCACTAACCACTAGACCAACAGGCCAATGAAAACACAACAACAACAAGACACAAGTATATTGCACCTTGCAGAAGGACAAAGGACCATCGCGACCGGTCTGGAGTGGTGACCACGTACCGGTAGACGCAGCGTTGGAAGGCTTCCCACAAGGTGGACCGACGACCTGGTGAGGATCGTGGGAATCCGATAGATGCGAGACGCACTAGACCTGTCATTATGGCGACATTTGGGGAAAGCCTATGTCCAACAGTGGACGTCTTTCAGTTGAAATGATGAAGAGTGTGTTCCTTAGGGATAATTTCCAACTTTCATGCGGGCAAAGCCGTTCGTGAAAGCTAGTGTTATATAAATCCTTGTAACTGACAACGTCACACACTATGTACCTACTCGTTTGTTGTTAGAAATGGGTGACCTTTCAATATCGACGCGCCCATTTCGTTCATTCCACGTATTCAAAACAACGAGCCCAATTTTCAGTTCTGAGAATTCAGTAGCAACTATGATACGTATTTACGTCACTCGCACATACAGACACACAGGCGTCAGTTGAACAAATTAATAAATTCCTTTCTTTGTACTCGTGACGATGTGGAGTCGTCCCAAACTCTCCTGGAATGGATCTCATCTGAGCCATATGATTGTAGGACAACATTCACTTAGAAAACAATGCCAAGGGTCGGGGGTTCGTGTTCGGTGATCGAGGTTATTAAACGGCTTAAAAAACTGCTAGTCGACAAATGCTACTATTCAGTGAAAGAATTATTTGATGATGACCTTCAAATATTTGCATCTTTTCCATATTCGTTTTATGTTTTTGTGGATCTTATTGACATTATCAATGAATTTATTTTGACATTTGTAATGAATTCTTTTGGTATTTGTAATGAAAGTATTTTTGAAATTTATAATGAATTAATTGTGACATTTGTAATAAATTTATTTTGACATTTATAATTTATTTATTTTGAAAATTATAATGAATTTATTTTGACATTTAATGAATTTATGACATTACTATTTTTATCTACTATGTTAGTGACATTTGCATTTCATTCAATTTGAGTTGTACACTCTTTTTTTTCTAAATATAACTTTGTTCTCTTAAAATTGTACTTCTACTAAGAACTAAAATTCAAAATCCTACATCGCAGTATTAGAGTTCTCCGCGTGATTAGTAGACGGAAATAACACCCGCCAGGTCGGAGGTTCCTCCCATTTCAATAGAGGTTTTCGGGACTTTACAATCTATGCAGCAAACCACCAAAGTCTCTGGAAAAACTGATGCGATTATGGTAATTTCCTTCATTGACACAACGCTATCGTACTACACTTTCGTTAGGCATCATGCGCATAAACTTTTTATCTCGAAAAAATGCAAAGTAAGAAAGGCTACGGGAGCGAAGACACAAAAAAAAATTGATTGTCGTTGTTGTGACAACAATTGCTATTCATAATATCTATATCTATCTACTTATTGACACAACCTGCTCGTCATAGACGACTACCGGCCACCGTCAGCGCGGGTTTGCGGGCGGCGAGTCGTGTGTAGCTCGCCGTCGGGAGTCCAGTACCTAAGGATCAAACCCGGGTCGACGGCACTTTGTGTTCCACGAGCGCTTCAAAGAGTTTTCAGTAAAATTTTAGGGGCCTCTGAGGGCCGACGCCTGCCAGGGCTACGGATAGTTCGAATTAGTTACGCAGCTTTCGCAATAAAGGGCAACTGAAACAACACAAGCTCGTCACAACACAGTCCGATCCGATCAATTACATTCATAAACAAATGATGGATCACAAAACTACGGTATTTCCTCGAACGCTCCCACACAAAGGCGATCACACAGATTTACAGACGACTTACTGCTGTCCCGCCCGCGGACACTATTGTCCACCGTCCACGTATCACTTTACGTAACGGATCATTCTGTAATTGGCATTTGTTCAGCATTCACCTTGCCGTAGGGCTTCGCGGGTGTCCGATGCTCCGGCTAGTCGGTTCGCGGCCGCGGGCGCAGCACCATGCTCATACAAATACTGGTGTTCATGTACATTGCCACATGCGTGCTCTTCTATGTGGCACACGTCATCGACTACTACTTCTCAGTTCTGTGAAACTTCCGCCATGATCTCGGACTGAAGTTCAGTTAAACCATGTGGAGGACGGTGAGCGCGTTACTCCATTTCAAAAGGCTCGGTGAGTAATTCTGCACAAAGCGGATTGCCGTCACATGTCAAGTTTAGTAACAGGAGGACTTGATGTAGCGCGCGTCAAACTTTTCACAATGTTGTTTGGATGCGATGGATGCACCGACACAATGCCTTCAGTTTTATTATAAACATTCTCAATATTTATGCCAGCATTCATTCAATGTAACTTCCTTCTTACCATTCTAAACGTCGATCGTTTATGTGAAAATAATGGTGTTATGTACTCGCTATCAACCTTCTTGAGAGGTATTTTCATATACGCTCAGAGGATCCTCTAATACTAACATCAATGCAGAGTTTAATTTCATTATGTTCCACTCTCACTGACGAAGCAAATCATAATAATGGAGTTAGGGAGTGTACGGGAGTGTAGATGTCATGTTCGCCTGCAGTCACCTCGCACGCGACACTCGTAAAAATATTACATTTTCTGCTCTTTTAACTACTTCATAACTTCACGCACTATTTTTAGACTAATCAAATAATTTGCCGGCACGATTCATGCAGTGGTTAAGCAATTAGCTGCTGCGTTGCGTGTTCGATTTCCGTAAGAAATAAATATTTGTATGAACTATGGATAGGTTTTATGCTCTGAGTGTCTTGTGTATGTTTACAGGTTTGTGAATGCAACCACGACACAGGAAATATTCTTAGTGTAGGGGCTACGTTTTTTAAAAAATAAAAGGTTTAAACAGAGTAAACATTCAAAGAACATTAAAACAAATATACGATTTCAATTATAACCCAATATCAAAGCTTTTGTTCAGCCTTGCCTTATTTGTTTCTAAAACTTTCTGCTTGTCAAAGACGAAACGGCGAAAAAGCTGTTGTGTTTAAAAAAACATTTTATACAAATGTTACGCTTTTTAAAAATCAAATTAAGTACTTAATCCCTGATCTTATCTCCCAGTTTTACCTTTGGGACAGTTAAATATCTTAGGTGACTTTTGAGAGAGGAATTAACTAAGTAGCTACGTAATCGTCACAGCTGTGACCAACTTGATTATTTTCCTAAGACAATCAATTCTTCATCATCATCATTTCAGCCGCAAGATGTCCACTGCTGGACGTAGGCCTCCCCCAAGTGTCGCCAAAATGAACTGTCAGAACATGGGATTCCCGCAACCTTTACCAGGTCATCGGTCCACCTACTTAGTGCAAAATAAAGCACCTAACAACAAAGTGGTTTCTACCTTTTAAAACAAAAGAAGAGCGCAAATGAGAAACTGATGAGGAAAACGGTTTAGTTTTTTAAATTGTGTGCGTAGCTCGCCAGCCTTGCTTTGCGTCTGTTTTATTTTCCCAGATAACATACAAAAAATACATTATAACTTTTTCATTATCTCAGAGATACTCGTAGTAAAACGAGTTTTAATAATAGAAAAGTTAAGGATAGGCAGCATATTTGGAACACTGCAGGTAATTTGGAATACTCCGATATTTATGAATGTCAAAGACATGACAACGTTTTTTTTATCATAATCCACTACGCCCATGATATCAATAAGTACTAAAAATATTTTAATATCTCAACGATTTAGACCCCATGAGTCACATCTCACGGGAGCATTACGAATTTGTTGTGCAAGCGTTTTTGAGAATAATCGCTCGTATACTGAAGTACCTACGACTTTTATTTCGATTGAAATATGGATTGCAGAGAATTCATCTGTGCACTAGCACAAATTAAATAAAACCAATAGTTATTGTGGTTTCAAATATAGGTTTGACATTGTCATTCGTTGGCATTTGCCGTATATCTAGAGGAAGTTAGTGAATCTGTGCGAGCGAATTCAAAACTCTCAACGCGAAGACGTTCAGCGGCTTTGAGGATTGCACGTTCGAGTTCAAGGCGAATCTTATCACGTGGTTTAGAGCTTCCCCTTATAAAATTCAACTCGTGCAAGAAATAAAGGAAGCTAACCCAACAAATGGTTAATAGTTTTCTTCTTTAATGCTTGAGCGTTTCACAAATTATGGAAACATCTTCATTTCTGACGAAGCCCACTTTCATATGAATAGTTTTGTCAACAAGCAAAATTGACGATTTTGGAGTGCGGAACAGCCTTCGATGAAAATCAGAAGCTGCTTCATTGAATAATGAATAGCTTCTTTTTTTCTTAATCTCAGTGTACCTGTTATTTTTAATTCAGAAGTTTATGTTCAAATGCTGAAAGAATTTTTGGGTACCAAGCTTCGAGAATTTTATTGATACAATTGTTTCGGGGCCGCGAAGTCGGCATAGACCCGGGTGGAGTTCATAAAAAATACTCTGTGACTACAGTCGAATGGACTAATGAATTAGTATAGGCATAAGTAAGTATGCTATAGGTAAGTACGAATCTACGTTTTGTTTAGTGGACGGTTCAGGGCCCTTACCATGACGTGGTAAATGTCAGCCGTGCTAGAAGGATGGAGATATACACCCTATACATCACTAATTTTTAGGGTACCGTACCTTTATACCGTACCCTTACCCGGATCACTTTGTTGTCCGTCCGTCTGTTTGTCTGTCTTTCTGTCAAGACCCTTTATCTCGCGAACGCGTGAAGGTATCGAGTTGAAATTAAAACCATATACTCAAGTCTGCGGTCCCTTGAAGTTGTGAAAAAATAAAACTTCTAAGTAAACTAAAAAAAAGATACGGCCGTTTATGTCGCAAAACATCGTAAATTTGACACTCCTTAAGAAATTAATAGGTTACTTCCCGTTGACCTGGAACCCTGAAATTTTGCATGAAGCAAGGTCTTATAGCACAAACTAAAAATTTGTAGTTACATCACAAAAAAAAAAACTTTTTTTTGTATTCGGGTAAATCTTCGAGGCTCGATTCGGGAATTGAACTATTAACATAAATTAGTTTGTACAGAAACCACAGTGTGCGAGTCCGACTCGCACTTGCCCAGTTTTTTAATTAGTACAAATACAAAGAGCTTATTAGAAAAGTTCGTTATTATTTAAGTAGTCTTAGTAAATAATATTCATCAGAAAAGTTATTAGCGTTTGTTTATATATCAAAATGTCACTCAATTTAAGGAAATATTGTACCTACAGGCTATTGATTATGAATGAATAAATGACGATCAAAATGGTAAACATTGCGCGTAGAATTTTCTATTAGCATAGTTATGAGTGATTGATTCTATTATGTATTTACTAATTATGACAAATTTCCGTGGACAATTTTAGAATTTCGTTTTTTATTATTTTTGACTACAAAAGTATGATCAGTAACGAGTACGGATAGAGCCCCATTTCTTTTTGTACTAATAAAATAATAGTAGTGTATAGCTCCAACTCTTTAACAGTTCAGTTTAGGTCGTCAATTGGATCGCGTTAAGAGCTCATAGTAGGGCCTCAGTCCGCCCATTCCAAGAACGAGTTTACTAAACCTTGTAATGGTTCATTTATCTTGAATAAGGACAGAACATATAAAAAATGTACGATCAATTCATTTAGCCGCCTGATCGATCGCGGCCATTACTTACCAAGTGGGACTCCATGCAACTGACGTGACAAGAGGAAATTGAATTAATTTAGTTACGAATAGGTCATCATGTTGCCGCGGTTTCATGTTACAAGTGGCTAAGTAGTTGCCGGAAGGGATCAGTTACAGACATAGCCATTTGCATACTGATCGGAATCAAATTATAGGTAAACAAAACCAAGGGCCTGATTTACAACGGCCTTGTTATACATGTGCGCCAGGTTAATGAGAACGGGACAGAATTTGGGTGAGACAGGCAATAAGGAAATGTTGCGGTCATTGACTCTTTAATTGAACCACTAAGGTATTTCCAAAAATAGCAATCTCCAAACTAATCGAAACGAGTCCTATGTGACTCAGTTGTACCGACACCTCCTTACCTTAGTGATGCTGCAGTATGTGGCAAGGAGTGCTGATGAGTGTTTCAGTGTTATTATTGATACGGCAATTTGCCATAATATACGGTAATTTAATTATGTTATTTTAAAAATACGGTATATGGCAGAGTTTCGTTCGGAAGACGTTGATGGCCTACCAGAGCGAGGCAAATTTTCCATCACATCTCGACCGCTTTCGAACGTTTTGTACCACACATAAGCACATATTTTGATACAGTTGACATTGATAGTTAAAACAATAGCATAAACTAATTTTAGTGAATGTAAACTGTATTCACCATTTGGTTAATACAAACCAACAGTACGATTGCAGCTATAGTCGTTAGGTCTACTAATTGCTGATTGGTTGTGCTAACCGTTGCGTTTTATGTGTAAAACAATTGGGATGCCAACGTAATTCCCTATATTCAATTATTCTGGATACACTGGCATTTGTTGTGGCGTAGAACCGATATTTTCTTTGCTATTTACAATATTCAGTAGCCTGTCGCCTCGATGTGTTCGTGTTCCCCAAAGGTGACACTAAATTCTTGTATTCAGGGTTTGCACATAGTAAAAATCGAACATGCCCTTTCGCTCCACCCAATGTGGGAGTAGTAATTTGATGACATGGGAAACTCAAAAAGAAAGAGTTTTATATAGAAACTCTTCTATATAAAACTCTAAAAACCAGAATGAATTATTTCACCACCTCAGAGGTATTTCACTATCAGAACTAACTATCAGGATTAAAGAAAGTAGTTTTGCCTATTAAAAAATAATATCTCTAGATGGCACATATAATTATGTAATTTAAACGAGTATCACCGAGAAAAAGAGTTTAAAATTGAGCTAGTGGGGACCACCTATGAAATATGAATAGATTAAAGATATGAAAATAACTCCTAAAACTTAAATAAATAATACGTTTAAGTCTTAAAGGTCTTGGTAACCAACTTAGTCTAGCTAAGTGTACTTAATACTTACCCAGCCATTATTATACCTTTCAATGCCATCAAAACAACCACATGGGGCTACATAAAATCTCTTAGTCAACAACATTTTGTGTTCTTAAAGACTTACTCGTGACCACAAACTAAGCCAGTTGATAGCTTCTGTCTGCGTGGCTATAAGTCTGTCAGTTCCAGCTGCCTGGCAGGTGGCGAGACCACTATGACAGCAATATTAAATGCTCCGTCAGTTCGTATCCTTTAGGTCTCGAGACCGTACGATTACGAAAGATTTACTGCTCGCCTTTATTACACAGACCAGTAACATTTAACAGCTGTTCTGTTACCTGTTGCCAAGTTATTTGTTACTATATACTTTACACGTAAACAACTCTAATGTCTCAACACCGACTTACGTAATCTTGATCTTTTAGACTTAACAGCAGTAATTGGGTATTTGACTCATTTTTTTTTATTGTTTGTTTCAAAAAGTATCTTTATCCGAAATTCCAAACATAAATAAATTCTCAAATTCGTAGTCAGAAACCTTTCAAATCTGGTGGAAGGGAAAACTTTCAAATAATAGCGTATAGATGCAAGTACTGTAATTTGACGTCACCGCCATGGAACTTCATGGTGTGCTCAAAAGAGATGGCGAGATGCTCCCCCATCACGCATTCACCATCAGCAATTAGCTTTCCAAATATTAATATAAGGAAGAGCGGGGTTTCTCAAACCAATATTTGGAATGCTAATTGCGGTTACATTTAATAACCAATTTATATGCTGTTTTTAGAAAAAGATTTCTTTTTAGTGTTATTTGTTGTTTATTATAAAATATTGAACAAAAATAAGCCCAGGCAAATACCTTCAACTACTAACTATATTACATACTTACAATTACTAAGATTTGGATACTTCAGAATACTTCAGAATCCCTTCAAGCGCTAACTTTACAGCTCCCCTAGCCAAGTTGCGATCGTTTCGTTTGCGTCGAACGCCTCGAGTAGGCCACGCCTCCGATTCCTTTGTTTTGACGTCATCTCAACAATCAGTCACGTGGTCGTAAATCTAAACGATCGTAACTTGGCTAGAGGGACAGGATACTTTAAAATAAATGTAACTGGATTAAACTCGTCATTCAATCGCTTAATGTTATCGATCTGTTGTAAATTATAGAAGCTAGATCGATAGATTAGGTACACATTCAAGTAGTGATATACCAAGATAAAATTATTGACACAATTAATAACACAGTTCTCACGGGAATAGCCATCAGTCGGATTATCAGATGTGAATTTATGATGGATAGAAAGCAAATAATAATATTATGTATATATTAATATTCCACAACTTTCACACAACGCCATTTAGTCCCAAACTAGCAGAACTTGGGCCTGTCAAAATCCGCAGCTGTCTACGCCAGGCAGACCAGAAATACAACTAGACAAGTTAAGTTGTTTCGATCTCGTAACCGTATACACATGCGGTACCTAATGTTTACACCGCGTCGTGATCCAGGATTAAGGAGTAGACAGGCGAGTGAGAGGTCTTAAATCCGACCCTCATCTATTGTGTTATCGGTGTGAGTTCTCTCCTAACACAATTGTATGTTCAGATAGACAGAATCCTATTTATTATGTACTTATATATGTACCAGATAATATAGATAAAGGAAGGATTATATTGATGGCAGAAACAAGGTTGGCTTGATCCCAAAAAACCGCCCTGAGGTTTAATATTCCTGCTTTGTTATGAATTATATTATTCCTTATCGTGTGTCACTGAATCTGAGAATTATAGGTTGTCTCTGAGCAGGTCAAGTTGGACTGCTCACATTCCCATTAACTTAGGATAGTAAATAATTATGCCAAAGATCACGTTCAGATGAAATGAATGTACATATACCCTATTCAGGGAGCCGTGAGATTAAAAGGTAAACAAACCATAAAAAGGGTTGCTTAAAAACATGAGTGAACCTGGACCAAGCAACGCTTTCACTTTTTCTTCGCCGAAGAAAAATCGTGCAAAGTAAACGCCAATGCATTCAACATCAACAGAAAAGGAACCTTTTTATTAATGTATTCAAACACGTTGAAGACACGTACCTACATTGTTTTTATTGTTTATATTTTGTCTAAAGCCCAGATGAATGGGGTTTAGGTACTTTTTTGATACTAGTTACGTTTTCTGTCTAGTATATTAAGAAATGAGGTGCTAGACTCTGATGTGGACAGTAATACTTAATCTCTAAAGTCAAGCGATTTTGGGAAGCGATGCTTCAACAAACAAAACCATGGCTACGCAACTAATGGTAAAAGTTTTGCTTTGTAAATTCTAAACAAATCAGAACCAATCACTTTACTACAGACGTCCAATCCTCTTGAACAGACTGTCTGTTAATTCCATTACGATTAGCAATCGCTCCGTCTGTCATTGGATCAATCGCTGTTCTAATGAGATAATGATGGCCAGGCTTGCGTCTTAACCTTGTGAAGCCCCGCGATCGATCGCGCACTTGACTCCAAGACTCCACCGAGCTGTCTCGACGTCGAGCTGTTTCGGCAGCTTAGAATGGAGACTAAAATTAACAACTTAGTCAGGTAAAGAAGCCTTGCAGTTTATGTTGAGTCAAATATTTTTAGTCAAGGGAAAATTACTGACGATGACGCTAGTGGCTGAATGTTGGTGATACACGTGTCAACGTGCCTGGTAAAAGATTAAATGAATGATCGTGTTAATCACTAAATGGGACAAAAATCAACGATTGCATCTCTGCTTATCATCAGGTCGGATCACAGGTTTAAGTAGTTAACTAAACGTAAATAATCTAATTATGTCTTTTTATTTAAAAAATCGTATAAAAGACGTACAAAGATTATTTAAATTTAGATAATTACCAAACATCGGTATAGGTAAATAACAAATTGTAAACATTTTTAGATAAAACTTTTAGGCAATTTTTAGACAACTTTTAGATAAAAGACATGTCAAGATTGTTTACATTTTAGTTAATTACCTAAACAGATGGAGTATAGTTAAATTACAGTAAAGAACATCTGGTATACTATATGTAGGTTTCCCATTAAAGATACAAACTAAACAATATATTTTTATCATTCTCTATGAAAATTATACGTCAGTATTCATTTGATATTGTAATTCTTAGGACGATTAGGATATTTTATTCAGTCGGTAGCCGGCCCTTGTAGGTTTAAAATACTCAACAAGTGAACAGGTCATTATATTGGAAAAGACAACACTGTTTTATTATAATACTAGCTTCTGCCAGCGGCGTCGCCCGCGTGTAAGTAGGGAATTGTATAAAATAATCGAAAAAAAAAATTATATGTGCGGTTGGTGGTGGCCCCATTTGAGCGTGAAGGAGTAAGTGTACGGGCAGGAAACTTGCGGTGGCAGCAGTAAGGCGACGACGATATATTCAAAAAAAAGCATTGCTTTTGCACGTTATATCGATTCTATCGATTATATTGTACGAAACGACCGCACACCCATGCATACAAACTTTCGCCTTTATAATATAAGTATTTTTTTAGATGGAAAATTATTAAAAAAACTCCTACCACTCTGGGCAAAGCAAGTGGGTCCGTCAGATTTTTACTGACTGAAAGTACTGAAACCCACCTGGGTTACGTTCAGTAGCCATTTACGATCCAGGGTCGCAGTAACTTTTTCCAACAACTCCGCAGGCCTGGCAGGCATCGGCCTTAGCAGGCCTCATCAATTTCCCTGACGTCCCTCTGAAGCGCGCGTGGAATACGACACGCTTTCGACCCGAGCTTTGTTGTTATCCGCCGTCCACAAGCGTACGCCTACGATGGCCGGGAATCACCCTCTCCTGCGGTTTGACTGGCCTGTTGGTCTAGTGGTTAGTGGCCCTGACTGCTATGCCGGAGGTCGTGGGTTCGATTCCCACACAGCACAAATGTTTGTGTGATGAGCACGATCATTTGTTCTGTGTCTGGGTGTAATTTATCTATATATGTATGTATTTAGATATATATAAGTATGTTTGTCAGTTGTCTAGTACCCATAACACAAGCTCTGCTTAGCTTCTAGTTTCTTGGGACTAGACGGCGTTGTGTGATAGTTGTGTGAATATTATTTATATATTTATTATTTTATATTATATAATATTAGTACGATATATCACCGCGACACACTTGTACATTCACTATTCTAAATATAACTACAATATAGAAATAGCTTTGTTTATCATTATCTAATCAAATCAGACTTGAGTCCTAATTCTAGTTCGTTGTACTACTTCTACCTATCAAATGAATGGAAATTAATTTACATTGTTAATAATTAATCTACGACTGGGCTACACACCATTCATCACTACACTAAACTGGTTTATGATTAAAAGCTTTTAAATTATTGATGCCACTCTGTTTATTTATAGCTCAAGTATTTTTGTTGAAGGTATTCCACAGATCGCATGCTTCAATTTCTTACCGTCACTTTGCATATTGCCATTTTAGAAAAGGTGGTAACCATTCGTCCTATCCTTGCTCTCATTTTTAGGGTTCCATACCCATAGGGTAAAACGGGACCCTATTACTAAGACTTCGCTGTCCGTCTGTCACCAGGCTGTATCTCATGAACCGTGATAGTTAGACTGTTGAAATTTTTACAGATGATTTTTTTCTGTTGCCGCTATTACAACAAATACTGGGTTTCCATACAACAAACGTGATTTTTTTGCCGTTTTTTGCTAAGGACGGTACGGAACCCTTCGTGCGCGAGTCCAACTCGCACTTGGCCAATTTTTTGTCTCGCATTTGAGTTGGCAAACAGAGTTGTGTGTTGTGACCTACAATTCGGATGCGATCCAGGAGTCTAATGTAAATACTTAGATGCCATGCATATAATAAGCACATTATGAGTAGAATCCGATGGATGCGAGACGCACAGGACTGTTCGTTGTGGCTACATGTGACACTTGGGGGAGGCCTATGTCCAACAGTGGACGTCTTTCGACTGAAATCATGATGATGGTGAGTAGGTACCGATTTGACTGTACAAACATAAGCGACTACAGCGGCCATTTTTCATTTTCCCAGGTTTTTCATGAACGCGATGAAACTTTGTACAAGCTTATACAAAAACAACCCTGAATGACTATACTTCTACAGCAAATGCGAAAAACTAAAGCAAAAGAGTGTAACACTCGATACAATAGAATTGAAGCGCAGCTTGTCCTCCATTCAGCCACGGATTACGTCAGGCTTACTGCTGAATTGAAGATAATCAACTGGACAAGAGTGTTAACAGGACAGCGACCGAGGAGCAATGATAAAATAAATGGGCCGATCTTAATTTACTTCCACTTCGATAACATAATTGGATCGGCAATTAGATAAGGGTAATTTAAATTGATAATAAACTTGTTATAGGTAATATAATATAATCAGACAAATTAGTTATCGAAGCGTTTTGTGTTGTGGGCGGAATACTGAAAGGACCTTTCGGGTGCGTTTCCACTTCCCAGCTCCGCTGCCTGGGCGAGCGGAGCGAAGAATAATAGTGAAAAGTGGCAATAAGTGTTTCCCTTGAAGTAGAACGGGGCACCCGACTCCGTTCTGACCGGCTTGAGGCCGCTAGTTCATTTATTTTCAAAAAGTCGGCTCAGCTCCACTCCGCTCCATTTACACTGTTTCCACTGGTGTGGAGTGGAAACGAGCACTGTAATTGGCCGATTCACGGCTCGCTCCTCTCCACTCCGTCTAGCTCCACGTCAGAGGAAACGCACCCTTTGGGACTGGTTCTGATAGCTAAACAATCTGCTTGAGTTTTTGGCGGAATTTTTTCAAGTGAAATTCGGTGGCTGTTTTAATTACTCGCAAATTGATTCCTAGTGGATATTGAGATCTAAAATTGGTGTAGTTTTGTATCTCAAGTGTGCGTAACTGGAAAATATTGGGAATAATTAAAACAGGCGCGATTTTAGTAAAATGGAGCTGAGAATTATTGTAATATTGACTAGCCGATAAATTTGCTGCCAAATACTACAAAAACATTAGAATGTGGTACAACCGCGTTCTAATGGAACTCAAGGTAACTTAAAGTAACTGAAAACTTAATACTTTCCAAACTTAACACAGACTATAACACAAACCGCGCTAAGCAAAAAAATATATATATATATATATAAAAGCAATCTGTTTTTCAAAACAATTCATAGTTTTTATTTGTCCTCGTTTGTACCGCTAGAACAATAAAGCAGAACTAGTAGATATTGCTTCTACTGCTTATATAAAAGTGAATCATGTCCTTTGAACGCGCGAGCGCACTTTTATGGGGCCACTACCGCAAGACTATTGCTACGCTACTTGGCTACGGCTGGCTACGGGCTACGCGCTACGAGCGGGCTCGGTGCTACGAGTTACGGACTACGACTAGCGATGCAACGATATATCTAATTTTCAATAATATCGATAATATCGACCCTAAAATATCGATATGTTAGCATTGCCGATACTATATATATTATCCTAACGAAATTAATTTAATATATCGATATTCATAATGTGAAAACAATAAAAAAAAATACGCAACCAAGCATTGGTAATTTGAAACATGGCAACATTGGTTTCATGATAGATTCTGATTCATGGTTTCTTGTCTATGGTAGGTAATTGAATTTTTTGTTCGTTCACTTCAAAGTAGTTTGTTTTACATAAAATAGATGATTATAGCAGTATTTTTAATTGATCTATGATTTATTTAAAATACAAATTATTCCTCAGTTAAAAATGTTTTTTTTACTTAACTCTGAACAACTATTTGAAAATTATGAAATTATCGATAACATCGCGTTGCAACTGTAGATATTATCGATTATCGATATTTTCAAGCTTTCGATACACATATTGATATTTAATATTTTCATCTACGTGCAACCCTAACTACGACCGGTAATTTTCCCCACCATTAGACACAGACCGTAGTTGGAAGTTTGTTTTCTTACAAATTCCAACAAAAGAATAGATGAGTTTGTAAATACTAGTTGACATCGACTATTGGTCTTCCTGATTGGGAGGCCGTTACTGTAAATACTATTTGATTACTTGTAAAAGTTTCCCTTACAATTAATACTTTTGTTTTAGTTGATCACGAAATTCGGTGTGCCGAGGAGACTCATATACCTAACGTTCACTTTATTATTATTATTGTGTTTTTTTTAAACATCGTGAGGAATCCGGCATGTCCTAGAACCACAAATTCGAAGACACATGACTGTGACATCCACAAACACGCACTGGGACCGCGTGGTGGATTATGACCCATTCCCTCTTCTAGATAAGAGGCTTGAGTCCCAGCAGTGGGAACATTATTAGACTGATTATGATTATGCTTATTGTGCTTTTGAGTACAATATTGACCGGTCTACACACCTATTAATATTGTAATAAGGATTTTATTTTAAGAGTATCTTCGATGTTTCTTGCCGGTTCTTCTCCATAGGAAACGATCAATTGGAACCGAGCACTAGGTTCTGATGTTGTGTAAATAAATTAAAAAAATATTCTTAATTTGAATTCTAGGGCCTTAAATTAAATTCGGGAAACTACTAAACCTATGACATTCAGTGATAGTGTGCTCCCTAATAGTCTCTCTGAATTTCCATAACTGAATCAGACAGACCAGAATTCGTCTTACAAAGGATGTGACGGAAACGGATGGTCATGTATAATGCTTCTGCCCATAGTGACCTCCTTTGTACGGAAAGGGAGGAAACGAACTATCAAAGCCGTGCATTAGCTTCAGACATTTTATAAGTACCCATGTAAGCTTATGAGAAATACATAAAAGTAGAATTGAAAAAAAGGCTGATATTATTTTAGAAATTTAGCTATGATTTCTTTAAAGATGATCGTTGATTTCCATAAGCAGAAGCGATATCTAAATATATAAAAAGGAGAAACTGACTGACTGACATATCAACGCACAGCCGAAACTACTGGGACTAAGACCGTGAAATTTTGCACAAGGTTTCCTTTTATGACGTAGGTGAGCACTAAGAATTTTCCAAAATTCACCCCCTAAAGGGAATGGGTCCAAAGTTTGTATGGAAAAACCTTCTTACCCGCGGGCGAGGCCACTGGCAAAAGCTAGTCTAAAATATGATCATCAATTTCCGTTACATCCTGTACAAACAAATTTATCGTAACTAGCGACCAGCCCAACTTCGCACAGGCATTAAAAATCTTTGAAATTCTCGACGCTTTTTTCTACTATAATATGCCTTGCAATAAAGCTTCCTCATGAAACACTCTGTCAATTGGTCTACACTGCACAAAAATCCATTTGGTAGTTTTTGATTTTATTGCGTTCATACAAACAAATAGACACGGAAGAATTGAAACAAAACGCTTTTGGACAAGCGTTTTGTTTCAACGCAACAGCTTCAAACAGATGAACAAACCCGTTTTAACCTTTTACGTACGGAATCCTAAAAATGCAATCTAGTAGAGCGTCAATGCCGTTGCTTGCTCGACAGGCACTCAAATCACGTCTGAACTAATGGTATTATGGGATTATGATTGAAGTACAGCTTACGTCACGTCGGTACGTCCTACTCCTACGAGCTCCAGAATTGTGGCGACTAATAGTGTTGTGATTGATCACTCCATCAGGGCCTTTCGGGATGCATTACCGCCACGGTTCCACGTGTAACAAAATACCTACTTAAGTATGGTCTGGTATATCCAGAATTCCGGACGGAACTAATATTGTCAAGACTTGTAATTATGATACCCGAGATGAATCAAGGTACATTTGGTTGTTTTATTTATTTATAAATTTATTTTAGACTAGGTTGTCCATAGAGTAAAGAATAATACAATGAAAAGACACACAAATAAAAAATTATAATAACTATCCGGTCTATCTCCGAAGTTCTTCTTCATACTTCACCAAATTTAAATGGGACCACATGGCAGAAAACAAAAAAAAATTGAATCTTTAAAATCGGTAAACCATTTGACGCCGATAACGCTGAAAAAGATACAAAAAAACAGGCGGCCTGCGAATCCTCCTCCTTTTTTGGAAATCGGTTAAAAACACCACGTTATTCTTTCATCCTCTCCCTTGGCTTTTCCCAAATAGCTTTAAAAAAACTCTTTAAAAAAAATAATTTATTTTTACAGTGTTTTCATAATCCTCTCGACCGAATTTCGGTCACGGTGGCCAATCTCAACGGAAATTAGCCAAGTACGCAGGAGATATTAAATTATACTCATTTATTATTATACCGGCCGTCTGACAGAACCAGGAAAGAGCAGGCTCTGGACCAACGGCTTCACGTGCTTCTCGAGGAACAGATGTGTTACATCACCAACTTCAAAATACTAGCAACGGGTAACAAATAAATACCTAAATTGTTCTGGCGAAAATAGTACCATCGTACTGATCTGATGACGAAGCTGGAAGCAGTAGCGTAGCTAGATGACCCAGGAAAAAACACCGGGGCTCCTATTTTTTATGCGGAAAATCATAAAAAAACTTCTGTTGCTCTGGAACGAGATGGAGTGTCAGAATTTTACTTACCACAACGTCATACCATAATTAGTGTTGCAACGTGGTTGCAACCTATTTTATTTTAATTTTGAACGTAGGAGAATTTTATCCTAGTTTAATATGAGGTTTGTAAATCAGATTTGGGGCCCGCCGACCTTGGGAGCCCCGAGGCACTACCCCACCTAGCCCTTTGGTAGCTACGCCAGTGGCCTGGAAGGTACCTACTTACCTTACCCGGACACAGGTACTCCGTGATAAAACAAACCCAATGTACCCTAGTCATATTTTTACTTATTGATATTGCCATGAAACGTAGGTACTCTGGCTATAAGTGATTTTAATGGTTTCTATTCTATAGGTAGTTAAAGGTTGACTCTACCTTACTATAGAAACTTCATATTAATTAGGTTTAACGGAGGGATACAACAATTATGAAGTATGAAATAAAAAAAAAACAAAAAACACAACCGACTTCTTTTGTTTTTTTGTAAAAAAAAAGTATTTTGAATATTTCGAAACATACTCGTAGCTTGTATTATTCACAATAGTTACTCTGGTGTATGAAAGCCGGCCATGTCGCTTAGAACTAACTTTCAACCTGAAAAATTCGGAAACCGTCGGGTGAAAACCGACTGCACCCTGAAACTGACTGAAACCTGACTGCATGGCTTATCTGCTACCTAATAAACAACAATCCAGCCAGCTGAAGATATAGCTGTAATGGTACCCCAGGGAGGCTGCACTGATGGTGCGTACTAGCGCCTCAGGTTTCAACAGACGAATGTATTCAGAATGATAAAGTAGCATTACAAGCATGGATAATCCTAGGAAAACTTTTTTCAGTAAGGAATTGAAAACTTTTTAATTCCTTTGTAAACGAACTAATAGATAGATTGATTTATGTATTTGCGTAGAATGTAGGTAATTAATACAATTTGTTACAATGTTACAATATTTTGGAATCCACATTCTGCCTCATGGCATGCAAAATTTACTAACTTATAACTAGGTACTACAATAATTCTATTTATTTAAAGCTTTATCATTTAAGAAATCCGATACAGAGTAATACATTTTTTTACTTGTATTTCTTTAAGGCACTTTTTAAATTTTACTAATGGTTGCTCTTTAATCATTTTTGGTACATGGTTATAAATAATAGGAGTTATACACATTTCACATAACACTCTTTCTTAATAATGCGGTTTTATATCCGCCTGTGCATAACTTGTCTTCGTATTGCGTTCTTAAGCTTGTAGTCCTGTTTCTAGTATTTTGTTTTTAAGTTGGAAATAAGTAATCTTTTGTTTTAACAAAAAATGGCTATTTCTAATACATATATACAGGCAAGAAAATGTTAAAAGATTGTGTTTTTTGAAAACAGTTATGCAGCTGTCGGTCACTTTCAGATTAAAAATAGATCTAATGCAGCGTTTTTGCACCTTAAAAATATTTTCTCTCTCTCTACAGTTGCCCCAGAATATTATACCAAACCTCAATATAGAAACAACTAAGTAGACTGTGATATGCTATCAATACTGTATGAACGTTAACTTTCTTTGATAGACTAAATAATGCATACGCAGCTGAAGTCTTTGCATATGTCATCTGCTTGAGTTTTCGATGTCAGTTGGCAACATAATAACCCCAGGGTAGCGCCACCGCTGCCACACATTTCTACCGCCAAACAGAGTTGATTTAGGTTATGGAATCCAATGCAGTTCCAGGTAGTCGCAGGTAGATTCAGTGTACGAGAGGCATTTCAGCTTTGTCTCTGGGATAGCAATGCGAAGTCCTGAAACTAGGTGTGGTTGAAAAATTACCATCAGATGGGTCTTGACTATTTTTTTTTTTTTTTGTTTGCTTTTTTTCTCATTAAGAAGCCTACAAAAAAAAAACAAGTTGAAACTTCATAGTGCTTTCATTAACTTTGAATTTAAAACACATTTCGCTCGTAGACAAGTTGGTCAAACGTTTATTTCCTTCTGCTTGCTTGTTCGGGATTTATGTCACGCCCGCACCAGATATTATGCGAAGCTCTGGTAATATTTGTTTTCATTACTTCCCTCAGTTTTGATGAGGTTCCAAGCGCAAACTGTAAAACTAGAGAGACTGCAATGACGTCACGTGTTATGTTTTCATTTTAAAACCAGCATGAACTTAAAATATTACTCTGTAGCATATGCACTAATTCGACTTAAGTATGCTGATTAATCTCTGCACCATGCTCTAAAAAACTACAAATTTGGTATACTATGATATAATTACATGCTAAACAAAATAAGTAGGTTTTTTTTCGGGTGGGAAAATCATCTAATGACATCCCCCACTCTTGGGCGGTGCGGGAGATAGTGTCAGACTTTTACTGACTAAAAACCCACTCCTGTTCCTTCTTTGCCACCTTTTCCAGGGCCCCGGGGATCACTTTCGCATCACCCATGACCCCAGTAACCTTCGACCCTGCTGGGCCCCTACGGTTCCTGACATCTCCTTGAGGCGCGCGTGGAACACGGAAGCGACGTCGATGACTTGGGCTTGGTCCGGACGGTTACCGGACGATCGGACGGCGAGCTACCCATTGTTCGCCATCCGCAAGCCCGCGCATACGGTGGGTGGAAATCGGTATCGGAATCCCGGCGGCTGGGGCGCGAGGGCCGTTGCCTCGCGCGTGCGTTTGCGGCCTCATCCTTTGCTAGTATTAGGTACTACTTCGCAAAAGGAGGCGAGCAAGCCCACGGTGGTAGGCCAGCAAGGAGACTCGCTGCTTCGCGGGAACCCGTGCGGTATCCCCGCACCATCCCGGATGGCCATGACCCTCTGGCTTGCGTTCAGCTTGGCCGCCGGTCGCTTTCGTAGCAAAGGCGCCCATACCGGCGCTCTATAAAGGGCTATGGACCGAACGATTCCTGCATAGAGCCTCCAGCAGGAGAGAAATAAGTAGGTACTAGCGAGATAAAAAGAGGAGCCGATGGACTCATTGGGCATTAAAATACTGATCAGTATTTTAATGCCCAAATCGCTGTCAATGGGACAAATGTTCAAAATATTAACAGCATTAACACGTTGAACGGCAATGTTGATTCTTTGTTGGATAAAAGGCGCTCGCCTTACGTGACTAGACGTGAAGAGAAAGCTAGTTATACTTGCTGTTTTAATTTCATGATTTCCCTCGGCCCTAGTAATACCCAAAAAGGCACATTTACACCGTTTTATACACCTGCAGTAGCCCTCTTCCCTTCGTTACGTATCAAGCCATGGGTTTTAAAACAGCTGTCACCCAGGTGGTGACGAAAAACCGGTGGATGACGACATTAACCTTAAGCTCCACACACGTTCTTAGACAGACCAAAACATGCGTCGAAACACAAAACCCTTAACATATTACATACATCGCATTTACTACGTTATCAGTAACTTACCAACCTCGAGAAGGTAAATATCTAAGTAGGTACATAAGTAATGTTTATAGCAATATAAGGTAAAAGCTCAGTCTTGTAACACGGCGACGCAGTACGTATAAATGAACTCATTACTTATTAATAAACACGCTTCGAACCCGTTAAATCTGTTATTATGTAGGTACCTTTTGTACCTATATCATGTGGAATTCCTTATGGATGTCCAGTGGCGCATGGATTGGTCAGACTCTTACTGGCTAAATCCACATGAAGTTATGTGCGCACGCGCAGCCATCTCGGGACTGTGACTATTCAGGTAAAAAACTGTCATAACAAAGGGAATTGTGATCTTGAGTGACTTATGCAATGAGGTAAGCTAGGAAAAAGATAACCAGTTAAATTCAGTGGGTTTCACTACAACTTATCAAAATAAATTTCCATTAAAATCGACAGATTTCCATTGGTTCTTTTTATTAATAATAATAATAAGACGGTTTTATGCCTGGTCGGGGTACAGCGGATGCCATTTTTGCTATACGCCAACTGTGCGAGAAATACAGAGGTGCGCATAAAAACTTGCACATGGTATTCGTTGACCTTGAAAAGGCATATGACCGGGTACCTCGTGAGGTTCTGTGGTGGGCCCTTGAGGAGAAAGGTGTGCCTGGGAAGTATGTACAGTTGATCCGAGCGATGTACAGTCGATGCAGTACCCAAGTCCGGTCTACAGTGGGCACCACTGGCAGCTTCAATGTGGCTGTCGGCGCTCAGCCCTTACCTCTTCCTGATGATAATGGACGCTCTGACGTCGGACATTCAGGAAGAGGCTCCCTGGTGTATGCTGTTTGCGAATGACATTGTGTTGGTTGCCGAGAGTGGCCTAGAGGTCCAGAACAGATTGGAGGTGTGGTGGCACAGACTGGAGAGTGTTGGCCTGAAATTGAGTAGAACCAAAACGGAATACTTGTTCTGCGATTTCGGCGGTCTCTCCAATCCAGTGCCTTTAGCTCTCGCTGGAACGCCCATACCGATCTGCTCCGACTTTCGGTACCTCGGGTCACTCGTCCAAGGGGATGGTGAGGTAGACCGGGATGTAACACATCGGATCAACGCAGGATGTATGAAATGGCGACAGGTCACGGGAACAACTTGTGACCCACGGATGCCCCTCAAGTTGAAGGGTAAAATCTACAAGTCCGTGATAAGACCTGTCATACTGTATGGATCAGAATGTTGGGCTGTGAAAAAGACGGATGAAAAAAGATTGCACGTAGCGGAGATGAGAATGTTAAGATGGATGTGTGGTGTGACGAGAATGGATAAAGTGAGAAATGAGTATATTAGGGGAAGTTTCAAAGTGGCACCAGTGACTGAAAAATTGAAAGGGAATCGTTTGTCTTGGTATGGTCATGTGAAGAGGAGGGATGAAGCGCATGTTACTAAAAGAGTTATGAGTTTACATGTGGATGGATGGAGAGGGAGAAGGAGACCAAAGAAAAGATGGATGGATTGTGTGAAGAGTGATATGAAAGAAAAGGAAGTTAATGATAGCATGACGAGTGACAGGGCAGAATGGAAGAAAAAATCATGTTGCGCCAACCCCAAATAACACGGGACAAGGGCAGGAAGATGATGATGAATAATAAGACATTTTATTATAAAGCACATAGGTATTGATACATACCTTACAGATTAATATAAGAGCGAATACAAATTGTTGTTAGTAAATAAAACTTAGGAATATGTTAGTAACACTTCACACTGCACTATATCCACTTCTTACAGTTCTGTGGCATCTGTCCAATCTGTGGTTGTCCCCGCAAACTTGCTCCGCTCGACTAGGCTCTACTAGGCAGGCAGCCTTAGCCCCGGCTAATGGACACTCTCTGGTAAATACTTTCCTGTATTTTAGGGCGAGAGACCATTAAATAATTCCTCCATTTCTGGGTGAAGTGAGAGGGAGGGTCAGACTTTTCCTGACTAAAACCTAGCTATGTTCCTTCAGTGGCCCTTTGCGTTCTAGGGCCGCAGTAACTCTTTCCAACAAACCCGTAATTCAGTAAATGCTTGGCTACCATTATACTGCGTAATAAAAATGTAAATTATTAATGTATCTCGAATGATAACAGACTTCAATATTATTATAGGTCTGTGTAATTGAAATGATGGTTTGATTTTACTAAAACAGGTAATTTTTCAAAAAGCAAGCAACCTATACCCTATTCAGGGAGCCGTGAGATAAAAGGTAAACAAACCATTTTTATATACTACTAACATAAAGACCACATATACTGCATACATTTTACATAAAATATGACATTTTGTCATCGGGCGGGTTATAATCCGCCATCTTTTTCACTATTGATCAACTTGTTGATACGAGATATTTTCGTTGAAATCTTGTTATTCGTCGAAGAAAAAGCATGCAAAGAAAACGCCAATGCATTCAGCAGAAAAGCAAACTGTTATTAATGTATTCAAACACGTCGAAGAAACTTGGTCAAAGGTACCTACATTGCTTTCTTTGTTTACATTTTGTCTCAAGCCTAGATTAATAGGGTATCTTACTGCTCTAACTGTAATTTATATACTTACTAGCTGACCCGGCGAACTTCGTACCGCCTTAGCATAGCAATGATGCACTACTTTATTTTGGAACAAATGATGCTCGAATTTAATTAAGTAACCACGTTTCCGAACAAACAATGCTCTTTCAATATAGTCTATAACCTTCTCCTAATAATAACAAATACAACAAAAAAAGAATTAGTGAAATCGGTCCAGCCATTCACGCGTGATGCCGTGACCAAGGAAAACGGGTTTTATTTTTATATATATAGATTATATATTTAGTTTGATAGTACTACCTACCTAGTCTATCTAGACTAGATTTTTAGGGTTTCGTACATCAAAAGGAAAAAACGGAACTCTTATAGGTTCACTTTGTTGTCCGTCTGTCTGTCTGTCTGTCAAGACCCTTTATGTCGGGAACGCGTGGAGGTATCGAGTTGAAATTAAAAGCATATACTCAGGTCTGCGGTCCCTTGAGCTGTGAAAAAATCAAACTAGTTAACGAAAAAAAAAGATACGTTTACGTCGCAAAAAACGTATACTATTTCGGCACTCTCAAGGATTCCCTATTCCCTTCAGAGTGTCGAAATATACGTTGACCTAGAATTCTGAAATTTGGCCTAAAGCAAGGTCTCATAGTACAAGTTTATGAAAACATCTGAAAACTGTAAAGTAGTTACGTCACAAAAAAAATATATTGCGATTTGGAAAAATCTTCGTAACTCAAGTTTGTACGGAACCCTCAGTGCGCGAGTCCGACTCGCACTTGCCCGGTTTTTTTTTTTCCAGATTTGGGTACGGTTACGGGTACGTACAATTTTAGATTTTTTAGTTCCTATGTGACGTCATAGATGTCGCCTGCTATAGATTTGACAATTTGGCACCCAACGTGGGCCTGACCGGAAGAAACGATGGTTCTCATCACTTACCCACTAGCATTACAGGCGGTCCCAAGAAAACATATTCCCGGGATAAAAATCATTAATTACACTTTTGCTAAGTTTCGTCCAAATCCTTTTAGCTGTTAAGACGTGAAGAGGTAACAGACAAACAGACAGAGTTACATACGCATTGTTAATATTGAGTATGGGCTGAATGCTGAACGACAAGGCTCTAGGTATACTTATAACCTGGTATGACCCGTACCCCGTACCAAAAACTATATAGGTATTATGGTATTATGCACGGTACACATACACGGTTGGTGTCTCTTTTATCTGTTCAGTTTCGTGGTTGGCGCAGTGGTGGAGCGTTTAGCTGCTACGCTGCGTGTCGCTGATTCGATTTTCCGCACAAAAATAGTTTTGTAAGTGGGTCTGGCTGCTTGTGTACAGTGTTAGGTACGTATTTGAGAACGCACCCACGATACAAGAGTAGTTTCTAATGTGACACTATAAAAAAATATGTGTCGAAAGCGTTTTGTGAAGGTACGAAACTTATCACGCTTGTAGCGGCCACATTTTCAGTCAGAGAAATTATTTATTTATGTAGGTATCACCAGTATGATAACAATGTCACTTGTATCATAAAATGACGTAGATACAACGTCATAGTTTGTTAAATAACCGTCTTCGTCTACAACTCAACGCATTTAAAAAAACACGTGTAAGTTTCCGCACGTGGTGACGTTGGTTGTAGGCATAAGTAGATACTTACCAATTTATTTAGTCATGAGTAGGGTTCATGACTTCACTTCGGAAAACAATCGAAACTGAACTAGATTACAATGAAGTTAATCAAAACTGAATTAGCAACTAATTTGGCAGTTCACTTCGATAATACCCGTTTTTAATAACAGAAATTAATGTTGTATTTTAACGATGGATTCAGCACTAAGAGTTAAATATTTAACAGTGCATCAACCATATTTATACGATAAAAGTGTTAAAATGATAGTAAGTAATTAGTTCATTTACCTCACTGATCTCAGTTATCTTAATTTACTCTTTAATAGTATTACCTCAAAAAAAGAAATGTAAAAGTACATTTTGGAGAAAAAAACGTGATTTTAATTTTAAAAAGGTCGATTGTATTTGAATCTACAAAAATAAAAACTAAATAGCAACACTGAAATATTTTATAGGGCAATTTGATTCTAATATGTCAGCTGTCACAGTAGACAATATAGATGGCAGCACGGTCCTGCTGTCAGTCTACTAGCAACGCTGCAGTATCGATGAACTTGAATATCGATAAAAACTAAAGAACATTTTAAGAAAATAATTAGACATCTGCACTGTAGTCATAGTAGGACTGCCTGGCTCATATTATTATTATTTATGACTAGCTAGTCACTCTGACAGATCGAGTGTGACGTAAACTCGGTAACTATCCCAAGAAAACGTTCTTCCAGCTACATTATGTACCTATATGCAAGAATGATCTACACGAGTGTTAAGTTTCAACCAAA
This sequence comes from Mythimna pallens, assembly GCA_961205895.1. Classification (NCBI taxonomy): domain Eukaryota; kingdom Metazoa; phylum Arthropoda; class Insecta; order Lepidoptera; family Noctuidae; genus Mythimna; species Mythimna pallens. The sequence continues at coordinate 25,604,162 of OY540829.1, forward strand.
TGAAGATTGAAGAGAAGAAAATCCATTAAAGAGTGATTGGTTTAACAAACATCCAAACCTTCAGGCTTACTGTAGAATAATAATGAGATGATTGCCAGTGGTTTAACTGCCAAGTTACTATATTTACGCATTTCATTTTTCACTACTCTTGAATTTTGTTTTTAAGTACAGATAATTTGAATTATACACAAATAACTTAAATATTATAACTGACTGTTTATATTGCCACTCTTGGTATTTCGATACATTCAAGTTTTTTTTCAAATCGCATACAATTTACGTTCTATCAACCAGCATCATGTTTTATGCCCATCACTATTCGTGGGCGGCGAACATGGACAGATCGATCGTCGTACCGAGCGACTCACGTAGCGGCTGTTTATGATGTCAACATGTATTTCAAACACTTTTAATATTTTATTAAAAGAACCAGTGAATGAAGTGATGTTATTGTTTAAAGTTTACTCAACGAAATACGGTTAAAACTTGTGCATCAAACGAATATGTCGATTATTTAAACATCGTTGAACGAAGTTGTTTTTATCCCGTTCTAAGTTTTATTTTCTTCGCGATTCTACGCGGTGATAATGAGTGTCAAATTTAGCGTTTTATTAGTGTTTAAATAGTGTTGATCAGGTGTTTTACATAGCAAGTTGTTTGTAGATTCCCAGAGATGGATTTCAGGGATAGTATTGCGCGTTTTTTCCACGAGCGGAACGTGATGGCGCCGTTCTCCAGGTTCTACCGAGCCATGGTGCTCAAGATAAACCAGCGTAAGTCCCATGAAACATGTCGAACTGCTCCACCCTTAGCTAGCTGTAGCACTTCTTCTATTTTACCATCTAGGATCTGTCACATGTAACATTTAATTAAGTTCACACCTTTCCACGTCAATTACCATTAGTTTCGTGTAGTTTTGAGGTCAGTTTACAGGTCAGGTCTCCTGTGTGGCTATATTTAGCTGGTTACAATAACTGATATAAAAAACATTGATTTTCTTTCAAGTTGCTAATGTGTCAAGGGATGATGTCATCTTTCTTAGGCTGCTAAAAAGAATAACAATGTTTATTGTTTATTACACCTTTGTATGGTGTGCTGCCAAATTTTATGAGTGTATAAACAAACACCTGCTTGCTTATCTTGAAATATAAATAATGTAACACATTTCTTTAGTGTTAGGTTCCTATTTACCTCTTTGTCTAAGAAGAATAATTGTGTAGGAAATTCTGTCAACCATTTCTTTATAGAAGAAATTGCTGGATTAGGTAGGCTCTAGAAAATTACCATCTAGGCGGAAACAAGCAAGAAAGATAACAATACTTATACACACACATGTACAAGGAAGATAACTAATGAATATACTTAATATTTTGGACAAGTACAGGAATGAATTATTATTTATCATTAATAAAAATAAAAATAAAGTGACTACTTAATACAGGAAAAAAAAATTATGAACCTGTTATGCTTATTGGTTGGTCGGCTGGATATCTAAATGGTCCATTATGTCCCAATGCTGAGCATAGATTCCTTCTTTTCCACGCATGTCTTTGTTTTAAGGGCACAGTTAACCAATTAATAGACCACAGTAAAATGTGTAATGATTTTTATATGATACTTAATCACTCCAGTCAGCACCCCAGTACCCTGTCCTTACACTCTCTCTGTGCTCTCTTCCACACAAACTCAGTCTGTGTAGTGTTTGTGGATGCTTGGAAGACTATTTTTTCAGTATGTTTTGGGAATATTTATTATATTCATCATTAGATGACAACTGTTTAACTAGAATTCTTAAACTCATATAAGTGAATGTTAATATGTTCTTATGAGAAATAAAGATTCATTAAACCTAATAGTTGTTTCTGTTAAAATAAACAAATCACTAAGAGAAACCTGTTTGTCTGATCAGTAAGCTGATAGAGTCTCACAGCCTACTTCTCATCTCAGAATAATATGTGATGCCTGTAAGATAAGTCGAAACTAAGAGAGTTCTATACAATAATTGAACCATCAATCACATCTTATTTTAACAATATTCACAATATTATTTGATTTGTTTTCATACCATACAAAAAACAATAGTTTTGCCATACTGTGAATTATGCCTTTATGAGGTGCCGCTACTTATCCAAAAGAGCATTCAAAAAGCAGTGATTCCAAATAACTTGATACTACTTACTTACACCATTATATTGTCATTATTTTAAAGAAACTTCAAACAATTTTATGCTACTAAACTCTAATGTGGGTTTTTTTTGTACTGTGAAAACTCCCACCACATCTGTCTGTATGAACATGATAAACTTAAAACTCATTTTATATGGGGTTGGGGCAACACATTTTTTTCTTCCATTCTGTCCTGTCACCCATCACACTATCACTAACTCCTTTTTCTTTTATATCACTTCTCACACAATCCATCCATCTTTTCTTTGGCCTCCCTCTCCCTCTCCATCCATCCACATGTATACTCTAACTCTTTAAGTAACATGCATTTCATCCCTCCTCTTTAAATGGCCATACCAAGACACACAATTCCCTTTCAAGCCCAACATTCTGTTCCATACAGTATGATAGGCCTTAACACGGACTTTTAGATAGTACCCTTCAACTTGAGGGGCATCCATGGGTCATAACAAATTTTCATGTTGTTTGTACCTATAGACAGAGTAATTCATGAGGAAGGTTTAGGTCATACACCTTTAAATATTAAAAAAAAAACATTTTGACACTGAAATCCAATCATGATGGTGATACCATCATCATCATTGGAAATAAGCGTCAAAATTACGACTGTTCCTGTGCGTCTCGCATCTTTCCAATTCCCACGAACCTCACCAGGTAATCAGTCCACCTTGTAGGAGGCCTTCTAAAGCTGCGTTTACACACGTAAACGCAGCTTTAGAAGGTCTACTCTGAAGTGGCTAACGTACACGTTAGCCACTTCAGAACCTTTCAGCCCCTTTCGCCATCTGTTCTGTGAGCAATGTCCCTGCTCACTGCCACTTAATTTATCATATAGGTAGGTGTTTAGTACATGCATATTTTAGTAGAGAAAAACCAAGAATTTAAAAGATTTCTAACACCTTGTGAAGCTGAGGCGAGTATAAATAGGGAAGTATGAAATAAAGACTTATCTTATATAATCATAAATAATATGATTGCTATGTTTATTATGTTTTGATATTTATTATAAACTTACAGATTGAATATTACTTGTTATCAATACTTGCTTCAGAAGTGTTATTCTTATCAGAAATGACTTGTTAAAGACTATTTATAAGAAGCAAACATTGGCTGATAGTATCACTTGCTATCAGGAAAACAATAAAAAGGATAATGCATGGTGGATTCTTTTTATAATTACTTAATTAAAATATGAATAACATTATGTGATAGTCTACAAAATAACCAGTATTCCATTATTTTTCCTCCATGTTTTTACACTAAAATTATAAAAATAAAAGTTTGTGTATAGCGTCCAGTACACGGTCATGCAGGCGTCAATCAATTCCATCAATCATGAATGATGTTTGAATGACGGAATTTTATTGCCATTAGCTTTCGTCATGCAAACGTCAATCATCGCATTAGACGATAGGCTTTTCGTCAATAAAAAAATTGACTGTGGCAAAACTGACAGCAAAACCTATCGTGTAGTAATTGATAATTAATTATGTGTATGGATGGAGTGGGAGAGGGAGACCAAAGAAAAGATGGATGGATTGTGTGAAGAGTGATATGAAAGAAAAGGAAGTTAGTGATAGCATGACGAGTGACAGGGAAGAATGGAAGAAAAAAAACATGTTGCGCCGACCCCAAATAACATGGGACAAGGGCAGGAAGAAGAGGAGGAGGAGTGCTAGACTGCAATGCATCTACTGCAATATGGTGTGTTAAATAGCCGTTATAATTTGGCTTTAGTATTCTAGTACCTACATATTTTAATAGTAGTGTACGTGGCTATGTCGGCCTTGAAACACCCTGTCTTTGAAGCCCGTATGTCCTTGACCTTACCGCGTAAAGGCGTCATTCCAAGGTGTGATAACAATCAGCTCATGAATAAAAATATTAGTAAACCAAACTGTACCAAACTAAACAATAACAAATAATTCGGGTCAGTAAAAGGAGTGACGCCGTCGCCACACAAAGTTACACGTAATGGACCTCATTTATTATTTAAAGTTCTTTTCATTTTCACGTGACAGTATAGCCCTTAAGTAGGTACACTAAACTAATCATTAAGCTTTGTGAAGTTCTCTTTAGTGCAGAGATAGTGCCGTACTGAGCGATAAACGAGCCTCATACTTATTTAATTGTATACCTAGTTTCTAGGAAAAAAACGTTGACAGTGAAAAAATTGTGATCATCATCATCATTTCAGCCAAAAGACGTCCACTGGTAGACATAGGCCTCCCCCAAGTGTCGCCATAGCGATCAATCCTGTGCGTCAACCCTCAGTGATACTGGGTTAATGTTATTTTAATTTATACGATGCGTGCTTCCCGACGTGCAGGTCGTTGCCGACGTGAGGTGCGTCACCCACTCTACTGGCGAGTGGTGCTCGTCGCCAGCCCTCTCTCGCTTCGAACAAGCGACATCCGTATTCCATCACACTTATATCACATCGTATTCAGTCAACTATTGATATTTAAGTCTATTATGAAAATGTTACGATCAGATGAAACAAGAGCTAATGGACAGTTTGAGGATAATAATGTCAATCTCGTTGAATGATCTGGTAAAATGGAGGATTATAGACTGCTCCAACATCCAGTGGGAGTAGGGTTGAACTTTTATTAGAAGAAATTAGGGGGCATGGCAGTGCCCAGTAGGAATTGAACTAGGTATTTACATGGGTGAGTTTGTACCACAAAGTTGTTGCCTAGTTTTTTACACAATACGTGACTAGCACTAGTATAGACTACACATAGAGTCACACACATAATTATGTGCCTATGTAAATAGTCCAATTCCCGTATGGAGTCTTGGAAGATTTTTCCGAATCGCAAAAACTTTTTGTAACGTAACAAAATTTTTTAGTTTTCAGATTTAAGTATTCCTATACTTGTGCTATAAGACCTTGCTCCATGCCAAATTTCAGGATTCTAGGACAACGGGAAGTACCTACCCTCTGAATTTTGATTCCCTTGAGTGTTGAAATTATACACGTTTTTTGCAACACAAAGGGCCGTATCTTTTGTTTTCGTTAACTTACAAGTTTGATTTTCTCGCAGCTTCAATGAACCGCAGACCTGAGTATATGGTTTTAATTTCAACTCGATACCCTCCACGCGTTCCCGAAATAAAGGGTCTTGACAGACAGACAGACGGACGGACAACAAAGTGATCCCATAAGGGTTCCGCTTTTTCCTTTTAAAGTACGGAACCTTAAAAAGAATATTTTAGCGTCCTCTATTAGTGTTAAAGATAATAGAGTACGCCTACATGATATAGAGTACAATAGGTACCTACTCTGTTTTAGAGTACGTTTGGCAACCCTAAGTGGGAGTGTGGTGCTCCTAACCAGACAATGGCCCACTTACTAGAGTGCCCAAAGTGTACCTACATCTGCACTTTGGGGGACATTTAAAGCTCCACTGACGCCGCGCTATAAACACAGCTTGGGAATAAAAAAAGAAAACCATCGATTCGAAAAGAAGAAGTAGAAGAAGGAATGCAGACCGGTTTGCTTTCCTTTCGACTTAATTTAACTCAGATGCTGAGTTCCCCTTTCATATCGACTCCATTAATCAGACTTTATTTTTGATTCAAATGAACGAAATAATACATTTGCATAACCAACTAGATTCACCTGCGAAAAAATATCAACAACGCCGATACGGGTTCTGTCTGTATTTGTTTTGCAAACGATAACAGAGTGTACCTATTGATATGGTCACGTTTATCTAAACGAAACGTTAATTTATTAGCATTTTCATTTTAATGTCGCTCTCCGCAACCAGCACGTGCCCAGTGCCACAATTAGGTATATTTCGTTATTAACGGGAACAATTAATTAATTTCGTTGCTACGATGCCGATGCTGGCTTTGTAAGTCAAACGGAAGCTTGTGCTAATCATAGACGTTACAATATTTAACATAATCAGGCTTCTTTTCGTACATTTTCATTTTAATCACATTTTGATTGGCAAAAAATTGTGCAAAGCATTATTTCCTAGGATGTCCAGAGGTCAAATCGAGTGGTTTATGTACCAATCATCGTTCTAGCGTAAAAAAACTGACTGCACGTCGCCGTTCCGCCTAGATGCGATGCACTGTTTTCGGAGACTTAATAAATTGACCTTGAAGTCGCCTCTCTGCGATATTTCTACGGTTCAACTTTCCATATAACTAACTCTATACAGCTGTATAGAGTTAGTTATATGGAAAGTTTTCATTGCAAAAACCTAGACACTTCACGTTTTCTCTTTTTAAACTGACCTGATTACGATCAGCAGCGGCATTTTTGTGATATAGACGATTTTAGACGTCTATGACATTTGGACATGAGATCACTCTTCGAGCGAGTGATCTGATGTCCAAATGCACATTTAATCAATTCATAATAAAATTTTATTATTACTTAAGGGATAGACATCAGCGATGACTTGAATGTTTCGAGTGAGACTTACCTACTCGTCTAATTCTGCACAATGACACCACAAATGCATCACATTTATATTGAGCGGCGACCATGCTGCGATCTTTACCTCGTTGTACCATCTGCCACGTTCTGCTATTATTTCAGACATTACCTACCACTGCACATCGGCTGAATAAATTGCTTGAGCGTTATTAAAAATTCTTAACAAAAGTAAACGGGTTCAGTTTTTCGAAAAGATCAAATTAATCTTTTATATACATACTAGCGGTCCCGAATTGAGAACCTGATTACAGTCTAGGTGGCTCTGTCCGGGTCCAATTGTGTTTTCAAACCATCCAGAGCCCAAACCCACTGAAATATGCACACAAAATTTCATACAAATCGGTCAAGCCTCTTAGGTGAAGTTAAATGACAAACACACGTACAGAATATATTGAATATTATATATCACATATTATGCCGAGCAAGCCTTGCCGCAGAGAAACATCAAACCAGCAACTTTCACAAATCTGAGTGAAACTTAAAATGGACGTAGAAATTACACAAATGTCGCACGTTCTGTGGTCCTGGAATAACTTTCTTTTGTGTTGTTATAACGTTCCTAAAGTATTCCATGTTAATTAGAGAAGTTTACGAACTTTCTGTAAAGGCCGTGTGGCTTCAAAAGGGATGTTGTTCTAGCTTAACAGAGGTGAATGCTCTTGAAATTTTCAATATGCGGGATTGTTCAGTTGTAATTTTCGACAGTATAATATTGAAGTTCTCTAAGAAATGTTGAACCTATTGTGTGCTTTAACTTTCAATATTTGACTTGCCTTTTCTCCGCATTTGCTAAACAAATTGCAGTCCTTCTAGCTGTCTAAAAAAAAGTTAGAACTACTAGTAAAACTGACTCCTAAACTTTAAAATTCCATTCAAGAATTTCTTTCTAGATTTAATATTTACTTACACTAATTGCCTTATTTCTGTGCCAAAATTTTCGGGAGACTTGAGTTTTTTCTGTTTGTTTACAGATGAAGATGAGGCGACGACATCGGGCCTGACTGACGGAGCGCCGCTCGAACAGAACAGAATCATCTTCATCAACAGGCCGCAACCAATCAAGTTCCTAAACAATCGAATATCTACCGCTAAATACAGGTACAATAACAATACAGGTATAATACAATAACAATAGCTTCAGACAGCGACTTCACCCGCACGAAAGTAGGTTTATTCATACAAACCTTAAACGGAGGTCCCGTTTAATTCCCTTAGGAGGTGAATTTTGTAAAATCCTCTCTTAGTACTCGCGTACGGTATAAAAAGAAACCTGATGCAAATTTTCAAGCTCCTAGTCCAAGGTTGCGCATTGTCAGTCAGTCAGTTTCTCCTTTTATGTACCTATATACATCTGTTTGAAATTTTGAGCTTAAACATCGCCTACGGTTGCCCGCGAGCTCTGCTATTATAGGTCTGTATACCTAAGAAAGCCCTAAAGGTTGCGAAAACTCACGCATGCCCTCGGTCAAGACCGTCAATGTGGATTCCTCTCTTTAATATCGATGCCAGAGACTTGAATACTCAGCACAGACAAAACATGGGTGGCTGCACAAGTTGTATGGCACCGTTGTGGGACACAGAACATGATATCAAACTCATGGCGGAAAGCATTCCCTTCCGCCATGTTCTATTATAAAGTGGATCGCGGTCACAATATCTGCATTCTAAATAACTATTTGCTTGTGTAATAGAATCCCAGCAACGGGAAACTTGTGTTCAATTTCAAGATTCGAGCGGATTGAATGAATGATCCACCCAAGGGTATGCTAATAATCTTATAGATATTCCGTTAATCGGAGTCGTTGCTATCCGGGTCGAAGGACCATTTTAAACTCTAGGTTATTCAGCTTTAGTATCAGATATAGCTGTATTAGTAGCCAATTTAAATCATCCGGATTTAAACTTCACATGCGATACAAATTTCCAGTTATATGCAACTGAGTCACGATTACGTTTTAACACAAATATTTATAAAGCAAATATAAAGACAAATAGCATTAAATGTTTGATTGGTAGTGTACATTTCCTATGCAATTCGTTTTTATCTTCAATCAATCGAGCCACGAATGACGTATAAGTAAACAACCAGATTCACTTTATAAACCGGTAACGAACGAAACGAATTTCTTTTCATTTTGTGGACCCTGGAGCGATCGGCCATGGTCCGGAGCGAGGAGTGTCAGGCGGTTGCCTCCTTCTGCGAAGATTACTGCTTGCTAGCGACGGAGACGGCCGCATGTCCCAGTCGCCAGGACCCCGATCCCGATTTCCAGCCGCCGTAGGCATGGGTTTGCAGACGACGAGCAATGTCTAATTCATCGTCCGGTCATCCGGTAACCGTTCGGACCGAGCCCGGGTCGTTGCCGGCGCGTAGTGTTCCATGCGCTCCATTTAAGAGATGTCAGCAAACCCGTAGGGGCCAAAGCCTACCGGGGCCATGGGTTGTCCGAAAGGGAACCCCGGGTAATGGGACGAAGGCAAAGAAGGAATATAGGAGTGCGTTTTAGTCAGTAAAAGTCTGACACGCTCTCAAGTCATTGAATGATTTCCCAACTAAAAAAAAATCCGTGAAGGAATTTTTTTAATTTACTAACATGCTGTATTTGTGGCCTCGCTTCTCCATTGGCAGGCCATTCCAGCATCCTCGTAAAATTTGTCAGTCGACAATGAGCGTGCCTAAACACCAGCACATTGTGTACACGGCATTGTTTACGCGCGCATCGCTTGGCTGCCTGCCCATCCACTGTACTCTGATGTCATAGGCGTTAATATATCGCTATTGTCTCCATGGGAACTACTTTGTATTACTATTTGGAACTTCAAGTATTTAGAGCAGTTCTCTGGAGAATCACGATAGGATATTTGTGTTCGTGTTTTTACTTTTTAGTGGCGTCACAATTGAAGCATTTTAGCTTTGTATATCTATCTATTGGAGTGTGGTTTCCGGACTTAGTCCAAGATGGACCATTCTGCATGGGCCATCGCGGCCGTCAATTTAGAGGGCTTTATTCCAGCCAGCCCAACTCTCTCCAGAAACAGACAACAATTTTGTACACAGGATTCTGTTCAGTCTATGTTTACTATGTACCTATAACCCGAGATTGTCTAGCTCTTGTGTGTTAATTGGATGTTTTTGGATCAAATAAATTTATTATTATATTATCAGGCCCTGTGGCTTGTTCAGGACATCTTTAACGGAATTCGGTGAGCCTAGAGGACCGCGTGGTATTTCTGTTATTCTCAGGCACTCAAGGCGCGCTGGTGAGGGTCGCGGGAGTGCGGTGGATGCGAGAAGCACAGGATCGGTCATTGTGGCGACGCTTGGGGGAGGCCTATGTCCAACAGTGGACGTCTTTCGGCTGAAATGATGATGATGATGATAAAGGCGCGCTTGCGCGATTATTTCCTTCATCTCCATGCATTCTTTGCACAGGGGACTGTCCGTGATATTTAACGTATGGAAGTGTTTGTTTAGTGAGCAGTGTCCGGTGATGGTCGCCACCACCAGGCGCCTTTTTCTAATCGCAGAAGGCTTCTGGTTAGAGTTTGTTTAGATGCGGCATGGCATCCTTTGACTGCTTGCATCCTGGTGTCGTGGACCACTAGTTTTGTCCCAGGCATGGTAATTATTGCGATGCTTCTGTTATGGATTCCATAGGAAGTGTTGATCACTTACCTTCACTTGGACCGACTGTTTAATTACCTCCTAGTAACATATGAGCACATGAGTTTTGAGGGTTACTTATTATAATATCTAAACGTATTCTAACTATTTGCGAGATAATTACGTGGCTACAGTCAAAAGACCTAGTCTTAAAATACTAAATAATAGTATAGGTAATTTATAGAATTCACCAACGGTTCATTCAACTACAATTAATTAAACTAAGGTTGATTGAATTAGACGATTTATTCACCTAGTGTTGAATTATCTTTGTTTGAATATATATATCGAAGTAAGTACAGAGTATCGAATGTCCTAAATATCGTTACTTATTTATTAAGTCATGTAATGGTGCATAGTCCAATAGCGAGAGAGCCAAGGATAACGAGGGCTTTGGTCGCTCACTTCGCTCACACGCTCTAGATCCCGTCATCCCCTACGAACCTAACCTATCCATGTTGAGCTGCCCTAAAATTCCGAGCTCGCTACTCGCTTTGAAATTGGCACAAGAAAAGCAATGCATGTTCAGCAGTGGGTTATGGTTGATCAGTAGAACTACGTCTATGATTGACTTTTACGTATCGCATACTTTACTACAGTGTGACTTTGAAACTTCATAAAAGGAAGTGAGTCAGCATGACAGCAGCGCGTGGCAATGAATGTGTTGCTGCTAATTAAATGTTCCCTTATTTGTATGACGGGACGTGAACGTCTTCGCTATTTTTCCGCAGTACCCACTCCAGACATGCTGAGATTCTTGAAAAGAAAAAGAAACTTGGCAAGTTATCGCATAATCGAAGAGTAAAGTTCCTTATCAATTCTATGGAGTTCTTATACATAACACGGTCGTTGAATACATTGTCTCGTTAAGGGTTAGTACGTGTCTGTCCTTGTTCGTGACTGTGACATGTCACCCGCGCCGCGTAGAGCACCTGTGCGGGAGTGTGGCGTGACGATGTGACGTGTCGGCGAAACAACACCCGGCTCGCTAACACTTGCTCTGAGCACATTATCCAATCAATTTCTTATACTTCCACGTGCATGTATACTCGTGTATGGAACATTATTGCTTGTTACTTTTTTTTATTTTTTTTATTAATGATAGGCTCGCGTTTGACCACCATCTCACCCGATGGCAAGCGATGATGTGGTCGACGATGGAGCACGCTTACTCAACTAGCAGCTGCCAGGCTTCACGCATGTGAACATACTCCTGTGATGAAAAGTATTCTTGGTGCTAGTCCAGGACATGGTCTATACGTGTGCCAAGTTTCATTGAAACCCGTTCAGCCGTTCGAGCGTGCACAAGTAACAAACATACACTCACAAACTTTATAATATACTAGCTTCTGCCAACGGCTTCGCCCGTGTAAAAGTAAGTTTCTCCATACAAACTTCCAACCCTTGTTTTACCCCCTCAGGGGTGGAATTTCGTAAAGTCAGTTCTTAGCGGATGTCTACAGCTACACCCTACAAGGAACCTACTGCCAAATTTTAAGTTTGTAGATGTTATAGTTTCTGAGATTTCATGATTAATCAGTGAGTGGTATTTCGTTTTTATATATGCATATAAATTAGTGTGATAATTGTGTTCACAGAGACACAAGAAACTTCCTATTTCTAAAAATAAATTTTTCAGCAGACTTGCGAAAGGAGAAGTGAAATTGAAAATGTAGGCAATAGTTTATAAAAAAGGAAAATAGATTACGTAAACTTTCTTTTATTGTACCAAACATATAATCGTAAGATTTTTTTGCACCAGTCTTGAAATAGTTTCTCTTCATTCTCATGGTCGTCTTTTTTCGCTGTTCTTTAAATAAACCTGATATATATATAATTTATTTATACAATATCATCAAAGGATAACAAGTGGGTGGATAGATGAGCAATAGAGCATGGTTATGAGATCGAACATAAATAGTACGAGCGCAAGTGTGCTAGATAAAAATGAGTACAATAATCTGCATTAATATGTATATGACTGCTAGCGCCTTCGCCCACTTATAAATAGGTTTATCCATACGAAATTTGGACTTCTCCGTTTCATACACGTAGGGAGTACATTTTGGAAAATCATCTCGGTCATCAGTGCGCGCCTACGTATTAAAAGGAAGTCTTGTGCAAAATTTCACAATCTAAAGTCCCAGTAGTTTCAGCTATGCGTTATGTTAGTCAGTCAGTTTTTCTTTTTTTTATTATATAGATATATTTACATGGAGAAGGAGAGGGAGGCTAAAGAAAAGGATGGATTGTGTGAAGAGTGATATGAAAGAAAAGGAAGTTAGTGATAGCATGACGAGTGACAGGGCAGAATGGAAGATAAAAACCTCTTGCGCCGACCCCAAATGACACAGTTCAAGGGCAGGAAGATGATGATGATGATTTACATCAATGAATTCATATGCGTGTATTCAATACGATTCATATCTCCTGAGTTCCTGACCCGTTGTACCTACTGCTCGTATTATTACATTTTTAAAGTGATATTCTATAGCTACACCTACGCTGATACCAACCAAACCCTTCAGGGAATACAGACGCCTAGCCCTGATATTGTTTATTATTAACAAACATCCATTGAGTCATGTAAACACTCGTGTTTGTATTTTCCGATGAAAATTATGAAACGCTGAAACTGATACAACGGCGCTGACATGTAATGAGATAGTGTAGGATATTGTTGACGCGATACGATATTGTAAATATTGGCTTTTAACAATTCCACAAGAATACTCAGTAACTCAGCCCATTAAACAAACATTAACATTAAACATTATTTGGTTTAAAAGTTTTGTTACTATTATGGTGTACAATCAAGTTTATTCTACCTATTCTATTTAAAAAAATAATTCTTACTAACATCATTTTCCTGCCCTTGTCCCGTTTTATTAGGGGTCGACGAAAAACACGTTTTTTTTTCCATTCTTCCCTGTCTCTGACTCGTCACGCTATTATTAACTCCCTTTTCTTTCATATCACTTCTCACACAATGCATCCATCTTTTTTTTGGATTCTCCATCCATCCATCCACATGTAAACTCATAACTCTTTTAGCAACATGCGTTTCATCCCTCCTCTTCTTAATTCTTATAAACATTCACAAGTAATCCTCCCGACCAAACGATCACGGTGGCCAATCTCAACTAAGATTAACCAGTTACGCAGGAGATATTACAGTGCACAAACACAGGTGCACTGTCTGTTCCTTTACTCTCGTAGGCCGATAAGACAGCAATCCCACATGACCAGGGAGAGATCAGACGCAAGACCAACGACTTCACGGGCTTTTCGGAGGTACGGTGGTGTCGCACCACAAATTTTCAAACATCGGGCTTCTACAGAGTAATTCCTAATGGAAACACCCGATAGCACTTTTTCCCGACCCGGAAATCGAGGTCAGCAGTCGCGACCACGAGACCAACGAGCCAGCCAACCCTAACGCATATCCTAACCTTTTATTTTACCGTTCATACAAAACAAACAATTTTTTTTACGGTTGATAAATTGAGCATGTCCCATTCATGTCTTACCTATAATTTACCGATGTTTTCACTAGAAATTACTTCGATACGATCAAAGCAAACCTATCATTACTTAGACATGATTGTCAACTTCAAACCCCCATGTTAAGTATTTACGTAGCTACGCAAATGTAGGTACCTACCTACTATCAAATATGTAAATGCGTACCTTTTATGTAAGTTTTAGTTACTGCGTAGGACTGTGGTAATACGCAAACCATGTTTCTCTGAGTTAAGAATTTGTTAAGGTGGGTCTACGCCAGAGGCCGAAGCTGAGCCGCTCTACTCGCGGTGTAAAGTGTGGACTTACAACGAACCTCAGACGATCATTGTCCTCGAACCTGATGCGACCCTTTGTGTTCGTCAAAAAACCGACAGTACGCGGAGTACAGTCGAGCACGAACCGAACGCTCGAAGCATGCTCGTTCGAGGCTTGTATGTCGGTCCACACTACACGAATTTGTGCTCGGGTCGCGCTCGGCACCCCTAGCATAGACCCCCACCTTGATTCTCTACTGTTTGACAATATCTCATGATTTGTAAGGTTTGACGAGCCCTCGACTTCGTATTCTCTATTGAATTTCATCATGTGGAATGGCCATAAAAATGGATTATTTAAACTCCAAGAATAAAGAAAGGCTTTTCCTTTTACTAGGGAAAACCAATTTAATTGTGTTACGTATTAACGTTATCGGCGTCTGAGCTGTAAGTACCGTACAAACGTATCGGCATGTACCAATTAACAAGTAAGCATATAGCTATGGTTGGTTTAATTAGGTAATCATGCTGTTCTGCAGCCCATGGGACATACTGAACTGTGATTATCACATTACTTAGGGAACTGTCGCGTTGCTAATAAATTTTAGTGGACTGTCCTCATTCGTGTTAATATGATTAATTTTGACCACAGCTAGCATGATGATGTTTACGCCACTTTTAAAGTTTGAATTTTTAATTTATTAAAATGGAGTTAAGCGAATAGATCGCGTTAGAAGCCCCACTCTGCCTTCCTCACTTCCCGCAAGTGACTAATGTCTGGGAAAAAACAGCCAGGCTGGCCACGTCGCATGAATACACCCGAATAAATGGGCGAAGACTGTCACTCACTGAACGCCTGAGGCGGACGATGTCGTCGAGGTCGACCGCGACCGCGGAGGTGGTGTGACGATCTGATCATGTTCGCGGGGCAAATTTGGCCAGAGATCGCTCTAGACAGAGATGTTTGGAAGGAGAAAGAGGAGAACTTTGCCCAGAAGTGGGACACAATATTGTGATGTCAAAAGAGTTAGTAGTAGGGATGTAATGTAACTATGTAACGGACCTGGTTATATCAGAACCGAAATCGGAAGCGGATATATAAAATTAAAAAAAAAAGATTGTCGGAATCGAAACAAAAATCGGAGGCTGAGGTAGAAGCATCAAATGAAACACTAAATTATGTATATAAAATAAAGAGCAAACTCACAACGTACCAAATAAAAAACAAAACAACGAGTACAAGAGTAATACTGTAGGCATAGTCTTGCGGACGGCGGGCAATGGGTAGCTCGCCGTCCGGCCGTCCAGTAACCGTCTGGACCGAGCTCGAGTCGACGACGGCGCATAGTGTTCCACGCTCGCCTCAAATAGATGTCAGCAAACCGTAGGGGCCCAGCAGGGTCGAATCCTACTGGGACCATGGGTTGTGCGAAAGTGTACCCGTAGCCCTGGAATGAAGGTGTAGCGACATCTATGGCGTCACAAAAGAACTAATCCTGCATCGCTCAAAAGAGGAACATGAGTGGGTTTTAGACTTTATTTGGTTCTACCTCCGATGTAAGTTCTGATTAAATCCAAAGTGCAAAATCAATCAAAAGTTCCGAAGGTCGTAGACAAGACGCGTAGCCCTTGCCTTATGTAGTTTCTACCTTCTACATCAGAAATCGTCTGTTTCTTGTATGTGTTTTGTGTATGTTAAATGTCAGAAGTGTTAAAGTGATGTCGTCTTCCACAGCTTACCTTCGTTCATCCCGCTGTTCCTGTTCGAGCAGTTCCGGCGCTACTCCAATTGCTTTTTCCTGCTCATCGCGCTGCTGCAACAGATCCCCGACGTGTCCCCTACGGGACGCTGGACGACGCTCACGCCGCTCATACTCATCCTGTCCGTCAGCGCCATCAAGGAGATCGTCGAGGACTTTGTGAGTATTACTGATTTAGAGGTATGCGGAACAGGCTGTAAAGCCCCACATACTTCTTTGGGAACGCAGATGGAAGATATTCTGCCTGTCCCCTTTTATATGTCTTGCGACGAGGTGATTGGAGCCAGAAGTAAAAATTCAACTTGAGGTGTTTAATATTTATTTATAAATATTGGTAGTCACATATAATAGTAAGCCGGTGTAATGAATTGTAATAAGATTGAATGATCGGACTAATGATAATATGATAAACTACCTTTTGCCTATGTCACTTAGGAATAAAGCAGCTTTCTGTTGGTGAAAAAAGTTTAGCAATCTAACCAGTACTTCCAGAGATTGCCTCCTGCAAACAAAAAAAACAAACCTTACCTCTTTATAATATTTGTGTAGATAATCTAGTCCGTGTTTCGCGACGGTTGAAAGGCAAGAGGGTGACAGACGCTGAGGGTAGCGCCCCAAATCCTCGCCTCGTGTTGCCACTAACTTAACAATATTGACTTAATTTTATTAACATGCAACACTAAATAATCTAAGGTGCGTTCACATAAGCAATATGTGTTGCAATGCAATTGTGTACACTTCCGTTGGAAAATGAGGATCCTTCAACCAGACAGGTCTTGTGTCTGGTCCGGGCAACTACCCCACAGTTGATTTCGGACTGTTGTTTATTTTCTAATCGCAAGAACTCTAATACCGCGATGCAGGATTTTGGATTTTAGTTCCTTTGTGCCATCACAGATGTCACTATACCGAAATAGGCATCTTCTCGCATTACAAACTACCAGAATAGATTAAATAGTAGTCATAATATTGGCCATTCAATAAGTGTTAAAGGTGAGTTAGTGACAGCCCCGACTAATAATAAAAACAATTGTTAAAAGGAATTTTCCTGCTCGCGTATATGTCCACATACGTATCAACATATTTCCCTATGCTACCATGTTCGGAATTCTTAAACGAGGTGTTTGCCTAAATATAGCGTAAAGTATGCTCGTTGGAATGCTTCAGTATTTTTGCACGTAAGTTTTAACTCAAACATTCTGTATGGGCGGTACTTTAATGATACTAGGTGAAGTTTTTTTGTCAGGGTTACTCATAATGACCTGTAGACAATTGTTAAATTATGATCTAAGCTATAATTTGCGTCGGTAGTTTCCTTCTCCCATAACTATTGATAAATTAACGAACAAACTGCGATGACTAGTAAATTCGTCATACTGATACCTACCAACTAAGTAGTATACGACCAAAGTTCTTTCAATTTGCATTTTCCTCGTCCCGAACATAGAAAAAAGTTTTTATTTTTTTTAAATTGTGATTGTGATAATGTACTATCAGCAACATTAAAGATCCTTTCTGTTAAAAATTATTTAGAATTTATCATAGTAGTAATAGAAAAATTTCTGAAATTTCTGATTTAAGCATTCGCAGTTGAATATTTGATCTAGGAGTACTTTAACCAGAGAACCTGTCAAACATTTTTTCACAGGGGTAGGGGTTCTTAACTCAAAATACTCAATTCAGAAACCGGCTCTATGTCTCCTTATTACAAGTGCATGCTGCGTTTAAGACATATTGCGTATACCGCGACAATACGGGTCAGAAGTGTGTGCGATTTTGATATTTATACAGGCCGTCTTTGACATCACACACAAACGAATACCGTAAATCTAGTACATGATTCTGAATACCCGCAGTGGTGGATTTTTTGGTCGGTTATTTTGTAATTTTGTTTAAAAAAATGTTTACGTTTTTTAATTTAAACTAGGTACCTACTTATATAAAATCGTTATTCTAACATTCTATTAATGAATTACTAAAAATTTTATCGGGGTTGATTAAAAACATTTTTTTTTTTACTACAAATATCATCAGGGTTAATTAGAATAACGATTTTATACAGGTTTTTTTTATTTATAAAAAGCCGACGAAAAATTCCACTACTGGGGGTCCAGAATCATGTACTGAATCCATTGTATTCGTTAGTGCGTCGATGTCAAAGACACCCTGTATATCAACTAGCTGCTGTCAGCGGCTTCGCTCGTGTGGTAGTAGAAAATGATCACAAGGGAACTTACTACCGGGATATAAGCTCCTATCCACATCCTATGTGCTATCCGAGGACATAGTTACCCGTATACCAAGTTTTATAAAAATCACTTCAGTCTTCCGAGACTCGACGGTCGGTCTTTCGTGTCTTTCGTGTGTGAAGTTACATTATTTACATACACATGCACACCGTAATAACACCCACACCACGCACATTTATGTCCAGCTGTCATCACCAAAACTGCCCTGGCGAGGCGAAGCTACCCAAGTCTTAGCACCCACCTTTATAATATTATAAACGAAGCTTGCAACGTGTATCCTTTGCCTAAATTTAAATTTAAAATTGTAGTTAGTAGTTTTCTCCAAAAGTTGACGTACGACGAGACTGAGAAACTATTTGCAGGAAAATCTTACGAACGCCGCTTCTAAAAAAAAAAAAAAAAACTTAAGTATATAAAACGGTCCTTTGCTGTCTGTTTTATACTGTGACATATACGAATACTTACAAAACATCACATACACCTATCCACACACTTCCACACACACCCATTTCTTGCTTACAATCTTATATCTAAATGTTTTTAGTGTTTATTTTAAACTAAGTTTTGGCTTGTGAAAACTAAAAGGTGCAGCAAATTTGTGAATTAACGTAAGGGGAAGGCGCCTGTGTCTGTAACACAGTTTATACTAGCACAGACACAGACGTTCACTCTGTCTCAATTAATGCATAACGTTGTATTGTACTGAATTGTTTACATGTTCGATTGAGATGGACAAATTGTATTTTGGCTTTGTGTGAATAAACGATTATTATTATTATCATTATTTACAAACACACCCTTATCCATAACACATACACATACCACATATCATGATAGAACTGGAATTTTACTAATTCTTATGCTGTTTTGTTGTCATAATGGTTGTTAAACTTTTTAGGATATTATCATTGTTTGTTTTCCTTTTTTTAATTATGCTGGAACGCCGATGTCTATCCTCTAGGAGGTGGGCGCTAATGGCTGCGACACAGTTTTATTTTAAAGTACTCGTATTATAGCTGTTAACGAGCACTTGTATAAAAAAAAATACAAACGATAAACACTCACTAACTTTTGCCTTTATAGTATTATACAGTAGATGTTTAACTGTCGAATTTAGAAACCCTTTTTTTAAAAGTGAAATCATCTAATGACTTTTCCCGCTCTAGGGCGGAGGGCGTAACTGTGTAGTGTGGAGGGCGTGTCAGATGCCCTTTACTGGCTAAAACCACACCTATGTTCCTGCAGTTGCCTTTCAGAAGTTAACCCATGACTCCAGTGGGCTCTTGAAACCCTTGTGGTCGTTTACTTGTACTGATATTTTGTGTTGTGACATCCAGAAACGTCACCGAGCGGACGATGAGACGAACGGTCGGAAGGTGGACGTGCTGCGCGAGGGCCGCTGGCTCACCGTGCAGTGGAAGCAGTTGCTGGTGGGAGATATCTGCAAGGTCGTCAACAACCAGTTCTTCCCCGCCGATATCGTCTTGCTTTCCTCGAGGTAAGATGATGAAAAAGCCACGCACGCAAATTTTACCTCTTTATAATATTTGCGTCAAAATTTCACTTCTATAAACTTTTTAATATAAATACTATTAGTTCGCGGATACGTTCGTAAGCTGAACGTTCTATTTTCTGGTTAATGGTTAAACTTGTTCTGGTAAACTTACGCCTAGGTATACGCCCACGACACCTTTTTGTATCGGTTCAGCACCACGTTTTGTGAACGCGCCGCTGTATCGCTACTTCTGGCTGTTTGTCGCATTTGCAACGCTTAACATCGATAAAAACGTGCGATTGTAGATACTAACAGTCACAGACAGCGCGCGAATGTATCGCTGCAGTTGCGCTTTAGTAGCGATGTAGAAGCGTTGCTACGTGGGTATGGGCATGGTATAATACCTGCGACCGCATCGTGATTGTATTGCGATTTAATCGCTACTATCGTTCTGAATCTCAATTTGAATTGCTGCAAAAATCTCCCTAAATTATGAAGTGGAACACAGTAAGATATTAAAAGTCATAAATTGATATTCCCCGGGCGTGATTCTCGTCGCAAAGACATAATTACAGTTTTTTCCTCGTACATCTGACGTAACGGGGCTATGTTACGTCGATAATACGAGTATTATATGCCATGATGGAAATATGTAACAAGCGCTGTTGAAAGAGTTGGGTTGCTTATCTCGCGGCCTGTCACACAGGATTCTTGGTTTTTTTTTTTTACTCTGCTATATATACTCCATTCGCAATAAGATTAAACATTAAACAAGCCTTATTTTACCAACCGATTTTGACTTCTATTCCGTAGACCTTATCATTGGGTTTGAGGAGTGGCTGGAAAGTCAACATGGCGTCCTTACCTTCTGCATGACGCAGGTCCTCACCGGTCAGTTCGGAAGATTCCTGCACCGGATTCGTGCGGAAGTAACGCCCGGGTGTAACCATTGTGTGGACCGCCCGGAAGACATGGTGGAGCACGCGGTAGAGGTGTGCCCCGCCTGGGCAAAGTACCGCCGTGTCCTTGTGGAGGCGCTCGGCGGTAGCGTCTCTCGCGCAGGACCTTGGTACAGGCCATGGTCCGGAGCGAGGAGGAGTGGCAGGCGGTCGCCTCCTTCTACGAAGCAGTAATGCTAGCAAAGGAGGCGGCCGAACGCGCGAGGCAACGGCCCTCACGCCCCAACTGCCGAGCTTTAGATCCCGATTTCCGGCCTCCGTAGGTGCTGGCTTGCGGATAGCGAGCAATGGGTAGCTCGCCCTCCGACCGTCCGAAAAAATGTTTACAATACAAACTTTTACTGCAGCCGCCACTTGTCATGCCACCAACGCGATAAAAGTCAAAATTGGTTGAACGGACAGTAAAAAATGTTTGTTTGAATGTCAAATCTCACTGCGAATGAAGTATAACTCTATCACTTTAACAGTTCAGTTTGGGTCGTCAAATGGACCGCGTTAAGAGCTCGTAGTAGAACCTCTACACCAGAATATTCGTCTTGCACTTCTGGAGACGACCCCTTCGTGCAAACAAAACAGTTTGGTCTATGTTATTAGGATATGGGAAAAAGGCGAAAGAATATGAGGAAACAAAGCTGAAATGTTTAATTCCCTTGTAATAACATCGGCGTCATTATATATACTATAACATAGCGACGCTGCTTGGCAACAGAAATAGGTAATGATCTTTCTTGGTAGAAAGGATGAGTTCGTTCGAGGCAGCATACTGCTATACGTGGGACACTCAGAAACACTCACAAAACTGGCAGGCGTTGATGCTGCTTTGATCTTGTAATGGAATTGAAATCAGATACCCCGTCAAAGTGAAGAACTAACGATCAAAATTTTCCCTGCACTTCTCGAACGCTTCACTTTTGTAAGCGTTGGTACGTTTTGAAACAGCCAAACTGTCGATTGCCGCTTTGTTTCTGAATCGTATTGATAAATCCAGGATTCTTTTCCTGTCACAACGTCGTAAACGCGCCGTTGACGAGCCTGCTTCAAATTTTTTAGTCATAATACGGCACCACTCCACACGGGCCTGCTTCTGAGCTTCGGTGAGGTTGTGCGGCACACAGCGGCAAACTATCCTCACGCGAAGGTGCTCGTGTAGAATCTTGTGAACACTTCTCAAACCAATCTGCAATGTATGCTGAATCTTTTCGTATATAATTCGCCTGCTTTCTTGAATTAAAATTTGACGTGACAACGTCTTATAAATTGGTTTGCCGGGTGACACTTCAAGAAACTGCGTTACGCTCCGCTCACGTTATGCGCTCACAATGAGAGCGAGTGAGAGGCACGCGTCCCTTCCACTCGGGCATGGTTAGCCCGCCTAAGAGCGAGAGAGACAGACATAAAAAGTGAAATTAATGTTTTAAATATAATTCTTTGTATAAATAAATGTTTTAAATTGTTACTATTATTTCATCCTTCTTCCTACTATACGAATGAATATTCACATTAAAATTATTTTACCACTCAAAGTCGTTGTCACGTAAAACTTTCGCCCGTATACCGACTTTGCAGGCAACCAATTTTTTTTACTGCCAGCACACTTTCTTCCGTGACAGCCGTCGTAGGACGACCACTCCTTTGTTCATCCCCCAAAGTAAGGCGACCGCGCTTGAACTCGCTATACCAGCGGTAGATGGTTGCTTTTGAAGGTCCTTCATCCATAACAGCAATTTGAAGTCGATCAAATGACTCATCAGGGTTTTAGGCCACATTTAAAATCGTTCTCGATGCAGATCCATTTTTAAATGAGATACGATAATTTGATTAGGCTCTCGAAAATTTTAACAATGGTATTTTTACTTATAAATAACCAAAGTTTTCAAAATAATTACAAGTGGCCAGTGCAAAACATTTTTTCGCAAAACTTTCTGAGTGGCCTGGTATACATCCCCGAATGAGTTGAGCTCCTTGGCAAATTCTTCATCTGTCATTAATTAGGCCCAAATTAAACCGTGCTCAATGCCGTAAAATTCCACTATAATCAGCTTCATAATTTTCTTACCCCTCCCAGGCCTCCCTCTAGAAGAAGGAATGAGCCATAAAACACGGGCTCAGTACGGGTTGGTGGATATCATAATTATGTCTCCGAATTTTTGGTTCTAGGACATACCAGTTTCTGCACAAAGTTTTTCTTATTCCTTGACCGCAATCTGGTAGCGAAATGAATTACTCAAAGTAGTACGCCTGTGTGGGTTTGAACAAGTCTTTAAGTCGAGGCCGTTACTACTGGGCGACCAACTAATGCCTAAAAATTATAACAATTACTTTTGAAACCTATAGTAAAGTAGTCAAAGAACAGTTCAAAGAAATGATAATAAAGAACAACGGCGAGGAAATTGTTGATGAAATTATCTTAACTCCATCACTGATTGACTGTGAAGTGCCGTGCTTGACCGACGCCGTGAACGCCTGGAAAGTGGCTTGCCCGGACAAGGCGTTGCCCGAGAACCCATCTTCCCAGAGACAGTGGGATGAGCCGCTCTGCAGGCTGGTACGGAATTATCTTATTAATACGTCCACCAATACTGCTGAGCGCGCCCGCCTACTGGCTGTGGGTGAATGGGAGTCGGGCCTCTGGCTACAGGCTCTACCGTCACCTAACATATTTGGTGTGGGATGCAACATGTGTCGACACCCTTGCGCCATCCCATCTTCTGAGTACGGCGGGCTGTGCTGGGGCGGCTGCTGCAGGTGCAGAAAACCTCAAACGGCGTAAATATAATAACCTCATCGGAGGCTATATATTTGAGCCGTTTGGGGTTGAAACACTAGGGCCATGGGGCCCGAGCGCTCATAGAGTTGTTCGGGATATCAGCAAACAGCTGGTCGACTCTTCGCGTGACCAGAGGGCTGGGCTTTTCTTCGGTCAACGTATCAGCATTGCCATCCAGCGTGGCAATGCTGCCAGCGTTCTGGGCACTTTTCCCATTGACATCGATGTGGACGAATTTTTTGATGCCCTATGAGTTTTATTTCTACCCGTTTGTACATATATTATTTTCAGTTTGTTTATATACTTATTAAGTTATTTATAATATTTAGGATTAATAGTTAAGGTGTATATATAAAGTTACTGTATAAAAAATGTGAATAAAAACATATTAAATAAAAAATAAAAAAAAAATGAAATTATTAAGTGGGAAAGTATTATGTCACCATAATATTTACTTACCGGCGAAATAATTTACTAAATTTCCCTTTATTTTTAATCGTTTAAGTATATATGTATGTAATAAATGATTTAATTTAGTTATTATAGTCTATTTTAACTTTTCTAACCGATTTATACACACTGTGTCTAACATCTCTCACCCCGTCTCCTGTCGAAGTTCTGCTGGAATAAATAAATCATTTCGGTCATTAGTCTGTTGACCCACTCACAATATTCACGAAGTTAAATCATACAAATGATATATTATTCACGTGTCGAAGCGTGGAAGAAACAGTCAATAAACAGTTATTTAAGCTCTTGTTTATGTCTTAACACGAGGTTGACAACTCATTTAAAATTTATGCGCCAATTAAAAATAATCGTCCGCGTAGATTTGCGTGACCGTTCATTGGCTGGCCAGTTAACATCAGCGGTGCAGTAATACGTGAAGTTTTAAATGAACATTAATTTATCAGTTATAGAATGCGATATTTTATTAGTATTTGTTTTACAGATGTTGACAATGTTTTACCTATCCTAATTAACCTTATAAATGGAAAAGTCTGTATATTTTGATGTTTGAATGCTGTTTTAATTACGTCTGAACCTAATGAAATTTGGAGCACGACTAGACCTTGGGGCTTACTCTCTCATGGGAACTTGCTCTCTTGCGGGTGAAACTGCTGGCGAATGCTAGTCTTGAATAAAGCTGTTTTTCTAAGCCTAGTTAAGCTGTCATAGTTCGACCCCTGGATCGCACAGGGTTTATCTATTAAATGCAATACTAATTAATAGCATAACTGGCGAAATGCGAACTGTTATCTTGATCTTTACACACCGTAATGCAGAGGTGATGTTGTGTTTCATTGGACGGCAATGTGAGCGCCTACCTCCTTATACCAACTGCGAAAAAAATCAAGGTATTTTGAACTCACTGCTATAAAGATGTTCGGCTGACGTTTCGAGCACTGTCTCTGATGAACCTGAACGGTATCATGCGACATTTGAGACATTAACTATAGATTTTCTACTATAATAAACTTGTTAAAACCCACCTTTCGTGTTGTACAGTGAACCGCAAGGCATATCCTTCATCGAGACCTCAAACTTAGACGGGGAGACGAACCTGAAGATCCGACAAGCGCACCCGGACACGGCGCGGCTCGACAACACGCTGGCGCTGGCCGACTTCACCGCCACCGTGCAGTGCGAGCAGCCCAACCGCCACCTCTACGAGTTCAATGGGCTGCTGAAGGAGAGCAGTAACAAGTAAGTACCGTAAAACGGGGTGAATAGAAACGCAGGAGTGAATGGAAACAAAACTTTGTGGATTGTCACGTTATTGAAAACTTGTTTGCAGTATTTGAGTACTCAAAATTATAGAAATAGTACGAGATTAACACGTTACTTTATTAAAACTGAAAATATGATCAAAGTAAAAATCTTAACCACAGTTTTGTTTCCATTCACCGGCCTATCCTTGATTCACAGTCTCATTTAGCCGACAAATCGTTTCGTTCATTTCGTCGAAAAATGTTTCTTGTTTATAAAATAAAATTTAAAAAGTTTATTTTTTTAATAACTATCAATCAATAATAACAATATTTATTCAAAATACTGGATAAATTAATACATTCTTAAATATAAATCTTAATTCTGAGTTTTACGTGCCTGAACTAGGAAATACTGTGTTTCAGACGAGAAAAGCTAAAATAATCAAAAGGATTCTATAGTACAATACAAATGTGTAAAAAATCTGTAATGTACACAAGTTATGTTATACTATTATAATATTAACAAAGCTTAACTTCTAGTTTTTTAATTAGCAAGATACTTAATTTTTTTTTATTAAAACATTCTCTTTAGCACAATCAGTAAATTCTCTATATCGTCGTAGGACATTCTTTGAAGAGTCTCCTTAAGAATTCCGTTACAGTTAACTTGATTCAAGCTATAATTATTTGCTTTCGCGTTCGATCTATTGTAGAAGAGAGGACCGAGGAACAGGTAAAATTTTGATGTGAAAGCATTTTTGGTATGATTTTGAGGGCAGACTAGATCTTTACGTGTTTTATTAGTAAAATCCGTGCTGTATGTTAGATCTGCGTGCTGTTTTAATACAATACCCATTATAAATAGCTGTCGGACTATTTACGGTTAGTACTTCACATTCTTTGTATAGGATAGTGGGAAAAAATAAAAGCGGAAAGTAGACACTGAGAAATGCCCTCTGGGCTCTCTCGATAGCTAGTAACAATGTTTTACCTGCTCCATCCCATGTGGTAATACAGTAAGTTACTATCGATTGAAGTAGACTAGCTGCAATGTAGCATAACTTTTTTGTTAACTTAGCTTTAACCCCAGTGTTCTTGACTCAAGATTGAACAGGTCCTTGTAGGCACATGTTCACCACATCATCGCTTATCATCGATCAGAGTCAAATGCGAGTACATCAATAATGATACTAAACACTTCTCCCTCTTCTTCCCAGGGTGATACCGCTGGGCCTGGATCAAATGCTGCTGCGCGGCTCCATGCTGCGCAACACCAACTACATCTATGGCGTCATCGTCTACACCGGACACGAGACCAAACTTATGAAGAACTCCACTAAAGGTAACAACTACTCCTATTTTAATCATAATTATGATCTCATAATTGTGTTATTATAATAGTAACAAACTACAAAATTTGTTCGCCATCGGCATTTCTAATGCATATTTTTACTGCATAATCTAATTGAGCTTGCCAATGTGTAAAATTATAATATATTTTTTTTTTCATTTATATTCTTTATTGTACACACAACTTTTATAAAACAATAAAAACAGGACAGCTGATGTACACAGGCGAGCTTAACCCACAATTGGGTTTTTTTACAGCAAACCTTTTCAAAACTAATTTTCTTTAGGAGAAAAAAAGCCAAGACACCTTATAAAAAAATTTAACATACAAGGAAGCTCCTTGATAGATTACTAGAAAATGAGAGAGAAATTTTGCACCTGAGGATAATTATAAATGCTCAACAAAACTTAAGCACATTAAATAATTCATACTTAAAAATAAAAATATACTAAACAAATGTGTACAGCAGACAATACTTTAATATATACAATAAATAAAAACCTATATATACATATCTATGGGTGATGTTGACAGGAAATATTCACACAAAGGGCTAGCTCTCAATGTGTGTGTAATTTTTAAACGCTATTAGGAAAAGTGTAATTATTAATTTTATCATTTGTAATATATAATTTTATCGTGTTCTGCTGTAGAAAAAATTAACATTCATGCTACTTCTTGTACGTCACGCTGCTAATGAGGTAAAAATAAAGTAACCGGTCTATTTGTTTTGCAGCCCCACTGAAGCGCTCGTCCATAGACCGGCAGACGAACACGCACATACTGATGCTGTTCATGATCCTGCTCACGCTGTCGCTGCTCAGCGCCGGCTTCAACGAGCTGTGGATGCGCGCGCACTCCGACTGGTACATAGGACTCGAGGGTCAGTACTCATACACGCCATTCTGCAGCCCCACTGAAGCGCTCATCCATAGACCGGCAGACGAACATGCACATACTGATGCTGTTCATGTTTAATTCTAATGGAACCAGACAAGTAACCTCTTTAGTGACATCTATATCACCACACTGGAACTAAAAGACAAAATCCTACATTGCGGTACGAGAACTCACCACATTATAACATGTACAACATTTCGAAAACAACCATGTGACAGTTGCCCGGACCAGACACAACAACCGCCTGGTCGGAGTATCCTCCCTTTTTAGTGGCAATAATAAATTGTTAAACCCAATCGCCCCAAACAATATTTTTAGGTTTTCGTTTCACCAGCGATAATTTACTAACAATGGTTTTCTCTCTTGTTACAGAAGCGCAGAATGCAAATTTCGGATTTAACTTTTTGACATTTTTAATACTGTACAACAATCTTATACCTATATCGTTACAAGTTACTGCAGAAATTGTTCGATTTTTTCAAGTGAGTATTATATTTTCTTGCTTTTTACCATTGCAGGAGGATGAACTGCTTGCGTCCTTAGGATTTATTTAGTTCTGACCACCTACACGTTTCCCCTGGGTAGTGCTAAACGAGCAGTAATTGCGGTAGGCCATAGCGTCGGCTGCCGGCGTAAAAGTTACCACCCACCAGACAAACCACGCCGCCAAGCGATCCGTCGTGTTCCGGCGTGATGTCTGGTGAAGCCGTGTGGTGGAAGATGTGTCTGAGCAGTTGTGTTGCGACGTATATCGGGTATGATGCGCCAGCTGTTGTTGTGTCGGACGTTTGATCGTGGAGGGTAGCGGGATCCGAAGCACGGTGCTTCGCTGGCCGACCGTAGATAGCGGGGGCCCAAGTAGTGTGCCAGCCACACACGAAAGGCTGCCCCTCCAACTGCGAACTAAACCTAACTGTCTCCAGGTAAACCCTCCATTGGCACAGCAACTCTGGTCGTGTTGTTGGGTTTAACATCGGATCACCTCGCTCAACTACCATCTTCAACCTACCCTATTAACTTAAAATAAAAAAATGAAAGGTAAAAAGAAAAACAAGCGTTTACAGCGGAAGCACGTCCTCTCGTTTCAAGTGCACCTCTCAAATATTTGTAACATTTGTAATATGTAACATTTTTCAAACATTTTCGAGGACTGCACGCCAATCTAGATGTGGTCTACTACCACCTTGAGAGTGACAAGCCCCACTTACTTTTCTTGACGGAGTCGCAGATCATATGTCCGTCAGAATCTCGACTACCCGGGATACTCTTTGGAGCACCATTTCCTGCAGCATACCCGGGGCCGGTTGTACGACCGCATTGATATCTGCTGCCAGTGTCTCCGTCACCTTGAGGACCCCAGTTTCTCTACTTTATGGTTGTTGATGGACACCGGTGTGGACAAAGTTGTCTATACCTGTGTCTACCGATCGCACAGCGGTGACCAGGAGACGACTCGACTGTTTGGCCACCTTAGTGAGGCCGCCGATGAGGCTCTGCATCGGCATCCTGATTTGCAGTTTGTCGCTCTGGGGATTTTAACTATAACGCCTGTCACTGACTGACTTTACCCGTAACAGAGGACCGCCAACGCTGGGAGGGAAGCGCGAAACTTTGCAGTATCGATGGGCCTCTCCTGGTTGGTAAAGTAAGCGACAAGGGTGCCTGATGTCATACTGCCAATTGTTTGGACCGCAAAGCTCCGGATCTGAGCTCAAAGAAGAGAGCCTTCAACCATGCTGCCAAGTCCTGCAAAACGGCATTAAAGAAGGTTCGCTTCGACCGCATACCCATATTGGCACAAAGCTCTCTGCACAGCCGTTCGGTAGCAGAGAATTTTTTTCCCTTGCCAATTCAGTAGAGGCGAACTTCTGTCGGCCCACGTTGCCTCCGCTGGTAAAACCTGATGAAAAACTGGCTCATACGGTGAGAGAGAAAGCAGATTTCTTTGCATCTCTTTTCACCCATAATTCTCGTCTTGACACTAGCAGTGGTACTCCACCGACTCTGCCTCACTGTGACACTTCAATGCCCGAGGTTCACATAAGAAACAAAGAAGTTCTGAGAGCACTGTGTTGTCTAGACGTGAATAAAGCTAGTGGACCAGATGGTATACCAGCGTCTGTTCTCAAGGCTTGTGCGCCCGAGTTGTCTCTTGTATTGATGGGCTTGTATCGCCTCTCACTTTGCCCAAGTTCTGGAAGCTTGCCAACGTGCAACCCGTGCCCAAAAGGCATTTGTACCGATCCTGTCAACTATCGGCCGATTTCAATAACCTCCATACTCTGCAAGATTATGGAGCGTGTATTAAACTCGCGCCTCATAGTATACCTGGAAAGTAACGATCGACTCAGTGACCGAGTGAACCGGTTTACTGGGGACCTACTAGATTATGCAATCCATCTGTGGGGCGAGGCCCTCGAGAAGAATGGGGAAGCGATTGCCTTTTCCTTAGACGTCTCGAAGGCCTTCGACAGTGTATGGCAAGCTAGCCTTTTGAATAAGCTTCCAGCGTACGGCATTTCCCCTGGTCTGGTTAACTGGGTAAAAGACTTCCTGAGTGAAAGGTCTCTACGAGTTGTTGTCGATGGATGCTCATCAGACCCCATGACAACTAATGCCGGAGTTCCTCAGGGGTCTGTCCTCTGCAACTCTTTTCCTGCTGCATATTAACGATCTGCTGATGCTCGGTATCTATGGGTATGCAGATGATAGCACAGTCGTAAAGAGATATCTGCCAAGTGCTCGGGCTAGTAAGGAGCTAATCCGGAAGAGAGGCTATGGTAGAGCGTACGAATATCTCACTTCAGGGAGTCTCCAAGTGGGGTGAAGCTAATCTGGTGGGATTTAACGCCGCCAAAACACAAGCGTGTCAGTTCACCGCCAAAAGGAGCCCGTTAACTTTAGCTCCTGCTTTTCAAAATATATCCCTGGAGTGCACTGACCGCCTTCAGCTCTTTCCTCAGACCTTAACTTTGGGCGGTTCATTGAGTCCAAAGCCAAGGTTACAACGATTCCATCACTGTTTACCATCAGGTGGGATCGCAGTCAAGCACTAGTTTATATTGTGATAGGGGGACGCAAATGTAAGGCTTCCATGGTTCAATTTACTATTATTCTATTGTTAGAAGCACTCTTTGTTTCATTATTTATAATAAATATATTATTTGCGTAATCTTTTCTTGTTTGACAATCTCTCCTCAATATATGTTTTGAATCTCTACAACTATGTTTTTCTTACCATAAACCTTAAAAGTAAAACTTGCCAGTTTATCGAACCCACGACCTCCGGCATAGCAGTCAGGGCCACTAACCACTAGACCAACAGGCCAGTCAAACGTTTATGAAGATTTACCTAAATTGCATTTGATGGTCATTGATTTATCTTTGAAGACCTTGGCCACGTAAACACCGACCGTATCGTCAATCTTCGACAGTGAGTGTTACGCTTTTTATTGCTTTAGTATATTGTTCGTGAACGGGTGACGTCAGTTGGTCATCACTGTCACTGGCTTAGTTTAATCTTTGTATTTTGAATTGTTTATATACATTGTACTGGCAAAGCTACAAGAATAATGTAACCTGGATTTTTTAAATACATAACATGATTTAAAAAATAGTTTCTAGAGTTTATCACTCGTTCCACGGAGACTGGCCTGTTGGTGTAGTGGTTAGTGGCCCTGACTGCTATGCCAGAGGTCGTGGGTTCGATTCCCACTCAGGACAAATGTTTGTGTGATGAGCACGATCAATTATTCTATGTCTGGGTGTAATTTATCTATGTTTGTATTTAGAAATATATAAGTATGTTTATCACAAGTTCTGCTAGCTAGTTTGGGACTAGACGGCGTTGTGGGATAGTTGTGGAATATTATTATTATTATTTCCTTTATTTATCTTTTATATATTTTTAAATATTTCTTCTTCTTATTATCTTTTATTTGATTCTTTACTGCTTTGAAAGTTTTATCTTACTGACCGACTTTAAAATGATATTTCAAAAGTGGCAAATGGTTTACTTGTAATTAATTGAAATGAATGCTTTGATTTTGTCTAATTTATCGTTCATACTGAGCCGACAATACATGTAAGAGGGGGTATGAGGTGACGACTGGCTGATACGTTTGTTGTGAGTGCAGATTTAAGGTATGTGCTTGCTGGCACGCAACGAGCGGCAATAGTTGGAGCTAGAGTGAGCGGCGCCGGAGTCAGTGCGACCGTCTCGCGGCGCTCACCGCTCCCGCTGTCGCTACAAGGTTCCATTGTTGTGTTGTTTATTGCAACGTACTCCTCCTCAGGCGAAGTTCATCGCGATGGACGGCGAGATGTACCACGAGCAGACCGACACGCCGGCCATGGCGCGCACCTCCAACCTGAACGAGGAGCTCGGCATGGTCAAGTACATCTTCAGCGACAAGACGGGCACCCTCACCTGCAACATCATGGAGTTCCGCAAATGTAGCATCGGGGAGGTCAGTTCACATCTACTTGATTTATTACGGAAAAATAGGGTTTCTGGCATGTTTTTCAAGGTACATAACATATAATAGGTCTTTACCTATGTAATTGGAGATTCTATAACCCGCATTTTCAGAATTAATTATCTGTGGATTGGCGCGCAATTCGAAATTCAAATAAATTTTATTCGAAAGACGTGTTAATTTTATTTCAATTTCAGTCATTTGTTTTTAGATAGTTTTTTGTTTTTGTGACATTGTGGTAGTTTTTGGCGCTATGGATAAACTGAAAATTCGTACAATTTTCGAATATGAGTTCCTACGTGGAAATACCGCTGCGCAAACAACACGAAACATTAACGACGTGTACGGGCATAACACTGCTTGCATAAACACAGTCCATTATTGGTTCAATCGTTTTAAATCTGGAAATTTTGAGTTGAAGAACGAGCCTCGAGGTCGGCCGGTAACTATTGTCGACAACGGCGAATTGAAGGCGATAGTGGAAGCGGATCCATCTCAATCTACGGCTGAGCTTGCTGCGGGCCTTGGAGTTAGTGTCAAAACAACATTGAAGCACTTGCGTCAAGTCGGAAAGATAAAGCTAGATAAGTGGGTGCCACACGAACTAAGCGACCGACAGCGAGATTTACGTGTCGAAGCATGCATAGCACTACTGAATCGGCATAGAAACGAGGGAATTCTTAATCGAATTGTTACCTGCGATGAAAAGTGGATCCTGTACGACAACCGTAAGCGTTCGTCTCAGTGGGTGGTACGAACCCGGGTACAGCACCTAATCAGTGCGCTAAAAAAAAGATTACTCATAGGAAGATGATGGTGACTGTCTGGTGGACCAGTGCCGGACTTGTACATCACAGCTTCTTACCGAATGGCACAACAGTGACGGCAGATGTCTATTGCCAAGAATTGCAAACAATGATGGAGAAGCTCGCAATTCAACAACCAAGACTAGTCAATCGCTCTTCCCCATTGCTTCTCCACGACAACGCGCGAGCTCACACTTCACGACAGACCATCGCAAAGCTACAAGAGTTACAGCTGGAAGCTCTCCGTCACCCACCGTACTCACCGGACCTTGCCCCAACAGATTTCTACTTTTTTTCAAAATTTAGACAATTTTTTAAGTGGGAAAAAATTCAATACCCGTGATGCAGTACAAAACGCTTTCGCTGACTTCATCGCCTCCCGTCCGGCAGACTTCTACAGTAAAGGGATAAACAAACTGCCATCAAAATGACAAAATTGTATAGATAATTTGGGTCAGTACTTTGATTAGCTGGAATAAAAAACATACCAAAATTTTTATATTTTAAAATTATCATACAAATCTCCAATTTCATAGGTAAAGACCTAATATTATCGTTACGCCGAGAAACTTTAAAAAGCCATATCTCCACCGAAATCAACAGTAGCGTCAAATAATTAAAAGTCATTACTGAATGACTGCATTGTTCCAGAGTGACCTTGAATCGTCGTTTGCTAGAATTTATTGGTTTGGTTCATACGCCAATTTGGCTTTTAACTTTATAAACTATGATTTGAATTGAGACTGTTTTGATTATTATTCTTTATTTATACTGTATATGAGTCAATGTTAATTGAAATAAATACATTATTACTGTTATTATAAAGCGATCTCCCCGACTGGAAGGCAGTCAGTTTTGTTTCGACAGCGATACAAGTGCGAACTGTGATAAGTGATATTCTCTAACGACCCTGGCGATAGTGAAACGGATTCTAGTGCTATTCATAGTGATTGGTTATTGTTGTGTAGACAAGGTGTTATTGTTTGTGGTTAATAAAGTCTTGTATTTGTAAAGGGGTGACCAGACGGTGACCTTGCTAGTTTCAGTCCGTGTAGACAGCAGTTGTAATCCATGACCTTCAACACCCTTGGTTGGGAGGCGCGTTTTCCTAACCACCGAACGTGTTGGCGTGTGGTTTACATTTATGTAGCCGCAACACAAACCAAATACATAAACCAAGGTCACATTGGTTGGAACGCTAGTTTACAACCGTCTGGTCACTCCTTAAACCGGTATTTAATTACCCACATTCGTAATACTATTGTATCTAAAAAAGAAAAGAAAATTAATAATGCTTTTTTCGCCACAGATAATCTACAGCGCCCCCGGACCCAACGAGAAGCTAGAAGACACGCTGCTGTACCAGAACATGCAGCGCAACCACCCCACCGCGCCCGTCATCAAGGAGTTCCTCACCATGCTCGCCATCTGCCACACCGTGATCCCCGAGCGCGTGGGCGACCAGCTCAACTACCACGCGGCCTCACCAGGTGCGTGTGTATGTAGCCGGTAAGCGCAGGCGGTGAGCGGCTCTGCTCCCGTCATCAAGGAGTTCCTCACCATGCTCGCCGCACCGCACATCTGCCACACCGTGAACCTCGAGCGCGTGGGTGACCAGCTCAACTACCACGCGGCCTCACCATCTACCCATACCGTTTCCTACATACTCAAAGTTATCGGGTTTTAAATAATTAAGGTGCAGCAAGAACAATGTTGGCTAGAGTATCGTCCATCCGTCGTGTTGACCGGTCGAACAGCCGTCGATGACGATTTGGATGGCAGTCGTGGGGCTACGTGTTCGATAAGTTAGTCTAGTAGCTAACGTGTCCCGTCCCCCCCCCTGCAGACGAGCGCGCGCTGGTGCTGGGCGCGCAGTCGTGGGGCTACGTGTTCGATAAGTTAGTCTAGTAGCTAACGTGTCCCGTCCCCCCCCCTGCAGACGAGCGCGTGCTGGTGCTGGGCGCGCAGTCGTGGGCTCTGTGTTCGATAAGTTAGTCTAGTAGCTAACGTCGTCGTCCCCCCCCCCCCCACCGCAAACGAGCGCGCGCTGGTGCTGGGCGCGCAATCGTGGGGCTACGTGTTCGATAAGTTAGTCTAGTAGCTAACGTCCCCCCCCCCCCCCCCTGCAGACGAGCGCGCGCTGGTGCTGGGCGCGCAGTCGTGGGGCTACGTGTTCGATAAGTTAGTCTAGTAGCTAACGTGTCCCGTCCCCCCCCCTGCAGACGAGCGCGCGCTGGTGCTGGGCGCGCAGTCGTGGGGCTACGTGTTCGATAAGTTAGTCTAGTAGCTAACGTCCCCCCCCCCCCCCGCAGACGAGCGCGCGCTGGTGCTGGGCGCGCAGTCGTGGGGCTACGTGTTCGATAAGTTAGTCTAGTAGCTAACGTCCCCCCCCCCCCCCCGCAGACGAGCGCGCGCTGGTGCTGGGCGCGTAGTCATGGGGCTACGTGTTCGATAAGTTAATCTAGTAGCTAACGTCCCCCCCCCCCCTGCAGACGAGCGCGCGCTGGTGCTGGGCGCGCAGTCGTGGGGCTACGTGTTCGATAAGTTAGTCTAGTAGCTAACGTGTCCCGTCCCCCCCCCTGCAGACGAGCGCGCGCTGGTGCTGGGCGCGCAGTCGTGGGGCTACGTGTTCGATAAGTTAGTCTAGTAGCTAACGTCCCCCCCCCCCCCCCACCGCAGACGAGCGCGCGCTGGTGCTGGGCGCGCAGTCGTGGGGCTACGTGTTCGATAAGTTAGTCTAGTAGCTAACGTCCCCCCCCCCCCCTGCAGACGAGCGCGCGCTGGTGCTGGGCGCGCAGTCGTGGGGCTACGTGTTCGATAAGTTAGTCTAGTAGCTAACGTGTCCCCCCCCCCCCCTGCAGACGACCGCGCGCTGGTGCTGGGCGCGCAGTCGTGGGGCTACGTGTTCGATAAGTTAGTCTAGTAGTTAACGTGTCCCCCCCCCCCCTGCAGACGAGCGCGCGCTGGTGCTGGGCGCGCAGTCGTGGGGCTACGTGTTCGATAAGTTAGTCTAGTAGTTAACGTGTCCCCCCCCCCCCCTGCAGACGAGCGCGCGCTGGTGCTGGGCGCGCAGTCGTGGGGCTACGTGTTCGATAAGTTAGTCTAGTAGCTAACGTCCCCCCCCCCCTGCAGACGAGCGCGCGCTGGTGCTGGGCGCGCAGTCGTGGGGCTACGTGTTCGATAAGTTAGTCTAGTAGCTAACGTCCCCCCCCCCCCCTGCAGACGAGCGCGCGCTGGTGCTGGGCGCGCAGTCGTGGGGCTACGTGTTCGATAAGTTAGTCTAGTAGCTAACGTGTCCCCCCCCCCCCCCCTGCAGACGACCGCGCGCTGGTGCTGGGCGCGCAGTCGTGGGGCTACGTGTTCGATAAGTTAGTCTAGTAGTTAACGTGTCCCCCCCCCCCTGCAGACGAGGGCGCGCAGTCGTGGGGCTACGTGTTCGATAAGTTAGTCTAGTAGCTAACGTCCCCCCCCCCCCCTGCAGACGAGCGCGCGCTGGTGCTGGGCGCGCAGTCGTGGGGCTACGTGTTCGATAAGTTAGTCTAGTAGCTAACGTCCCCCGTCCCCCCCCCCCTGCAGACGAGCGCGCGCTGGTGCTGGGCGCGCAGTCGTGGGGCTACGTGTTCGATAAGTTAGTCTAGTAGCTAACGTCCCCCCCCCCCCTGCAGACGAGCGCGCGCTGGTGCTGGGCGCGCAGTCGTGGGGCTACGTGTTCGATAAGTTAGTCTAGTAGCTAACGTGTCCCGTCCCCCCCCCTGCAGACGAGCGCGCGCTGGTGCTGGGCGCGCAGTCGTGGGGCTACGTGTTCGATAAGTTAGTCTAGTAGCTAACGTCCCGTCCCCCCCCCACCGCAAACGAGCGCGCGCTGGTGCTGGGCGCGCAGTCGTGGGGCTACGTGTTCGATAAGTTAGTCTAGTAGCTAACGTCCCCCCCCCCCCCCCCCACCGCAGACGAGCGCGCGCTGGTGCTGGGCGCGCAGTCGTGGGGCTACGTGTTCGATAAGTTAGTCTAGTAGCTAACGTGTCCCGTCCCCCCCCCCTGCAGACGAGCGCGCGCTGGTGCTGGGCGCGCAGTCGTGGGGCTACGTGTTCGATAAGTTAGTCTAGTAGCTAACGTCCCCCCCCCCCCCTGCAGACGAGCGCGCGCTGGTGCTGGGCGCGCAGTCGTGGGGCTACGTGTTCGATAAGTTAGTCTAGTAGCTAACGTCCCCCCCCCCCCCCCTGCAGACGAGCGCGCGCTGGTGCTGGGCGCGCAGTCGTGGGGCTACGTGTTCGATAAGTTAGTCTAGTAGCTAACGTCCCCCCCCCCCCCCTCCCCTGCAGACGAGCGCGCGCTGGTGCTGGGCGCGCAGTCGTGGGGCTACGTGTTCGATAAGTTAGTCTAGTAGCTAACGTCCCCCCCCCCCCCCTGCAGACGAGCGCGTGCTGGTGCTGGGCGCGCAGTCGTGGGGCTACGTGTTCGATAAGTTAGTCTAGTAGCTAACGTCCCCCCCCCCCTCCCCTGCAGACGAGCGCGCGCTGGTGCTGGGCGCGCAGTCGTGGGGCTACGTGTTCGATAAGTTAGTCTAGTAGCTAACGTCCCCCCCCCCACCCTGCAGACGAGCGCGCGCTGGTGCTGGGCGCGCAGTCGTGGGGCTACGTGTTCGATAAGTTAGTCTAGTAGCTAACGTCCCCCCCCCCCCCCTGCAGACGAGCGCGTGCTGGTGCTGGGCGCGCAGTCGTGGGGCTACGTGTTCGATAAGTTAGTCTAGTAGCTAACGTCCCCCCCCCCCCACAGACGAGCGCGCGCTGGTGCTGGGCGCGCAGTCGTGGGGCTACGTGTTCGATAAGTTAGTCTAGTAGCTAACGTGTCCCGTCCCCCCCC
Source organism: Mythimna pallens (assembly GCA_961205895.1). Taxonomy (NCBI): domain Eukaryota; kingdom Metazoa; phylum Arthropoda; class Insecta; order Lepidoptera; family Noctuidae; genus Mythimna; species Mythimna pallens. The sequence continues at coordinate 25,641,591 of OY540829.1, forward strand.
CTGCAGACGAGCGCGCGCTGGTGCTGGGCGCGCAGTCGTGGGGCTACGTGTTCGATAAGTTAGTCTAGTAGCTAACGTGTCCCCCCCCCCCCCCGCAGACGAGCGCGCGCTGGTGCTGGGCGCGCAGTCGTGGGGCTACGTGTTCGATAAGTTAGTCTAGTAGCTAACGTGTCCCCCCCCCCCCCCCCCGCAGACGAGCGCGCGCTGGTGCTGGGCGCGCAGTCGTGGGGCTACGTGTTCGATAAGTTAGTCTAGTAGCTAACGTGTCCCCCCCCCCCCCGCAGACGAGCGCGCGCTGGTGCTGGGCGCGCAGTCGTGGGGCTACGTGTTCGATAAGTTAGTCTAGTAGCTAACGTGTCCCCCCCCCCCCCCCCGCAGACGAGCGCGCGCTGGTGCTGGGCGCGCAGTCGTGGGGCTACGTGTTCGATAAGTTAGTCTAGTAGCTAACGTGTCCCCCCCCCCCCCCCCCGCAGACGAGCGCGCGCTGGTGCTGGGCGCGCAGTCGTGGGGCTACGTGTTCGATAAGTTAGTCTAGTAGCTAACGTCCCCCCCCCCCCACAGACGAGCGCGCGCTGGTGCTGGGCGCGCAGTCGTGGGGCTACGTGTTCGATAAGTTAGTCTAGTAGCTAACGTCCCCCCCCCCCCACAGACGAGCGCGCGCTGGTGCTGGGCGCGCAGTCGTGGGGCTACGTGTTCGATAAGTTAGTCTAGTAGCTAACGTCCCCCCCCCCCCCACAGACGAGCGCGCGCTGGTGCTGGGCGCGCAGTCGTGGGGCTACGTGTTCGACCAGCGCACGCCGCGCGCGGTGCGGATGCGCGCGCCGCACGCCACGGAGGAGTACGCCGTGCTCAACGTGCTGGACTTCACCTCCGCGCGCAAGCGCATGTCCGTCATCGTGCGCACGCCCACTGGTCAATATACTTCATCTTTATGTTTCTACACACTGTTAATAATTCAATACACTTACTCGAAAAACCGCTCCAATCCATCAATTGTTTTCTGCACTAATGCGAATAATGTTATTTGTTTTTTTTATATGTGTGTGTGTGAGTGAGTGTGTTTTTAAGTATTATTATTTTTTAATTATTTTCTCACACTCTTCTTACACTTACCTTGAGAGAAAAAGAGTCAATACTTCAGGTTTGTGTCTTGACTAAAGGCATATCGATGGTATCGGCACGCTCATTACAACAAAATTGACAATCATTGGATTTAATAGCTTTTAAAGACTATAACGTTAACAATTTGTGTGTAGTGCAGGAAACGTGACATTTCATAGCCACTTGGTCCAGAAGTTGCAAGAGCATCGGCCGCCTACTGTGTTGTGTCTTCAAATTCATGTGAATGTCCTTTTCCATTTCGAGCGGGTTTCCATGTCTACCCTACGTCTTGCTACAGCTCGAACTACGATCCATCAAATATTGCAAAGTGTCACGCATCTATTTTAATAAACAATTTCGCAAAATATAGTCGACTCCCTAATAGTCGTTAGTTCACAATAAGTGTATTGAAAAACGGCGTTTGATTGGCTATTTTTCGCATTTGGCTCCATAACACCGATTTCCGCCTCGGTCGCGATGATAAACTTTCTCCACTTAAATCAAAATGTTAAGAGTGATGAGTATGCGTGAATGTTAAGAGTGAGTGTGTGTGAATGTTAAGAGTGAGTGTGTGTGTATGTTTTCGTGTTGTTTGTTTCCTGCGAAGTGGAGCGTGAGCCAAATGTTTAGCTTTAATGTGTGGGCGCCAGGCGAGATCAAGCTGTTCTGCAAGGGCGCGGACTCCGTGATCTACCCGCGGCTGGCGGGCGGCGCGCACGCTCGCTTCGCGGACGCCACGCTGGCGCACCTGGAGCTGTTCGCGTGCGACGGCCTGCGCACGCTCGTCTTTGCCGTGGCCGACATCTCCGAGCAGTTCTACCAGGTTCACTCTACTCGCTTTTTACATATTATTATAATAGAATGGTATGCCAAAAATATGAACAAGTCAGCGATGTTGACTTTTAACCGAAACTCTTAAATCTCTTCTCATTTTTATGCACTTAAACCAATTCCCTAACTTATTTAAGAAAGCGCTTATGAAACTTCTTTTTAGTTACAAATTTTTTAAAACGCGTCAGTTCAGTACTTTAAGTGGCTTTGTTTTTCAATCATTAAAATTTTCCAATGTCTTCTGCTAACACTGAAAAATGCACAAAGTAATAATATAATATTTGTGTTATGTTGTCCAGGACTGGGCCAACACATACCACAAGGCCAGCATAGCGATACAGGACCGCGAGCTGAAGATCGAGGAAGCGGCCATGCTCATAGAAAACAACCTACGACTGCTCGGCGCCACCGCCATCGAGGACAAACTGCAGGTCAGACATACACACTATGCTATGACACATAAAAATTTAATAAGGTTAATAGTCGAAAAGCAAATAAAACTATTCAAAAATATATGCTTTGTTACACCTCAATAAGGACGATTTACACCATTAAAACCCAACGTCATAAAGCCCTTTCAAACTGCGTTCAACTACTGTCAGTGTTAATATTTCTTAACAATGGTCTCTGACAGCTCTTGAACGCAGTTTAGACAGATTGGTCGCCACCAGTTCCATCGGCACGTGGATGCGGTAGAGAAGCGAAACCGACACCATCAGTTGGTTTGAAACCCGCAAACTCTTGCAGTGTGACTTGTTTTACATAAATGGCGGCTAAAGCAGTGACACTTGACTTCTCGTATAGGACAGAGCTGCCGCGTCGCATTGTACTGACGTGAACTGCAGTGGTAGCGTCGTAACCGCAATAGCGTTGAATAACTCACGTAGGGTGCCACGTAAGCTATAAATGTAGTTTGTATGAGTAATAGTAGTTTCGCAATCGGATTCATATTCGGAAATTACCTGGCGCAAACGCACAAAGAAGGTACTTGATCAGCCGTGTGACATGTCATTGTCATAATAAATCCTTTGTTAAAAAGGGATAGTGGTATCCGTCCTGTATCTCACTCACAACGGAACCTTATTGGCAGTGGCACGTTATAGTAGAGAGGCAGGATCTATTTATTTCGCATTTGTGATGAAATTGCCTTAAAATATGATTCTTTACAGGACGGAGTCCCCGAAACGATAGCGGCGCTCCTAAAGGCGAACATCAACCTTTGGGTGCTGACAGGTGACAAGCAGGAGACGGCCATCAACATCGGCCACTCCGCCAGGCTGCTGCACAGTAACATGCCGCTCATCATCCTCAACGAGGACAGCTTGGACGTGAGTATCGTATCACCATCACCTGGGCCCTAGGACGAAGGCAACGAAGGAACAGGAGTGGGTTTTTAGTCAATAAAAGTCTGACACTATCTCTCGCTCTGCCCAAGAGCGGGATTTGTCATTAGATGATTTTCCCACCTTCAAAAAAAATCACCATCACCTGTGGGTACAGACAAACAGGAGTATTTACCGGAAGCGTATCGCTGTAGCCGCAATGACCTGCCCGGTTGCTGCGTGTGCAACAATCAACGACCTTACAGCCACTAGACGCCTCATGTTTGAACTAGCGCACCAAAACAATTCTGTCAACTAGCCGAGGTACGGGGAGCGGGGTACTACGTTCTGATTGGTCGAGACATCAGATCTATAATCATATGTGTTGACAGACATGCGTCGCCTGTTATTAGACGTCTAGTGGCTGTAAGGTCGTTCGCAACAAATCGTTGCAAGGTCGTTTTATTGAAAAATTTAGCAGCGAGTGCACGCTGAATATGTCTTATTGCACGATGAGCGAGGTGAGGTGTCACGCGGACGTCGATGACATGCAGCCCGACACTATCACTTCCTTTCGCCTCAATATTGTCGACATGTAAAGACACATTCATACAGTTGCTATAGAATGAAATTACAGCTCCATAATAACACCACGACACACTCGATCATATAGTTAAGCCTGTTTAGAATCGAAACTGACAAATAAATATGATAAAAATCCTAATGCCCAATACCATGTCAGGACCCAGGTCAGTTTACGCCGCTAGAAATTAATTTCAAAGTTACTTTGTAATTTAATAAATGAAATCAGACATGAATGACCCTATGAGTCGACACCGCAAAATCATGAGCTCTCTAAACGTTTCTTGAGACGTTTGAGAAAACAAAACCGTCTCTCACACAATGTGTGTTAATCCCTGTATTGAGATTTCTCAATATATTTCCTGTCTAACTATTAATATTTCTTCCAGGGTACCCGCGAGTGCATATCCCGTCAGACAATGGAGTTCGGCGACAACCTCGGAAAGCAGAACGACGTGGCGCTCATCATCGACGGCAAGACGCTCAAGTATGCGATGGGCTGCGATCTGAAGAAGGACTTCTTGGATCTCTGCATATCCTGCAAGGTGGTGGTGTGTTGTAGGGTGTCGCCCATACAGAAGGCTGAGGTTGGTATCTTGCACAAACATCTGGCTCCTATCTACTATATATACTACTATAGTGTATTCACGTTAAGAAAATGATGACTCATCGTTTTCACTCAGCTTAGCCACGCCCCTTGACCAATGAGACCATAGTAAATTAGAAAACCCTGTTCAGACAGTATGGACACGTCTTTTGTTATTTTTAAAAATGATTACCTCACCTATTCATAAAAATAGAAGTGACGAACATTCTGACGATTATTATTGAATTTTAATATAATTGCAAACAGTTTTTTTTTTTTAAATCAGTCTTTTTTTCTCGTAAAGGTCGTAAAGACTTATTCATACTGGTATGAATACGTCTTTACTTTGCAGTTGCACTAATGACGTCACTATTTTCTTAATGCGTATAGAATATAATGAATGACTAATGGGAAAGTTATTAAAACTTAGTCTAAATATGTACGAGTCCTGTTCCGTACATGCCACGCACGCATTGCAAATCAATACTTTTCCATCACCTTGCACGGATTATATTGTTAAACGGCTGAAGTTACGCTAAATGTGGGAGTAACCTACAATATCTTTAACACATTTTCATTTGTGTTACCATTCGTCTTGATAATCGCCAACTCCGAGGCGGTCGGTTATCGGCACAAATACCTCTCATCTATTTATGTCCTCCTAGGTTGTAGAAATGGTATCAACAGCGACAGGAGCCGTAACGCTAGCGATAGGCGATGGAGCCAACGACGTAGCGATGATACAACGCGCATCTGTTGGTGTCGGCATCTCCGGCGTGGAGGGGCTGCAGGCTGTCTGCGCGTCCGACTACAGCATCGCGCAGGTAACACTATGTGTGACAACGACGTAGCGATGATACAACGCGCATCTGTTGGTGTCGGCATCTCCGGCGTGGAGGGGCTGCAGGCTGTCTGCGCGTCCGACTACAGCATCGCGCAGGTAACACTATGTGTGACAACGACGTAGCGATGATACAACGCGCATCTGTTGGTGTCGGCATCTCCGGCGTGGAGGGGCTGCAGGCTGTCTGCGCGTCCGACTACAGCATCGCGCAGGTAACACTATGTGTGACAACGACGTAGCGATGATACAACGCGCATCTGTTGGTGTCGGCATCTCCGGCGTGGAGGGGCTGCAGGCTGTCTGCGCGTCCGACTACAGCATCGCGCAGGTAACACTATGTGTGACAACGACGTAGCGATGATACAACGCGCATCTGTTGGTGTCGGCATCTCCGGCGTGGAGGGGCTGCAGGCTGTCTGCGCGTCCGACTACAGCATCGCGCAGGTAACACTATGTGTGACAACGACGTAGCGAAACCTACATTCACGTGGGTGAAGCTAGTTTTGGTATAGTAAAAAATCTCCACTGTACATAAGTGTACAGTGGAGATTCTTGTCTATCTTGGTGAACAACAACGTATGAGGTCTAAACCCCGATCACATCTTCTGAGCTACATAGACACATTGAACTTTGTGTACAGTTCCGTTTCCTGCTGCGACTGCTGCTGGTGCACGGCGCGTGGAACTACTCGCGCATCAGCAAGCTGATCCTGTACTCCTTCTACAAGAACATCTGCCTCTACGTCATCGAGCTCTGGTTCGCCATCTACTCCGCCTGGTGAGCATACATAAGTTTAACATCTGTCGGGAGAAGTGCATAAATAAAAGTTTTTTTATTTTATTGATATAAACCAGTGCTTTACTGTGATCGATCCCACCTGATGCTAAGCAGTGATGCAATCATTAAAGTTGAGGCGCACTAGTTTATTAAGAGCCTATTCACTCTAGCCTTGAAGACACCTAAATTATAGGGACGGGAAATCCGCAGCAGGCAAATTGTTCCAAAATATTGTAAATGAACTCACTCATCTTTAGTCTTAGTCTTTTCAAAAACTTGTGTATTCGAATTTATTTCGATTTCTCTTGAAAACCTCTTGAATCTCGTTAACTTAAACTACAATTTGTAAAACTAAATAAGCACCGTCTGGTGACAATAACGGCTAACTCTTTTTATTCTGTATACGAATTCACATGTGTGAACGTTTACATTAAGAGCCGATTGTATTCACAGAGTGTTTTGTAGGCACTGGCCCGGATCTCGTGTCGACGTCGCGGCCCTGTAACAGGGATTTTATTTTTATATAGTAAACATAGTAACTATTTAAGTTTTTGTCAAACCCTTTTAAAAAACAAGAACTTTCAAATATTTCCGTGACGTAATTTCGCAGAGATACGGCGATAGGGTTATTATTATTTTAAACTTTATTGCACACCTTAACTTAATACCTAGGACAAACACAGACTACGTACACACGACGACTTCGTACGTAGACTTAATGCAGGCAAAGGCAAAGGCACTTAACGCAAAGGTAGCACGTAGTTTGTGCTACCTTTGATAATGTCGCTGAAATCCAGAATTTTTTATATACACAGGAAGTATGGTGTAAGTCTTCAATTCAGGCACCGACCATTAATTTTTCAAACTAAGAGTTCCTGAATATTACGAAGAGATGGCCAAAATATGGAAGTCTTCCCGCGTACCTGTAACCCGTCAGCCCTGAAAGCAAGAGTGAAAATTCATCTTCTGGACACGGTCTTTCCATCATATTTTTCGTCCATCGTATTTCGCTAGGCAAGATAGAAGACAAGAGCTGGCTCATTGAAAAAAGTACCTATATTTGATCATTTGGTGCGGTGTGCAGGTCAGGGCAGATCCTGTTCGAGCGCTGGACGATAGGGTTCTACAACGTCATCTTCACCGCTCTGCCGCCCTTCGCCATCGGGCTCTTCGACAAACTCTGCTCGCCTGAAATTATGCTTAGAGTAAGATTATTTTATTTTATTAAAATGTTTCTTTCTAAAACTATTTTAAGATTACAATTACTTTGGCTAGCTACTATTAGTTCTTTTTGGTGAGAAATCATCAAATAATTTCTCCCGCTCTAGGCTGACCGGGACGGAGTGTCAGTTTTACTGACTAAAACCCAGTCCTGTTCCTTCAAAACTGTCCTTAGTGTTCCAAGTCCGCGGTGATTTTTTTAAACAATCTCGCATACATATTAGTTCTAGAATTTGAGAAGATTTTTAGTTATTCAGCTCTTAAAACTCTAAAGAGATCCTGATGTAAGAGGATTTCTACAGAATAAAATATTTGTCGTGTGTATGATGTTCCGTAGCACCCGGTGCTGTACATCCCGTCGCAGCAGGGCATGCTGTTCAACGTGCGCGTGTTCTGGGTGTGGGCGGTGAACGCGCTGCTGCATTCCGTGCTGCTGTTCTGGCTGCCCATGCTCATCGCCTGCCACAGCGTGCTGTGGCCGCACGGCATGGACGGCGGCTACCTGCTCATGGGCAACTACGTCTACACGGTGCGTACGAGGACCAAAACCTGGAACATTCCTTTTTATTTTGCATTTAGTCTTCCTTGATATGTCGGATCTGCAAGTCGTGCTCCTTTTGTCTTTGCTCGATTATAAAGCTAAGCGATAAAAGATACATTAGGGGACAAAGTGTCCCCCAACATGGCTCGCAACGCTCAAATTGTATGACGCTGCTACATTGTACAGTGTCCCGCACCTTGCCTCTCAACATTTTACATCACATTCAAGCTGTAGATACATTAGGGGTCAAAATGTCCCCCAACATGATGCGCAACGTTCAATATCTATGACACTGCAATTTCACCGAGTGTCCGCAACATATTTTGTAATACATAGACGTGATGTGGGACAATTTGACAGCGTTGTTGAACAATTTCTCAGCGTCGCACGCCATATTGGTTGCCATTTTGTCCCCTACTGTTTCAGGCTTAATGTTTTACAAATTCGTTAGTTTGCAAAATAAATGCAGATAACTGCTCGGTTTGTGAAACAGTGACACATTCGAGCTAATCGGTGTTTCGTTACAGGTAAATACTCTAGTGTGTGTATACTACCGTTAGGTAAACTTGTGATAACATTTTGTGTGGTTGCAGTACGTGGTGCTGACTGTGTGCCTGAAGGCGGGCCTGTCCACGCACTCGTGGACGTGGGTCACGCATGTGGCCATCTGGGGCTCCGTGCTCATGTGGTTCGTCTTCTTGCTAATCTACAGGTCAGTACTGAGTAAATTCAATTATTTATTTCAGAATGCTTTAAATAGAAATGCATCAGCTGCCTCCCTCTAGCCTAGATGTCCGTTGTAAACAACGACCTGAAGACAGAAAATAAGAGTGATGTGGCGAAGAATGACGTGGAGAGCAGATCCTAAATAATGGGATAAGGTTAGTTAGGAAGAGTGCTGCCTCGCCGTGACCCACAACGTCAGCTATGATCACATTACTGTGTCGTGGCGTGGGCGTAAACGAGTTTTGGTTGGTTAACACTGGTGATGCAACGGAAGTGTCTTAACGGAAGCGGAAACTGAAACAGATGGCAAAAGTTAATCTTTGAGGAAGCGGAAGTGTTAAATACTATGAGGAAAAAGCACAATTATATTTTTTTTAAACAACAAGGTTCATTTCGTAATCACGACACGAGACGATATAATAATAAAGAAACTCTTTGCGACACGGTCGTGGTGGACGAAAACAGTTATGGTTAAATTGGTGTTAAACGGATGCATTTTTAACAATCCTACTTTATTTTTTCGTGGTTATTTGACCGTGATTAGGCAAGGCATACTAACCAAAGGCGATAAAAGTAAGTACCTATATTATGTATAATTATTGACTTTAAAATAACACGGCCAAATTTTAGAAAGGGGTTGCATGGCCGTACGCCACCTTGCGTTGCCCACAAGGTGGACCGATAACCGGTTGAGGGTCGCGAGAATCTGATGGATGCGAGACGCACAGGACCGGTCATTATGGCGACATTTGAGGGAGGTCTATGTCCGACAGTGGCCGTATTTCGGCAGAAATGATGATGCAGCCTAATAATGGCGTGTTTTATTATTTGCGGTCACTGCTTAATATAATAATAAATCTGTAGCCCGTCTGTCAAACGGTTGACAACAAATTTTTTCTTGGCGATTTTTTTCCTTCAATTTAATTAAATAATACACCAAATAAAATGTAAAATGTTACCCTATAAAAACATTAAAACATTTGAGTCTGTGTGAGTAAAATTTGATACTGTGTGCAAGTAAAATAGTCCAGGCTTCAATTTTTGGGTTGTCTATGTTTACCCGATGATTATATACCATAATCATCATATTCCCGAATTTCATTTGCCCGAATGTTTTGTTTGCCCTAAAAGACATATGACATACTGTTAATTGCCCGAAACTTAGATACCATAAGATACGAGTGCCATACGTATTGCTTTTCATATTTTTAAGTGCCATAATAATTATCAAACATAATATTTAAATGCCTTAATGATTATTAGACATAACATTTAAATGCGAGCGAATAGACCTAGCCAAACCTTAAAATATTCTATGCATGGTTGATGGTGGGCTTGGTTGACGGAGCATTTAAAATCAGCATTACAGCAAGAAATTTTGCACTGATGATACGTGACGGCGGAATATAGCGCTAGTTTTTTTTAATTCGGAATATTACATAAGTGGGTAGGTAGTAGTTAAGTCAAGGTTCCTTGGCTTACCCCGTATAAAGGTATCTGGCACGCCATTGCATATTACATCACCAACAAACCAACAAAATACACGTATACCAACAAAATACCATCGAACAAAGGTAACAACGCAATACACAACGACTCGGCGATGAAGTTGTGATGAAATGCTGACGAGAAGCTAGGCACGAGAACAAGAAACACCCAACATCCCAAGTTCCGATACCATAAAAATGTCTCCAAGCAAGTGCCGTCCTACAGCCATAAGTGGGGCGTACCCTATAGCGTTGGCGCTTATTTAAAGTACTGGCATCGTATTTCAGCAAAGTATGCTTACGCATAACAACATGTAGTACAATACAAAGAGCTGCCTAATGGAAATAACTTTACAGGCTCTAAATAGACTGAGTGTAGGATGCCTGAAGGGTTTGGAGGTCATGACCTTTAGGACTGCCCTTTGTGCTCGTTCAAGAATAATAAGATAAGTCTTGACTGCATATCCCCATACAGTGACACAGTACGTTAGCAATGACTGGCACAGTGTGAAATAAATTGTCTTAAGGGTAGTTTGATCCGCAGAACGTTTAATGGTGGTCGATCTCGCTAATTGTGGGCAGGAACATTGTGGGTTTGGAGAACACGAATGAGCCTTTAGAATTATTGTGTCAGGGGCAGGTAAAGCAACGGCTTACGAGAAAAAGGGTAAAATGGTCAAATTTACTGTGAGTAGGTTATTATACAGTCTGGTCATTACTGCCTTCAACGCGTTTTCCGCTTGAGTCGTTGCCTCAATCCAGTTATCACCATGTACGAGTAAAGCCTTATCATCAGCATATGCAAATATTGAGCAATTCGTCAGGGAGAGTTTCCACAAGTTGTTGACATAAATAAGAAAGAGGGTCGGTCCCAGAATTGAGCCCTGCGGCACACTTCTTTAACCAGCCCATCTACTTTAACACATTGCACTCGATCAGCAAGATAATCTTGGAAGATTCTAAGGGTGTCACCCCTGATACTATTAGCTTCTAGTTTTGATAAAAGGTGTGGAACAAACACAGTGTCAAAAGCCATGGAAAGGTCCAGAAAAACAACCATGGACTTTTTCATATAATACGGGGCCGAATGTGGTTTGCGTTCCTGATCACAGTTCGACATCGTATTATATAACTTATATTCCTTGCAGCCTTACGTCGACATCTGGACGTTGCCTCCTTGCAGTGAGTGGTGGCCAATACTGAAACAACCCTCTGAGAGAGGCCAGTCTCCCCTAATCGGCTGCTACATTTGTTTACTATCATTTCATTGTTTAATGGAGACACAAGCTCAGGACTGTTGTAGGTGTTTCGAGAGATTTCTGTTTCGAATGCGGTTGGAAGTACCCTTTTATTACCATTTTGCGAATCGCCCGGAGGATATGGTGTAGCATGCGGTGGAGGTTTATCCCGCTTGGATGGAGCAAGGCCGTGTCCTCATGGAGGCAATCGGCGGCGGATACCACAGCCTGCGTTTGGCCATCAATATGCGAGTTCGATTGGGCGGAGATACACGTATTCAAGATTTCGCCGAAATTTATTTAAAAGTTGGAGACTCTTCATAGAGTAGTTCCCACTATAGAAAACATCCGTCTGATATACGAGGACGTCAGTCAAATACACACCAAAAAATACTAGGTAAATGATCAAGTAATTTTAACGCCCAAAATGACCAAGCTGTAACTATCAATGTAAGCTCTCGCAAATTCTTCATACGTACTGTTGTGGAGAAAGATAGATGATGATGATGGTATGGTTATCCAGGTGAAGGTCGGTGTCCCGATTATGCTCCTTCGTTTATCATTACCAAAGCTGTGTAACGGCTTAAACTCTGCAGAGACACATCATTGAGGCGAAAATTGAATATTTTCGCAGTCCTAGCAGACATCGGCCCTGGAGGGCTCTTTCCATTTGCTGACATCTCTTTGAGACGCGCGTAGAATACAACGCGCCGTCGATTCGAGATTGTTTTGACCAGACGGCCGAACGGCACCACCGCTATCCCGTGTTTGCGATGGCTGGGAATCATCCTCCACCCATCCATCCTCCATCCCTACGGCTTCCAACACCCGGAGCGTCACTTGCAGCGACGGCTGAGGGGTGAGGATGTCCTATCCCTCATAGTTTCAGCCACCTTCTTCGATCGCATGAGTGCTTCACTGAAGGAGGCTACTAGTTGACATTTTCACCGCTAACGGCCTCCGCCGTATGCTTTATCGTATCCTCCGGGCGATCCGCGCAATGGTGAGACCCGGGTGTTTCTTCCCGCTGAATTGGATACAGATACCACCCGAATCGGTCGCATCCGGTGAGTCCTGCAAAAAAAGAGGACGCCGTGACGCCTCTGTTGCCATTCTTCAAAGACAGAAATTACCACCGCGATTGTGGCGTGCTCACTGTGGCCCTGAAACGCAAAGGGCAACTGAAGAAAAGCAGGTGGGTTTTAGTCGGTAAAAGTCTAACACTCTCTCTCGCTCCACCCAGAATGGGAGAAGGTATTTAATGATTTACCTACCTTAAGAAGAATGTCTGAAACCTAAAGACTGCGGGTTGCGAGCTCAGGATCAGCTCCACTGATCGCTTTTTTTGACAGCCTACATTTAAAAGCACTTATTTAGTATTGTAAATAATAAAATCATACAATGTTGTTTTATCAGAAACATACAACTAATGCCTAATGCCTTTTTTCTTGGGGTAGGCAGCCAACTGCTACGACCCTTACATACTCTTTCTATTAATTGACGTTCATACTTCTGGATATAATACGAGTACATAACATGTTTTCTGAAGGTAATTCGCGTTTTTACCTTTAACCGTTGTATGTGAAAGTAAGATAAATAATTTCGATGCTTTCGGAATGAATTGCAAGCACGGAATTATTGTACAGTTTTACGAAATTAACGCGGGCGAAGTCGCGGGCAACAGCTAGTTAATTAAATAAAAACTGAAAAGATAAAAAAACAGGTTCAGTCTAATAGTGGAGAAACCAATTCAATTGCATTAATTTACACATATAAAACAAATAATAAATTCTAATACGGAACATATTGACTGCAACAGTCGGGACCCATACTGGATGGAATGATAGTCTAGATTATTTTAATTGGTCCCGACTGCTACCCATTAGAAAATAATTAAGAGTTTTTTTTTTTTCATTTTCCCGAATTAAAGCCTTATTTTCACTATTTAATATTTATTTGAACAATTTTAAAGTATATGGAACAGTGCGGTGAGTGCGAGTTGTTTTACGTTATCGCGATCGAAACGTTTGGCTCTCTGATTGGTTAAAAGCTTGGAGCGGGCCAATCGAAGCGCCGAACGTTATAAACGTGTCTAAATTTAGACTTACCGGTGAAAAGAAATCCCTTCTTGGGCTACGCTATACACTTGGCTTCTTTTCCGACACGTTGCAATAGCTCAAGACGGCATCTCAACTCTTGTTTTTCACGGAGCTTTGTACACAGTCACAGTATGAGTACGATTGACGACCGGTGTCACGTCACTCAAATTTCGCTCGAACCACAAGTTGAACTATGATCATGCTCATACTTTGTGGCACGCCTGCCCCGCCCACAAGGCCATTCTAACCTCTTTCATCTTTTAGAAGGAGTACGAGGGGCCGAAGCCAACTCGTAGAGGGCCTTTAGGTAATTTTAATGGAACGTGATACCAACCGACGATTATCCCTGTACGCGCTATGCTAGTGCACCCAAGGACAACCCCCGGTTGGTGAAAAACGATTACGACATAGACAAACAAAGATAATAGGGTTTTTGAAGTCTTAAGTGGACCGGTCACCTGAAACTATGGCCCCTGCCTGAACAATATTATTAATATCCATCGATAAAAAGGCAGGTGGTAACTTGCAGCCTCAATAAATGGGCCCATAAAACGGAAGTGACGTAGCACCCAGAGGACAACATATCGTGAGGTGCTTGAAGAGTGGGGAGGTATACCACGGCTATCAGGACAATCATGGAAGTACGGTCAAGATCCCTACTAGCACCTTACTGGATTATGAATCTTCCTCCCGAGCACGTTTGCTCTTGCGAATCTCCTCTCAAGCCAGCCAATAAAGGCAAGAGAGAGGTGGGAGCTCTGTTCCTCGACAGTGTTCACTACGGCCGGCCAATAAAGACAAACCGGAGATGAAGAACAAGAATTCTCCCGGGAGATTTATTTATTCATTTACACACAAACACTTAAAAATGAAAATAACAAAAGCAGACAGAAGAGCTCAAAGGTACTGCTTATTTCAAATGAAATCGGTTCCGTGGAGTCGCTAATTGTCAACAGTTCGTTACAAAACCGCCCTGCGGCCAGACAAAGAGAAATACAAATCTCTCGTTGTCTGGCCCCCCACCCTAGGCGCGTTACGACAAAGCAAACGCGTCATCGAAATAAAGTCCTAGACTTCTTTGAGTGGTTTTTGCTATTCCTCAGAGATTTGACCATCCACGCCCACTTCACAAATTACCCTGTACCTAATGTACGGTCGAAAGCAAAAGTCCATAGGTACTACAGAAATAAAATCGTGTGAAGCGAGAAATGACGCCATCTAGCGTAAAACCAGATTGAAATGTTGCTATCGACAACATTACATTATACTGTTAATAGATGGCGCCGCTGTGCTTCAAATGATTAATGCTTAACTAATGCTTATTTTTGTACTTTCTTTTTGTTTCTTCAAACATTGAAATAATTTATAATTTCTTTTAAAGAGATGAAGATATTAAAATTGAATATCAATTTATAAATATTTGATTATCTATGTGTTAGTTTTCAAACTTGAGAGGGTAGGTTGAATATGGATTTACAGGCCTCACTGCAAAAGTCCATAAGAACGCTAAAGATTACATTGCTACGAACCGAGCGAGCACGATACTTCCGTGCGTATGTGTGCGCGTGTATGAGTATCCACATTCCACAGATAACACACATTAAGGAACTGTCGTCGCACTGAGCTTAAAACATCATTATTATTTTTCTGTGCCATTGAATACGCATCACACAGTCACAGAGGCGACTTGTTCTTACCATTGCATTGATAAAATTCACGCAAATATGTCATGTGCTGGTAGCCGTATGAACTAAGTGTTGGATTCGCAAACAACGTAGCCCGAGTTCAAATCATGGTCGGTCCTGGTTATTTCTTACTTTGAAAATTCCCAATCTATATTAATATAGTTGTTTTTTATATTTCTATGAAAAATACTATTGCATTTTTTGCACTAAATAGTTGCAAATTACGAATATGATCTATTAACCACAAGAAGAACACATTCGTAATTTTTAATGATTTAGTTGTTACATCTTTTCGATGATGTAAGGTGGAAATAAAAAGACGTGTTTAATAAAAATCTTTATTCTTTATATTTACAAATTAAACATTTATGAGAATTGTGAGGTCGAATTGTTACCCCTGATATGAGGAAGAAGGTAGCCTTCCTTCTTCCTCATATCTTTTTATCCAAAGACTTACAGTATTTTTCTAAAACAAAAAAAAAATATATTAGGCAGCTATACCTACTTGACTTCATTTTCATTATATAAAATGTTAACAATCATAATGATTGCATATAATTTTAAAATAAAACTGCATTTATAAATCCAATAACCAATCCAATAAACCCAACGATTTATGTATTTCTCTTTTAAGCCTCATAAATATACGATGGATGGATTCATAAATGGCATACATTTTAATTAGAAGATTAATTTATAATAAAGTTACAATTCATTAATAGCTATTATACTCACATTCAGTCCGGTTTCTTCAGATATTTGTGTTTTATTAAGACCGCTTTTATGCAGCCCAATGATAGTCGCCCTCACTTCAATACTAATATTAGCTTGCATTTTGCGAATATTACAATACTGTTAACCACACGTCACTAACTAACAACTACAACCAAACGACAGTTCATTTCGGTCAAGTTAAAACTTATGTCTACCTCGCAGAAATATAATTCTTTATTTAGTTTTTTTGTGATCCCTTTCTAACTCTAAGAAATGTGTGAACAAGTTAAAGAATAATTTAATATATGTAATGCTAATCCATAATTTCCAATCGGGTAAGAACTTACAAAAAGTCAACAATTGCGTGGGATTCGAACTTGCGGCACACTGATTTGCGCTTCAATCTGTGTGCTCTATACCACTAGGCCATCTTGACTTATGCTAAGTTGATGAAATTATGAACTACAATCAGTTGTTGACGACAATGATGACGCATGTGTCTATTATTTGTTAAACTAAAAGTCAAGTTTATACTTTGTGAGATTGCCTTTGCTCACCACTTAGCTGTGAAGAAACCAACGCCATCTAGTTTAATTTTCGAAAACTTGAACTCTAACATGCAAGGGAAAATAGGCGTTAAGGTATCTAAGCACTTTTAATGGGTCACCGTACAATAAAGAACATCTTAGGGTATTTTTAATATCGTGCGGTTTTGATGACGCATGCGGGATTGCCCCGCACGCGTAACCCCCGGAAATATCAATTTCATACAAGTATTTATTGTAATGCGTTTAATACGCACGCGGAACGCGTTTTCTTTTGCATGCGGAGCAATCCCACATGCGTGATGAAATCCGCACGATATTTTAAACACCCTTACTGGTTTTTTATTTATATGCTAACAGTATGTATTTATAATGAGATATTGGTTTGTTCGCAGCAACGTGTACCCTACGATCCTCATCGGGGCAGTGATGCGCGGCATGGACCGCATGCTGTTCAGCTCGCTGGTGTTCTGGCTGGGCCTGGTGCTCATCCCCATAGCCACGCTCATCCCCGACGTCATCGTCACTGTGTAAGTACCTGACACCTGTCTGTTCTGCTGCCAAGAGCTCGTCGTCCGTCGCTACTGGGATTGTGATTGCAGACCAATCCCCTTCGAAATCTGGCTGTACTGGAAATTAGTTGTATCATAATTTGAGAGGATTTTTAATCAACTTTAGATATGGCAGAGCACGGAGATGGGTCCACAGCTTAAAATCGTTTTAAACTGGGATTTGTCGAATTTTCATGTAAGTAACGTGGTGCATGTGCAGGTTTCAAAGCATTCCTTGCCAGCCAATTTTTGGGTTAAAACGACTACCCCACTCTTTTCAAGGCTCCGAATTAACGTTGTAAAAAACACCGGCAAAGAGCGAGTCCGCCTCGCCTATCCAGGTTCCGTACCTTGGTAGGAAACATTCCATTTCCTAAATTTAGTTTTTGTTTTTTTTCTACGCATAACTAAGCTTGTTTGTGAATGGTTTTAGTAAAAGAGAAATTCTTTAATGTTAACGTTAACGTTCCAATTAAATTGATGACAGATATTTTATGTCGCTTCACAAACTTTGTACATTTAGAATTGGCATTTAGTGTGGTTTTTTATTTCATAATAAAAATTAAAACATTTATTTCATTTACAAAAGTCCCAACATTTTTAATGTTTTCGCTTGTGAAATCGATAGGCCAACAATATTTATAACTATTTCTAGTCGATCATCTATCGATAAAAGTAGTTACGACGGATCGCAAGACAACCCAAGTCGCACTATGAGAGTCCTTTTTCAACATCAGTAGTAAGTAACTTTTATCGTGTGACTTTGTCTGTCTGTCTGTCGCGGCACCTGGTCTGCTTCTATGTAATTAAACAGAAATTGGAATAATGTTTTCTCTTCCAAGGTATGGAATCCTCAGGGCGCGAGTTCAAATTGAACTTTGCCGGTTTTTCGGAATGTCCACCCTCCGCTACGGCAGAGGCGACGAAGTGCGCGTCCATACTTAGAGTAGTCGTAATGCGGGCCACAGCGTGCGGCGCACGTCGGGCTCGGCCGTGTTCCCGCCCGCGCAGCTCATCGGCATGGGCGCGCTGCCGCCCGACCACTCGGGCGAGGCCATGGCCGTGGCGCTGGCGCAGCTGCTGCGCATGGTGGAGTACCAGCAGCGCCTGCTGCGCGAGCTGCCGTACCTGTGGCTGCCGCCCACGCCGCGGCCGCACCGCTTCTCGCTGAAGAGTGCGCGCGCGCGCCGCAGCAGCATGCCGCGTGCGCGCGCGCGGCAGCAAGGCTCGCGCCGCAGTTCGCTGTGGGGCCGCTCGCACTGGTCCACCACGCACTGGCTGCCGCGCATCCCGCCGCGGCCGCTCAGCCCCCACGTGATGCGCTGCGAGGGCGGCACCTTCATATTCGTACTGATTCTCTCTTGTTACTTCCCTATCTAGCTAGTCTATTGTTTTCTCGGTAGTACTCGTTGTTCGTATCGTACGGTTTCGTCTGGTACTTATTGTTTCAGGTGTAGTTACTGATTCATTTGAAGTAGGTTTAGTATGTAGTCTGTTTGTAATATTTTTATATTTCCATTTTAGATTACGTATAAATTTAATTATATGAGTTGGGTATCATAATTATAGATGATCTTTGTAAGTATAACATTAATTAAGTACTTGAACATTTCTATGTTCCTGCTTATATATTTAGTTAGTAAGTTTATTTTAAATGAACTATGAAATTCGTTTAAAAACGTAGCGTATAGCATTCACTTCAGAATGTAACAAAACTAACAGACTGATTATTCGTTATAGTCATGACACGGCATTTTACCTTCACAAGATATGAAAATCTGAATCTGTCTAATCTCTACCAAGCAACCAAGAATGCTTTCACTCAAGTACCAAATGCAGGTCAGCTGTCGTTATTTATTTTTTCTTTATTTAATAAACAGTTGTTATCCCAACACATATATGTCTCATATAAGACATACCAACTGCTCTAATGTTTATAATCATTACAACATATTATTACACTGTGTAAAATCTTTACGATCTCACAGTAAAGTTCAATTTTAGAAACTACATTATTAGATTCTCGGACCATTTATTTTATTATATTTTGGAGAACTCTAATCCACAAAGACTATAAAAAGTGTAAATAAAATATTTTTTTATAGATATTAAATAACACAATCTATTGTTAGTGTCATAAAGTAAACTCATGATACGAGTTAGTAGGTGACACTGTATTTGCAATTTTAATAAGTGGCATTAAGGTTTATTATCCTTATCATCAGAGCAGTCATGTGTCTGTCTTCCTAAATACTGGTATAGTGAGGCATGTTCATCTGATTCCAGCGTACACAACTCGGCCTTCAAGTCGATGACGGAGGCCGTGCGCGAGAGCGAGATCAAGCAGCGCGACCCGAGCGCGCTGCTCACGCACCCGAGGCACTCGTAAGTAATGCGCGCGGGGGACGGAAGTGCTCGCTCCTCTGCTATGGGCGGACAGGGAAATTATCAAGTAGCTACCGACTGCCTTTATTTACCTTCATTTAGAATCCCCACTCAGTAGTGAAATTTTAATTATTATTATGTATAGGCTCGCATCATCACTATTTCATCTGATGGTAAGCGATGATGTGGTCAACGATGCAGCAGACTTGCCTACAAGTAATCTATTCAGTCTTAACTTCAAAGACCCCTAACAATTTGATTCGTAATAATTTTATAATATGACAATTTTACTATGAAGAAATAGAGAGTTTATTGCTTTTGTATGCAGTTCGGCTATGCAAACTATGCATCGATTTATTAACTGCCGTTCATATTTTAGAAAGTCAATTTAAAACAAATGACATAGTTGCATACTTACATGTTAATATAGCACGACCGAGCACTTTCGTTATTGAAGACATAAACGTTTCTACTACATGACATTGTGATACTATATATTTATATTATGGCCCTGGGAGCACACACAATATTTGAACTACCACTCAGATTATATGAAAATGCACGCTATTGGTGATCGGTGTCACTGTGGTGGTTTCACAAGCACGCCTGACGACATTTTGGATGAGGCTGGCATGATAACTGTTTTTTTTTTTTTGGTAATTTAATTTTTGTTTTATATTGATGCTGTGTGTGATCTCAGATAACTAAGCTCAGAATAAGCTGCCGTCGCGTTGCACTTTGCGGCTAATTTTCTAATAAAGTCACATCTTTATAGAACAATGTTCTGAAAATGTAACGACCCGGTTTCTGTGAGTCTGGTCTAGCCAGAAATGAATTGACTAAAAAAAATGAATTTAAAAAATAAAAAAAAAACCGGCTGCGTAAAAAATAACTTTAGATAAAAACTAAAGAAGAAAAGCACGTTCAGTCCAAGAGCGTAAAAAGCATTTAAATAAAACAAATAATAAATTCTACTACGGAACATATTGACTGCAACAGTCGGGACCCATTAGATGGGATGATTTTATCTGGATGATTAGCAGTTCAGAAGCCGGGTGTTATAATGAGGAAAAGATTAAACATAAACTCATAAGCTTAGGCTGTTACAAAGTGTAAAACGAACTTATTCTGAGCCCCGAACTGCCAAGTCGCTGGCGTGTCACCAGCGACACAGATACAAGGTGACCCGAAGGTTAACAAACAAGAATGCGTGTGTTTGTTTGGCCGTGTATGCTCCTACCGTTTGCATTATTTTGGAATGAATATAATGGACTATTGACGTACTAATATTCAGGTTGATTTAACAGTTTGTATATGTGTATACGTGTACATATTTCTCGTGTACATTGGTATGTATGTAGTATCTACCTCCCTGTTCAGTAATATACGCAGTTCTCGTCGAAGCTGATGGCCATTGTATCGTCATAGAATTGAAGTGTAATAAAAGTACCTGTAGATAGTACATAAATGCCATTGTTTCCCGTTTTTGATCGTCACACTTGTGTATTGTCCTGTTGTTGTCGCCCTGCCACCAGAACGCTGCAGCACAGCCTCGCACGCGAGCGACGCTCTGCTAAGTATTCTGTTGGCAGCGTACATGTCTGTCATATCACTCGTATTTTCATTATTCTATGCATTCTGTACGTCCTTGTGTTCCGTTGCCGGCTGATTTCCTATATATTGACGCTTCTATGTATTACACGTAAAGCGTAGTTCTATTTAGAATAGATTTTGTACCTCTCTGTAGTTATATACGTATAGCAAAATTTTGTATTTAAATTATGAAATTCTTGTTGTTTCTACACTTGTACTGTTGTTTTTATATCGTATTTTATGTAGTACGCTTGACTAAGTAGCAACTATACTACCTGTACTTGCCGAACGTTTGATGGCGATCAGCCGGCAGCTGCCGACACGGGCGCCAGTACGCACGGGCGCCAGACCGCACGGTACGCACGGGCGTCAGTACGCACGGTACGCACGCCTCTACGTCCCACGTCCGTACGTACGTCATGTTACGTGTTTAGTTCGCTTCGCATTGCCCCTCCCCGCACCCACTCGTACGCTCGCCACGACCTCCTGCTACTCTATCTTACGGAGACTCAGAACCTCTCGCCACACTCGAACAAGCATGTACCTCCGCGCGGGATACCCTTTCAGACTTACTAAAATCCGAAAAAATTGAGGGATTTTGGTTCAGAAAAGTATCACGCCCGGTGGGGCTTCACCGAGGGCTAAACTCGTACGTGTTCACTGACGTGATGCGGGCTCGGCTGGCGGAGGTCGCGGGCGAGCGTACGGCGCCAATAACTTGTGTTGTGGCGGGCGCAGCAAGTCGCGCGGCTCGCCCGTGGGGCTGCGCTGGCGCCGCGCCGGAGTGGCGCCCGCCGAGGCGGCGCCCGGCGCGCGGCGGCGCCCGCACGTCGTGTGACAAGCGCCGCGGCGCCCGCACAGCACGAGACGCGAACTGCGGCGCCCGCACAGCACGAGACGCGAACTGCGGCGCCCCGCACGCCCGCGCCGCCACTAGGCGCCTGCACTCGAGCCGGCCCGCCGCCCTCCGCCTCCAAGATTCCTCCCTCAGATCTTCCTTCGCTATTTTTGTATGCATTTATATCGAAGATGTCGCCGATGTGATACTGTTGTTGTAGATATTAATGTTAACTTTTAATTCCGAGGTGGGCGCACGTCAAGTATATCATAAGCATAAGAAAAAGGAGTGCTATTAGATGGTAAATCTTACATTAATGTTAGTAGAAGCCGTGTGATCGCTCGCGACTGCTCTGCGGCCAGCTACAGAGTGGCGCTAGTTTGTATGCTTGTCTAGATCTTCCTATATTTTGAATCTATTATGAACTCGTATTACGTTAGCTAAACATTCAATTAAATGATAATGTGATGCCGCTGGGCGGAAACACAGTGTTGCTCATTCGGTCTTTGACGAATTCGTATTCACTATATTACTAGGTATTGTTGTTATTATGAATTTTATCAATTCATCAAATTATTTATACACTGAAGTAATTAAGTTATTCCTATAATAACATTCCAGTATTTGTAGTAGTGATGTGGAGAGATATTAGTGTGCCACGATTTACGAGTTTTATATGTGTACGCAACGTGCACTTGGAAAAGAGGAATTTATATTAAAATAAGATAGTCCTTGAGAAGGCTAGTTAGTTAACTGTTCGATGGAGACGCGTGCGAGCCGCCGCCGAGCGGGCTCTGTGGCTATACAAAATGATAACAGTTATGCTTCAATATTTTATTATAGTTTGAGCTGCTCAATATTTTAATAAATTGTCATATAGTAACCCATCTTAGTCCTTTTATAATACATACTACTTTAAAAAAAATATATAATTTTAGAAATTACGATTCACAAATGACCTTAGTCCTTTTATAATACATACTACTTTTAAAAAATATATAATTGTAGACATTACGACTCAAAAATGTCAAACCAGATCAGATTCAGCTTTGACTAATGAAGTTTTGTGAGCTCTGTAGGTAATTATGTCATGTAGTCTTATTTTGTATACAAATTTTATAAATGGAATGCCTTCATACAATTTATCTATTTTTGACATGAAATTTAAAAGATATTAGATAGTTTTGGTCTAGATTGTGTGGCCGTCCATTATAGCGTTGCGTTAGCGAGTCGGTTGGCTCTTAACTGTTCCTATGATTTTTACAACTTAACTATAATTAATTATAACTTTATGACTGTAGAAGATAACGTGAAAGCCCCAAGTTAGCCCCAACAGCACAGAGCTTGTTCGGTGGAAGCATCACGATATATATACGTGTCACGTACTATTTAGATAGTAGAATAAATAAATGTGAATATTTTTGTATTTGGACATGTTTGAACGTTTTCTATACTAAGTAGGTGTACAGGCTTCTTGAGCAATACAATCGTTGTTAGTAAGGTATGTGTATGTATTACTACTTGTAAGTTTTTGATCCTCCGTTCAGAATGTACATTGTTTGACAATATTCCTTTGAAAATATTATATGAATTATATTATAGCTATTTATTTTATAATGATCTCGTTGTTAAAGTAAATATGTTTTGAGTGAATCACTCGTGATTTCTGAGAGTTTGAAAGAATATAGTTTTTGGTTTGATATGTAAAGTTGTCGCCGAGCCCGCCGGGACGCTGCGGGCTGGTTTACATTCTGCATTCTGTATTAATATGCAACATATCACGTACAGTAATGACATCATTTAGAAAAGAGAGATTAGCTCTCTTCTGAAATTGTACAAAATATTTCCTTTTCAATTCCGCCTGTGAGTAATTGGGATATATTTATTAGCAGTAAATTAACGAGACAATTAAATTAAGCATTAATATGACATCACGATTGATAAATTATTTTTTTAAGTTACCTTATTTTATCCAATAGAAGTAACTGATGATATACCGTAATTTTAATCGACTCAGCGCCATTTTCCTTCTGGCTACATTGGAGTTATAACGTGTGCGTCTAATATATAGATAAATAAAAATTTAATAAATAAATATCTGATTTAAATTCAGCAAAATTGAGTTAAACGGTAGGGTTCATTTTAAATTGTAAGCATACAGATTGGTTCTCGGTTCACATTAAAATGTGTTTTATTTATCAATAAAGTTTATTTAATTTAACTTTCTCCCAAATTCTTTGTTTCTACTAATTTGTTCCACAAAATGTACATTTGTAAGAAATAAACTGTTTTGCAGAATGTTGTAGTTGTTGTAAATATTTTTGTAGACCCTACGCTACTTTAATTTGCTTATTTTTAGTAGTTTTGTTATTAATTCTTGTAAATGTTATAAGTTCATGTCTGCGGCTGGTTGGCGTCGCGTGTCACGTTGTACCTGCTTGTGACGTCGATGTGCCATGTTGTTACTAAGCACTTTTTGTGGATCTGTCTCTTGTATATGTCAATATTGCACACACTTTTCTCCAAATAGTGTAACATTTTTTTAAATGTTTGCAAGGTAATGTACAAAGAACTGAGACTTCAATAAGAAAATGGCATGACAAAAGTGTCACACAATGTTAGCATTCGCTGATTGCTAAAACTGCGCCGTTCTTTTTTTAAGTTATGTACATCACTAACTCGTTATCGGTCTTAATGAGATTGAATCTTATTTATAATTTTAATGTTTTACCCTATTGCACAGGAGGAGAATTAACTTAGTTCAAATTGAAGTTGAATATTAATTGGCAGCTGTAATTAAGTTTTAGTGGCGCCAACCAGCTAGTCATTTGTCTTTATTATTTCATCTAAACACTCATGTTTTGTTCGTTTCTATGTTTTTAACCTTTCACTTTTTATGCTGAAGTTTCTCTGACATACACAACTGTGGTTCTCCACATGAATCGGTTTCAGTTAAGAAGGAAGAGAAGTAATGGTTTAGGGAATATGGAGAGGTGTACCGTAATTACGACCTTATTACGTTAAAATAATGTTTAAGTGTCCCAGCTAGGGACACTGGGGCCTTGGAGGTTAAATATGATTTGTATGTGTATGGTGGGGAAATTTCAGCTTATTACATAGTGGTACGTTCGTGTATATTGACTTGATAACTAAACTGATTTGGGCAGAACGATTTCATGATTATATTGTTATAGGTAATCTACTTCAAGTAGAGCTGGTGCTGAATACAGACGCCGATATGAAGGTGTGCCAAACTAATGACCCACTCTTTCCTTCCTTATATGCTTTTCTCTTCGTATCGTATTATTACTTCCTTATGATACGATTTTATTGGTAGGAAGTTCCTCAATATGGAGTTTAAGACCGCTGAGGTAACTTGGACTCTGTTCCCGATACAATTTATTATTTTTAATTGAATAATCGAAACATTGTTTTAAATTATTGTAAGCTTTTACGAAAGATCAGAGCAAATCATATGAACCATACTACACGAAGACATGAAATATCCGTAGTTAAAGATTGATTAAGATAAAAAAAAAAAACTCAAAATTTTAAGTGAGACCTATTGGGTTGACGTGAATATTGTGAAAACGGCGTGCGTTTCTACTAACCGTTCCAATTCGGACAGGCACCACATTTTTATTTTTCGTTAAGAAGTGGTTGAATATTTATTTCAATTTTAATTTGGGTAGAGTTTGTACAGTAATTGATGAGGATAGAAAGCCAACACAAACTTGTCCCTTACTAGTGTCGTTGGCGAGCTAAGACCATGGTTGGCGGGCTTGCGAGTTTTTCCCACAATTGAATGAAAATGTAAAAATCTTATACTTTATTTATTAATGAATTAGTTTCTACCAACGGCTTCGCCCGCGCCAAAATAGGTTTCTCCATACAAATTTTGGAGCCCCTTTTCATCGCCTTTGTTAGAAAATCATCTCTTGTGCAAACTTTAACGCTCCTAGTCCCAGTAATTTCGTACTTGTATACAAATAGATAACACTACTAGAACACTCTTCATATGAGAAGTTAAATGCTTTCGTTTGTTGTCATGATCTTATAATGTGGTACCTGCACAAATCAGTCTAGTTACCGTAAACATAAGCGCTAGTACGACTGTTCATTTGTCTACCGTCACTATGACGTCATCACCACGGTAGCAACATGTACAAATTATTGTAAGTAATTAAGAAAGGACGCCTCTCATGTTAACATGATTGTTTTAATAAAACTGTTGAAGTTACTCCGTGTTGTATTTTGTAGTCCTAAGTAATGCCAAAATAATGCTTGATATGTTTGTATGGGCCTCTTGATGCTCGGTATGCGATGTTTTATGTTCGTTACTAACCGATGTAGCTGCTGTTACTGTGTTTTTTTACACTCTCCTTTTGGGTAGTTGGCACCGGGTACCTGTTGGCGAAGATGTGAAATTCGGGTACATTGTTCTGATATCATACTGGCCACCAACTAGTATCGGGCACATACTACCCTGTTGGAATGGGTAGAAAGACACTTGAGATGAGACATAGAAATATAAATGATCGGTAGATCATTGTGATCAAAATGTATTACTAAATGCGACTGAACCGCAGTCTTATGTCTTAGCTCGTTAGCGTCGAATGTTAACAAGCTAGTCGCCACTATACTGTCGTGTATAAGGCGACCTCTACCGTGATGCAGACTATTTATAATGAAACCTCTCAAAATTATTGTAACTGACTCACTGCACATAGAAGAAATTCAAAATAGATTTTAAAGAAAACATTTAATTATTCTCGACTCATCTGAAGCTTCTCCAACGAATGCTACAATTATATAAACTAACAATCTGTATAACCTCTTACAGTAACTAACAATTAATTAACCTTACTACTTTCTGTTACAAATAATGTTGGAGCAGTTTTCTCATGTGCGGTGTGTCTTTTGAAACAGACAACAAACTATACATATACTCGACTTGCTGTATTTCACATTGACGTACATTAACACAACCTTCATATGGCGTCGCTAAATACTCTTGTATACTTGTGTCACAGAATAAATAAGTACAGAAGGTCAACTGCATAATTTAAACGAAAACACACGCACACATTAATACGCCTGTCGTACAGTAAGTTGAATCGCACTTGCGACTGTAATTTTTTTTGAGATAGTGGTGCGTACCAGTCCATGTGTGCGATCGCCAGATCTTGAGATTCCAGCCTTCTGTGCTTGTCTATTTTATGCTAACGCCGAACGCCAGTTAACGCAAGTTGAGTATCTGAATTGTTTGTGCACTCTGTATTGGCATGTATTGGGGTGTGTGTAACTAACTGATGGTGGTTGTTCCCGAGCAGCGCGGCGGACACGAGACACGCGCTCGTCCGGCTCGCCACGTGTAAGTACCACGGTACGTCGCTTGCATGGCTTGGCCTGCGCTTGCATGCGCCACCGCTGATCACGCCACATCAGCCGTGGCCAGTGCGACACTCACGCTTCTTAACTCTGTTGTTTCCTCTATCGATTGGTGATAGTTCATTATTTTATGTTTGGTTATAAAAAAATTGCCCCATGGTTACTTGGTATTGTCGTCGATGTGGGAATGATTTTTGAAGCATTAGAAGTGATGTATCGGTGAGGTATAGTAGTTCCCTATTCGACGGCGCATACGTCCGGCCCCCGCGGGCGGAGTAGGGCGCTGTGTCCAGTAGTCACCGCGAGCTCTGTGTGGCAGCCTCACGGAGACGGCGCGCCTGCTGCAGAACGTTCGCAGCGTGTTCAGCCGCCGCACCTCCACGCGCGCCGCCATGGAGCTTGAGCTGTCGCGTGAGTACTCCATGGACAATAACTCATGGACTGCTAATATGCGACTCAAAAACATCAGTAATAGCTTATGACCGTCGGCATTTGGCGGTCGTTTTGAGAATTTGTCGCTACTTAGCACTTCATGAGTTCCCCACTCCGTGGCACACACCACGCACCGCTAACGCGTTTAACACACTAGAGTCACCCTTTATTTAGCAGACCTATTCAAGGAACTATCAAGGTATTAATAAATTTTCTTTTAAATTCTCAGTTCACAGTTTGTGTTAATCACACGATTGTATAGTGTCATCACGCTGATTCGGATTTAATCATTAAGTGTTCATTTTTGCCGTTTTTTACACCATTAGTTGATGATTACTTAATTTTGAATTTCATATAGGTAATGTGTGATAAAGATTAATAACATGGAGTGTGTGTGCAAACAGACGGGTTCGCGTTTTCGCAAGAAGAAGGAGGCAGCGTGTCGCAAGCGGACATGATCCGTGCGTACGACACGCGGCAGCCGAGGCCACTCCACTCGTGAGCGCGGCACCACTCGACGCGCTCGCCCCGCTCGGACCGCTCGGCTCGCTCGGCGCGCTCGCCGGGCTCGCCCCGCGCGCGCTCCGCCACCTGCGAGGACCTACCCCCCCTACCCCACACACGTACAAACTCTTCTTACACACAATCTGAAACAATATCACTGTTGTTGGTTTAGTTAGCGTCACAGACAGTATTGTTACATATTATTATTTATTGATGATCACATCATGACAAATATTATAATGAATGTTTAGTGTTACTGTACTTAACGTAGGACTGTGCATGCACGTCGTCTATATTACTATATAATATATAAATAAATAAACTTATGTATACAAGATATAGCATAATGACTGTAGATGGTATACATCATCTCCGGTTTTTCTATCTATTTTGAATGTTTTACGACTTTCGGTCACAGGGAATCATGATTTTTAAATCCTAGACCAAAAACTAGATTAAAATCTTTTTAAAAATCTGTATTTTAGTTGTTACTGAAACGTGTAAGTTGCACTTTCACCAAAAGACTTGTGTTATATCGGTCGGTGGAGACGACCGCGAGCGATGGAATCGTTCTCAATTATTTATTATTGAAATGAAATCTCACGGAGCAAAGTCTATGCCTTTGATTACCAAAAGACTTGATCATATAATTTCCGTATAGTCGACATAATAGAATCCTCTATGTAGTCTTTGTTACTGGACTTTTGTTGGTAGGTAAGAAATAATTATTTATTAATTCCATAAATATATTGCAATGTTGTTTCTGCTTAAATAGTTAAGAAAGTAACATAAACCATATAAATTATGATTTATTTTTATATTTGTGGGTCTTTCTACATTTCATTTTTGTTTGCATAATAAAGACTTAAAACTTCAAAAAGATTAAAGAATACAGAACTTGACTTTCTGTTGAAGTTACTAATTGTAAATTATATAATAAATGTTTTAATGCTAAAAATAGTGTACATTGTCGTGCCGGGCCGAGTTAAATTAATGTAATGTCCAATTTATGTCACAATTAAAGTACATTTAAAGTATATGTGTAGGTTGCAGTGTCGGAAGACCCAGCCGAGTTACATTTATTATTTATTTTGCAACTTATAAAGCTGTAGGTAAGAACTCGATATTATTTGATATATTTTTCAATAGTTGGAAGTGAATACAATCATGGCCTATCTTCCGTTGTGTCACAAATTGCATTAATATGGATGTGTACCGAGTGTGTACATTAACGCTTTATTATCTCGGTGTTCAGCGTTCTGTCCTCAGTTAAACATAATATGCTTACATGAGTGTACATAATATATAAACAATTATTAATATATACACATGTACATGCGTCTAAAATGTGATGTTGCTTAATAAGTAGATATTTAATAATTAACTTAAATACCACTTATTGTTTCTCGATGCATACATCGATATACAGATCTAGTAAATCTTTTTAAATGAAAATTTATACAAATATATAATATTGTACTTTGAAGCACCTAACTATATGAATATCTGTGCGCCATGAGCACTCGATACTTTCATCACCTCCATTGGCACAAAATTCATTGATTTGGCATTCCTAACTATTCTAGTCAGTCAATTTTGATAGTTTTTCGAACAAATTATAATCAAGTCCAAATATTCATAGTTCAAAAGTTAATAGACATTAGTGTTTAACGTGATGGGGAATTAAGTGTTTTAAACTACGCGTACGGGGGAAAAGATAAGTAAAAATGTAAACGTGTGTTTCATATTCCCTGTTTACTTGAATGTGTATTTTCAGGTTCATACTTAATTCTTCTTCTTTTCGTGTCGATGGACTCAAATCTTTTTTTTTTTTCTGATCAGTATTTGGCAACCTGTAGGTACAGCTCTGTTATTGGCCACATATAAATCCCTGAAAAGAAGCAGGTGGTTGTGCAGGACTGCTCCGCAGGCTGTACTTAATAAAAATAATTATTAATATGATTCATGCAAAATGTATCCCAGTTAGTGTCCAGTCAATATGTTTCATTGAACATACTATGTTCGAATATACAACGTCATCGCGCCGGCTATGACTTGACGTAAATCTTGTATTTTAGTAAAACATGGAAATTCCCTAAATCGTTAAACACTTGTAGTAATAATTTGTATGAGTAGCTGCAGTGATTCAAACCTAATTAAAGTAAATCGTTGTGATACGTAGTGAACGAGGTGAATGTCTTCACTTTTCGCGTGGGCGCTAAGAAATATTTTTAAACAAACTGATGTCTCATATGTTCTTAACAGTGTATTATTGTTGACTGTTTAACTTGTGGTTACTTTGGATGGCGTTTGAGATGTGGTGATGGATAGATAATAGATAGAATACTTATATATTATAGTATATACACAATCATGTACCAGCTACAACGATTCTTTACCCTCAGCTTGCCCTAAATTATTGTATTTTATTCCTGTCTTAATTCATATTAAAAACAATACTTACCTGAATTGTTTATGTGATTAAAATATTTTGAATAGGTTATTAAAATACTTAACTTTATTTGTTTTTCTTTATCAAAATGATTAGCATCACTTGTTACTGGAATCAATGTATGGAATCTTTGACATCAAGGCTTATTTAGCATTTTAGTATTCCTAATTATTTAAATGACTGGTTTCTCTACCAAAACATTCAAGCAATTTGATTGTAAGCATTTTAATAGGTGACTACTAGCAAACAGATTAATGCTTAATAGATTGTTAACTTTGTTAATAGTTTTATAAGTTCTTTCAGATGGATGATAAAATGATCTAAACTAGGTACATGATATCTATACGGAATGAAAAGTGCCTTTAAACTTTTCATTCCATACACGGACATCAACAAAAAAATTTAAACAAAGGTATTCTGTTAGATTGTATTTTTAAAGCTAGCATAATGTTCTAATAGAATATTACCCCGTTGGTCCTCTTGCCTTAAGAATGACACGAGAACACCAATACTTGGGACCAACGTGGGTGTCACATTGTGATATCTTGCACCATGGTGTGGCCACTGGCCAGGCCATGGGCCACTGTTGGCCGTCGTCAACACATCTCGGCGCCGTCCTTTCTTGTGAATGTAACAAATATAAATTATATAATTTGTTCTCGTTCTTTATATGGTGGTTTTATTTGACTTCACTTCCCTTCATCTATCATTTTCCTGTTCATAAGTGGACCCAGTACCTAGCGCAGAAAGCAGCCATACCTATGTGGAAAGTAAAAACAGACCTATGAGCATTTTTATGTCGATTGGTGTCCCTTCAGTTCTTATACAGCAGACATCGGCA
Source organism: Mythimna pallens (assembly GCA_961205895.1). Taxonomy (NCBI): domain Eukaryota; kingdom Metazoa; phylum Arthropoda; class Insecta; order Lepidoptera; family Noctuidae; genus Mythimna; species Mythimna pallens. Next base: position 25,672,877 of record OY540829.1, read on the forward strand.
TGGCTGGCTGTCTTTGCAAAAAAATTGCAATATCACTTGTAAACTGCATTTATAACTCATTTTCTGAAGAAAATACACATGGCAGCTTTCTGCATAACCTGGTCCAATAATGTAAATTAGCAAACTGTTATGCTGCGAAATACAAACAAGAAATGATATAGGTATAAACACTTCTGTAACATCCCTATTAAAAATACAACATCACTAATGTACCTATTTGTAGTAGTAGGGATCCTCGAACCTTTACTTTGGGCGGTTTATTGAATCCAAAACCAAGGTATTGTAGCTGCTAAAAAACGACGTTATTGCACACCGGAACAGCTTATAATGTTATACAAAGCACAGGTCCGATTGTGTGCGGAGTGCTGCAGTCACATAAGGGCTGGTGCTAGGCGTGGGAAAAGTGTGTCATCTTTGCGTTTGGAACATTTGCATCTGAATCACTGAAATGTTCCGAAACAATGATATGCATCATTTGGAACATCGGCTCAAAAGATACAAACGGAACATTTGAAACATCGGCTCACAAGCTACAAACTGAACATCAGCTCAAAAGATACAAACGGATCATTTGAAACATCGGCTCACAAGATACAAACGGAACATTGGGAACAACGGCTTAAAAGATGCAAACGAAACATTTGAAACATCGGCTCACAAGATACAAACGGAATATTTGGAACAACGGCTCAAAAGATACAGACACTGACTGTTATGAATCGTGATCTGTTACGTTGCGTCATATAGGTACACTAAAAGTTTTATTTAATTGAATTTTGATTTGAAAATAATTTAAAGCAGATGTTTCTAGTTCAGGTCATTAATTATATGTACGCTATTTACGTTATAATTTGAATTTTACAAAGACTGCTGGTCACTTAAAGTAAAGAGTGTTTCAATGTTCCAATTGTTCCAAATGATGCATTTAAAACTTAACTGATGTTCCAATCTTTCGGAACACTAAAATGTTTCGAAACAGAGAGTCGGTTCAGTGAAGAGTTACACACGCCTAGCTGGTGCTACAAAATACCATCTGGCAACTTTGAAATCAGTGAAAAGGCGTGCGAAAAGGCTAACTGGTGATCCAGATTTGGTTAACACCAATCTACAAAGCCTTGAGCACAGGAGTAGGGTAGCCAGCCTTTCAGTATTTTACAGGATACATTTTGGAATGTGTGCGCAGGAATTACACGACTTGATTCCGCCATCACCTTTCTACCATCGGAAAAACGACGTACAGCGAGACCCTTTTTTTTGGGCCCCTACGATCATTATTCGCCGTCCGCAATCCCGCGCCTACGGTGGCCGGAAATCGGGATCGGGATCCCGGCGGCGGTTAGGGCGTGAGGTACGTTGCCTCACGCGATCGGCCGCTTCCTTTGCTAGCATTACTGCTTCGCAGAAGGAGGCGACCGCCTGCCACTCCTCCTCACTCAGGACCATGGCCTGTACCAATGACCGGCGCGAGAGATCACTGCCGCCGATCGCCCCCACGAGGACACGGCGGTGCTCTGCCCAGGCGGGGCACACCTCTACCGTATGCTCCACCGTGTCCTCCGGACGGTCCACACGATGGCGGCACCCAGGCATTTCTTCCGCACGAATTTGGTGCAGGAACCTCCGGAACTTACCATGCCCTGTCAGGACCTGCGTCATGTGGTAGGTGAGGACGCCATGTGGTCTTTCCAGCCACAGCGACACCCTTACGTTGTGAACACCTCTACGGTCCGGATTAAGCGTTTCGCCTCGCCATTTCTACAGCGTACATCGAAGGACGTTACTAGGGGAATGATTTGCCTGCAGCGCTTTTCCCTTCCAATTATAATTTAGGTGTCTTCAAGGCTAGAGTGAAAAAGGCTCTTAAACTAGCGCGATTCACCGTCAACGATTGCTTCACTGCCGGGATCGCAGGCAAGCACTAGTTTATATCATTAAAAGAAAATTTGGATGTAGTTATGCTACAAAATCGTTCACGGTGCCTACTTACCTTGTTGTCCCGGGTTTGATTTCCGGGCAAAATGTTGTTCAACATTTTTAACTTTTGTCTGGGAATAACAGAGCGTATATCGCTCTGTTATTCCCAGACAAAAGTTCTGACCCAAACGATTGGTTTATCTAGTTAATATTTAAACTGAAATGCAAAATATCTCTTCACGAAAATAGAACATAATATGTAATTAATTATTGAGACCGAAAACAAAAGATTTTTCTATCTATTTTTTACCAGCGAAGAATCTTACAGCACGTAGGTACTTACCTATACATATAATGTAGGTAAACAGTGGTAGATATATTGCCACTAGTGGGTTTGAACGGCAGTAGGACACGATATACGCTCGAGAATGCGTTTAATTACTCTGCGAAGTGAATCTGTGCACGCGATGCGTGAATAAGATACGCTTACTTTCCTAGTCTTATGGAGATTCATAAGTAGGTTCTTAGACTGGTAGTTTTAGTTGCAGGTGCGACTACTTAATCGTATAATAGGTAATGGAATAGACCACTCTGAAAAAAGAGTGCAGTCTTCCTTCGATTTGAGTTAACCTGATGAAAGGAAGTCTTGCCTAAAGCAAATACCGAGATTAAGGTGTCCTTTCGTGACGTCATTCGCTAGATTTGGATCAAGCTAATACTAAAAATAGGTACCTACCTAGGTATATAAAAAAAGAGGCCACGCAGTGCAATCAAAAAGTAATCATAGCACGCGTCATTGAGCGATACCTATCTATCGGTAGGTACGAGTATTTAGAATTATGGTACAAAACTAACCCTGCCAGTGATTTCGCACAATTGAAAATAACAAATAAGGTATCCCGATGAAACTCCTAGGATAAAAAGTCGGTACCTACCTACCCTTGTCCTTTTCCAGGGCATGATGATCTAGGTACCTACCCGTGTGCCATGTGTCCCATCCAAATTAAAAGGTAACAAACAGACAGAATATTGCTTTCGTACTATCGTAATACTCATTATTTCCGATATAGTCAACCTCTGCTGTCAGTAAATCACATTAGCTTCTACTTTCGCAAGTCCAATATTATTATTAAATTACAAAAAGGATCTTGGGCGCGCCATAGCCGTTTGAACAGTTACTCCGGCTGACTACAAAGAAGAAGGATCAATCTAAGCTGGATATGTATTACTTGAGAATTGGAAAGAATGTAGGAGGGGCAAGTCGGGGCCTGCCCATGCACCGGGCAGAAAAATCATGCTTTTCAGACGAATATCTAGGTACACAACTTAAAATTAACGCAACTTTTATGACTTTAACCACTGAAACGTCAAGAACTTTTTAAGCACATATATTTTCGCTATTCCCTATAGTTATAGGCCCAGGTTTTCCTTTAAAAAAATTCCTGAGGCTCTAGCGGGCATTGGCCCTACTGGGCCCCGTCGGTTTTGCTGACATTTTTTTGAGGCGCCTTCGACGATTTAGGTTTGGTCTTTACCGGACGGCTGGACGGCGAGCTACCAATGCTTGTCGTCCGCAAGCTCGTGCTTACGGTAGCTGGGAATCGCTCTGCGACTCCCGACACCCGGGGCGTCTACTGTGGCGGTGATTGGGGCATTGTGAAAATGTCTGTTCCCTCACGGCTGCGGCCATTTAAGAAAATGGATAGCCAAGGCGCTACCATTACTGCTTCACAGAAGAAGGCGACTGCATCCTATTCCCTCTTGCTTAGGTCACCATCGTCGATCATCTCCACGTGGACACGTCGGAGCTCTGCTCAAGCGGAGCACACCTCCATCGCATGCTCCACAGTGTTCTTTGGGTGGTCTGCACATTAGTGACACCCGGGCGTTTCTTCCGCCTGAATCCGAAAAAAAAACTTCCCGAACTTGCCATGTCCAGTAATGACCGGCGTCATGCGGAATGTAAGGATGCTGTGTCCTCTCCAGCCACTCATAAAAGAGGAGAGTTTAGGTTTTAAGCAGAGACCGCCGCGAGTGTGGCGAGTCCATCAGTGCGTATCTAATGCCTGAAATGATGCTGATGATGATAAAGGATACAGGCGCGTGGGGGCGGCATTTTTCGGTTCTTTCACCGCCACAAAAAAAAACAAGATCCGGGGCTGCTAGTTAACCAAGTGTGATGGAGAGATATGCAGGCACGAGTAAAAAGTATTGGTAAGAAAAACATGGGTAGGTAGGTACCTACGAAATTGTATGTTTAAGTATATAGGTGCCTTGAGTTAAAATAAACATGTACCACTGTACTGTAGGTGTATGAAAGGAAGAGTTACCAAAATGAGATCAGAAGTACGAGATAGGACACAAAACACTAGATGTTACTTAGATAAGATACTGGACTGGGAGAGTAGAGCGTACAAACTTCTATGGCGGATCCATATGAGCTCTGCTTGACAACAGGTCATATTTCCCCAAGTTATTGAGGACTATCAAGCTAATTTAGCGGCAAAATTTAAGTTTGCACAAAAATAAACTTCGAATTTACAAACAAGAAGTTTCTCAAACGATACAAACACCGCAAAGGCCGCACACCGCTGACTGACACTAAGTATACATATAGAAATCTGTCTTTTCCAGCTTGATAGCATCCAAATCGCGGTTAGCATCTTCCACATCATACTCATCTTCTGTATCTTAAAAATGTAACACGCGCAACTGTAGGTGCACTGTAGGTACAATTAAAAATGGTCGGTATAAAGTTGATACAAACACTGATGACAGTGAATTATTGAATTAATGAAGATGGAGAATAGCAACGGAGAATAAATACCACCTTGTGAAACACCAGACTCTAGACCATACAAAACGAACTGACGTCATCTTCTTAAAGAGAACCATTCCAGCACTTCGGAAAAAACCATATTATGGTAATGGGAAAGGATAGATAGGAGAAAACTGGCGTGACCGACGACGATAGTATTAAATAATAATATTTTTTCAATATCTAGCATATCCTTTTGCTGATATCTTTCCTAAGAGGCTAATATTTATTATGTGTTGGCACCAAGTCTGGTAGTGTGTCCTCTTCAAAGAGAATATTCATTGGTTCTCTTACATCTTTAAATCTCTATGATATTTTTTCGAAATTTTTATATTTATTTTTTTTACAATCCTGGCATAACCAACGCCCTATAGTCCAGTGACCATGACTCCATGTTGCTTGTGGAGCAACCCCTGGCAACCTTGGCAACTTGGTAAAACAAAGCCGTGTATTTGGGCTCCCCTAAAATATTCCACATGTGCAGATTAAGCTAATTGCGTTCGTGAAGGCATTCGTTAACTGCTGCTAATTAACTTCGCACCACTCACATGACTTCATATTTCCACGGAAACAAACATTCTTTATGATTATTGTGATTAACGTTATGATCCCGAAACTGTGAGCCTTGAGTTTTGAAGGCCGCAGCATATAGGTTAAAGCGTGGACCGGATAGCATTAGCGGCTGATAGAAAACTCATTACTTCTGTCAGACGAACAAGCCATCCTCTATCGATCCACGGAAAAGGCAGGAATACTTCTTGATAGAGTTTAACGCTCATAGGAACTCATATGGCTCCAGGTTATTTCCTTTAAGTGCAGCCTATGTGGGTCAGACTCTGAAACTGGAACTGCTGAACGTCATCAGTCTTCATGCAGACAATATCTGTGACTGTTAGCAGTTTAACAGAGGAGGTACACACACAAGCGTGTTATCATCGGGAGGTGTGGCCCGCGAGGTAGCGGGCGAAGCGCCACCGCCTAGCTTCCCGCGGGCGATATGGCCGCGCCGCCAGCCGGCCCGCGCACCACAACACGCTCGCTCAGTGCCTCGCAGTGCCTTCCACACGACGCTCGTGCCTTAACCTTACGTATCGACTCGTTCACTTTTCAACTATCGCAACTTTTCCTTTTAATCGTCCACTACTAGCTTGTACTTTGTGTTACATGAAAGTACTCGGTCTCGTCGTGAGTTCTGATTTCGCGCGAAAAGTTGTTTACAAACAGTGTGAGTTTGTTGAAGTGCCGGCTGTTTACTGTGTCAGCTGTGTGTAGTGTAGTGCAGTGCGTGCTGGCGTGGCATGCGTGTCCCGGTTCTATGCCAGTCGCTTGTGAGGAGTGCGGCAGCCGCCTGAAACCCTCACCCTGGCTGTGGACGGCGAGATGGCGCGCTCGCCGCGGAGGATCGCCGCACACCGGCGCAGCCGCAGCCGCAGCCGCGAGCTGACCCGCCTGAAGACCCAACTCAATGGAAAAGGTATGATCACTACATCCCATCATCTGACACTGTTTACATTACATATCACTTTGTTTGATAGAGCGTGATAAAAGTTTATTATCATAATAAAACAACCTGTTTTCCGCTGGTAAACATTAAGTATCTGTGATAAATATAATGTCTTATACTTGTAACTTATGTACTGAGGTAAATACTGACTTATTTATTGTTGATTTCGATGCTATTTCACATTCGACGTTATTACACCTAAGTAACTATTTCAGGTCAGTGGGTCGTCTTAGGGGCGGATTTATTATTTATTTAATTTTCCGTCACAAAATAAACACAAAACTGTTCACAAATAATTTCACCAATAAAAGGTGTGCTGATTTTAAAAATATTTTTCATGACGTACCTACATACTTTATCTGCTGTAACATAGGTATTAAGGCTACGCAAATGTCTTGAACGAAATAAAATGAACTCATTTATCGTATCGAAACGACTATGGCGAAGTATGTGAGATCGTAAAAATTAATCGCTTCGCACATTATACTTCTCATTACAATACATTTGAGTCCATTGACACGTGTAAACCTTGTGATGAACTGACAAACGACGATGAATTGTTAACGCGGCGTCCGCGCCTGATTGGCAGGTTTCGTGTAGACCATTGATATGAACCTATCGAAGGTGCATTTGAGCGGCGTCGACAGTGACTGACAGGATTGAACATGGCCCCTACACGAATACCTGTCCCGTGCAAGTTTGATATTATGTCAGGTTGTAAAGCGTGAAATGGGCTGTTCACGACCGGTATCACTCGCGGCTGTTGGCGGGATTCCTCGAGACAGTTTTAGGTACCTAATGTATCTGTAGCTAATTGCCAGATAAACTCATACAAAATTAATCTGAACTAAATTATCTGTACCTACCTACTTAAAATTCATAATAGAAGGAATCCATCAGCGTTGATCTTCATGCTTGTAAATTATACTTGAATAATTTGATTTGATTCATTTAGAAAACATTTTTTTTTCTAATCTCTGTCCCTAATAATTTTGTCTCCCTTCTGCAGTTCTATAGTATCACCGCTTTGCAATCAAATTTATTAACATTATTGCGTTAGGCAATCTGATGGAGTTGATAGGGACCGGTGTAGTTGCGGAAATCAGTTCGCTTAGTCAGCGGACGTCCGCGTCCATCGTTCGGCAGGTTCGGCTGGTAATTTGGGCATCCTCCTTCACGATCTCGCAATTTGCTTAGGTTCACCATAGGTAATAGAGTTGACCTATAACCTATGAGACTTGAGGTGAACCTCTAATAGCATCTGCCATGAATTCCACAGACTGAAGTTAACAATTCATTGTAGTTGCGATCGCGCATAAATATTTTGCGTGAAAACCTGCCTAGTTGGAAAATCGAATTAAATTTCACAACTTTCTGTTGAGATATTAGCTACTAAGTACTGTGTATAACTTAACGTTAAGAACAAACCAATGACGTACCTACTAGACATTAGTAAATTAGTCACATCTTCCTTTTACTTGACAATGAAGGGAAAATTTTCAAAAAACCCGCATAGATATTCCATCCGTCATAGTTCACCTATAACTTCGTATTTCAGAATATATTGCGGCTTAGTAGGTACTTACTGACACAATGACTCTAATCCTCCTTACAGCGAAATTAAGAAGCGTAGCGTCGTACCTATGTGGTCGAGATCTATTTACATTTAACATACTTACTTACCTACCGTATTTTTTATGCAAATGACAAAATGAAGGGAATTTTCTTGACAAGTTTTGGTAGGGGGTATCACTGACACTGCGAGTACCTACTACGAGTATGTTGGCGACTGACGACTGACGAAGTCTGCAGTATACCTACAGTATACGTAGCTTTAGGCTGATTGTGAACCTATTTTACTAATACTGTGGATTGCTCATCATCATCATCTTCCTGCCCTTGTCCCGTGTTATTTGGGGTCGCCGCAACATGTCTTTCATATCACTCTTCACACAATCCATCCATCTTTTCTGTGGTCTCCCTCTCCCTCTCCATCCATCCACATGTAAACTCATAACTCTTAATATACCTAAATGAAAACCGACCGTGACCGATGGATGCGAGACGCATAAGACAGACACTTGAGAGAGGCTTAAAGTCAAACAGTTGATGTCTTTCGGTTGAAATGATAATGATAATATCATTATTATTATGAAATCTGACTGTATGAAACTTATAACTTCTAATTGTGTTCTGTCGAACTCATAGAGCGCCAAAATAAGTTAATCGACCATTAATGAATGAATTTCATCTTCCTAAGGGCTATATTGGGCACCATGGCGGTACGACCAGTCGCCGCTACCAACAAAATGTAAACAGCTCTATAGAGAGTTACTCACCTGGTGTCCGTGTGGTTGCAATCAATCGGGCGGCGCGACCAGCTGGGACGAGTGCATTTAATGTCCATTTTGATACTGTCTCAGTGTGGTGTACCGACTCTGGTGTCTAGTTTGGTAGCTTACGGACACCATGGTGGCGCAACTGGTCGCGCCGCTATAGTGTCCCGGTGAAATATAGCCCTAAGAATCCGTTCCACGTTCATGTCTCAGGCAATATTTTATAAACGCCAGAACTAAGCTGTACCTTGAAAACCACATTAGCTAATTGGCTTCCAGAACTAAGTGGCGCCCGCGCAGTATATAATTTAATTTTCTCTGAACTTTTACCGCTTTTAAAGTCACGGTAACAAACATGATAGATGCCAGGAGGCAAGACAGAAAACTCGGAGAGAATTTTATATCGATGTAGTTAGTATCTATATTGTTAGACTAGCTCCTGTCAGCGGTTTCGCCCGCGTCATAGAAGGTTTCTCTATAAAACTTCAGGTCCCCGTTTCATCCCCTTAAGCGTTGAATTTTTGGAAAATCCTTTCTTGATGCTCGCCTAAGTCAGAAAAGGAAACCTTGTGCAAAATTTCACACTCCTAGTCTAAGTAGTTTCGGCTGGGCGTTGATATGTCAGTCAGTCCTTTTATATTTAAAGAAGAAGAGATAGTTATAGCTCTAAAATTCCCATTGAAAGACTACCCTGGCTACCTATGTAAGTATATTCCTTACAAAAACGTTTCAAACCGGGAAAGTCTGCAATATTTGACATTAGGAAAGGTAAATGTGTCAAGGTGATGTGCCGCGCGCCCCATAAACGTAATCACGCCACGTTGCTGAAACTGGCTGAAGCCGACCTGGCCCCCATCAGCTTGTGTGCCCACAGTAACGTGTTAGCTAGCTATAATAGCCGCGAATATGCTGACGGTAATGTAAATAAAGTTCCAGTAGCCGACCGACCGTGGCCGCTGACCGTGACGAAAGGTTTTTTGACAGGGTAGCATCACTAATTATATTCGGTCTTATAATTACAAGTGCTTTATGCCCACGCGTATTTCAAAGGTCTGTCAAGCGCCCTTTGTAAGTTCGATTATTTCTAGAGTCACGCAGTACACCTAAGTAGGTGTAGGGCAGTATATAAATATCATAGGCTACTTTATGGCTACCTACGTAACCATGAATTAGCATATGATATTCACTGACCTAATTTAACCTTACCTAAGTTAATAGATTATTATTTTTTAAGTTTGTAACACCTACTTGGGCTATGTAGCATCAACAACCAAACATAACCTAGGAGCCTCTTGGGCTTGCGGACGGCGAGCAATGGGTAGCTCGCCGTCCGACTGTCCGGTTACCGTCCGGACCGAGCCCAAGTCGTCGACGGCGCGTATTGTTCCACACGCGCCACGAGGAGATGTCAACAAACCGTTGGTGCCCAGCAGGGTCGAAGCCTACTGGGGCCAAGGGTCTACTTCTGAAAGGAAGACTCGGATCTGATACGAAAGGCAACGAAGGAACAGGAGTGGGTTTTAAGTCAGTAAAAGTCTGACACTATCTCCTGCTCCGCCCAAGAGCGGGGTATGTCATTGGATGATTCATTCCTACCGAAAAAAAAAATAAAACCTAGGTGCCTCTAAGTTATGTGTGATATTCGGAAAATCTCCTACGTAGATTGAAACAATTATTCCTTTATCTGACAGGGCCGAACACCATTTGCATCTCATGTAATTTTTTTTTCGTTACGTATTTCCGAAGAATCACCCATTTTTGTGTAAAACAATATAACACACGTACCTGACCTACCTATGTGTCTGCATCGAATATCTAGACACATAGCACCCGCCCTGCGGACACTCGGCACAGGCTTGACCTTCCCTCGGGCCATATTGCCTGTTACAGACAGTGGCCGCAAATTAGGTAACTCGAGACAAATATGTAATAAAACTGTCTACAGACCTTGGAGCCACTTCATCGATTACATCAGGTTTTAAAATGAATTTATAGCTGTATTAAAAAAAATACAAAGTACCTATGTTGTTGCTTTACTGGTTGTAACAGTAATCCGGCAAACGACTATAACATAAGTACAATATTAGAATGCATATGAATAACTGACTGGCCTGTTAGTCTAGTGGTTAGTGAGCCTGACTGCTATGCCGGAGGTCGTGGGTTCGATTCCCACCCAGGGCAAATGATTTTGTGATGAGCACGATCATTTGTTCTGTGTCTGGGTATAATTTATCTATATGTGTATGTATGTACAAATATATAAGTATGTTTATCAGTGGTCTAGTACTCATAAAACAAGCTCTGCTTAGCTTGGCACTAGACATTATATTATTATAGAGAGATATTATATTAGGTATTATATTAATAGCAGGTTTACACTAACGCCATAAGAATGAACGTCTTAATACATATAATTGCCTTATGATATCGGATTTCCATCATTTTACTTAGCTATTCATTCATTTAGGTAACATCTGGAGATCATGGTAACGGACAGAACACAGAAAATAAAAATATAACGATCAGCCCCCCTAGCCAAGTTACAATCGTTTCGTTCGCGCCGAACGCCTCGAGTAAGCCACGCCTCCAATTCCTTTGTTCTGACCACGTGATTCACCGTTGAGATGATGTGATTGATGAGGCTAGGGGGGCTGTTTCCTCAGTCGAGTCGACCTTTGATATGATTTTGTTGTCATTCCCTTTGTTTTCTGAAAGACAAACATTGAAGAATCACGCGTTGTTGGTAAACTAGTACCGATAGTATACACAGTCCGTGTTTATTATCCCACATAACGTTTACATAGTTGTGAAGCTATGATACCTCAGGGATCGGGTTAATTACCAGCGACACGCATGTTACACGAGCTTCACCTTCACTTAAAGACCAATTACTTACATACAGACATACTCAAGGATTAAATATTTGTTGACTGCAGTTAATTACTGTTCGCTAGCTTTTCGTAAACACTAGCACTTAGTATTAAAACAGTACACAATGCATATACCACGCCGAAATTATTAATAAGAGACGGAATGATATTGTTTGCCATTCGAATGCATCTTCAAAATATGTATTTGTAAAAAGATTTTTTCCTTTTTTAGGCCAATTTCCGTACAATAAGTAAAATAGAAAATTAAGTATCTACAAATTAAATAAATTAACTGTAAAAAGATTATTCTACAATATTTCCAAAGCATGTCTTATGTAGAGACTGAAGACCTACTTGCTGTATGTGAATAAAACACGCCGTATCTTTAAATTTAGTTAAGTTTTTAAAATAGTCATATTTAGTAGTAATTTATTATTCTGTATTTAAGCACTCTCTCGCCTGAAGCACAGATTCACCTTAGTTCAGGCAAATAACAACTGTGTTCTTTTTAATATTTAATATAAGTAATTAATTGTAAATGTGTCCTATGTTATAAATAAAAGATTTCTTTCATTCAATAATTATGCATCATTCAAATGCGCTTCTCAGATGGTTAAACGATTATCGAAAATAAGGTAAAATACTTATTACTGGGAATTAGTTACCTATGACTATATACATATATATAATAATTACGTATTGAATTTAAATCATTGAACGTAGGTATAATTTTATTTATTTGCCTATAGTAAGTATAATACAATGATTAATTGAGCAAACTGTAGGAAGTGAAAGAAATGTCTACAGTCTATCAAATTAAATAAAATCGTATCAAAACATGCTTTTTCAATGTATGTATTTACTTAATTATACCACGCTTGCTTTTCCAACATTTGTTTAAATAATATGAACATGTGCAGCTCCTCGAGACTACCTCAGCGACTGTAACGTTATCACCTTCAGTTTTACATAACTCGGGTAAATTATTACAACTCTCCTTATCACGCCTTTATGGCTAACGTTATGTCGGATATTACTTTTGTAAATACGACTATGTATTTTTATTTGTTCTAAACAGTCAATTTTTATGATTAATTTTCATAGATCGTTAGAGCTCGCATTCGGGATGCTAGAAATTTCTGTTCACGCATGTTATAGGGACCGCATGCTGTAATCGTTATTCGATAGAGCCCGCATGCGGGGTACGCGAGATATCTGTTTAAGTATGCTATAGGGTCTACATGCGATAGCCGTTTTTATCATGCCTGCCGATACAACTCCTATATGCTTCATTGTCATTGGACGGTTTGGCTCGTATGCGGGGTGCATTAGATATTTGTTACGCATGCCATAAGACGCGCATGCCGGGAACAGTTTTCATAAATCGCTAGAGCTGACGTACGATGTGCTGTATTCTGTAACTCATGCCAGTGTCACACACATTCACAACATTTCGGGAACTTGTGTGGCTCTTCGCTTATACTGACCGATGAATTTATCATTGTTACGCCCGCTACGGGGAATCCCCGCAGACAGTCTACTACGAGGAGTCCCCGAATGATGTGCATCGCCCACGTCGGCCCAAGCTATCGACTAATAAAAGAGAGGCCGTTAGTAATAAAGAAATGGATCATTCAAAATATATATATTTTCCGTGCAGAAATCAATGCTACGATCCGTAACTCGTAGAGCTAAATATTACGCACTTGGCTACGGCACCACTTTCAGTTTACTTATGTCGATAATTATTCCACAGAACAGATAACGTATGTAATAGATCAGAAGCCAGAAAATCTGACTCAGGTCTTGCCCAGGAGTTAGCCAGTTAGAGGGACGTGGACGTCGGACAGACCTCGTCGCTCTATGTAAAATAAGATATAAGAAGCCGACTACAACATACCTACTAGTACCTAGTTGGGAAAAGCGCGGATATGTTATGTTATATGACACTTATAAATGCGTTATATGAGACTTATAAGTTGACATAATGTTATGTATGTGTTACAATGGTTGGATAACTACGCAGTTATGTGAAAGTGAAAGAAAATGTATGTATAACATCAGCTGACAATGTTCCCACAACTCGTACTGGCAATAATGGTATCATGTGGTAACCCCCATGCCCCACACCACGGGGTGGTTGGTATAACTGGGTAAATGTAACCACAATACTGGCTAAGTGGATACGGGTATTGTTTCATAGCCTTTCGGTTATATTTGGCTGGAGTCTTCTGACTTTACAACACAATAGAGTTTACAAAATATTTTGGTGTCGGGAGATGCAAAAAGACAGTATCCCATCAAAAGCATAATGTGAAAACGTAATCCTTCAATATTATGATGTAGTATGGTTGTCGACTTCAACTACAAAATAATGGAGATCACATGGGTGCCAAAATCTGTAGAAAATCCTGAAATTCATTTATAAGAACCTCAACATTTGACCTATGAAAATTTAAAAGAATACAACTTTACAATATAAAACACAGTAACTTGATTTCATCATAAAGATATGTGGATTAGCCAAATATTAAATGACTAGTAAAGATGTATACAACACATAATATTAAGGTTCTAAGTTCATAAAATAGGTAGCTTGGCTTTCATTTTCACATGAATGTTATGTGTTCGTCGTGTAATTTTTATACAAGCAACATTTTATAATTTTCATGTAAAAGTAGGTAGGTAGTAAGATTGTATTAGAATGTATTTCTTTCGTGTAATACAATATTGTTTGCGTTCATATCAATATGCTGATGACGTAGGTTTACCTACATTTTTGTGTCCCACATAAATCTATTATACGTTTATATTTTATTCAACTATTTTCAAACATGTATTGTCTAAGTAGGCAGCAAGATTGTCTATGAATGTGACGGTGACTCGTACCTAGAGGTACTTAACACAATTGTTCACAATGATGTCAGCAAGATGTTACTATCGATTGTCTAGGTTCTATAAACAATATAATTGGTACCCAAGTACCTATAGATGATGTTAAAAAGCAACTTTTCACCATAGAACTTATTCACCTGTGTTTGCTGTTCTCATTTTGCTGGGCGCTATTTTTATATTATTTTCTGATTTTTCACTATGTATACACACAATTACCTAGCTGTATGCAGCTAGGGAATTGTGTGATTGTGTGAACAAACAACTTTCTAGGTCATCGGGAAGATGGTTAAGAGTTTTGATCTAAATTTAAATCAGTCAGAATAATGACCTGCCGACTAAAAGTACTCAAAATACCTATATTTTGAGTTATGAAGGGGTCAAAAGTAGCTCCAGATGGTGGTGTAGTGTAATATTACACAGGGCTGCTGCTCGCCAGTCTCTTGGCTTGAACTTGGCTTGACACTCTCCTGCATGTATTCATAAAGTAAAGTACCTACGTAACAGAGGTTTAGGACGATTTTGCCAAATTTTATGTGAAAAATTGTACAAGAGGCGCAAACTGGTGATTGTGGGTTTGAAGTATCAACAGCTAACTGCAACACTTCACTTGCCTTATTTTTTTTCGATTTCGTCCCAGAAACCGTGTGTAAGGCAGTTACTACGCTAATAAAAACGACATAAAATACTTATGTACAATAAAAATGTAATATAAATATAACAATGTGTAATTCTACGGCACACAAAACATTTCATCTCTTAAACATAATACAATATTACAGCTAGTTACGATAAAAACGTGAGGCGTTACATAAAGAGAGAGCCTTTCTCCGCGGCCGGCGCGTGCCGCATGCCGGTGGTCGCCCGGCAGCGGCGGCCGCCGAACGGCACACCTCGCCGGTTTTCTAAATACAGACACCAGTGATGCTGCACTGTAGTTCACTACTCCATACAGCTTGGTTACCACTTACCTGTATGACATAGAGTCTCGGGTATCTACTGGATATGAAAATCACCAGGCGATGCGCCGAAGAAGCCTTGGGAAGACCTATGTCCAGTAGACGGCGTTCGGATAAAATGGTGATGATAAGTAAATAAATCATTAGTAGGTACAAGGTGCAAACAGTGGCTGGTAGATAAACTCGCCACTGCTAGCAGACATTATCCCAGTCATACGCACAAAACGTTTTGAGAACACACTATTTAGCCGTAGGTACAGATAAGGAGTGGAATATCAGAGTCTGTCCTGTTAGTTACTTCTAGGCAAGCGTGCTTCATCGTTGATCGCATCGCTTACTATCTGGTGAGAAAGTGGTCAAGCACGAGCAAATATATAATTAAAAAACTAAGATATACTTAGAGAGACAGTTGTTACAGGAACTTATGACAAGGCAAGTCAACTTAGAATTGCAAATTGAACTGTTGAACTCAAAATCACCCAACATCTCATTTACATCAACGTTAGACTTGCGCTGATATTTAGAATATTGCAATCGTAACACGTATTTACTCTGAACACGTGTCGTCACATTGCACAATAAATTATATATTAATGACGGGAGTGACGTCCTGTAGGGCTTAGAGGATGAAGCAATGGTTTCACAAATTGCGAATAGTTTGCGGTTTTCGATAACAATAGAACGTAGAAGCTGTACGTGATGAGGGAAAACTGCACTATATTTTCTGTTTACTATATTTTTATGGTAGGTTTTTACATACATATTATATCGAGCATTTACAGGAAGAACATCGTAAACACTGTGTTTTTTTGTAGAAATGGGTTTTCTCTTCCACAATTAAAAAAATATTTATAAAAATATGTTCAGCACAACTAATTAAGTATTCTGTTAGATCAGTAGTTTGTATATATTGTTATATATAGTTTTATTATGTGTATAATAATTTAACATATATTTTTAGAATAATATCTATCATAAATACTTTTTTAATTATGAAAGATAATACCTATTCCTGCAAAAACGCAAACTGTCGCGCATATAGCACGAATAAACATTTTTTCTTTCTTTCAAATATAATGGCATCAATTTCTTATTTACTAACTATTCATAATCTTGAAATTCCTCGTTACGTTGTGACATTGCCCATGTCCTAGTGGTCGCAAGAGCTACTGCCGCGCAGCTCAATAATAGTTGGGTTCGATTTCGATCGTATTGGAATTTGTCAGAAGTAGCTCGGAGACTTGTGGTAAGTATGGTACATAAACATACCTAGCAAAATATAATCTAAGCACACGTCTGGTCTGTGTAATTACTCCTATGTTACCTACGAGAAACAATTAACGACATTTTTGTTACAGTTTCTATAGTAAATGCTGTCGTACCTTCAGTCTATGTTTCCAGGGTCAGCAGCTTGCCAGCGTTAATGATTCATCAGGGCATCTTTATATTTAATATATAATGTTAACAACATTAAATAAAAAACAATAACTGTAGAAATAGGTATAAAAATGATGCTTTCTTCTACAGAAATTTCTTCCAGCAAACAAAAATAGCATGCAAACTGAAGTGTGACTAAACTGTTGTCGACTGTTACAGCATAGTTCACAACAGAATGTTATTATTCTGTATACCTACTTGATTAAATAAATTTTGATAAATTATGTGATTATATATAATTGGAACAGCGTCTCGTAACGGTTTGACCTTGTAATATTTTGTGTGTTTTGATACACTTATGGTATATATAAATAAGCCATACGAATAAACAGCTTCGGAGTAGACGGGATAATATAAATTGCACATATAATGTGCATTGACTAGCACTCTACCATCCAATAAGTAGTCGTGTGGGCTGATGCTGCTGATAGGAAATTCAAAACACACACCATTACACTTGAAGTATTCACTTACAAGTAAACATTTACTACAATACATCGGCTTCAATTCACTCTTTCTCTTTGCCATACAAATCCCATTATTTGATGTCGGCTTTCTTTGACATTCTTCTTAAATCTTTATTGTACACAAAAACATAACATATAGTACACGGTGATACAGACAGTTTATGTACAAAGGCGAGCTTAACTCGGAAATGAGTTTTCTCCACGGGTTTTCTCCCAGCCAACCTTTAGAGTGAACATATTTTAGGGTAGGTAGTATCCAGTGCACAATATAAACCTACATAGTTATGTAGGTTTATACATAATATAATTAAGTAAGTAAGTAATAAGTCTTCGTCAGACGTGTCAATGCTGAGCCGAGACATCCAAGTCTTGACAAGCATCCAGATTAGGGTGATCTTTATAGAAACCAAAGACAAATCAAACGCCTCCCACACTTGGTTCATTATGAACCGCTAATGTTAATCTTATAGTTTATCACACAAAACAAGCCTACTGCAACGTCGGTCAGTCCACTTTCTCCGAACACGGTCGGAGATAGAACACGTCAGAGTAAGCAATATCACACGTAGCGCGGGCTATTGAGCAATCTTTTGAACAGAGTAAGTAATCTTGTGGGCCTTTATCATCCTCAAGTTCACGGGAGATAGTCGTACTGATATCATTGTTCAATTAAAGGAATGATTGAAATCTTATATATTATTAATCGATAACTAATCAATGATCAATTTTATTTATAGAAATGATAATGCATTTTGTGCATTTACATAACCTGATAAGATTTCATCAGGCTTTCAGCGACTAATTCCATCAATTCACCAGAATAATGGCGTAATTGACCTTTCACAAATTAAAACCAGAAAATCCACTAGATAGTTCATAAACACTGAGTCCATCGTAAAGTATTCCAGGATTACGTCGGTGCCAGTGTCGGGGCGGCGGAAACTACAAAAGATGTAGTCTACAAGTTAATTTCACAACCAACCTGCGGTTGTGAAATTAACCTGTAGACTACATTTTTTGAAGTTCGACCCAAATGTAAGTTCTACCAACTTCACCAAGTTTTTGGGCATGAAAATTGGTTCTTGTTTATTAAGTATTCGTGGGTGTGTCACTACACACCCACGAATACTACTTAATGAGTAGGTGCTGGGTTCGATTACCGGGGTCTCTGTTATATTTTTGAGTAAGTACAACAATACTTTTATTACCACGATGACTCTTGCTGCTGGTTATTGGTTAATGAGCAACATCTTAAAAAGCTAAGGCATAGACTGCTGGTTCAAACGCCAGAAGGCAAACAGAGGTTTAGGCACACATTCTAAAGAAGTTCCCTCTGAAAGATTTATGTATAACCGTTAAAAGCAAGTTAAAGACTGCACTTCAGACCGTAAAAGTTCGATAACATGCAACAATATAAGCTCGTAAACGTAAACACAGTGTGCTTTAAACCTTTCATCGTTTTAAAATTTAGGCGCGCTGAGTCACACAGCGCGGCTGCTACTGACCGGCTGCGCGGCTGCGTATTTTTGTATAAGTACAGGTAACAAACAAGCTACTACGAGAACTGCTCATTTTTACGAAGAAAATGCTGTTTATTATTTTTGCTGTTTCCTCAATTCGTTTTTGCAGATGTATGTAACACCTGAGGGGTCATGAATCAGCAAGACGTGTGTGCTCAAGATAAACTATGCTGCAGTAAATAATACAAAGCTATGTATTAAGATTGTTTTAAAGTTTGTTTAAGAAAAGCACCAGAGCTAGATCACACACACATCGCGTAAAGTTCGAAAAACACGCTTCTAAAGCAGTGAGATTTTAGTGCGCACGCACCTGGCAATCTGAAATCTTCGTGAAACGAAATAACGCCAGTGACAAGACTAACAATATCTGTAGGGTCTTTATTCAATAACGATAATTTTTAGGGTTCCGTACCTCAGAGGGTAAAAACGCAACCTTTATAGGATCACTTTGTTGTCCGTCTGTCTGTCTATTAATACCCTTTTTTTTGGGAACGCGTGGAGGTTTGGAGGTATGCGGAACAGAGAGTAAAGTCCCGCAAACCTCCGTTGAAAAGGGAGGATCCTCCGACCGTCTGGTCTGGGTGTTATGTCTGGTGGGCAGCTGCCCGATAGATGATTTCGGGCTGTTCTATATGTTCTAATCGCGCGGAGAACTTTGATTGCGCGATGCAGGATTAGTTCTTATATGACACCATAGATGTCGCTACATCACTCCCCTCCGGAGATCGGAGATCGATAGTTCTTGATGCTTCTTGATGCGTGCCAGGCCAGTGGTAGGTTGGTTCCAGTGGGTCGGAACCGAATGCCGCATAGTTCTCGGTGAGTCGGAACCGTCTGCGGTGATGCCCCAGTGAGTCGGGGTTGTGCTATCCCAGTGAGTCGGGATGATGCCTCAGTGAGTCGGGGTGATGCCCCAGTGAGTCGGGGTGGTGATGTCCCAGTGAATCGGAATGATGCCCCAGTGAGTCGGGGTGATGATGTCCTAGTGAGTCGGGATGATGCCCCAGTGAGTCGGGGTGGTGATGTCCCAGTGAGTCGGGGTGATGCCCCAGTGAGTCGGGGTGATGATGTCCTAGTGAGTCGGGATGATGCCCCAGTGAGTCGGGGTGATGATGTCCTAGTGAGTCGGGATGATGCCCCAGTGAGTCGGGGTGGTGATGTCCCAGTGAGTCGGGATGATGCCCCAGTAAGTCGGGGTGATGATGTCTTAGTGAATCGGGATGATGCCCCAGTGAGTCGGGGTGGTGATGTCCCAGTGAGTCGGAATGATGCTGCAGGCAGTGATGGATTAACCCTTAATCAAATTAAGCAATTGCCTAGGGCATCATGTCTGGGGGGGCACCACAAGAAGCACAAAACAAAATCCGTTCTTAGGACATCACGTCTCACTCTCAGGTCACCAAAAAACGTTTCTAGGAATAAATATTTGAAAATTCGCGCGTTTTAAGTTGACATAGAGTCCGACCTAGAGTCATAACCCCGCTCCCGCTTGTCCACTCGCTGCCCGCTCTAGTGCATTCGGCAATTCAAATGCACCGGAATTGCTATCAGCTAATCACAAACCACCCCTAAAAGTTTCAGCGATTTTGGTTTAAACGCTTTCGTGATGGAAAATTTGATTTGAAGAACGAACCACGTGGAAGACCTCTCACACAGGTGAATAACAATGAATTGAAAGAGATGATGAAAACCGATCCGAGCCAAACTACCCAGGAATTAGAGGCATGGTTTAACGTTACCTTACCAACAATACAAAAATATGAAAAATGGGTACCTCATGATTTGACTGATCTGCAGAAAGAAACGCGTGTTGAAACTTGTGTTGCCTTGTTGAATCGATACAGAAATGAAGGAATATTAGATCGAATTGTAACATGTGATGAAAAGTGGATTCTTTACGATAACCGTAAGCGAAAAATGCAATGGCTGACTCCAGGTCAAACGCCGCAACAGTGTCCAAAAGCAAAGCTTACCAATAAAAAGGTAATGGTAACTGTCTGATGGTCTCAGCATGGTGTTATTCACTATAGCTTTCTCCGATCTGGTCAAGTAATAACGGCAGATGTCTACTATGCCAAACTCCGAACAATGATAGCAAAACTAGCAGTGAAACAGCCCCGAGTCATGAATCAATCTTCACTATTATTGCTCCATGATAACGCGATACCTCATACAGCACGAGAAACCGTTTTAACTCTACAGGAACTGCAATTAGAAACCATTCGTCACCATCCGCATTCCCCAGACCTTGCTCCAACGGACTACCATTTTTTTCGTGATTTGGAGAATTTTTTACTTGATAAAAAGTTTTCTTCTCAGGATGTAGTACAAAATGCTTTCACACAGTTTGTCCAATCTAGATCACCAGAGTTCTTTTGGAAAGGCATAAATTACCTTCCTATTAGATGGCAGCAATGTATAGATAATAATGGTAATTATTTTGATTAAATAAATATGTTAAATGAAAAAAATAAATGAATTTCAATTTTTCATTACAAATCGGAAATTTCATACTTTAACCCCCTATTAAATAAATTATGCTTTGGTTTACATTATTGTCGCACCTACTCAGTTCTTAAGGTACGTTACATCTCATACCTTATTTTACAAAAAACTAATGTTTTTAGGCGGTAAAGGTTTAAAGACCGATTCTAGTTAACATACGGATAGGGGGCCCACAGGCGTAGATCGCTTAGGGCATCAAGTAGTCTTAATCCGTCACTGGCTGCAAGCTCCAGTGAGTCGGAGTAGTGCTGCTAGCTCCAGTGAGTCGGAGCGACGCTGTGCGACGTAGTGGATGGACTGCTGGCGTCGACCAGGAGAAGTTCTTCGTGGCTCTTCATGTGACTGGCCGAAGGTGCAGTGCGATTCGGTGATAACCAGGTATGACCAGGTAGGCATAGTGGTAGTCAGAATATACTATAAAGCCGTGAGTGCTGGCTGTATGGCTAGCTGCTCGAAAGCTTGAGGAAGTGATGATGACGTCACGAAGCAGTAGTTGCACGAAGGCTGCGCTGACGTTCATTGTCGAGGGTCACCAGTTTGGAGGTATGCGGAACAGAGAGTAAAGTCCCGCAAACCTCTGTTGAAAACGGAGGATCCTCCGACCAGACGGGTAGTTGTGTCTGGTGGGCAGCTGCCCGGTAGATGATTTCGGACTGTGCTATATGTTCTAATCGCGCGGAGAACTTTGATTGCGCGATGCAGGATTAGTTCTTATATGACGCCATAGATGACGCTACAGAGGTATCGCGTTAAAATTAAAACTATACACACAATTCTGCGGTCCCTTGAAGCTGTAAAAAAATCTAACTTCTAAGTTAACGAAAAAAAAAGATACAGCCGTTTATGTCGCAAAAAACGTATATTTCGACGCTCTCCAAAGAATCAAAATTCATAGGGTACTACTACCCGTTGACCGAGAATCCTGAAATTTGACATGAAGCAAGGTCTCATAGCTAAAGTGTAGAAAAAACTCTGAAAACTGTAAATTTGTAGTTACGTCACAAATCGATATCAACTAAAGTTTATACGGGACCCTTAGTGCGTGAATCCGACTCGCATCTGCCCGGTTTTTGAAGTGAGAAATTCTCAGAAAACTCCTCGTCCTAGATGCAACCGGGAACCATGCCCCGGGCAGACGAATACACAACTCATCATTAAAGCAACTTTGACAACTTTAACCATTAGAACAGCTAGTGCTTTATACAAAGCCATTTTTCCACGGGTGCGTGGTGCATGTCCATCAGTGTGCGCCTTTTTTTATGAGGTGGGTATTCATCCAATGACTTTCCGCTCTAGGTTGGAGCGAAGGCAAGTGTTAGACTCTAAAATGGATCGTTTTGAGAGCTTATGGTATCGGATGGCAGGTAATTCCTCTAATTCGTCGTGACGTCTGTTCTTGGAGACTTCGCAACAAATTCTTTAATCACGAACTGAAAGCAACTCTAATTCATAGCAACCTGCCGGTGTAGAACTAGCTGGCTTTCTAATACGAGCAGATAGCACGTGGTCGACGCGTCCGCGGCTACTTCAAACGGGGCAACGCTTTCTGTTATAAACAAATACCAGAAAGTTAAACCATTTCAGTCTGAAGAACTTTCATGGTGCAATATAATCTAATGAGTATAAACGCTGTTAGTGAAGATGTATGTTGAGGCTGGCTTGGCTTGCTTTACTTACATATTTTAACATTTAGTTAATTTACTAGGGGTTTGAGGGTTTCTTAGCGTAACGTGAAAAAAGAGAGGGCGCGGTCGGTACACTTGTTTTTTCGATACTCTAATGTATTATGTATGAGTATGGTTTCCGCACTTAGTCCTATGCGGACCATGGCGGACAAAACTTTAGGTGGGCTTATTCCTACCAGCCCATCTCTCCAAAACAGATTAGTTCTCTCAGGTTTTCAGGACATCAATGAGGGAGTTCGGGGATCCTGAGGTTCGTGAGCGTATTTCAGTAACACCTGTGCAATCTAGGAGCACATTCACAATTGTCTCCTCCCCCTCCAAGCATGCTCTGCTCAGGGGACTGTCTGTGAAGCCTATTGTGTGGAGGTGCTTATTCAGTGTGCAGTATCCGGTGATGGTCCCCGTCACCTGCTGCCTCTATACTCTCTTCTCTCTATGCGGTATGGCATGGCCTCCTTGGCCTGCTTGCATCCTGGTATCGAGGACCACCAGCGCTCTGCGATACCCTACAGATGTTGTTGTTCCGGATCTAGGCGTCTCGTGTATGTGAGTTCACATGTTTGTGAATGCATCCACGATAGAGGAATAATTCCTAGTGTGGGGCAAAGTATTCAAAACTCCAAGAAAGAAAATATTTCGATAGTGCATCTGATGTCAATAGTGAGTGTTATTTCAGGACATTTTGTACTCGTGACATTCAAACCCTTAGGAACAGCTCATAGACAGTGTAGGTACTACAACATGATAGAGCAGAAGATTACAATAGTGTAACGGCATTTGATGCTACATAGGAACTAAAATTCAAAATCCTAAAAATAATTTGGGTGTCTTCAAGGCTCTTAATAAACTAGATAAGACTAAACCTCACCATCACTGCTTACCGTCAGGTGGGATCGCAGGCAAGCGCTAGTTTATATCAAATTTAAAAAAACCCCGCATCGCGGTTTTAAGCTCTCCTTGCGATTACAACATATACAACAGTCCGAAATCAACTGTCGGACAGGTGCCCAGACCAGACACAACACCCGTCTGGTCGGAGGATCCTCCCTTTTCATTGGAGGTTTGCAAGACTTGACACACTGTTCCGCATCAGCTCTAAAATAAATCCTGGCATCAGATGGAAACCTTCCAAGCTTTGTGTTTGTGACGTACCTACAGAAACTCCATCTTATAAGTAGTATAGTTGTAAAGCAAGTCGATCCCAATAATTTGAATGTATCCAGCCAGCTGCTGCTGATAAAAGAAACGCAACAAAACAGCGCTTAGGCGGCTATAATCATGTTTTATGACTTCAAATCGAGTTACGAGTAATGTATCGAGCACATTGGCTTCAGATTTATGAGTATTTACTATTTGGGTCTCGATCTCTCGTAGAAACCGAGGCAGGTGCTTGAAGCAAGGGCGAGGAAGTCTAGACGTTCGATAATTATATAAACTTAGATAAACTATGGATCTCTGGAATTATGACGTCATTGTATTTGTGTGATAAAAATGTGTGTGGCGAAGATTGGAGCAGGCCCATATACGTCAGTGGAGGCCTATTTGCTGACATGATGGTTGCAGACAGCATGGTTATTCTTTATTTCATTCTTTCATCAAAACCACTTATGTACACAGGGGCTTAACCCCATGATTGGGTTCTTTGACAGCAATTTGAATGTTAGTAGATGTAGTATGTTAGAGATTTTGCACATTTTATTTGGGAAATCATCCAATGACATCTGTCGCCCTTGGGCGGAGCCACACATTTCTAGTTCCTTTGTTGCCACTCATTCCAGGGCCAGGTTTTCCTTTCAGTAGTGAACCCATGGCCCCAATAGGCTTCGATCCCCAACAGGCTGGGCCCCTACGGTTTGCTGACATTTCCTTGAGGCGCGCGTGGAACACTACGCGCCGTCGACGACTTGGGCTTGGTCCGGACGGTTACCGGACGATCGGACGGCGAGCTACCCATTGCTCGTCGTCCGCAACTCCGCGCCTACGGTGGCCGGAAATCGTGATCAGGATCACGGTGGCTGGGGCATGAGGGTCGTGCCCTCGCGCGTGTGGCCGCTTCCTTTGCTAACATTACTGCTTCGCAGAAGGAGGCGACCGCCTGCCACTCCTACTCGCTTCGAAACATGTCCTGTACCAAACTCCGGTGCGAGAGACCGTTGCTGCCGATAGCCCCACGAGGTCACGACGATGCTCTGCCTAAGCTGCACACCTGTACCGTATGCTCCACCAGGTCCTCCGGGCTGTCCAAACAGTGGTGACACCCGGGCGTTTCTTCCACACGAATCCGGTGCAGGAACCTCCCGAACTTACCATGTCCGGTGAGAACCTGCGTCATGCGGAAGGTCAGGACGCTGTGAGGTCTTTCCAGCCACTCCTCAAAGAGGGGACTTACCGCCATATTGATGGCGTGCCCAGGAGATTTTGTACATTAGATCAACCAATCAGTGCACAATACACTTCAAAAATGCAGTTTATAAAAAAACACACATTTCCTAAAAATAACAGATACATAGCGACCATTGCAATGAAATACGTCCTGAACGATTGCGTTCCTATTGCTTTAGGGTGCTCTCAACAGTACTCTTAGTCTGGAAAAGCAAGAGGTAGCTGGATAAGTTCAAAGATTTATGAGTAAAGGTTGACGATTGGCCCTCGGCTAGCCCAGACCTCGGTCTACAAATTATGTTGGTTTTTGGTGATCAATTGGATGGCCTTAAAAAGTTTTGGTTGCAATGGAATTTGAACTTAGTTATGTACTCGAATGAGGTTGTTTTAGGATAATTCCGAATTCAAATGTAATATAATTTGTCTAGGTAAGGTTTCTGTTTTAAGCTACTGTAAGAAATTTTACAATAAAGATCAGATACTGCATCTAAAGACAGTTTTTAGCTTTTACAAGTGTTCGGAAAATTACAATATACCCTCTAGAACACATTAGTAATCATGTGGCCGAACTTCCCACTCATGTTCCAGTGGGGTAAGCCATGCCTGGCACACGCACGACAGTATGTGGGTCAGGGTAGCGCGTGCGCCGCGCTCCGGGACTGGGGACGAGGCACACCTGGCGGTAGCGGCATCAAGCGCTATCGTCTAGTAAATTTACTTCACACCTGGACATGCCAAGAGGTGCCAGTTTTGATTTGATGACATGAGTTCATTTCTACGAATTTACAAACCATTATTTTTCAGCTCATCGAAGTTTTGTTTGAATAAAAATGAGTTAGACAGGTGGTTTAACGTAGATCGATAGTCCGGTCGTCAACCCTTCGGCGGTGAATCGCGTGTCTTTAGTGAATGGGTCCGGAGGCGGCGTCTCGGCACAGTAACTTAACTTGGTAATACGTCAGCGACCTGCCAATTCAGGCGAAGGCCGCCATGCATCCAGATTTAATCATGCGTGGCCCAGACGGCACGAACAGCACTCTGCACACCACATAGCAATATCACCACTAAATCAAACTCCATAAAGCTCACAATACCCTGTCGTGGAAGCGTAGAGTATAATCTGCACTTTGGAGGAATGTATGTTGTGCAAACCGACGTTTTAAAAGCAATAAAACAATTGTAAGTACTTGTAGTAAAACATTCTCTTCAACCTTGTATTAATTATGTACTTACCTAGTCATCGTGGATCAGGATATACACGTCGTAAAGTAGGCGTATGTACCAACATGTGAGAGGTATTTCTGCGTAAACGCATAGGTACGTAGTTCCCAACAAGAAACAAAACTATTTTCATTCCGTTTCCGTGTGGAGTGAAGAGTTTGACTATAGATACCAAAACAAAAAATTGGGTACTTACGTACTAGTTTATCACCTATTTGCTTGAAAAGCATGGCAGTATTACCAGTGGATGCCCTCATGATCATTACGAGTATCTTTTTAATTAGCTCTTAGATATCATCACCCTTCTGAAAGCTGTTACCAGCTCTTGCTAAAAAACGTTGTACCCTTCACGGCTGCATCCACTTGTATTGCAATTCTTATTGCGTCTTAGTGCAAAATTATTACCACTTCTAGCTCGGCAACAACTTGCACTACTTCACTCAAACGGAACTAACTGACTTTCAGTGTAAACATCAGATAGTTTTCATGTTTTGCCCTAAATGTACGGAACTACCGTCACACGCAACACAGTCGCTGTGTGAAGTTCTAACGTTGGTGGTGGTGCTACGTCGGCTTACCGTGGAGCTGGCAACTTTGA
This sequence comes from Mythimna pallens, assembly GCA_961205895.1. NCBI lineage: Eukaryota > Metazoa > Arthropoda > Insecta > Lepidoptera > Noctuidae > Mythimna > Mythimna pallens. Next base: position 25,699,985 of record OY540829.1, read on the forward strand.
TACCGCGCCATCGTCGGTGCTGCCAGATTTATTGAAGTAAACAAATGCAGTTCTCGATATGTACGATGTTTGACATGTTAACATGCGTATGTGCGCGTTATTTAGGTAATCCACGTGTATTTGAATATTATAATAGGGGTTTTGGTATCTGGGTAAGACATGAGCACTTTGAGTGTGCGTGCAGCTAAAGAATAGTTACTTCTAGGCAAGCGTGTTCCATCGTCGTACACATACTCACGTAAATGATAATATCGTGATGTCAGGGATTAACATTTAAATTAAAAATATAATTAAGCACCCAAGGCAGACTAGGCAGTAATTAGCAGTTCGAATCCTGGAAAATAGAATAGGTATATGTAGAGGTATAGATGTAAGTTTTCTTTAAATTCGAACTAAAAAAATTACACGGATAATAATGATTTGGGTGTTAATCATATAGGAAAGCTGAAATCGCAATTAAATTGTCGATTTCTCTAACCGATTTCTGTTAACCGAATCCATCACACAAGCTGTTTCAACACGTCCCTAATTAAGTAAAGAGACAAATCGAATTTGACATTTTTAATCATTCATCAATTAACATTCGTAAAAGTTTAATTGAAATCCAATCAACGTTTCCTCGCGTTGCTTTCTCAAATGGTCTGAAGTAGTCAAACTAGTTTAATTCTACTAGTTTGACATTGAGACACCGAGGCAGATCGCGTTACCTTTGAAGTGACGCTGATGCTGACTAACCCGTCTAGACTAGTCGTTGTCGCACTGGTTTGTCTAGATCTACACCAGTTAATAGTTAGGTACAATTTATTTACGGTCAAATTAAATAATTGGAAGGAATACGACACAAACTGGTAGTAGCTGGCTCATTTTAGAGGATTTATTTTGTTTTGATTACAACAACAACATAATTTGAGTTAATCGGCTCTTGCCTGTTCATATCTAATTAGAACTTCTTTTCTATTGTAAAAAAAACATTATTATTTACGGAAAATATATTAATAATATCGCCGTATTTCTACTCTACGTTGACGTCGTGGTGGGGCTTGCGTGCTCCAATAAACCGGACCGTACCGGTAGAGTTTGTTTTACCATAACATACCTACGGTCAGGGGCCAGATTAAGAGAGATGCTATCCGTGTGGCAATTTTGTGCCAAACTGATGGGCATTAGCGACCCTACGGCCCCGATCTCCCGGGAGAAATCTTGTTCCTCATCTCCGGCTTACCTTTGTTGGCCGGCCGTAGTGAACGCTGACGAGGAACGGAGCTGCCACCTCTCTCTTGCCTTTATTGGGTGGCTTGAGTGGAGATTCGAAAGAGCAAATGTGCTTAGGAGAAGGATCCAGTAAGATGCTGGTAGGGATCTTGACCGTACTTCCGGGATTGTCCTGATGGCCGTGTTATACCTTTCTGCTCCTCAAGCACCTCAGGATATGTTGCCTTCTTGTTGCTACGTCACTTCGTGCTAGCGGCCGTTTCTGGGGCCCATTTATTGAGAGTGCAAGTCACCCTCTGTCTTTTTATCGATGGAAATTAATAACATTGTTCAGGCAGGGGCAGTCTTAACATAGTTCCTGGTAACCAGTCCACTTAAGACTACAAAAACCATAGCCCTATATCTTAGTTTTCCATATGTCGCAATAGTTTCTTATTAACCGGGGGTTGTCCTTGGATGCACTCTCATAGCAAATAGGGATAATCGCCGGTTGGTACCACGTTCCATCAAAAGCGTATATGGGGCCTCTGCGAGTTGGTTTCGACTCCTCGTACGCCTTCCAAATATATATAATAACTCATAACGATATAATAATATACAGGGTGTCTTTGACATCGACGCGCAAATGAATACCACGGATCCAGTACATGATTCTGGACCCTCCAGTGGTGGAATTTATCGTCGTGGATTGTAAATATAAAAAAAAATAGATTACCTAAACATTGTTTGATTATATTTGTGATATTTTTTTTAACTTTATTATCAAATCGAAACCAGATTATAGCGAAAATAATTAACTTCATTAAATAACATGTAACGTCCAATCTCGGGGCATATCCATATTGACAATAACATTCAAGTTCGTTGAATGTTATTGTCAATATGCTAACCCAACCTAAACCCAACTCTACCCCACTAACTAACTTCCCCAGGTTTCTTTCGATAATACTATTATTCCTTTTAAGTCAGACTGTGAAGAACTTGGGGATTTATATCTCTTCCTGGACAAAACAACTGCAGGAAGTATGCCCTAAGCTATTTACTTCAGCAGGCTCCATAAGAGACGCCTTCGTAATTTGCTTCCCATTACTACTAACATTGCGTTGGCACAATCTCTTCTTCTTCCAATCCTGGACTATGCTGCTGCCAGCTATCTCGATCTCACCCAAGACCAATTAGATAAGCTTGAGCGACTTCAAAATTGCGCAAGTATGACCATGTTTCGTACTAAGGTCAAGTGGCTTCCTATTCGCCTTCACCGTAATGCCCACATACTTTCTTTGCTTTATAATGTGCTAAGACCGCCCATTGTACACTTATTTTTGTAAATGTTTGTCCTGTTTTTTTTTCTTAGAAGGTGTACAGTATATTAACTAATCTATATATATAAAAGAAAGTCGTGTTAGTTACACTGTTTATAACTCAAGAACGGCTGAACCGATTTGGCTGAAAATTGGTGGGGAGGTAGCTTAGAACCAGGAGACGGACATAGGGTACTTTTTAACGAGTAGGGTAGAGTAGGGTAGAGTAGGGTAATTTTTTTTTTTTACTAAATCCCGCTTTTGGGCAGAACAACGTCTGCCGGGACCGCTAGTAAATCATAAATACTCATCAGAGACACTTAAGCTTAAATCTATATTTATTGGATTAAGCTGTAAGCATTTTCAAGGCAAGAAGGTCACCGAGACTAAAGTAAGCATATTGGTTGCACCAATGACGTCACTCTGTCAGCTCAGTAGAACCAGAAGTACACGCCGCCGCCGCCGCCGCGAGATCACAACGCAAAATATCGAGAGCCTTGACATTTACTAAGGATTGCTCTTAAAGTTTTATATTTATTTGCAAGAACTGAAGCTTTCGTAAGGTTATAATGATGATTGGCACTTTATGTTATAGATTGAAGGTCAGGAAGAAACGCATAAAAAATAACGGAAACTTTACAACTTCAAGATGTGGTTTGTGTTAAAATATCTTTTATTTTAGTTACAGTCATCGATATAGCCGTGATAAATTACACACGTTAAAAATAAATAAAAAAATAAAGTGGACAAAGACACGTGAAATCTTAACTATCCGCTAGGTATCGCCTTTGACCGTATACGTACTGTTTGACTAAAAAGTTAATGATAGCGCATCCCTATTATCGCCGCATGTTATCCTCCCAACACTAGCAATTTTGACAGACGAACTGAAATTTGCGCGCCTTTTCACGGTGTTATACTTTTCAAGTTGTAATTAAATGAAACTGCGTTTATCATTTACTTGGTATCTATCATACATAAGGAGGACAACGTTAAGGACATTTTATGACGTTCTGTTGTCCCCGGGACAAGAATACACGCAGAACACGATGCATGTTAGAGCCAAACTAACCGGTGAGAAGGTACGAGATAAAAATAATGATGACCAGGTTACAAAAAACCTCGTGCATCGTTACGAAATACCAGACAATGTGGAGTAATGGACTTGTGATAATGGTAATAATGACTTATTAATTGCCGCTGTCATAACTGACACGTTAACAATGGATTATTAATTATTATTGGATAATATGTAAGGAGGCCGCATGCGTGATGTTCATCCAATTTTATGATCACTCCTACCAACAACAACAGCAGATCAAGTCTATCTTACTATCTCATAAAATAAAGGAACAGCCATAAATCAATTTATTTCTACTTTAGAAGGCTTTTAATTTAAGCTTACATTTAGAATTGATCTGAAAATCTTCGTATGCTAGCTCAGACGTAGGAACACATTTTTTCACGAAAGAACTTGTTCTTGTTCCTAAAATGACTTTCCTGAACTTTAATTGAGAGTTATTTTGCTTTATAGTAGTATTAACGACCTTGCCCAACTTCGCACGAGCTCTAGAAATATTTGAAATTCTCAACACTGGAACCTTCTTCGTGAATTACTCTGTCTATATGAGAAAAATCTGTGAAAATCCGTTCAGTAGTTTTTGAGTTTATCACGATCAGGCGGATAGATACGGTGAGGGACTTTGTTTTATAATTTGGAAGGAAGTTGACTTAGACAGCGTCACATTTAGAAGTCTACTGTCAAACTCTGCTCTGCTTTGTGAAGTATGGAAGTTATAGGTACGTTCTCTGTCGCGCCTACTAGATTGTATTCATTTGTTAGTAGCTTCTATTGTCTGTGACTAGTCATTCAAAACCGTTTACTCCTTATCTATCAGTGTATTATTAGGTATCTCTAATTGGGTTTTCATATTTCGTTTTTCAATGTCGTTTACTTGTAAATTATAATTCAAGAATGATCACGCATTACTTTACGAAACTTAATAAGTAGTAGTATTAGTAAAATAGTAACGTCTTAGTTCAAAATGGCCTCAACTCGACAAATATGGATTCCATTGCTTACACCATCACCTTTCTACCATCGTACAACCCGACTGTACCCGACGTACGGCGAGTGTCCACCCTTACAACACCTCTACGGTCTGGTAAGCATTTTGCCTCGTCGTTTATACTGCGTACATCGAAGGACTGGAACAATTTGCCTCTTCCCATTATAATTTAGGTGTCATAAAGGCTAGAGTGAATAGACTCTTAATAAACTAGTGCCTCTATCATCAACGATTACATCACTGCTTACCATCAGGCAGGATCGCATTCAAGCAATAGTTTAGGTCAAAAAAAAAAATTGCGACCACTTTGAATTTACGTAAGTAAAGCAAGCGCAAGAGCATATTAACAAAACAAAGTTAAACCAAAATAGAGTAATGGTACCTACCTAGATGGGTAGATAGATACGTCCAGTAACACCTTTACCCTTTACAAATCTTATTGCTCATATTTTCAAACAATTTTAACAGACAAGGCTATAAAAATCAATAGTTGTTTGAACTAGTAATTTCCCCGAAGCTGGTAACTGGTTACAATACAGTTTCACATCGCTGTCTGATATGACTAGCGGTGGTCTGGGTTGTTGTCTCCGACCTCGTCAGTCACTGTCACCTGTCACATTGTCACATGTGCCAGCGGCAGACAATGCTTGCCGACTGTTACACGATATGTTACCGATGTTACGCGACAATAGTTTTGAAGGACTACAGACGCCACTGGAAACCACGGCTGAAGGTTAAACATGTGTTATGATTTTGTTCTCGGTTTTAAGTGACACTTATTGTTATGCGGTCTCATAAAATGGTTGAAGACGTTTGAGTTTATATTGAATCTATTCATAATCGTCATAGCCTTTACCAATAATAACATATTATTGGCAAGTGATTTTTACAAGTAAGATACCTACCTAGATAAAATAGAAAATTAAATCAATTTTAATTTAGTGTTCAAGTCAACTTTCAGATAATTTTAAATTCTTCTAAGGAATAAATACTTTGGCTCGAGCATTTTTTCAAACATGCTTCGATTGAAGCTGCCTATACTATAGACCCAACATGAGTCGTCCTGAAAATTTTGGCGAGAATCGAGACCGTCAATAATTGACCCCATGTACAGGACGAATATAGTGCCTATAAATATAATTATAATTAATATAATTATAGCATAATATAAATATAATTATGGCAAGTAACGTGCGAAAAGCTAGTTTAATAAAATATGATCTAGCGGACATATCCTGTGGTAACCTAAAGATGGTCCGCATGTCACGCTTCTGTATTTATTATTTGTAAGCGCGCTGTCAGTTGGCAGCACGTCCCCATAGCTCAGAGCCGTATTGGATGCACTCCGATGCTTACTTACTGCTCAATGTTGTTGTTTGGGTATAACTTGTGATATTCTGCTAAGGCGCTGCGCAAACGGATACACTTTTTGTTCCAGTTACCGACACCGAACACTTTTTGATCGTCATGAGTATGTGTTAAGTGGAAGCAACTGAACACAAAAAATATTTACGTATGCGCAGGGAGTGGATGATTTCATACTGGTTATATAGAAATCAAATATTCATCGGTAGCTTGTATCTGACACAAGAAACAAAAGTGTCTATGTTTGCGCGCTGCCTAAGAGTCAATTTACCGCACTCTTTACTAATTTTCAGTTTAGTAAAGCGTTATCGTCTTCACCTGAACTAGATAGATCCGCTGATACAGCCAGAGGTTTTGATGACCAATTTAACAGAAGAAAGTGAATAAAGCTCACTTCATTCAGGTTATTATACAGGTAAATGGTCAACTTTTTCAGGTTCAGAGCGAGACCATTTACCTGGAACCATAATGCCAATTGATTCGCGGCATAATTTAATTTCTGTTCTAGTTGATCCACTGATTAGGCTTTTACCAACGCTGCAACATCATTAGCGTACATATGAGCTTCTGCGTCAGTCACAGCGTCCTGAGCAGGTGAGGAGGCTTGGACCTCACCTTTCCTTGGCTAGGTACCACTATTTGATTCATCCAAATGAGCATAACACGTGTGCAGCATCATTGTTGTTTCTCGATATGTATCTACAGGAGAATGTAGAGTAGACCACAAAGGATTTCATATACTTAGGTAGACGACTTTTAGGAATTAGTCGGTCAGCATTAGACCCTGACTTTTTCGGATTCACTTTACCTTTAGTTAAGTAATAGTTTGCTAAACTAATATCTATAAAAAAAATACTTAAAGACGTTGATAAATGTTCCAGCACTACAGTCCACAGTCATCATGAATGAATATCTCCACGTCTATTAATAGCGAATCTACTGATTGTCCGCTGTTTGTATAATTGCGATAGACGTCAGCTCCAACCACATCTCACTGACGCTATCCTCGTCAACTTATAATTAACTTTTCTATACAATACTAGCTGTATCATATAATTCTGCCAGCCGTTTCGCCCGCGTGAATTTAGGTTTCTCCATTCAAACTTTGAACTCCCCTTTCATCCTCGAGGGTAATTTTGGAAAATCCTTTCTTATTCTTTGTATGCATCATAAAAAATAACCTTTGTGCTAAATTTTAGCCTTCTAGGTCCAAGCGTTTTTAAAAGCTTGGCGTTGATCAGTCAGTGATTGAAGCCTTTTGTAATATAGATGTCTACCGTTTAGCTCATAAATGTTTTTTTTTCGTACCAACCTAGACAATTACAACAGTTTTTGTTGCTGCACTTATAAAAAGCCATTATAAATTATTACACTTCTCGATCACAGCGACTTATCGATCACAGCGGGCTAAAAGTAGGTACCTAACGTTTGAGTGCAACATGCCAATACAACAAGTGCAGATACAATCCAGGCATCCGGGAAAATAAATTTCAATAGCACTTTAATCAGCAAGTTAAGTGATCAAGGTCTCACAATGAACGGCGGTAATATTTTGCACAAAGGTTTTTTTTTTCAATATTTATTATACTTTTGAAAAGAAAATTAAAAAAACTATCTGTCCTTGTTAGTGACTGGGCGACTAAAATAAAAAAAAAAAGACTTTTCAAGCTTTGTATTAACACTGAAACTTTTAATAAATATGTTGTTACCTATACATTTTTTAAAATGCATTTAAGGAAGGTAAGACCTTTATGCATTAGTAACAAAGTTAAATCCGCATGTAATAAAATAAAAACGGATTGGTAAGTTACAAATGATGAAACCAACAGGAACAAGACATAGGTAATACTGATTACAGCTGCTGGAGGTTCCTCATGGTTTTGGCGGCTTCGCCCGCGTACATAAAATATAGTCTATGTCCCTCAGGAACAAAGCAGCTTTCTATCGGTGAAAAAATTTGAACAATCGTACTACTTCCAGAGATTATCTCCTACAAACAAAAAAACATAGTAAACTTTACCAAATAAAACTTATTAAAGCCTTCAATTACTCACCATCGTTTGTTTTTGATATATTACATGTGAACATTGCAGCCTGCCCGACTGAATAGAACTTGATACATGTAGTGATAAAAGGTTTTTTATATAATAAACATATTATACCTTTTGATCGAAGATCTATGGGGATTATCTATCAAAGTTCGTGCCTCAATCACACTCAATCATTTGGATTAGAATATAGCGCCGTACGTAAATTATAATTTGTGTGGGGATCAAATAGTCCAGATGTAATGAAATATAGATCGACAAGGTGACCCTACTTTTTAAATTCGGGGACAGCAAGACACAAATAATTATCTGAGATCAGTATCTGTATTGCTAGCTTTCAGAAAGATAATGTAACCAAATCATTTAGTTTCATCCGTCGTCTGTACCTGCGGACATAAATGGCATAAATGGAAAACTATAACTCTTAGTATGAGACATTTATTATGATCATAAAGCACAGTTAAGTAAACGCAAGATGATAAACACAATTTCACACGTATTCCTCGCTAGCCTACCTCGACACAGGCGGCAGTATCTTCTCATTATGTTCGAAACTAGCTCAGTGTCAGCTACCGAGTGTCCTTGACCTACACTCCGGCAGGGAGCGCCCGGCTGCCGGATCACCGGATGACCGGCAACCCGCACGGTAACGAGCCGCTTCCGACAGTCTGCGCTAACCGATATACATGTCGCGGCTGCCGACTGTAGCTAGCCGTGAAGGACTTGTTGCGTCACCGATGTATTGCGAATGTGCGATCTGTCACGCAAAACTGTTTGATGTGTGCGTCATACAGTTTGATGCCAATATGCGGTACAGAATAACCTTATTTTTAGTTTGCTTTTAAACGCTCCTAGTAAACTGGAGCCGATTGAAATGTTCCTGAAATCACTTGATCATCGGTTGCACCTTTAGATCCTCGGTCGTTCGTCGTCTAGCTGGGTCCCCTTACCCGTACTACACTTTTCGAATCGCAGACTCTCCTTGTATTACATTGTCCATGGTCTGGTCGGACTGCCTCTATAGTTCTGAAAATTTCAATCCTTCTCTGGCTAGTTTCATTTCTGAACTTCTTTTTCAAAGAAACATGAACATAATACTTTACAAGTTAACACTTTAGTACAAGTTTAAGTGAAGTCGAAAGTTCAAACTTCTCACTATATACCTTTAGAGACAATTTCAGTAAATCTTCGTTCAGTAGTAAAGATGTCTAAACTACCTGACCATTCTCTCCACGTAGTGCCTCAGAATAGGGGAATATGGACTCTCAACCACTTTTCTGTTTTTATATATAAGAGGCGAAACCTTAACCACTGAGGGATAGAGCCATAACTTATATTAAGCATTACAATCCTACAGTAAAAATAATTTGGCGTTAACCTTCGCAAGTCTGGCCATCTGCCTGCCGGTGACAAGCTTGATGCGCCTGACCTCACTCGGTCTGAATATCCTCACTCTATTCTACAACAACTTATCATATTCAGCATCTCAACTCCTGTTAAATGTGGCCTTCCCCGTCAAAATACAAAAACTTTTGATGAATACCACCGATGCTGCAATGAACGTAGCCAGCACCAAACAACTGAAGGGGTATACGAATGACTGGAAAAAAAGAAGATACAAAACACAACAAAAAGAAAAACAAAATAGTTGGAACTGATGTCCTATTCTCTTAACGCGAAACTCTGCTTCTGTTAAATTTTAATGACTTATTGTCATTATAAATCAAAATTATAATGCGTAATATTTAAATGCGAGCCATTTCAGTGATCGCTTATAAAAAGTGTTTTTAAAGCCAGATTTTCCAGTTTTACCTTCTTCGTTGGTTTTACACTCAAAGTTATTATGTTTAAGAATACCGATTACCACTTAGTCTCAGTAGTTTCGGCTGTGCGTTGATATGTCAGTCAGTCAGTTTCTCCTTTTATATATATAGATTATTTATTATCTTCGTCGTGTGTGATAGTCCATTGAACTGTATGGCGAGCGATATTTTATCTTAAGTTACAATATTAAGGTGTCTTAGCCGTGTGCAGCGCCCCTCAGTGAACTCCATTGCGGGTGACGTAACCTACGATAAAATTTTTATTTGCGGTTGGTACAGTAATGGGGTCTAGGGATCGAACCGCAAAATTAAGTTTGTTTTTTATTGTATATACTTTTCCGGGATAAAAAATACCCAGTGTGGTGCCCAGGATATTAAAGAATAATTAGACCAAGTTTCATCATAATCGAACCGGTAGTTTTTGCGTGATGCCTGAACAAACAGACAGAGACAAAAAAATTTTTAAATACATTTTTGGGTTCGGTGTCGGTCTAGTAACACCCCCTGCCATCTATTTTTTTGGTATTTTCAATGTACAGAATTTTCACTTCAACAGATTTATTATAAGTATAGAAGACCAATATTAGATACTACAACTCTGCGCTCAACAAATTCTCCTATAACTACGCTTGGCTTACACAGATGTGTAAACTATTCCTAGTTTAATATTGTGCCTTAATGTAACTGCTCATGATTACTGACCACGATAGTTGCCGCTAGTATCTCCCAAGATTCCGGCTCCGCGGCGGTGTCGCAACTACACACTACTTCTTTGTTTGTTTACCACCAATACATCTGCCACCTTGACATTGTTGGAATTCAAACAATCGTCGTTAGTTAGAAGCTCACTTATTTTTACGTTCATTAAAATTTTTGTGAAATCCGATGAGTGAAGTGCTTCAGACAGAACGTCTAGCTGTTGTGTAAGAGGATGGCCATTAGTCTTGGAGCATATGATTGGCAGACGCAGTTACGTCACACAAACTGTGTTATCACAACAAACTGTTGACTGACACATAATTAAGTGAGTGAATGGATTTTGGAATAGGGACGAACTAGTAACAGACTCGCACACGCAGGTAGACATAGGTACTCGTGTCATAGGTGTACGCTGGGTGTGTGGCTGTCGATGGATAGTGAAGGAGAGGGAGGCCAAAGAAAAGATGGAAGAATTGTGTGAGTGATAGTGATAGCGTGACGGTTGAGAGGACAGAATGGAAGAAAAATCGTGTTACGTTGCGCCGATCGCGACCCTAAGTAACAAGGGCAAGGACAGGAAGATAATAGTGAAGTGTTGATGCGTTTTAGATATGTCACTCTTTGATCTGTCTGTGGTTGCCGGACTCCTTTACTATGACTTCATGAAATCGTACGTTTGCTGGAAATCTTCTGATTAATCAATTTTACCTTAAACCAGTCGACTTACCCACGTCTTCCAATTTAATTAATTAGATGTTGTTGACGCTTTGCAATCCCATGAACAAAATAATATGACATAATATATTATGATCATAATTCGCGTGTCTCACCACGTTATGCTCGATACATTGGCTATAACTGCGCTGGATTACATAACATACACCCAATAGAGGCGCGGCTCGGTTCGGAGGACTACCCGTTAATAACCGAGGTTCATTATACGCCACGATAATTAGTTAAATAGTAACGGCACGCGACTCACGCATCAACTATAAATCGTTTACGTACTCTTCGTAAATGATCTAGTAACTTCATTAGAGAGACCTCTCATACCGAGGCAGGTGCTGCTTCAAGGGCGAGGAAATCTCATCATTATCATTTCAGCCGAAAGTCGTCCACTGTTGGACATAGCCCTCCCCCAAGTGTCGCCATAATGACAGGCCCTATGCGTCTCGCATCCATTGGATTCCCGCGCCCCTCACCAGGTCATCGGTTCACCTTGTTGGAGGCCATCCCAACACTGCGTTTTCCGGCTCGTGGTCGCCATTCCAGAACCATTCGGCCCCATTGACGACGTTCTACGAGCAATGTGCCCTGCCCACTGCCATTTAAGTTTGGCGATTCTTCGGGCTATGTCGGTAACCTTGATTCTCCTGTGGACACATTCATTTCTGATGCGATTACGCAAGGAAAGTCCGAGCATAGCCTTTTTCATTGCCCTTTGGGTGACTGTAAGCCTTCTGATGAGGCCCGTTGTGAACGACCACATTTCAGAGCCCTATGACGATCAGATGGAGCTTCGACGGATCCTTGCCAGTATTTAGAAGTTTCAGAGTTAAAAAATTTGTTATCGTTTACCCACCCCTAAACGTACTTATTGCAGTATAACTGTTTGGAACGATATTACTTACTGAAACATTCAGAAAACGGTAGCTTTATTTTGTCAGGTAAGGTGATAATAAAATAAAAAGCACCACAAGAAAGCGCCTAGTAACTGGCATGATTTAGTTATTTCATAACATTAAGTTATCGTTTAGCGAGGCTCAGTGTCGTGCCGGCACGCCCGGCGCGCCGCGCGTCCACCCCGGCTTGCGTCAGGCCGCGCCCTCTGCGCGCTCACAGTTCAGGCATTTCACGAGACTTACAGCGGTTTTTCACGCAACTCCATCTATTATGCCTCAACATTGAAATATTGTGAGCTAACTAAGACTTAATTAATGGCCCATTATGCCAATTACATGGCACCCATAAGTTATCGTAACTACGTCACGCTAATAATTGTGAACCGTGGGTAGGTAGATGATATTGTGAGTGATTATTTCTGTTAATTGGGGATTATTGAACTGATATCGTTTAGGGATATTAAGGGCATTGGAACACGCGAATGTCACTCATCTATTACGACCTTGGCTAAATAATAGGTTCGTTTGATGTACGATGAGTTATCTGTCTATAATAAGGGAATGCCACAATGTGAAAACTTAACAGATATAATATCACAGAGTGGTAATCAGAATCAGAATATTTTATAGTAGACATAGGTAATTTAAAATTAATCGAGTCAAGCGACAAATAAGACAGCACGGATGGTGTAGTGGTTGAGCGATTGACTGCGGTGCTGCGTGTCGCGGGTTCGACTCCCGCACGGAACAAATATTAGTATGACCTACAGGTAGTTGCTCCGGGTCTGGAATGAGTCTGGATGTCTTGTGTGAGTTTACGTTTGTGAACGCACTCACGATACTGGAGTCATTTCTAGTGTTACGGTTTTTTTTTTCATAAATATCAAAATTGTATAATATTTAATCATTTAAGAATTCACGGCTGGCGCTGAAAATCAGCGTTGTGGCTCTGTTCAGTAGGTACATGAGCCCCAGCATTTTGCTGAGCGCTGGCCGTTTTGCGCGGATGTGTCGCATAACTTTACTCTTGTATAGATTTGTTATATATATATATTAAGTTAAGTACCATGTTTGTCGTAAATAAACTCTTTTTTTTCTTTCTTTTCTTTCAAGAAATCCTGGATAAAGATTAGGTAGTAAGTACCTAGTTAAGTACTACCTAATCTTTATTGATTAAATGTTCAATCTCAGTTCATTTCTGCGTAAATAAACTTACTGCGTGTTCCTGCTGTTAACCTGTGAGGCCTGGTTACTGTAAGTAATGTAAGAAAATTATTACTTGACAAGGTTCCTTTTCTTTCATTTTTCTTTTATTCTGACCCACCTACGATTACTTAATTCTTAGTGTGAGGTAAAGTTTAAAAAAAATACTTTCTCAACTTTTTTTTAACTCTAGATATATTTCAATGGTCATCCCCAAGTACGTACAAGTAGTTTCAATAAGTATTTCCTGTATTCTTCTGTGGATCACCACGCACAGCGGTTGTTTGTATGCAGGTCAGGCGCCGACGCAGCTGCCCCTTGTACGGCGAGATATCAGCACGGCCTAACTGTGCCTTGATCCACTAAACCTGGCTTGAGTAGGGGTACGATGGTTTTCAAATGAATATCTGCGCTATGTATATAGCAAGTAGAAGTACTACTTCAACACTGAAAACCATCTGAACCTTCTTCCTTGCTTTACCCGACAGGGTCCATATTGATCTTGACAATATTTTATACCATCTACGTATGCAATAAAGTAATGAGTATTGAATTGAAGAACTTATCAGTAGATTCAGTATTTTCAAAATTCTGATTGCCATTTCCGTCTCCAGTGTTTTGGCCCTGGCTGGGGCACCAGCGGGTGATGTGATGATATTGCTAGTTAGGCTCCTGGAGTTCGATGACACCACAACCTGAACCTCATCGAAACCGTTCAAGACGTGTTGATTTAACTGCACCTTGTGCTTACAAAAGCACGCAAGCTATGCCCTACTCTGCCGGACAAATATAATAATACGCTGTCCGTTTACAACGCAAAGAAACGCCACAGGTACCTGTGTAACGTAAACTGTAATCAAATTAATGAGTTCGCTCGTTAGATCCCTGGTGTGGGCCGCGACGCCGCGGCGTTCGGTTACCACAACAAGTAATATTGAAAACATTGACTTGAACAAGTTGAAGGCCGCGGTTTGTTTATGAAGTTGTACGTTTTCAGGATTTTGTTGCGACTTTACTTGCGTAGGTAAACATTATATACCTTGTGTTAAAACTTTTGCTTGGTTCACTTGTAAGGGAACATAGCGGCTGAGGTCTATAAGCCGCTATTTATTTTGTATGCTAAAACCTGTTGTGGGATAACTTTGAAGCATCTACGAAATAATGTGGAAATCACAAATACGTTTTGCTGCAGTTTTAAAGGAATACATTACAAAATAATTAACACAGTTTATAGTCATTTATGAATAAAATATCTCAGCCATAACACTAGACCATTTAATCATGTCAATCCCGGGCGCGCTGACCTGCCCAGCGCCCACCTCGCGTGCTTCCACTCGCATTTACATACTACGACGATTATATTTCTAACTACATAAATACCTCTAGTATATAACACACCTATGTGTTACGCAACACACGTGCCCCGTCGTGCCAGCGATTGAACTCCAGCACGCGAGCTTTGATAACAATAACACAAGAGTGTTCAAATTGATAGCAGTTACAAACAAGTTACAGGTTATTGATTTATGCAGCTGTTGGTTTTACACTGAAAATGTCTGGAAGACTGAGTTTTTACAGGGATCGCTGTTGGCATGGATACCATTGACACAAGCGCGACGGCACGAAACGAAGGGAGCTATTATACCTATGTTCACGAGTGGGTCAAACCACGGATATCGGTCAAACTAAGTTTTGATTTGGTTTTCGTATACAGTTTGATATGTAGCTTGTTTATTTTTGTGGTTGGTTTTGGCTATGTATATGTCATGACCGGAACTGTCAGAGGGAAAAGTTTAGTTAGTCAGTAGGTTGTTGTTGATAAGCTCGCGCTTGAGCAATACCTCACCTGATGGTAAGCGATAATGTGGCTTTGAAGCAACTTATTCATTCTTGACTTAAATACCCCTAGGTTGTTGCTACCAGGAACACACTCTAGCTGTACACATAAATAAATCAATTAGGGTAAGTAATGAGCGATCAGGTACAATAGAACTAGGTGACGGTGGCTAGCAGCCACGTGCGCGGCTAATTCGCGCCTTTATCGAATTAACGCGGGTCTCGGGAGCCGCTGGCCGCTCGCCGGGACAGCGGCCGCGCCCGCCATTACTTAGATTATGTAATCATTCGAATTATTTCGCACTAAAATAAACTGTCACATTACATATAGGTTTGCTGTTTGCTCCATTTTCGTGGTCTAGTTTTGTTTTATTTCGGTGACGTTGGAGCTTAATGGAAGCGCCATTTTACTATGATTGTGCAAAATAATTTACAACAAAAGCAGTGTGATTGTGGCCTATTTGAGTACGGATGGTGCTGAGTTCTGGGCTCTAGGCAACATTGATTTAGCTTTATATAGGTAGGTACTTTATATCGTAAACTGAACTGGTATTTCTCAATACCTGTCGTGAAATAGTTTCTGACTCAACCTCAGTCTCAGCAGAGGTTATTGATATTTATTTACAAATGCATTTAACTGCAAAATGTTCTAATCTGACTCACGATGCAAAACAAGATACACTATCAGGAAAGTTAATCTTGTTCCAAGATTACGATTACTCAATTTGATAAAGCAGAATATTGAGTGAGGTAATGCGTCTGTGGAGATTGACTAGTCAGGAAACGTCTGACAGGTCGCAAACAAACCGGTGAGTGTTCAGGAGGGTGTAATCTGGCTGAAGACTTACTGGATCAGTGTTGAGTAGCTGATAATGGTGGCTTAGATGTCGAGTGGCCGTGACACCTGGCGGATCACACGGTGAGGGCGCACACAGTAGCAGGTGTACCTACTTACAAACTTAGTCACGTAATTTAAAGAACAGATAGAAATATCGAGAATAAGATTGACGGGATGTTTTACTGATGGGATATTAAATTGGTATATTGATACTCGGGTTAATAGAGGATTTGATTCCGTATCTAGACCCGAAAGTTTTGGGTTTAAAATATACAAATCCCGGGATTATCAGGATTATTATATTTTTTAAAACTTTTGTTTAACAGCAATTGAGCGACAACTTTGCTTCTAGAGTAAAGACATATTTATTTGACCGCATAAAAAACTATCGACGACATGTGTTAGGTGGAATATATTATAAGTAATAATAATTTTGACAGTAATATTGATGTAAAGGATTTGTTTTGAATTCCAAGCAAAATTACAAAAATAAAGTATTTGGCTAACGGAAAGGATGAACAATAAAAACAAAAATTATAATAAATAAATAAATATGTAGATTAAATCTCGAAATTAAATCTCGAAATCTTTTTAAACTACCGAAACTGAATTACAACAGTGCAAAAAATTAAGAAGCTTGCTTGAGATGTAACCATTTTTTGTGTTATTTCTTTAATAAGTTGAAAGTTTTGTAGATCATTTATACAAGTGCCTAGTTAGTCTATTTTAGAAGCAAAAAGTTGAAACATACTTCAACTTTTTCTTATTATTATTATTGCCAAAAGACAAATAAAACTGATTTTTACTGACTTTTTATTACAACTTTTCATTACCAATGCAATCCCAGGACTATCCGGGGATCCCGCGATTAGAAAAATGCTTCGGGATTTAATCCTCTAGTTACAACGGACGGAAGCCATCTTAGAGGAGGCGTGGTGGAGCCAGAGTTATAACACTTGACCTCGACTTAGTTACCTTCTCGGAATCTTAGCGATTTCTTGGTTCTTGAAGAGGCGGAGTACAATTTCTTACAGATGTTCCACATTAGCAGAGCCGGAGGCGAATTTCGGTTACAATAATTATTGCCTAGAGGTTGTGATGAAGTTGCTACGGCTCAGTCAGTGAAACCAAATATTTGGACTAAGTTGAGGACCGGCAAGCTTGAGATGTCAATACACCTAGTGATAGGTGAATGATGCAATACTTACCTGTTCTTGTTGTTATAGCAAAGCAGTAGTATTAAGTTAATTTGTTTTGTGATTACGTTATTATATATAAACACAACACAAAGACAAAAGAAAAACCTATTTCCTTAATCTGAAAATGTGTTTTTAGGTTCATAAAAATATTTACACGAGTTCTAATTGTTTGTGTAAAAAAATAAGACATCAATTTAAATTAACCTATAATTACAACGATAAAAAAATCTTCCGCAGTTACAGCACGTGGTTACAGTCATAATGTACGAGGCAACTTGTCAATGGCATTGAAATATTACAAAGCCACGAATTAGGAAATCTTTGTTTTGTGTAAATACGCCTGTTCTTGGAAACGATTATCTCGTTAGGTGCGTTGTGATACATTATTACACTACTATAGTACACCTCTAAACTAATATTACTTACATTTCACACTTTATCATTAAAATTTTCTGTCTGTATTGCCCCACTGCTGGGCAAACGTCTCCCTCCATTCCTCCCAACAATTGATCACGATTCCTCGCTTCCTCTTTTAGGTCGTCCCGCCATCTCCTCCGTGGTCTACCACAGCCCCGTGTCTCTGTGTCTGGACATTAATCCTGTGTTACACAATATTGAAATGAAGGAACAAAGGCTGTAACAATTTGCCTGCTGCGGTCTTCCCGTCCGATCATCACTGACAGTTCTGATCCGTTTAAGAACTTGCGTAAAATACGTGTCCCGAGAAATATTCCATAGGACGCGGAAAAAGCTATCGAAGAAACTTGATCATTGATTTGTTTCGGTTATTGCTGCATATCCAAATATACAAGTGAATACCTTCAAACACCTGACATGACTATGAGTGTTACTGATCAGTGCGTACCTATCTATGTAACAATGTATTCGTGTAATGTTTTGTTTAATGATTTCCTCGTTTTTTGTTTAGCATTGGCATCGGTGCGGTGTGCACTTCTACGCAGATTTATCTAGTATTTTATTTTTATAAAACCTACAGTCTATAACAAGCCAGTCTATTTACGAAGTTTGAGCTGTTTTTATAAAATTGTCTGTATCGATCGAGTGGCCGGCCGAATGATGCATTTTTAAAATCATCATCATCATTTTAGCCGAAAGACATCTACTGCTGGATAAATGCCTCCCCCAAGTGCATTCCCGCGACCCTCACCTAGTCATTGGTCTACCTTGTGGGAGGCCTACCAACGTTGCGTCTTCGGGTACGCGGTCGCCACTCAGAACCTTTCGGCCCCATCGACCATCTGCTCCGCGAGCAATGTGTCCTGCCCGCTGCCACTTACGTTTGGCTATTCTTCGGGCTATGTCGGTAACTTTTAAAATCATGACAATGTTATTATTATGACTGCACGAAACGGCAGAGTCGACTCCAAGACATTCAAATTATTTTCTGGATTTTATAAGCCACAGCTAGTTTGCTAACTATTTAGTAAGTGATCTGTACAACTTCACTCGTAGTAGAAATAATGCGATAATAACTATAACTACATTACAAATGATCTTGGATTGAAAGACACAAGAATTTAATTCTATCGGTATCACAACGAATACCGCAATCGAAATCTCCATAGTTTTGTATTCGATTGTGACTTACTAAAGTATAAGTAAATCTTTTAATTTTATGTAGATACGAGTGTTCACTTCACCAAACTATGTTTGTCACTCACGTGTAAAAATACACAACACGTTCTGAGGTGCCCTCACCCGCGCTCGCAGTCCTACATTTGAATGAGTAACGGTCTCGATGTCCGTCGGTGGCACGTTATAGTGCGCAGCGTAATAAATGATACAGGAACAGAAGTTTCGATCTGTACCATATTCCAAATATCTGTGGCAGTGCTAGGGCCAAGGGATATAGTGTTACCGAGTTGTGGAGCATCATATAAATCCAGCTGCCTCCCGGTAAGAATAGAGTCAACTCCAACATACTTGCGACATGTTTAGCTTTATTTATTTTATTAATTAGATAGGTACACATATAAGGTAAGGTGACGGTGAAGGTGTGGTGGTAAGGTTGACTGGTAGAAAATGCCCTAAGGCATTAAGTCCGCCTCTGTACTTTTGTGTGCATAAAGAATAAATAAATAAATAAATGAACCGACAAAACAAAAATAATAAAATTTGGTTTTATGTACTAGTAAGAGAGAAAAAATAACTGCCCAAACTCGCCGATATGTACCGCATTTACGATTTCAAAACACGCTTGTGATGCCAAATCCTCACGTAACATCAATAAAAATACATAAACCTGTAGCTATGCGTTTGATACATTAATATTCCGTCACTTTAGTCCTCTGGACTTTAAAAAGTATTATAAAAAACTAGCTTCTGCCAGCGGCTTCGCCCGCGTGCCATTGGAAAATTATCCCAAGAGAACATAAGACATTTCCTTAATTAATTTATATATCGATATTTAATTCCCTACTTCGTTATTGCAATTTGTATTTACAAATTATTTGTCTTTTTGAACTTCATTGCATTTATTCTCTACATTATTTAATTAATCTCACACAAAGCTATTTCATTAAATTCCAGTATCCATGTGAGTTGTTAAACTATTTTTAAGACCTTACCTTAAAACACTTGAGATTGCAAGAAGATTATTGAATTGAATTGAAATCTCTACCAGCGTACCGGCGCTAAGAGATTTGTTTTTGAAGAGATCTTCTTATATCTATTATAAGAAAGGAGAGATGAAGACAACGAGTGATGATAACGCTGTGTAATGATCCGCCTAGTTTGTTATCATCTTATTCTGTGGCCTAGTGCAGGAAGTCTTCGGAAACGATGTTATGTTAATTAATTAATGAAAACAAAATGTTATAGCATTAACCACACCTTGTAAACTTTATTTCCTTTATTAAATTGTTATTATAACTTTTGTAGACGTGCGTGCCCCATTATAAACAATGCGGTTTCCGTTTTAAGAACCGCAGATAATATATTCTCCTCTTGCGGAATTACATTGCTTTCATATGTTGATATTATTAAAATTTAATATCCTCTTTAGTATTCCTGGATATTGATAAATGGGCCTTCTCGGCGGTGTTGCCAAGTGCTGTGCGCCGGCGCCGGTCGCCTACACTTTCGCTGCGCGGTCACGGTCAGCGTGCGCGCCGCTCGGAAACACGCTGCGCTAGTGACGTAACAGAACGCGGACATTGCACCCATCTAGCATACTTTTGATTTATTTTAGATTAGTGTACAACTGAATTAATTGTAGTTAACCGTAGGTCGTTTTATGTATAGCATAGACACGTTTGGATTTACCTGTATTTTCATGGGGTTCTTGATCTAAAAATAGAATAGGTAGATTTTCCTATCCGCCTACACAATTAATGTTAATTCAATCGTACTCATGCGACCTCGCACTGAGACCTCATCTAACTCTTTGTTTCTCAAATATTTCCTTATTTTTAATTCCATATGCTTTGAATCCCATATTTTCCGAGAATGCTTGGTAGATAGTAACACACCTGTGTTATGTCGATAAATCAGTTTCCAACATACGCGGTACCTATGTAGTCTCGCTACAATTTCAAACCCAAACATTCGTTGAACAGTATTGCGTTCGTTCGGAATGCGCTCATTATCTAACTTCCTTTGATCATACGATAACAATGACTAACCTCTGACGAATAAAAACACTATAATTGAACTAATTAGTAAAAAAATCGAGTGTTTATATCGGAGTGGTGTTGAAGCACCGCGGGCGCGCGCCACGTTACGGCTATGAAACATTAACGAACTCGCTCACGCATCTATTTCGGTTTGCGTTTGGCTGAGAATCGATTGTTTTTGACCTTATAAATAAATATGCGGCACCAAGCGTTTACAGAATACAAACTAAATACAATGTCATTTTATAAATATTACAAAAGTAGGTTTCTGTTGCGCGTTGATGTCCTTTTTAAGGGGCATCAAAATGATGACGCGCGACGTCAAGGTTATCCAAGATGGGCTTTTTACTCAAAAAGCAAAGCAACAAATAAAACAGAAACAGGTTTTAAAATACGACCCAGGACCAGGGTCTTGGGTACCTACCACAAATTCACAATGTAGAACCTAACTACAGATATCATTCGCACAAAAAATCATAAAGAATCGGTCCACAAACAAATACTCATATTACATTAGCAATAAAACAATAGCAAAGGCAACACGAGTTGCATCGGTAACTGGATCACGTCGCTGACATCGGAAGATGCTCACAACTGGGAGTCGGGAGGTCAATGGGTGTCTGTCGTGCACCCGTGGCGTAGCTAGCGTACTAGAAGCGCGCCTTTACGCCTCGCAACGCTTTGTTTACGCCCCGTGACTCGTTGTCGCTTGCTAACTAGCATAGGACCGCGACCGCTTCGTTCTCGGGACTGGTCGAGTGAAACGTGTTTCCGAGAATTCCAAGTAGAGCTTGCTAAGGCCTGATTTTTTTGTGGAGCTCTCTGACGTATGTAAACACTCGTAGCTCAACAGACTTTAAAATTAATACTGGTTGGGCTACACGCGGATTTTAGCTTGCCCAGTTTATATTATATCAGAACGCTATCGTTTAAACTAATTGTAAGGTTTAAGTGAAAGTGAATATAGGCAGGTACAAAGCATTACAAAAGCAAGATTTATTTCAGCGGCGGTTCAAGGCCGATATCTCTAGATTGTGCTCCAAGTAGATCTCTAACGTGATGGAGCTGTAATTTTCTTTATGGAGGTTTGCAAATCGACACGTTTGCACATTTTAATGTGCAGGCTTCAGATGCGCTTCAGGAATTCAGCATCTTACGCGGATGTATGTATCTCTCGATTTAGATGAATATAATACCTAGGTACGGTATTAGTATTCCATTAGAAATTATTAAAAACATTTACATGTTTTAAATGTACCATTCAATACCACAACAACAGTATATTGGCAATATCACCGATAACCTATAAATTGATGCACAGCATATTTGACGGGGCCTGTTATTATTGTCGATGCCTGCAGGATTGTTACTGCAGTCAAGGAAGGCAAGGGCAACTGGAGAAACAATGGTGGGTTTTAGTCAGTAAATAATCTAACATCCGCTTCTCCCAGAGCGGAAGATGTTTGTTGATTTCCTACCCCAAAAAAAGTCGAAAAAGAAGACGCGTACTGTTCCACGCGCGCCTCAGGGAGATGTCAGCAAATCGTAGCGGCCCAGCAGGGTCGAAGCCTACTGGGGCCATGGGTAGTGTGAAAACGAAACCCCTACCCTGGAACGAATGCAACGAAGGAACAGCAGTGGGTTTTTAGTCAGTAAAAGTCTGACACTATCTCTCGCTCCGCCCAGGAGCGGGATTCGTCATTAGATGATTTTCCCACCTAAAAAACCCCAAAAAAAAGTGTGATTGTAAGACACTCGTAGAGCTGTTTCGCTCGAGGCGCTCCGGTCTATGAAAATTGTGTTGCTAGCTTAGCTTAATCTTTATGAATGTAAAATGAGATCTAATCTCATTTTACATTCATAAAAATCTTTCCCACATCATCATCGCTGCAAACATATATCACTAACAAAAGGATTTCAAGAGTCAACAAGAATAATTGTCTTATATCTAATCTTATCAGTTATCACCTTTAATAAAGTGTCTGAACCTGAGCTGAGATATTCCCTGTTCTGGATGGAGCGAGAGGGAGTGTCAGTCTTTTACTGTACTTTTACATCGTATTATGTAGAAGCACTTTTTTTTCAAGTTTTATGAATGTGAAGTACCATGGAGCATTTTTATTAGGTTACAACTTGTTTGACATTACGAGCTTGGCAGTTGAGAGTTGTCATGCTTACCCAAATGTCTCGCTGATGGTGGCACGTGTTATTGGGCCATTCAGTTCCCTTCAAAATGGTTGAGCCGAGTGGGGCTGATGCACGTGTCATGTTCGTGAACGGGTGCCGTCAGTTCAGACTGGTCATCTCTTAGCTGCTAGTGGCTTAATTCAGTTTCTATGTTTTAATTATTATAACTCATCTACATTGTGCTCACATATTAGAAGTGACAAGAAATATGTAAACAAGATTTATGTAACTCATAATAATGCTTTAAAAAAGTGTCCATGGAGTTTCTTGCACGTTCTTCTCCATAGAGATCTACGCTTTGGAACGTGCAATATAGCTTCACCTTTTTTTGTTTTTGACTTATCGACATTTTGACAATTCAAAAGTGCCTGTAATTGGTCTATTTGAAATAAACGTTTCTGATTTCTGATTACTGACTAAAACCCACAATGGTCTTTCATTTACCCTTTGCGAACTCTTTCGAACAATCGCAGCCGAGCTGAGACATTGAGCGTAAATTGGACTTTCCACTTCATGTGTGAGAAAAATGGAGATAAATGTTGGAATTTCCTGCAGGCCGTGTCTCCTACAGAGATATCAAAATATTATTTGAAAATATTTTTGGAACCTCTCCATTTAATCTTCCTAATCATCAGATTGCATCGAATTTATCGATGAAATTTAATGATGTGACTTAATTTACCTCATCTACCTGAGCTGAAATGATACAAAACGTTTGGAGGGCTTTTCCAGTTTAATTCGCTTCTATCCCTTGAATATTATCATCATGTTATCAACTGAGATTCAACCAAATCTTTGAATCGATCATATTATACACTAGCTTCTGACAGCGGCTTCGCTCGTGTGAAAATAGGTTTCTTCATACAAACTTTGGAACCCCGTTTCACCCCTTCTTAGTGCTCGCCTGCGTCACAATAGGAAGCCTTATGAAAAAAAAAACACATTTCTAGTCCCAGTAGTTTCGGCTGTGCGTTGATATGTCAGTCAGTCAGTTTCTCCTTTTATATATATATATATATATGTATAGATATAGTACATAACAGAATATTCAAATAAATCGTTAAAAATATTAGGTTCTATACTAACTTTACAAGGTTCAACGTGTCATTAAATATTGACGCTACTAAGAAATTAATACTAACTAGAAACGAATGCATACTACAGATGCGTGACCAGCGCGCGGACCTCCCCCCAGCCTTGTACACATGAAACGTTAGGCAATCACGGTTACAATAGTTATTAGCAGTAATCTGCGATTCCGAGACAATGCAGAATGATGAAACTGGTTGGAAGCAAGGTCTGCGCGACACACGCCACTCCACCCGACCACTGCGCAGTTCGGTGGCCGCTCGGGTTTTTTTTTTTTTTTTTATGTGGGAAAATCATCCAATGACAAATCCCGCTCTTGGGTGGAGCGAGAGATAGTGTCAGACTTTTACTGACTAAAAACCCACTCCTGTTCCCTCTTTGCCTTCATCCCGGGGCCCCGGGCTTCGTGGCGGCTCGAGTTACGTTGTCGTTCCTGTGTTTGCCCTAATGTTTGCGCGTGTATGACAGTTAGGGTTGCCAATTTTTATTATAAGAAATAGAGTATATATAACTCATATCAAAGAAGGTAAATAAAGAGTACGGACTTATAAAAAAGAGTAAGTTTAGCAGTCAAGCGCGAACCTATCAACCATAACAAAAAAGTATCATTTATTTCAAATTTTTTCTTTACGCAGCACATAACAATTTTTCATTGTTTTTTAAAAAAAAATATGGCTCCGAATATTGTAACTATAAATTTATACATAAAGATCAGATAAGCACCTCTGTACTTTTTGTGTGCATAAAGCATTAAATAAATAAATATTAAGCTCATTTTTAATCAATTTCAATGAAGCCCTATTCCTCTCTTCCCGCCACTTCACATTCACGAAAATAGTTAACTTTATTTGGTTATGAAAATAGGTAATATTAATAATAATTTATTGTTTCTGAACTAGTGATGCACCTAACGAATATTCGCATTCGTGAATATTCGCACATTTTTTGACATTCGCATTAGTATTTGCAAAAAACATGCGAATGATTGGCGAATGTTTCTGCCAAACAAAAAGAAAATAAAATATTGATTGAATTGATATAGATTGACAATACAACTGATATATTTTTTCAATTTTATTTTACTTTAATGTTTTTCTATCACACAAATTGCATCTCACTTTTGCAGTTTCACAAATTATGACACAACATGTTAACTTCAAATCATAAGATATCTTTTCGAATGAACTTAATGTGATAAGCTTCGTTCAGTCGGTCTGTAACGGCTCTGTTATGTTCAGTTTAAACATGGCTGACACGAAATGTCAAACCTGTATGACATTTTGCGCGCACTTTGTTTGAAACTCAACATTCGCGAATGTGAGAAATCTAACATTCGTTGCATCACTAGTCTGAAGTAAGTCTCTCTCTCTCCCTTAAGTCTATACAACACTTTAAAATACCTAATAAAACAAACCTTTGTGGTTAAACTAAAAATTATACGTAAAAAAATTAAACAATATAAAAAGATTAATACAACATTAAAATCAGATTGTAACACATTTTAACACATTATGAAGTTAAGATATCAAATGATATTATGAAATTCATCAATTGAATTAAATCAAATTAAAATAAAATAACTAAAAAAAAATTTTTTTTTCTTAAATTGAATTATTAAAATATAAAAACACAAAATTAAAATACATTTTTTTTTTAATTTAATTGGGAACATTGTGAAATAAAAATATATGTAAATTAGTGAAAAAGGCCTCTCGTGTGTAATGCGTGACTGAGTGAGTGTGTGAGGGAGGTATGCATCATAGATATATGCGTGACTGGCGCTAGTATAGTAAACATTGTGTAAAAAAGAGTATTTTAACGTTCTCTATTAGTGTTATAGATTATAGAGTACATCTACATGATACCTATAGAGTAATATACTCTATTCAAGAGGTACGATTGGCAACCCTAACGATATGCTGAAAATATTCAGACGTATTACCATCACTGAAAATATTGAAAAAGTGAAGGTTTTTATAACATTAGTTGTTATCGTCGTGACCTTCCAGCAAACTTTCTTATTCTAATTAAATTTATCAAAATATCAATCTAATCTTTTCCAGGGCAAAAAAGATAATAATAGCTTACCTTTTGTGCCCTGGAAAATTTTCGTTTACTTTTCGTTTACTCGTAATTATATTAAAATTATCTTGAAATAAATAAATACTTACTATAATTTTTCAGTTATCTGCAAGGTCGTAACATTTGCCGGTCATCTGCGGGAGGAAATCCTAAACAACTCAGTTATTTATATTTTTATCAGATAAAATACTCGCACCGCTTAGTGTAATGTTGCTTACATCCGCGATCCATTGTGTCAGCAAGGCCGTCATTCAGATGCTATCGGAGAACAATATTCAATGAGAGATCGCAGCATCCGATCGCGAAAATAGATCATTTGGAACTAAATACTGGTGTGCACTGACTCGGTTAATAATTTTGATATGTATCACAATTTGTTCTTATCTCTTATATCTACGTAATAACAAAACGATCTACATGAAACCCTGATGACATCTGTAATGCGAGTATCACGTCGCTTTATAGTTACATTCTAGATGAGCTATTATTATGTTCGTAAATATCTAGATACCATAAACACTCGTAGCGAAACTAAACGGCCTGATGATTTCAATTATACTGAGGCAAATCATATCTACCGGTGATACATAATTGTCTGAATGTAATATACCAAGTAATGGTAAGTTTATGCTGTGCAACAAACTATGTATTATCTACGTGGGTACTTACTAATCTACAATCACAACAGTCCTAATATCGTTTCCATCAAATTAACGATTATAATTTTATAGAACTCAGGCCATACCCAATATTTGTCAAATATTTATTATTTGCCAACTCAGGCACTTATAATTTGTAAGACACTAATTGTACACAAATCGACTAGTAAGGTCGCTGCTAGGGTATCGGGTCACCAGGCGTGACTGCCGTGAGGCACCCGTACTTTTTACTCTTGTCTAAGTATCGGTTGCATGGCATCAGACAGGGTGTCAATAAGTGTACCATGCTGTAGCCCTTCACCAAACTAACAAAGCCTATTTTTTATTATTATTTTACCTTTACTTGTATTTCTGCTGGAGTCGGAATTATCTTTATATATTACCGCACGATATACTTGTGCATGCCACGATTATTTTAAAGAAATAGATAATTATGGAAAATATAGGGTAGATTAGTATGTGATTAATCTTCATATGATGTTAATGAGAAATTACAAGATATTACACATTTTTTTATTGGCCATGGCATGTGATCTGAACTTTTCATTTTATAACTGCAATGGGCAAATGAGATTGCCAAAAGACAAACGGTGATCGATTCGATGTCGATTGATTAATAAACTACTTACTTCACCTTTTTTACAGTCCAAGAGTGCGAGTGAAGCGAGCTCGGAATTGTAGGTCACTCCGACATAGACAAGTGCGGAGCTCCCGCCGTAGCCAACGTGGTTATTTTTTTACAACCACCCAGAAAGTGGCTTACATAGAAGATAACTAGTGGCTGAGATAGTATCATTAAGACGCTCGTCAATTGCGGCTGACTTAGTACCTAATTTGCTATTAAAAAAAAGTCTGTTTAATTACCACCCAATCTTAAATAGATCTTCTGACGTAACATCCTTAGACAACGATCGATTAAATAGCTGCCGACAGCATATTCATTCAACGCGTTTAATTCTGCTTAGAATAAAATTAATTACTCGTGTAATTTTTCTACCTGTTTGTCCATATTATTATTTTTAGTTTGTGAAGCTATAATATTTATTAGTTAAGATATATATACTCATAATATTACATTCAATGTATATATAATTTCTCGTGCATATCGGTTATCCTGAGTACCTACAGTGACAAATAGGTGCAGTCGACAGCACGTCAATGGTAATAAAACCAGTATATACTGGTTTGTCTAGGTTACTCATGTTCTAGTACTGACACTCCATACCCTAGGTAGTTCAGTGCAGGTCAAATTATATCACTAAAGTGTTCATCTATACCGTACCTAATAGACATCTCACATAACGAGATTACCGCTTGGTATCGACAGACGCCCACTCCTGTATCCTGCAATTTGTCTCCTCGAGCAATTGTCGCGGCAATTGACTGCATTTGCAAACGGGAGTCATGTCGCACTACTTGCGGTCAATCACTTGCTGCAATCAACTTGTCATTAATGTAACCATCGTCACTCTAATTCGTCATGATGTCCTAATCATGCTAGTTTATAGCCCTTCTAGGTACTCACTTATCAGTAAAGCACTTTCGTGCTTTTTTAAGGCTCCTACCTTAAAAAACCGGGCAAGTGCGAGTCGGACTCGCACACTGAGGGTTTCGTACAAACTTACGAGTTACGAAGATTTTTCCGAATCACAAATTTTTTTTTGGGACGTAATTACAAATTTACTGTTTTCAGATTTTTTCCCATACTTGTGCTATGAGACCTTGCTTTGGATGGTTATGTTATTTTTTTTTGAATGGTTATTCAACTGCTAATCAATCCAACAAACATGTGTCTGTAAATGATCATCTGGGGAGAGTGGGGCTGAAAGTGCCGGGGGTAAATTGTGCCGACGCGAATATCTCGAAAACAGAAAGAGATAGATATACGATCGTATTGTGTCGCGTAGTGCCTAACAGTCGGGTACACGCGGCTACCATTTTATTTGCGTCAGCGACGCAGACGGAGTGGCTACTTATGTTTTTTTTTTATTAATCTCGGAGTAGTAACGTAGTGGTGCACCAGGTCAGGCATCCGTCGCGCCTGGTCACGTGACGGCCTCGCTGCGACCTCGCGCTCTTTGTTGCCAAGTTACCTGTTGCCAGTACCGCCAGTGTTGCCAGCTTACCAACCATTTCGTAACTTAATTGCGGAAGGCAAGGCTTCCTGAGAATATGCGGCTAAGACTTAACGATTTTGTGATTATACGATACATAATAATAAAGATGTCGGTAATCTGTGGGAGGTGAATACAATTTAGTGAATTATATATTTTAAATAGATACAAAATACGATAAGTAGATCGTTTCTTCGTGTTCTAACTATTTTTATCTACTCACATCGTCAATTTCCAATAAGAAATCAAAAGTAATAGGTACCATAAAGACAAACAAATATTTTTTGTTGATTTTGGTCTTTTATTATAATTTTCCTTTTTATTGTAACGTTCCTTACGTAGTAGTCACGTCATAATCTACATAAATACATATTTTGCTCTGTATCCTATTGGTATTGCTCAGTATCCTACGACTTCATTTTATAGGTATAGATTAGATGTTGATTTCAAAAGTGTGGTATGTCCTTCATGGAATCATTGCGGTATGTCCTACAATGAAAGATGGTTCATTACGTAGGTACCATCTAATGGTTCATAATTCAACACATGGCTATGTGTGTAACTGTCAAACAATTTGATTTTTTATAAAAAAAAGGGAATGAAATAAATTTTAATATACTTACATAAAAATAAATTATACCTAAATGTATATAAACAGTACAGACAAGGCTTGATGCAAAGCTGTTATATAATTGTTTATACCAAGTTCTTATTTGTACGGTACTTAATTTCAGATTATGTTTAATAAAAACTTTCATTAAATCATACATTTTTATTTTATCACGTTGACATTTATTTTGGATATGTTTATAAAAATGGTTCATTGTAAAGTGGTTAAAGTTGTTAGCGTGGTTCAATGAGTACCTACACCCAGTGGTCCACTAAGAACCAATTCCCATTTTTTTACAAATTGGTTTTTACTGAAAATGTATTCAAAATATCAAAAAACCTTAAATGCCAATCCAAACCCAGATAAATTATTTAGCTAAGTGCAAAAGTACGATTGCATAAATTAATAAACAAAAAAGTTATACGATTTTGAAATTTACCAAGTTCATAGCTGGGCCCCTTACCCTACTGCTATTTTTAAATGACTTTATGTTTGATTTATTTCAATAAGAGCTTAGTACCACAATTTATGATATTCTTTAATAGCATCTAATTTGCTACAAGTAAGACGCATTATTTTGTTAGATGTGTTAATAATACTTATGTCATGCACTGCACATTTATTTACTTTAATAACGTTGTATTGATAGAGACAAAAGCCTAGAAAAATTATAATGGCCATTAGGTATTGTTGACAAATCGCCAACTATTAGTGCTGGCATTGAATAACTAAACAATAAAAATTATAATTGAGGATATTATCACCCGTCATTTTTATTTCTAAACAAAAATAATATCTTTTGCAATGAAGAGGAAATGAATACCAAAATTACACATAATTACATGAAGTATATAATATTTTCCGTTTATTATACAGTCTATTATTATACATTACTAAAACATAGTAATTTTATCATCATGGTCGCATGTAATGTTAAATTATCTCGTGATGACCGGAAGCTGCGTGTGCATGGTGTTGAGATAGCTTGTAAGCTAGCTATGCTCCCGGTATGGTTCCTCAGTGGATATTAACGGCCATTACAATGTGCACATTCCGTGTACAAGCACGTGTCTAATTGAATAAATTGAACACGATTCTATCCACCAATCACGCAATTTCTTTTACAAATATGCAGCTGCAACTCACTGATGTTATTTTTATATTTAAATAGCTTTCATTTCTCACGCCTGTATTTTTTCTAATTTTTGCATAAATAATGTGTATTAATTATGAATAATGAAATGTCAAACGCCCATAAATAAAATAACGATTTCCGACATGAAAGTGCATAACTTATGGTATGCAATCATCATTATTCTAAGTATGTTCTTATTAACATACCAATAAGCACTAACCTACATATTCTGAGTAGTAAAGTAAAACAATTGAGGCTGGGGTCCCCTGATGACACTGATCTCTGGTTGCTTACTCAGTGCCATGCTGATGTCAGTCAGTGAATCAATGACGAAGGAGGAAGTGAACAGTGACCATGGTTGTGTGTGCTAATCGCTGGCAGCTGGACTCGCATGTTAATTGCCATAATTTAATCAATCGCTCTGATTGTGGGTTTAATTGTCTCGTCATAGTACTCAGGACGAACACATCATTCAGGATTTTTCCATGGAATGTTTGAGCTCGTTGTATGTATTCCCATAGCGCGGCTGTGTTGTGTCACCGCGCCGCCCGTAGCGCGTCGTGACCACAGGAGGTACCTACTGTTTTCAGTTTTCCTATTTAATTTCCCATGATTACTTATATAAAGTTTTATCAGGGATGTTACAGAGATTCGAGTTATACTTAATCAAAGATGCTACGAATTTTCTATTCCGATTCCGAAAGTTCCGCAACTTCCGATTGATTTTGGATCTGCGGTTCCAGTTTCGGTTCTGATAAATTTTAATTGGAATTCAGCAAGTTTTAGTAGAGTTTCACGTCAGCTACCAACCATGAACAGTATAACGCATGCAATATTAAGAATATGTTACTGTGCCTTCCAGGGCCCCTGGACATGTATGCAAAAAATAAATAACCAAAAGTAACAATATAAATGACCCAAAAATACATTTCTGAAGGAAAACTTCCAGGTAAGATTGATGGGTGACGTGTATAGCAGTAGCTCCACGGTGAGCGGGTTCTCTGTGCTTACAAACTGCGCCGGAATAACAGCAAACATTGTTGGTGTTGTGAGCAGTTCGACGTGTGTTCGTGAGCGACGTGTGTTTAGCGGCGACATTGAGCCTCGTTGTATGTCGGTCACGCGCGCAAACTGTGTAAACTGCATTGAGTTTCCATAATATTTACAACTTTTATTGACGCCATAATGCTTAGGAGAGAACGTTTATACGCCGTCCGTCACCTTTTGTCGCATGAATATGATTTAGATGCCTGCAGACTAAAACAACCACTTGGGTCCTGCGTGTCGCCTACAATAGCAAAAGAAGTTCATAGTTATTTATAAGAACAGACGAGGATACCCTTTCAATTCCTACTATTCAGTACCTTCCTACTTTTACCTTCTTGTCGATGTCAATTGTATGATGGACATGATGATGCTAACTTCTATTAAGTTCCCACCATATAGATTTGCTTTTATATCGTGATTTGGAAGGCACAATTTACTAGAAACACAAAGTAACAGCGCTATCATCAACACTACTAACTCCATTAACTTAATAACAGCACTACTTTAATAACAGTTCGACTCACACAGGTTCATAACCTTCAAATTCCCTTCGATCGATTCCATGCGATTCACATGAGTGGATAGATAAAATCAAAGTCAGTTTTCTTGCAAGCATTTATTATTTTACTAAGGCTTTGGTGTGGAAATACAAAACGTTGACAATGTTAAATGCTGAGAAATGCATTATGTTAAGTAGATAAGTGTAAAGGCTCGAACACACTGGAGACTCGTTGAGAATTGGGTACGCTAAAACTACCGGAGCAGTTTTTACAGCGGATTTAACCGCTAATTACTATCGGCATGTCTCTGTTTCCAAGAAACCGGCTCCAATAAAGTGTAGCCAACAGTGTGCGAGCCTCTTATGCTAGGGTTAGCATCGATTAGATTAAAGTTAGCACTTCCTGTAGCAGCGCCGGCGCCGGGCCATGGAGCGAGGACACACCGCGCCTCCCGGGGACGGCTGCACCTGTAGACATCAGCAACATATTAACACTCAGTTTTCATAGTGAAAAGTGGAGAGAACGAGAGAACCTAGTGTCGTGGTAATTATTTAATAGAGGTTTTTAGGGTTCCGTACGCAAGGGGTAAAAACGGAACAATATTACTAAGACTCCACTGTACGTCTGTCTGTCAAATTGTGTAAAAACAGTTGTATAGATAAATAGTACAATAGTACGGAGATAAATAGTAGGTACAATAGTATAATAGTACGGAACCCTTCGTGCGCGGGTCCGACTCGCACTTGGCCGTTTTATGTTATGTTTCATCTTATTACTTATGTTTTAAAAGAAGCATGGCTAGTTCGCTTATCACAATTACGCTGGAAACGATTTTTATAATTGATCGACCATTGCATATGACAACTGTGGTGTCTACAACGTTCACCACAATAGCGGCATTGACAGTTTAATTATATGTACCTAATTAAAGTTAAATGATACACACAGGTACCAATTTAGCAGCTGTTAGCAGTAGCAGTTCTACTGCTAACCAAACTTGACGGAACCCTCATCGATCTGCTTCCTCCATCCATACCTTTGATCCACAAGACGAATGTTCGCATTGTGAGTACACTAATAACGTTTACGTCAAACCTCGGTCTCATGACGTCACACAAATAAATAAATACCTGCTCACGCTGTAACATTTCATTTTCTACAATCTGTGTATTTATAGCTAAATACTGAAATACACCACGAGCGATTTATTTCTGTGAATGATACGAAGTGAAACTATAATATTTACTTAAACGTTCATGCAATGTTTCTTTAGTAAATAGCGCAGTCACTGACAGACAGCGTTAACAGCTCTAGCAACAATACCCATTCTGTTGCACTCTATCAACAAATTCATCAGATGAGCACATGTTGTATTCCATTGTCACGAGTTAAAGATTGCGGACGACTGGCAATGGGTAGCTTGCCGTCCGGTAACTGTCCAGACCGAACCCAAGTTGTCAACGGCGTGAAGTGTTCTAAGCACGCCTTTTTTTTAAGGTAGGAAATCATCCAATGACATCTCCTGCCCTTTCGTGTCAGACTTTTACTGACTAAAACCCACTCCTGTTTCTTCTTTGCCCTCGTTCCAGGGCCCCGGGGTTCTCTTTCGTATCACCCATGGCCCCAGTAGGCTTCGACCCTGCTGGGCCCCTACGGTTGCTGACATCTCCTTGAGGCGCGCGTGGAACACTACGCGCCGTCGACGACTTGGGCTCGGTCCGGACGGTTACCAGACGGTCGGACGGCGAGCTACCCATTGCTCGCCGTCCGCAAGTCCATGCCTACGGTGGCGTTCCAAGCGCACTTGAAAGGGATGTCAGCAAAATCTTAGGGCCCATCAGAGCCGAAACCTACTAGGGGCACGGGTCGACTTCCGAAAGTGAAACCCGTGCTCCTGGAACGCAAGGGCAAAGAAGGAACATAGGTGAGGTTTTGGTTCGTAAAAGGCTGACACACCCTCGCGCACCGCTCTAGAGAAGTTATTACTCGTAGATTATTACCCAGCTTAAAAAAAAAACAGCTTTAAGAAACTTTCCAGGGAAATCTAACAAACTGTTACAAAACTGCTCTTTATACTAATGAAATCTAAATTAACGAAAACGAAAAATAGTTATTTCTTGTATCAATTGACAATTAAAATACCGAGGTGTATATAAAAAAGCGCAACTGGAGCGTTCGACTACAATCTCCGCTGCTGCGTCGCCCTCGCACTGTTTCTCCGTCTCCGTGGCCGCACTGCGTGACCTTGACCTATCGCTCGATAAGGCGCGCCGCACACTTGCGCCAATTAACAGCACTGTGTGTGTAGTCTGCGACCCGCACTTGACATCATCTGACACCATTTAAAGCTATAAAAACACTGCTGTCATACATTACGCACTCGGCGGGTTATTTCAGGCGTGATTGATTGGAGCAATCAGCCTTCCAGAGCAATTCATTGAATTAGATGTTCTTTTGATTAGCATCAAACCATTTGGTCTCTTGAACTGTTCGTTAATGCACGGAATAAATCTTAATTGGTAAGGTCAATGTTATGGAGATCGCGGTGTGAGTCGTGATTCATCGGGTGTTTTATTCGGTCGATGCGTGATTTATAGTTATTTGCAAACTCATCAACCTGCCAATACAATTTTATAATTTAACTAGCTTTTGCCAGCGGCTTCGCCCGCGAGAAAATAGACAATATAGGCCTATGTTACTTCTGTGATAAAGTAGTTTTCTACTGGTAAAAGAATTTTGAAAATCGATGCAATAGTTAAATCGTAACATACAAACAAACAAAAAATCTAATCTTACTTCTTTATAATATTAGTATCTAATAGATATTTCATATTATTTCATCAAGAGCTTATTATTAAACTTTGCTTGTCACAACCTAAGTCTGTGTAAGTAAGTGTATCAAAATCGTCATAATTTACTACGATATTGATCAGGTACCACCTACTTACACACTTTTCCTACGTTTGTCCCACGTTACTTAACTATTCAAATCATAACTTACTATTGAAATGTTTAATTAGTAACCTAACATATTATAACTTACAATCACCTACATAAATTAAAGTTCAAACATACCTTTTAACATTGACAATGGTATTCAAAAAGACATTTAATAGGCATTATTTTTTAAGTAGACATTGATAACACTACTATTTTTCTGAACCTATGTATTTAAAATGTATTTATCTTTCTCTGCAGGTAAGCTGTTGTTTCTCACGACCACGTGGCTACGTTACGTCGGTGCTACGAGTACGTGGTGCTACGTGTACGGTATGTCGTCGTCAGTACAAAGCGCTACTTAATTATAGGTAAACGGCACGATTTGACCACACGTGACCTGATCACGTGCGAAGGGCGACCTGCCCCTAGGGCTGACGCTTACTCCGACAAACTTTACGTAGGTATGAAGCAAGTTTCCCTGTTGTTGCAAAAGTGGTCTCCATAATTTCTCTTCACTTTTGCAACAATATAGTGTCAAGGTCTGTCCTTATCTTTATTTTTATCAAAGTTATTTTAAATCTTATGCAAGTCTAACTTTTGGGACAGTTAATATTTTTTTTAAAGGTGGGAAATCGTCCAATGATTTCTCTTGCTCTAGGGCGAAGCGAGAGAGCGTGTCAGACTTTTACTGACTAAAACTCACTCCAATGTTCCTTCTTTGCCTTGCGTTTCAGTACCCCGCCCCGGGGTACCCTTTCGGAAGTCAACCCATAGTAGGCGTCGGCCCTGCTGTGCCCCTACAGTTTTGCGGAAATCTCTATGAGGCGCGCGTGGAACACTACGCTGAACTCGGTTCTGACGGTTACCGGACGGCCAGACGGCGAGATACCCACTGCTCCAGGGTCAGGATCCCGGCGGCTGATTTGGGACAGTTATCGAGAAGGGTTACGTAGGAACGTTCGGAATCATGCCTCGGCTGCGGGACTTTCAGAGAGTAACCGCGGCCCCGGCCCCGGGACACGATGAGAAATTGAAAGAACATGGGGTGGATTTTAGTCAGTCAAAATCTCGCACCAACCAGAATGGGAGGAATTAAATGATGATTTCCACCCCAAAAAATAGAAAAAGGTACGTTTGTGACATCGTAGCTACATCTGGTTTATCAAAATGGCATGATAGCCCTAGCCGGCGATGCGGGAATATCGATTACTAGAACGTTTGTCCACCGCCTGCATCGGCGTGTCTCTACAAACACCATCGATGTTGAACACGCCAGCCGTCGCCGTCGCCGTCGTCATCACTTACATTATAAACTGTTACGCCTTAATGTTTGTTCCAAATCGTTTTAAAAACACCATATTTTTGTTACAATATGTCTTGAACGACAAATCTTTATTACCTGTTAATGACAGCTTCTTATTTACAATGCATACGAGATTCATTTAATATTATGAGGTCGGTTGCAATTTAGTTAATTTGCCACTTAACTGCAACAAATAACAAAAACACGTGATGCAGGCGGAGCTCATAACTTTTAATTACGAGTCTTTATTTCATGTGAATGCGAAACATTATTTTCGACAGTTTTACGAAGTTCTTTATTTTTTTTAGCTTCGTACTGTTTATGCTTTAAAAAAAAACCAAAGTATTATGTTTTCAGTTACTAACTTACTAGTTCCATTAGAATTCGGAAGTAACACATTGTAATGTTTTTGCAGTATTTGCCAGCAAATGCATCGGGTTAGCCCTCTCGGTAAGCTTCGCTATGGTAGTCAACACTACAATGATTCTCAGTTCCATTTTATCGAAATCGCGCCGGTCTCAATGATGCCACATATTGTCCAGCTGCGTAGACACTTGAGATACAAAACTACACCAATTTTAAAACACAAGTCCACTAGGAATCGATTTGCGAATAATTAAAACCGCAACTGAACCTCACTCGATAAAATCCCGCCAAAACAACCAATTCTTCATTTAAAAACCAGCTAAGACTTACAAAAACATTCAATGGAAACTTCAAAACCCCTTTAAAGTCCTGAATTGTTCAATAAGTATTAAAGCTACTCGTATCATCTTACTCTGAAAGTAAATTAATAAATAAATAGAGACAGAGTGGTAATCTACTGAAACGAGTGCGCATGAACAATGCGTCGGACAATCAACGCGGGAATGGTTGTCACCTGTTCTGTTGCCGTGCACAGACAGTACAGAAGGCTATTTAAATCTGATAGGAAACATATTTTTTTAAATAAATCGGATATATGACCGTATGAATAGAATAACTAGTTGAACTTGCAAATAGCTCTTCTCTCATTTTCCGGATCCTCGTCATTAATATCATGAACAATGTACAATTTCCATTCATTGTGCGTACAGATGAGGAGTGGAATACCCTGCCGGAGTCTGGGTTTCCTGATAGTTATAAGAAGTTGTAATTAAAAGTCAAGAGTGAAGCCACCGGGATCCCTCAACCTGTTGCGCCGCCTTATATCTTCCAACTGGGGAGCAGCACCCAATGTTCTTCGCACAACTGGCATGTCTTTATGCCTCTCTGCTGGTGAATTCGCGTGCCCCGTGTGGCACCGATCAGTACACGCAAAACAAGTAGACATCGCCTTGAATGAGACGTGTCGAATTATATCGGGATGCCTTAAACCGACTCCGCTTAATAAGCTTTATCCGTTGGCTGGTATTGCTCCACCTGCTGTACGTAGGGATGTCGCGTACGCGATTGAAAAGAAAATTCAAGAGTCCGATTCCCGACATCCCCTCTTCGAACACAAAACAGCCCCAAGTAGGCTCAAGAGTCGGAAGAGCTTCCTGCGTAGCACACAGGCTATCGATGACCCGCCTCCCAAAGAAAGAATAAAGATTTGGGAAGAGCATCACCTACCACCATCTGACTTCTTGAAACCCCAAGTCTCCCGCCTGGGCGCGATTTGCAGTGGCCTATATGGAAAGCACTAAATCGGTTGCGAACCCAGGTAGGCCGCTGCAAACACAACTTGGCAAAATGGGGTTTTATAGACCCGTCGGATATTCAATGTGACTGCGGTGCTCCTGTTCAAAACATGAGCCACATACTAGAATGCCCCAAGTGCCCATACACCTGCACTCTGGAGGATTTGATGAGTGCTACCGATGCTGCTATTGATGTAGCCACCTATTGGGCCCAAACAGTTTGACGAGTTTACCATCGAATCGAAAAGAAGAAGAAGACCGGGATCCCGATTCGATCCGAGCGTAGGCTTGCGGACGGCGAACAATGAATAGTCCGGTAACCGTTCGGACCAAGCCCAAGTCGTCGACGGCGCGTACAACAGTACACACAACACGGAAAGCAGACCGTAGGGGCCCATCAGGCTCGAAGCTTACTGGGGCCAAAGGTCTGCTTCTGAAAGGACTCGGGCCTGGTATGAAAGGCAACGAAGAAATAGGAGTGGGTTTTTAGTCAGTAAAAGTCTGACACACCGTTCCGCTCCGCTCAAGAGCGTGGGATGTCATTGGATGATTTTTCCACCGTAAAAAAAGAGTGAATAGGTTACTTCTATCTATTTTTTTTACTTAATAAAAGTATATGAAAGTATATTCGATACCTATCGATATACATTCGTATGCCGATAGCAAAAAGCTATTTTTAAAATGTTTGTCTGTCTGTCGGTTTGTCTGTCTATCGGTCTGTCTGTCTGTCTGTTTGTTCCGGCTAGTCTCCGAAACAGCTGGACCAGTTTTAACGGGACCTTCACTGGTAGATAGCTGAAGTTATAAGGAGTAACTTATGGTACTTTTATTTTAGAAAAAGGATCAGAGTTCCCTGCAAAAAAGCTTCTTGATATTGTAACCAAATGGTATTAAGCTGTTTTATGAGTTTAACGCGAACAAAGCTGCACGAGCTAGTCAAACGAAGTGCTCTAATACTTGATTGACTTTTGTTGTTGTTTGGAGCTGTCCAATGAATGCTGTAGTACGGCGTAGTGGCCCCTCTGCTATGTTTGTGTACCGTGTAGTAGCGGCACTACGCTCCCGAGGTCGACGCGGCTGTCGTCCCTGATTGATCACTATTTTTAGCCTCTATGACTGTTATAACGACTCCGCCATCACTTCATCTACTACACTACGGGTATTTATAGCCTGGTATTGTTTTGACACGAATTCGAATGTGTATTGAGGTATTGATTATAATGAGGGACAGGTGGGGCAGTGCGAGGGCACCATCAAGCTGGCCGCACGAATCACGAGACAGTTGGGTTAATAGCCTGATTGTTACTGTGATACTCGAGCACCTACTAAGTATAGGTTACACGTGGTTGCTTTTCACGAGTTTCAGTAAATGACATTACGATCAATACTAAAAGCGAATGCCGATAAATATTCCTAAAATGTCTTGGAATTCAAATATATTTAGGGCTCTCACAATCCTACTAGTAACTTTGTAAAATTAGTTTAATATTTTATGTCTTGGCTTTTTGTTTAACCTTTTTTTTACGTACTCTTGTCGTCAGTAAGGAGGCTTCCAGGCGTTTAGTGGGGGAGGCGTTTAGTCTTGATAAGTATCACGTAAGTTTTTGTTTGCAAGAAATACTTAGTGTACAATTAAAAAAAACTGGGTTAAAATAAGCAAAGCGTGTTCTCTACTAAACTATGACAAAATCCTACACTATAATATTTCAAAGTATTTTTTTTAATAAATGAATAATAAATCACAATCTCACATAAGATTAGGGTCGAGCCAAATCTCAAGACTTTCTCATTATGGGTCCAGATGGCCAAGAAATCGCCAAAACCACCTCACGTAATTAATGGACGCCCTCTTACTACGTGAGAATGTAGTATGCAGTGTCGTGTTGACCCTGATACAGTAGCGTCTACACTTGAGAGCGAGGCGTGCCGGCAGCAGGCTCTCACACGTGCTGCTGAGCACACTAGGGACACTTCAATTATACCATACGACGCCGTGTTCTACGTTCCTTTGTATTATTTTTTCACGATCTGACAATGCATGGGTTACTTCAAAGTAAAACCCAATCTTCTAATCCGGCAAACGTTGTTCCCTTTTCCATAATTTATATGATAATAAATTATCAAAAAAAAAAAATTGGGGTTGAGAGTACGGGGGTCAAAAACAGTTTACGACCTATTCTCAGACCTACCAAATACTTATTAAGTACTTACATAATTTTTTATAATAAAAATCGGTCAAACCGTTTCGGAAAAGTACCTTATCAAAAACTGTGACACGACGGTAATAGCATTTAAAAGTGTAATACCGTATTAAGTACTCTTAGAGTATGGCGGACAGAGTCAAGCTCACGGAAATTAGTTTGCGATGTTTAAATTAAAAACAGTGATAGTCAATGACGACTTCGTTGCCAACGAGAATGAATAAGTGGACTAGTGGAAACTTGCATGTATAATATATGTATGTATTTGCTTACCAGCACAGTCCTGGTGCGCTCCTGGTAGCCGGTGCCGCAGGTCACGGAGCACTTGCTCCACTCGCCCCACGCGCTCACCTGGCAGTCCCCGGCCTGCGCCACGCTCGCTCCTACACGCACAATATCAACAAGTCATTACACAAACAAAAACAATATCATAACTTACACATTGCCCATCAGAACGATCTCGAAGCGATAGACTTAGGAGATCGAGTCCTCCAAACTCGCACAAGCTTGGCAAATAAAGTCAGAATATTTATTGAAATTGGCTGAAATTAAGCACCATAGGAAAGTTAATCTTATAACCTCACCACTTGATTTTCTTCTTAAAATAAAAGTTACCCTTCACCACTTCCAAGTTTAGATGTGTCTGCGTAAGTTAAACCCTCGTGGAAGACCTTGACCTATACAAGTTAGGGGTTACAAATGCCTACGATGACGTCCGCCCTCCTCGGACACACAATGTTCTACAAGTCATAGGAGATGATATGTTAGAAGGCATACCAACATACTATTTACTGTGTTTTCAGAAACATAACGATGTCTCCTCTAGGACCATCTGTTGCAGAATGATGCTTCTAGAAGCAAGATTAGCAGCGAGGTTTGTGGCGAATAGTCGCGATGAAGTAAAAATATAATAAAGCACACATTGCCAGCTCTTGGAAATAATGTCTGTCTATCTTGAAATATCGGTGTAACCCGAGAGTGTTCAATTTCAGACACATCTCCATCTAGGTGACCAGACTAGGATGCGTTAATACTCAAAGTACAATAGTAGGTGGTTGATATTTCGTTACCGCATTCTTGTTCATTGTTGACAAAAATACTACAGATATTGTATTTGGTTTTATATCTAAGCGTACGCTCAATATAAAAACTTACGCATATTGGCCCCAATAATATATAAATAGGTCTTTAGATTTAGAAGAAAATCAGAACTCGCTCTATTCTTTCCAAACAAATGCGAACTTCCCCTACCTATCGACTGAACCAAAACTACCTCACAATAAGAAATAGATGTATAAGAAAGGATACGGTCAACTTACCACTAACGCTATTGGACACAGGCAAGTTGTTGTTCAGTGCTGGAGCCGGTAGCTGGTTCAGCTGTGGAGGTAGACCGGCCGATGGGGCTCCTCCACCTAGGGATAGTAGCACCTTATTACTTTTAAGCTGAAATGGAACTCGTGACCGGTAGAAGCAGAAGCAATTCGCTCTGCCACTGGGCCATTGTCACGTTAATTTACAGAGATATTTATCACATCAGTAGGCGCCTATTTTATTATGATTAGTTAGTTAGTGTTAGTGACGGCACAAGCGATAATATACGCTTGTTATTTCCACATTAGAGCCTCTAAATGATACCTAAATGTGTCGTCGAGTCTGTATTGTCGTGTCTGCCGTTATTGTTTACTGACATTAGAGAACAATGTTTACTAAATATGTGAGAAACGGTTGTCAAGTCGTTTGCCGTCAAAAACATGGACAATCAGCTGCACGAATGTTGGATGTCTAGTAAAATAATGTGGTTTGTCTGTTATCGCGACGTCATCAGTAAATCGTCTTGTACTGTCGACTTAACTAATGTATGGAAATTGGTAAAACGTACATTTTGATGAACTATAAAATTAACAAGAAAATCGATTCGGTTCCTCTTGTGTGTGGTAGTCACTTTGTAGGTCTAAAGTAGAAAATTGTATGAAGCTGTCATACAATTTTCAACTTTTTCTCTGAAATAGTTTTTAAGTTATTGAGATAGACCTATCGATTTTCGAGGAATCGCATAGATTTTCTTTTTAATTTTGTGTTACTTAAGATATACAGCAGCATGGGTGACAAGAAACTCAACATGTCTGGTGTTTAGTTGTACAAATAAAGTAGTTACCGGAGTTGTTTTCGGCACGTTATCGTTTGAATGAATTCCGTTTCCTCCAATACAACAGCAGGTATTCACATAAAGCCGGTAGAATTGTCTATTGGTTTTAGTGCAACAAAGCATTCTTTGCGAGTTCCGTAGTTAGCTTACCCGAGGCAAGGTGCTAACATTTTCGAACTCCCAATCTTTTCCACATAATATCCCTGTCTAATGGGCAAAATAAATTATTAGAGACGAGATTCTAAAGACGCAAGTACTCCCTAGAAAAAGTTCTACCGGCGACCATGGTAGCTTCTCTAGTTATCGTTTTTAAGGTCTGACTGCAGCCAACAGAAATATTTGTGTTTTTATCTAGTCTACCAATTAGTTAACTATACGACCGTCACTTGCAAAAAGGGAAGTTCCTAGTACGCCTAGTAAGCCTAGTATTTCACAGGACGTAGATATGAACTAGCTCCTACAAAGTAATGAATTTTCCTACTAATAGATGAGAATTAGAAATAAACGGTCTTATGCCTTCTAAAATAATATAGAGCTAAGTGATTATATAACATTACTATTCTACCCGAGACATTGTTGTTCTCACACGAATACTCGTGACAAATGCGAACAATCTGCCATTTGTTTTTTTGCTTTACAATGGCATAATGCCCAAAATTAGCACATCATTACATCACACATCACTACAAGCGAATCAACATCACGAAACAAAGAATTTACCTCCGAAGATTATTTTACGATCATCGTGAACAAAAGGAGTCGGAGTAGTTCCCGGTGCGTGACGTCACTGGTGAGGAGGTGACGAGATCGTGACGTCATCTTCTGGGGGTGGTGCACAGATTACTGGGGTTGAGCATGTAGAGTGTAAGTAGGTACATAGATTTGACACAATCAAGCGCGCAGCCTTGTGGCTCGCCTGAGCCTATAACTCGTAAAATCCGCCTTAACATACTCGCACGTCGCGCTCACTTTGTTGACTCGCTGTTCTCGGTTTGTTTCCATGTTTACAGACTACATTTTAAACGA
Source organism: Mythimna pallens (assembly GCA_961205895.1). Classification (NCBI taxonomy): domain Eukaryota; kingdom Metazoa; phylum Arthropoda; class Insecta; order Lepidoptera; family Noctuidae; genus Mythimna; species Mythimna pallens. The sequence goes on from OY540829.1 coordinate 25,743,538, forward strand.
TGATTAATTTTTAAATGCGTTCTTTGTGTTTAGAGATACGAGCTTTGTTTGCTCAGATTCTTTGCAGCTCAGAAACTTTGAAGACGGATGAGTTCTTGCTGAAGTCATCTTAATAGCTCAAGAAATTGATCTGAAAACGTCACCCACTATGATCATAAATAATATTTTTATCTATGCATCAGACCCAGCAGCTAGGCCTGAGTTCCAGCACTGGGAACATTAAAAGGCTGAATATGTATGTTATGTATGTTTATGCATCAAAAATCTTATTCTTTACTAAAAATACTAATTGTACACCAAATATTAATAGACTTTTTACAATTATTATCCATAAATAATTACAATTATTTATGATAAACAGCTTCATATACAGAAAGATAATTATGACTACTATATTGCTTGCCATGCAAATGACCAAAATTACTATGAATGGCTTTCGGAGGTGTAGTACTATAAGAGTTGCCGACCGTACCCAAGGGGCACATCTCGTAGTGTCGAGGTCGGAAGCCCCTGACAGTGAGTCATGCTCGGCACGCTGCCAGCGCTGCGGGGACTGTCATCATTCACATCTGATAATAGCGTCACTGTTGTTGATATGATTAACATATTATTATGATACGTTATTCTGATTAGTCCACTAAGCTTTGAAAACGATTTGAGACCACATAGCTTCTTTTTTTCTTCATCTATCTATTAATTAAATACAATTCCTGTCAGGTGGCTTTTGGATTGGACCTTTTCTGCTTTGACAGTTCATTGAATGTTAACAGTTATTCGCTCGTACATTTTAGAATGATGTTCGTCTTGAAAAAATGCAATAAAATAATCCATAATTAGCTTGAGCAATTAAAAATTCGCTAGATTGTTAAACACACCGTCACACTTTGACTAAATTGTTACAGAATACCGTTCGTCCAAAGTTAAATATTGATAACATTGTGTCATACTTTTATTGAAGCAAATACCTTTGTCCACGAACACCTCAGCGTGGTAGCTACGTAAGGGGAACAGTGACATCGCTACATCTAAAATAATACGCTGCGAGCTTGAAATTATGCCTAATGTATCATATTGTACCCAGTAATGATAGGGTTTAAGAAATTCAGCTTGCGACATGAAAGCAATTTGACGTCGTTATACAGAAACTCAAAACTTGGTTGCCTCAAGGCTGAACGACTTGAAGCGAGCACCATGGGCTTCATCGCCAGCGGCCCGAAAATGTCAGCACAAATACAAACAGCCATCACAAATCATGACGTAGTGCACGACGGTGACGTCACCGGGAGCATGACGTCAGCCGTGGCCCACTGCGCTACATAGTGTGTGTCCGCCGCGGCCGACTGGCCCACTGTCCCGGGCTCCGTGTCCGACAGCAAAGGAATTAATCATTGTCAGGCCAAATTATGTTTTACACAAATGGGGTAATAGAGTGGGTCGCGGTAATTACACGAACTAGCCATGTTTGGGCAGACCCGTATGGAGCTAGGAGCTACCAGTGTGGGTTTGTTGTGATGCTAGTGTTATTGAATACTCTAAATACAGAAGTTATTGATGGTAATTTCTGGGTCAAATGATGTATATATGTAATCCAATCTGGATTGTCTCCTTAAAAAGTTATAGATGGGATCAACCGCTCTACCATGTTTGGGTAAACAAATTGCTATAACCAACAGGCCTTGAAACTATATAAGCTTATTAAATGAGCCTAATTCGTGTATTATCACAATATGCTAATATTTGACCTCCACACACGAAACAAATGAAACTCGTGTCATATCTAAAATAAGCTAATGGAATGGTTCAGAGACAACAATATTATAATCCAATTAGTGGTAATCAGCCGTGACAAAGTGCAGGATATCATATGCAATGAGCGTTTATGTTATAATTTATTTTAATGGGCTAAATGTGAATAGAGTTGCCGTGGAAGCCACCGGTAGGTACATGGTGGTCATCCCACCCATACGCACTTATAACACAGCTGAGGAGTGGAATTCATCGCAGGAGTCTATGTTTTCTGATAGCTACAACGTAAGGGTTTTTTTTATTGCAAATATGTCGTCAATGGATATTACATGATTGTAGTGTTTCAAACATGGACACTGTTCGGGCACAGCAACATAGTATTGTATGCATTAGACTGGTTTTAAGTCAAGAATCATTAGGTTACTTTTAAACAAGCATGCTCAAATATCGACCACATCATCGCCTACCTTCTGCTTAGATAGTGGTAAAACACGAGCCTATCAATAATTTTAAATTATGCCGCCGTACACCCTAGCAGTCTAGGCTCGCACATGTCGCCTGCGCCTGAACCAGTTCACTTACCTAGAACAACACTGCAGGTGCTGGTGCAGTCCTCCTGCGTGATGAAGTTGTTCTGGTTGCCGCGGCAGCCGCCGTACGCGAAGGGCACGCACATGCCCTTCTGCGCCATGAACGTCCAGCGCTGGTACAGGCCGCGGCATGGACCTGGGTCTGCTTCCTCCATGCAGATACCTGACGCAAACAAACTGATAAATAAAATAATTCTATCATATTAACTAATTTTTTTTTTTGTGTTAATGTTATAGTAAACTAATAAATGCCTACTTAGTTTGTACCGTCTACGTAAATTGACTTTACTTTTGGCTGACAAGGCGAATCCATAGGTTCACTTGTCGCTGCAAATATTTCTACTTAAACCACCTTAAACTCAGTGTGCAGCTTACCAACATGGCGGCACACGGAACATAATTACGTACATGTGAGAATCACCATTCTTTACGATGTAGTCATAACTAAACTTTTGTTTTACTATGTGAAGTGTTTTACATTTGTTGAACAACTCAATATATTTGTTTGTGTGTTAGGTAACACACAAACAAATATATTTACAAATAGATACAGGTACAGGCTCTATATTATATTATTATAGTTATTAATTGACTGGCCTGTTGGTCTAGTGGTTAGTGGCCCTGACTGCTATGCCGGAGGTCGTGGGTTCGATCCCACCCAGGACAAATGTTTGTGTGATGAGCACGATCATTGGTTCTGTGTCTGGGCGTAATTTATCTATAATATACAGTATGTATTTAGAAATATATAAGTATGTTTATCAGTTGTCTAGTACTCATAACACAAGCTCTGCTTAGCTTGAGACTAGACAGCGTTGTGTGATAGTTGTGGAATATTATTATTATATTAATCTTACTAGCTTCTGCCAGCAACTTCGCCCGCGTAAAAGTAGGTTTCTCCATACAAACTACGAGTTTCGTAAAATCGCTTTTATATATATGTATATAGATTTGCGTTCGTGATCTCAGACACAGAACAAGAAATAGTATCTCAGACTTGGCAAGTTTTTGTTCGAGTTAAAGATTTCTTGTTGGTTTTTGAAAACAGCATCGTCAGCTAATTAGGCAGAAGGTAACAATTGTGTATAATTTGGGATTGGGTATTCAAATCAAATTTAAGTAGGTACCTAATATCATAAGATATTAAAAACGAGCTATTCTCGAGGTGATTAGGGACTTTAAATTTTTGCAAATATATAAATTGAATAGATGTGTGAGACCTCTCTATCCTTGTATGAGACCTACAATATATATCGAGAATAGAAGAGAAGTTATATCGATGTGTCATGTTATTTGATGCAGCGGGTCTGGTAGTCTGTGCCTGTCTTTTTGTTTACTATTTGCTTTAAGCAGTCAGCTCAACTGAAATGTTGTGTGTGATGTTTATTTGTTACGGATATATCTGTTTCAAACTGAAAATCCTGCAATAAGACAAGCAGGCGCAGTGGTAAAGCGATTGGCTGCGTGTCCCGAATTCGATTCCCGTACGGGACAACTATTTGAAACACCAAAAGAATTTTTTTCGTCCAGGTGTCTTGTGAACGCATCCGTGATATAGGAGTCCTTGCTAGTGTGGGGCAAACATTTTTTTTAACAAAAAAATAAAAAAGCAAATAGTCTTGAACTTAAGATTGTTTCTGGCCTTATTGCAGAATCGTCTATAAAGATTCAAAGTCGTCACTTATATCAAGATCATCCTGCCTTTTGTTTAAAGTTCATAAATATAATCTAATGATTCGCAATATCTCATCCTGTACATATTTTCCTGTTTCCGTCTTTATTTAATGTATCTGTGTACATAAATTGTTGAATAAATAAATACTCCTCAGTCCGCTGTTCGTTTATCCGGTACAGTTGTAAAGTCTGGTCTACATATCAAGCCCTTGAGTGCGAATTTATTCACATTCATGGATTATTTTATGACAAGCAATAACTCACAGAGCGATAACCTTGTGCCAATATACATAATATCGTTTTTATTTGCGTCCAGAATTCGCACATTTTTCATTAACATCCTGTACTTGTTGGAGACCAGAATTCGCACATTTTTCATTGGGAAATGTATCTGTTTTTGCTAAACATAGCAATAATAACATTATTGTCGAAAGCGTGAAATGTTATGATACAATCAAGTAAGCAAATACCTACTAAGTATAATAATAACAATAAGGTCTGCTGGAAGAAATTTATTTTTGAAATAAGCAGTACCTTTTTACAAACTTTATATTAAGATACCTATCTGCTTTGTATTTGTGTGTACATGAATTATAAAATAAATAAATAAATAATGATCTTTATTTGTTTAAAACGTTAGTACAAGATACACAAAATTAGGTACATCAGTTGACTTATAAACTAAAATAAACAATATGTCTCTGGCCCCCACATTAGGATACCCTGTGTCGTGAGGTCCAGTCCCTTCCGTAAATTTACAAATTAATTAATAAATGCAGGTTTTGTGTATATTTTGCTAATATTATTCTTTGAATTTAAAAGGTAAAAAATAAACAAAAGAAAAAAAGAAGTTAGCTACTTTAAAAAATAAAAAAAGGAAAAATTGAAGAAGCGTTTATGTGTGTGTGTGTGTGTGATGGTGTATGTGTGTGTTTGTTTTTTTTTTTTTATTAAGTTCCTACGCGTGATATCAAACAATAATATTTAAAAGTTTCTCGGTATGGGCATAGTCTTTGGGTATTAACCATGTGTGAATTGTGATTTTAAGGCGAAATAAAGTCAGGTTTATTATAGTTTTATCAGTCTTAAAGAATTTGTTATATAAATATGGACCCATAAAAGGGTTTTTTAAGCGCTACTTTTAAAATAGCTCTTTGAGGTCGTTCGAGCTTGAGAAGATGTGTTTTTTTAGAACCTCCCCATGCAATGATGCAATAACCTAAAATAGACTGACATAGACAGAAATATACAGCTCGAATAAGTCGCGGTTCTGCTACAGACCGAATTTTTTTAAATATATGTGTTAGCTTCCTTACACGTTTCGTAACTGCATCGATGTGTGATTTCCACGAGAGGTGCTCATCAATGATTACGCCTAAGTATTTAATGTTAGAAACTTGTTCAATAGCTGGGCATTGGCATTGAGATGAAGATGGTTGCTTGGCAGACTCACAAAATGCAATTTGCTGGTGTGCAATTTGATGCATAGGGCTTGCTTAGGAGCAAACTTTTTGCTTATACTTAAGGCTACAAGTTTAGTTTTGCCTGTGTTGAGGGTTAATAAATTATTTTTCAGCCAGCTAGCAGTAGTTCTAAGCCCCTTCTGAGCCACATCAACAACCTCTGTCCAAGTATTAGCATGAAAAATTATAACCGTATCATCTGCAAAAGTAAAAAAAATTGCAAGTGACAGTTTAAGTGAACAGAGGTCGTTGATGTAGATCAAAAAGAGAGTGGGACCCAAAATACTGCTTTGAGGCACGCCATAAGCAATATCTACATAGTCACTAGTGAGTTCTCCTATTCGTACTCCCTGCTTCCGTTCGCTAAAGTAAGATTGGAACCATTGCAGCGGTAAACCTCTAACTCCCAACAGTTTTAACTTTTTTAGTAGTGAGGGTCGCGAAACAGTATCAAATGCTTTCGCCAGGTCCAGGAAGACACCGACACATTTTTGCCCTTCGTTAATTTTATCAGTTACAAAATCAACAAGACCTGTGACGGCATCTTCCGTGGACCGGCCCGAGCGAAAACCATATTGGTTAGGAGCTAGAAGGTTATTTACCTCTAAATATTTGAAAGGTAGTCAATGTAAGACTACTTAGTCTTGCATTACCTTTTCAATCACTTTTGACACTGTGCTTAAAAGTGAAATTGGTCTGTAGTTAGACGGCTCCAGCGAATCACCTGCCTTGAAAATAGGTATTACCTCTGCAATTTTAAAGTTATTCGGAACTATACCTGATGGTAAACTAAGGTTACAAATATAAGTTAGGGGCATGGCAATCTCATATTTGTTAAGCTTTAACATGTCATTACTGATATTGTCGTCTCCTTTAGCTTGACTGGATTTTAGCGTACCTATGAGTTTGATAACTTCAATTCCATTCTGTTGGTTGGAAAAACAGTGAATGGGCTGATTGATTTGAATTATAGGTAAGACTTCTATTGTTAACTAATTCAGCTTCTGTGGTTTCCAAATCATTCAAAATTGTCTCAGCCAAACGCTCTCCAACAGTACTAAAATATTTGTTAATTGTATTTAAAGATTTAAAGGTATCGGATTTTAATTTTAATAGTTGATCATTATTATTTTTACTTTTATTAAGATTACAAATAATTTTTAGAGAGTTCCATGTCTTTTTTAGGTTATTTTTATTTTCTGTCAGCAGGTTGCGTACATATTTGTTTTTTTGTTCATGTAATAAGTTAAAACATATGTTCCTGTAAGTCTTATACTTGTTTTGTTGTTCAAGATTGTTGGGATTTTTCCTAGCATCAATATGTAATTTGTCACGAATTCTAATAGATTTTAAGAGACCTGGCGTAATCCATTTTTTAACTGTTCTATAATATTGGAGCTACGGAAGTTTTGAGTTGATTTATTTTTTTCAAGTACGAGTACTTAAATCACGCTTTCACTAAACATTAATTTTTTTTATGACTGCGCCACACTAGGAATTATTCCAGTATTGTGGGTGCATTCACAAACACGTAAACTCACATACACAAGATACCCAGACCCGGAATAACTAGACTGGCCTGTTGGTCTAGTGGTTAGTGGCCCTGACTGCTATGCCGGAGGTCGTAATTTCGATTCCCACCCAGGACAAATGCTTGTGTGATGAGCACGATCATTTGTTCTGTGTCTGGGTGTAATTTATCTATAATATGTATGTGTTTAGAAATATATAAATATGTTTATCAGTTGTCTAGTACTCATAACACAAGCTCTGCTTAGCTTGGGGCTAGACGGCGTTGTGTGATAGTTGTGGAATGTTATATAAAAAAAAAAAACTATCTGCAGGTCATATAAATATTTGTTCCGGGCGAGAATCGAACTCGCGACACGCAGCGCAGTTGCCTATCGCTCGACCACTGCGCCAACCGTGCGGTCCGTGTAATATTGTACAAACTAATTTGGCTTTCATAAACAAATGAATATGGTTGCATTTTATTTTCCCGAATTATTTTTTGTGCCTTTACGGTGTTCAAACAAACTTATCAGTGAGTTAGAAGAGCAGAGTTCAGCATTACACTTTGTTACAACCTTGCAAGTTGCACTCTCGATTACAAAGTAGGTAATCTGGTAAATGTATAATTATGGCAACATGTCTGCCTGAAGTTATATTTGTCCGCGGTTGTTCGTCAGCTGCACGCGGTTCATTGTTATGTATCTGTGAATGCGCCGACAAGCAAAGGCAGATAAGAAGATACGTATCTACAATTTACAACGACGAGTGACGAGTGGTATGAAAGAAAAGGGAGTTAGTGATAGTGTGACGGGTGACACGACAGAATGGAAGAAAAATAAACGTGGCGCTGACCTCAAGTAACATGGGACAAGGGCAGGAAGATGATGATGGTATGCAGAGTAAGATCTTTACTATTACATTATTATTAAATACGTACAGCACCTCGCTCTCTCGGGAATGTATCTCTACTGATGATCTTTATTGCATACTTATAAATATTCTGCGATGATAGTGTAGCCTGTCATCAGTTTAACAGCGTTGGATCAGTTGGTTTAAGCTGTAGCTGTTGGTGTAAGTCTTATAAATAATATCTGGCTTATCCCGCGGCTCCACTTCGTGGCCTGTCTCAAACAAACTTGCATCATTCAGTGATATCTCACTTTGTAACGGTGAAAGATTATTTCAACACGAAAGACTAGTTGTATAAGATTATGTAAGTTTAAAGTAACTCACGCTTAGCAGTCTGCATGTCGATGGCGCAGCTCTCTCGCTCCTGGCAGGGTCTCTGCTGCATGAGCTCAACCTTGGCGGAGCACTCCTGCTGCCGGTCGGCCGGCACCAGCAGCAGCCGCATGCGGAACCGCACTCCGCGCCCGCACGACGCCGAGCACGGCGACCAGGCCGCCCACTCGGTGGTGGGGCACGACGGGTCTGATACTTCAGTTTCCTGCTCGGTACATTGGGGCTCCATGCATTTGCGATTCTCCTCTGTGGGATAAGAGAAATTTAATAATTCAGAAAGAGTGGGATTGAAACCATTCCTACTAGTAGCGACATCTAGCGGGATTGAAAGGAACTAAGACCGTGATTAGGAGATGTATTTACGTTGGATAGCGCGCGCCGCCTCTTGGTACGCGCTGTGGAGCTAGTTCCATGTCGTGAGCGTTCAATTAAGTGGCGCTAGTGACGGTTCAGTCGTGTGTTTACCTTCTTTTAAAAATATGGGATGCTCCTAGACGAAGGTAAAGATGTCGTGGAAATTGACCACTTTATGATATGGCCAAGTTAAACTGGCCAGATCATTTTAAACGTTAAACTTTGATGATAAGTCAATCCTCGTTTGGCCTACTTTCTTCAGACTTTTCATTATCATAGAAATCCTACATAAATGATATGGCCAAACGAAGATCGATATATCATCAAAGTTTAACGTTTAAAATGATTGGGCCAGTTTTAGTTGGCCATATCATGAAATGATAAATTTTCATGATCTGGCCACGACAAAGACACAACTTGAACTGACAAAATATAAAGCTTGTGTTCCAATGCTTAATTGCTGCTAACGCTATACTACTCGATCGATAAACGAAATGAACTTTTAATAGTTTTTGATATTCCCATCCCCCTTTAAAATGAGTTTTTAGGAACCATAATCAAGTTCATATATACATTCAGTTCCGGTTGTTAATAGCAGACCGCTTGTGTTCTCAAAAAGGGCAGCAGAGAAGATTCGTTTCCTAAGCTATATGTATATTCTTACCGGTCTGCACTAGAGGACACTTCTTGGCGCCCATATGATTGAGGAAGTGCCTCCTCCTGGTGCTGATCCCTATTCCGCAGGTGACGGAGCACTCGCTCCAGGGCCCCCACTCCGAGGTCTTGCAGACGCCCTCGTTGTTCTCGATGGGCGTCGCGTTGTTGTCGATGTCATCTGGCACTGCGCTGTCGCCTCTGATCATGACGAAGAGTATATAGAAGAAATAGCCAAACAACAGGGATCATTTTAAGCATGAATATTCTGTGGAGCGGTTTTCAAATTAATCATGGAAATTTACATTCAACTTAAGGGTTACATAGGACCATATTAGTTCATGGAAGGCCACTGCACAGGTTCACTGCAGCCGAAGCCATTCATTTTATTCCCTCAATGGCCATTCACTGGGTACTTCTATTTTTTGCATACAATGCTACTAATCATTGATTGTTACGTGCTTCATTAAGTTGCTACCAAGTTTGAAGACTTGTGTTATATCACATCAAAATTAAAAAGGACTAGAAGAAAAAAAGTGTCTTGCCACGTTCAAAAATAAAAAAAATAAAACCTGGATAGGGATACTTAAAAGGCAACCCGAGAACATTGCCCCCCCCCCCCCCGTATGTAATCTGTATGTGTATATAAAAGGAGAAACTGACTGACATATCAACGCACAGCCGAAATTACGCGGACTAACAGTGTACATTTTTGCACAAGGTTTCCTTTTGTGTTAAAAATAAAATTCACCCTATAAGGGGATGACACTAGGTCCAAAGTTTGTATAGAGAACCCTACTTTCACATGGGCGAAGCTACTGGCAGAAGCTAGTGTATATGACATTACACTGGAATTCATAATTCGAGATTATTTTCATCTATCGCTACGAATGTTCGACGTTACATTCGATTAAAATCTTTTTTAATGATCATTCTTATTCTTCTTCTTCTTTTATTCGATGGTAAATTCGTCAAACTGTTTGGGCTCAATAGGTGGCTACATTAATAGCAGCATCGGTAGCACTCATCAAATCCTCCAGAGTGCAGGTGTATGGGCACTTGGGGCATTCTAGTATGTGGTAAACTGAAAATCATTCTTATTAAAGACGCTTATAGTATGCAATGGACTTTGAATATTATTGTTTATGTTACAGAGTTTGTTGTTCTAAAATTTGATAATTTCGTCTATTTTTAATTCAAATATTCAGTATGGAGAACAGTCTGTGGTGGTCCACTATTAACGGTCCTGCCTTATGAATTTGTAGGTCGCGGGTTCAAACCCAGCCAGGCGCATTACTTTGTGTTATTTATTTCATCACCATTGCTCTCAACAAAGTGAAGGAAAACATCGTGAGGAAACCGGCATGTCCTATTATAGAATCAAAAATTCAAAGACATGTGACCTCCACCAACCCACACTGGGCCTGCGAGGTGGAACACGGCTCATTCCCTCTCCTAGAGATGAGGTCTGAGTGAGTCGTTAGTTTAGTAAGTAGTCATTATATTCAGGAAGGTTGTCGATATGAACACTCACTCGCATTCAGCAATAGCGGCGACGCACATCTCCTTGGAGACGAGCTGTCGGTCGCACGCGAACATCTGCGCCTTCTGCGGCATGCGGTACTCGCGCGTGCGCATGCGCAGCCCCTTGCCGCAGCTCACCGAGCACGACGACCACGAGCTCCACTCCGTTACTGCGCACTCGGCTGCGGCATACAGTTCGGATTTAGGAAAAAAAACAAGGAGATCGAAATAAAAGGAGAAACTGACTAACTGTCATATCAACGCACAGCCGAAACTACTAGGATTAGGAGTAAGAAATTTTGACAAGGCTTCCGTAAGGCTTGACGTAGGTGAGCACTAAGGGAGGATTTTCCAGAATTCACCCCCTAAGGGGATGAATTTTGGAAAATCCTCTCTCTCTCGGGCGGTGCGTCTGGCAGAAGCTAGTCACTAAATAAAACAAATACAAAGCGATGGCTATACAGTCCCAGAGTTCTCCTTCTACGTGTCGAACGATTAGCTGAACTTTATTAGCCTACTCCTCAAAATGTCCACGACATTGTCGGTGGCATCGAAAAAGTCCCTTCGGTGCCAGCCCACTTTCAAACATTTATATTTGTGTAAAGCCAATCAAAAGCCTTACGTTACTGACTATTTGAGAAAACTTGAAAAGAACGATAAACTCGAACAATACGATTGGCCTATTGTCCACGGACGTGTAGCTTCATAGGCGCGTATGCGTATGCAAAATACGCATGGTGTACGCCTGCTTACAGCTTACAAACAAAACTATGAAACTCTGTCGACGAAGCGGCAACAACACGGTGGCACGATGCTGCCGCTTCGATGACAGAGTACAGCAAGCGTATAATGACGAATACGCGTCCGTGGACAGTAGCCCTTAGTTGTTTAAAGGGATGAAAACCGTGAGACCAGACTTTTTTCGCTAAAAATGTCCGAAACTCACGTCTATCAACAGTCTGCGTGTTCTCCTCCTCCTCGGCGACGAGCTGCTGCAGCACCTCCTCGTCGCAGGACCGGGAGATGAGCTTCTCCCTGGTGAGGTAGAGCCTGGCCATGGGCGGCACCTCGCTGGTGCCGGGAGCGTAGAAGGGCGCGCGCGGGTCCTCGGGGTACATGGGCGTGATGCGGTACATCTTCTCGCGAGGATTCGTTTCCGAGTTGGGAGACTGGAAATTATATTACCGTGTTTAAGTCTTGTAAGCTAAGTGCGAGTTGTTTTCCCGTTAACGCGATTAAAAGTTTTACCGAATTTAGCTCTCTGATTGATTAAGCGGAAGCGGGCCAATAGGAGCGCCGAGCGACATAAAAAATCGCACTAGGCACTCCGAATGAAAAATTACATACATAAGTAATGAAATTTAACGATGGAGCGCGCTTACCTGTTACCATTCCCGGGCTCTAGCCATTGTTGGCGGAATTCCAAGTGTAGAGGTTCTGGCGTTCCTGTGATGAAAAGCCGAGCGAGACTGAACATTACTTCCCTTTTTATAGGAAACCATGCCTCAGCTTAGAGTCGAACCACCACCCGACAGTAATGACGCGAAAATCCACTAGTAAGATTCCAGATGTGTACAACATTTTGAGCGGTACCTTTAATATATGATGAAGGGTCCCACAAGGTGAATCGAAGACCTAGTGAGGGTCGCGGGAATCCGATGGATGCGAGACACACATGACCTGTCAATATGGCGACACTTAGGGGACGCCTTTGTCCAACAGTGGACGTCTATCGCCTGAAATGATGATGATGAAAAAGTTAACTGACCATGTACGAGATGCCGTTGTCGGTGCCTGCGTCATAGGGGAACAGGTCCACCACCTTGTGCTCGGCCCACGTGCAGTCCTTCTGGCACAGGTTCAACCCGTTCACGCCCACCACCCAGTCAGGAGATGGACCTACAATATAGAACCGAGAAACTTAATACAATATTGTTTTGGGTTCAATGAAGTCCCAAAAACGTGGACAACTGTTGTAATATTACTACTGGTGACTACGGATAAATACCGATCAACTTTAATTGATAATTTTAGTACTTATACAATTATGTTTGTGTTTTGGCGATTTACACCATATTGTAACAATTGTAGGTATCTACATTGTGGATAAATAACTATCACACGATATAAATTAACTGCTGATTATACACTAACTGTGAAAGGAAGAAGGATCTTTCGCTTCTTCTTTTAATAAAGTACAGAATATGAGTGAGGATTGTAGTTCATAAGGAGTAGAGTTTGCAAAAAAAATACACGCTGTATACACTATGCAGACGAGCTCAAAGTATACATCTATCTGTAACAAGTAAGATAGCTCTCTTCTCAATGAGGACCTGGATAATCTGACGGACTATCCAGGTCCTCATGGACTCATGTAAGTATCGTCACATCAGTAAGCTTTATCTAAGCCTTGCTAAGTTAGATAAAACATCTTTCATTTAAAAATCTATGTGATTGTATGAGACGCTTCGGGACTACGTTATTGTTGTTGTTTGTGGTGCTAGCTGATCTCACCGAACATGGAGGCGAGCGACAGGAAATGCCTCTTCCTGTCCGTGGTGAAGGCGGCGGAGGTGTTGCCGTTGACGCGCGGGTGCCACAGCCCCTGCGCCTTCACGATGGAGCGCAGCTTGGAGCCCTGCTGCCGCAGCTCCCGCTCCAGGAGCCCTACTGAACCCCATTCTGCTAGGGACCTGAGGGAAAACGACGCATATTGGCAAACATGTTTGAAGAAAATTCTAGTGTTCATTTTAGTCACTACACGTAAAGTAAACAAATGTCAACTAAATTTCTATACAGGTAAGGTTGATTTGAAAATGACTTGTACTAAAAGGAATTACCGCTCTGGCATAGTCTTAAAAAGTTTTTTATTAACCTAAACTTATGTAAGTCTTCACTACATACCTTCATATCTAGAATGAAAAATATCACCATCATCCGTAGATATTAATACTTCTTTAAAATCACCTGAATCCATCGGTAGCGATCTCGCCTTCTCCCCAAAACTTGAAATTCTTGGGGTGGGTGGCGCCGATGACGTCAGAGAAGTGCGTCAGCCACATCGCTTGTACCGGGAAGTCCTTCGGGTGGGTTTGAGGCGACCACAGACCTTCGAACACCATCTAGGAAAAAATACTTAATACAACTTATAGGAAACTTGTTTTATCCTTAATCTTTCTTTAACTTAAATGCTGATAGTTGGTTGGCATGCTGGACATTACGGGTAGTCAGAAACCCGACCAATAGGTATCATGTTCCCAGTACCTGGGATGTGAAAGTCAGATATGACAGTAAATCCATATTAAATACCTCCTGGTATTTTGCAGTATCCGGTCAAGCTGGAAGATGAACTAAATAGGGTTACATTTAGTTGAGAAGGCAGAATATTAGCTAAATTAAACGCACCTTGTACTTGGCGTCATCGCAAGCGCAGCAGTCGCTGGACTGGAGAGAGGTGTCCTCGCACACGCGCTTGGTCAGCTGACCGTCTTCAGCAAACCACCGGCTTTCGTTTTCGTATACCATCGCTCTGGAAACAATTTATTAATAAAAAAATAGCCTGCGTAATCCCTCAGGGAAAACAGGCGTGATTTTGTTTTGTTGTAGGTATTTATTAACATTGAAATAAACTTTAAAGGTAAGCTTTAATCTTTCTTCCTAAGACCCACAGTTTCTGCCCAGTCTACCGCTTGGATGCTATGACAATAACTTGAAATGAAAATCCGTTTAGTGTGTAGTTTTTGAATTTATCGCGAACAGTCAGACTCATATAATAATATATAGGTATGTAAGGATCAGTGAGCAGTAGTGGCTGAGTGGTGACGGCCCCGACTTACGAGTTGGAGCCTGACACGCCAACCCAGCCAAGCACATTACTTTGTGTAATTTATTTCATCACCACTGCTCTCAAAACGGTGAAGGAAAACATCGTGAGTAAACCGGCAAGTCCTAGAACCAAAAATTCGAAGATATGTGAAATTCACCAACCCGCACTGGGCCCGCGTGGTGGATTACGGCCCATTCCCTCTCCTAGAGAGGAGACTGAGTCCCAACAGTGGGAACATTAAAAGGCTGATTATGCTGTGATATGCTATTATGTAAGGATCGACACATTTTCACCAAAAAACGTGTTATACAGTAGGGTCATAACTTACTTGAGCAGCACGCAACCAGAGCCAGTCGGAGGAGCCTTCCACATGACCTGCACTTCAGTCTTGGGCAGGTCGTCTGACTCGACGACGGAGTTGGTGCACTCCTCGTCGAACTTGGTGAGTGTGTCGGCGAACAGCTGGAACTGGCCCTGCTTGCTGGGCTGGCGCGGGGCGGCCGGGTCTAGCGGGTCCAGCTTCATCTGGAACCGGGTGAACTGCTGCACCACGTCATGTGTGCGGGACCCGACCAGGGTTACTGAAATAAATAGGATTGATTGGAAATCGTGTTTAGTGTATAGGTTGGTGATTTTTTATGTCCCTACTGCTGGGACACAGGCCCCCATTTCAGTGGTAGGTAAATAAAGTTTTTTTATTTAATCAACCTGGGGTTTTCAAAGAACTACTGACCCAATTCAATCTACTGATTGAATTCAAAGATTTATTTTTTGCTGCTATGACACGAGGTTTTTTTAGGTGGGAAATCATCCAATGACTCCTTCCACTCGGCCCGGCGCGGCAGGGCGCGAGGGCGTGTCAGACTTTTACTGACTAAAACCCACTCCTAAGTTTCTTCTTTGCCTTAGTTCCGGGGCCCCGCGGTTCTCTTTCGCATATGCTATGGCCCCAGTAGGCTTCGATCCTGCTGGGCCCCTACGGTTTTGCTGATATGTCCTTGAGGCGCGCGTGGAACAGTACGTGCCGTCGACGACTCGGGCTCGGTCCGGACGACCGGACGGCAAGCTACCCATTGCTCGACGTCCGCAAGCTCACGCCTAGAGAACGGCGCGAGAGGCCGTTGCCGCCGATTGCCCCCACGATGACACGGCGGTGCTCTGCCCAAGCGGGGCACACCTCTACCGTATGCTCCACCGTGTTCCCCAAGCGTTTCTTCCGCACGAATTCGGCTTCTTAGGAAAATTTGTACCACAAACAATTTACATTAGCCGTTGGCTACGGTTTACTGACCTACGTAAATACTGGGTACATAAGTGATAAGATTTTCCAAGTATTTCAGCATAAAAATCGGTCGTCCAGAATATTTACTATCACTTCTAATAAAATGAAGTAGGTATATATTTAAATATACCTACTTACATAAAAAGTTGTATGTTATCTTATTGTTTCATGCGCTTTACACAATCGACGATGAGTAACGGGATCATCACTTTGTTGTGCTGAATATCATGTTTGGCTGACATACTTAAAACATGCGGTTTATAGATTAAACTCATGCGGGAATTCTTAGACATCTGGAGATGTAATCAACTATAACCCCAAAAAGATTTGTACGAGATAAAAAAAATATTGTTTGTTTTGACCTCGCTTTTAAATAGTTCGCGGAAATGAATACTGTGAACAAAGAGATAATATGTTGCGGAATATTTTTTTCTTAGGCACGATTAATTTAAGTTTGTTCTCAAAGATTATTATTCTAATGATTTCCTTATTTTGATAAACTATAATAAACAAAGAATTAAGTATAAAAAGTGCTCTTACGGACGTATCTTTCTCCAGGCGCATACCGCTCGACATCTCCATTGACGATGAGCCGGTAGTAGTTGTCTCCGGGCGCCTTGGGCCCAGAAGCCCCACCTGGCGCCAGCTCGCAGGCCTGCGCCACCACGCTCACCAGGAACACCGCACACAACCGCCACATCTTACCCTACTCAAGAACACACACAGTTTACGTAAAGAAAGTGGACCATAGGATATGAACGAGTAGCAGAACAAAGAAGCTTTTTAATTTTTATAAGCTTTTTTGTTGCATTTATATACTTCTTCAATAACACAGATTTTATGAAGTAGCTAGTTATCCGTTTACATTAATTTTTGTTCTTCTACCAGTTATTCGTTATTGTGGGCACTCCTGTGAAAGCAATATTTTATTTCTAGAATATTCCTGTAGCCAAGGAACGGTGAGCTCACCAGCTAGAGCGCTCGTCGGCGGCAGAGTGCGGCGGTATCGGCCGCCGCCCGCGCCGCAGATAAAGGGTCACGTCTCGACCCCTCGCCTCAAATCGTGCCATATTTCATACGTAACATATTTTTGCTTACGAAACACGTTTTTCATTAAAAAAATATCTTTCGTCTCTTTAATCTTACAGGAAGCTCGAAGCCGCATCATATCCTCTTCAGACTAGTCGCAAGTAGAAACCATTTTGTGTGTAGGTCGCGGCCTGGTAGGTACCTATACCACGTATAAATATCTGGACATTAGACAGTTACATAAATAAGATTCATGATATGAAAATCTTGTGTTTTACCAATTTATTAGACCTAGAAACATCAAGCGTGTACATTTGTAATCGATAGAAAGTCGTCGGTAGAACTCAGGTATCTTCAATACCTAAATAACTGCTGGCACAAGTGACGCAAATTGCAAATACGTGGAAAAACCCTTAAAATCTTAAGTGCGCGGTAATCTGCTAACCGATATTCCTGTAGAACAGGAAACCGGGCTGTTTATTAATACTCACGCCCTAGTTCAGCTACAAATTAGCGAGATGGCCAACTTTACATCAGAAACAACACCATTGTAGTTGATCCATAATTTATGCAATTCTAGGTTTAGGTTAATCCTAACATTTAGTGGGTACCCACATGGTACCCACGCATCCTCAATCCGTCCTGCCTCAACATGGGTCGTGGTCCCTTCATAGTGAAACCTATAACTCATACCAAGTTAACAAGCATACTTGTTAACTTGGTATGAGTTAGGTTATGGCCTGTAAACATAATTGCAGGAGACCTAGACCAGTCTGAACTTACTCTAATATAATGACATGTATCTATGTCCCATTAGGGTAGAACATGCCTGCTCGATTGATCGAAAGTGTTACCGCGGTCCTGGAACGCAAAGGGTAACTGAACGACCACGAGTGGGTTTTGGGTTCTATTCAGTAAAATTCCGACGCTCTCGCTTCATCCAGAACGGGAAGAATTATTTGATGACTTCCCACCCCAAAAAAATGGGGTGTAGCATGTCATCTCACGCAACTTAGAATATCTTATCGGTAGCAAGACAGGAAGAAGAAAGAAGAACTTCAGTCTACTAGGGTACCTTTTAGTCCAATGTGATCTTCAACCGGATATCACGCCTTGTCTTACTTTCCGCCTAAATTTACGGTTTCTTCCTGTGCAGCAGTCCAACGCTCCTCACATTACACTTAGCACTGTTCTAGCAACTAGGGCTTCAATAACAAAGTTTTAGCCGAGAAGGCACCATCAGTGCACCAGGATCCTCACTGAATAAGTACTGGCAAAGTGGTTACGTATAACACCGACGCTTAACTACCATACATTCTTCACTTAGGTACGTGTCCCTCAGTTGCGCAGATTTTTTATAATCGCCAAGGGTCTGTTCGATCCCAGCTGAAGTGTGGTCCACTAACTACCCGTTGGAAGCTATGCTAAGTGACGGTATGAGTGTGGTGTGGGCGAGTGATGTAGGAAGTGTGGAGTGTCTCAGTAATGCGGTGCAGTTAGGTGTGCGCGCGGCGCGGCGAGCTCGCGGACAGGCGGCGCGGACATCTCCGCGCGACAAGTGAGTCTTCCGGCCGCGCGCTCATTAGCCGCGCGTGGCATACCTTCGCGCCCACTCGCCTGCACCACGAACATTACGCACACCCTATTATTGTCTTACATAATTAATTGACCGTTTCCTCTGAAACGGCGACGTCCTTAAATTAAGATGGTCCTTTTTGGAGGGTCGGCGAACCAAGGCTGAGGAAGTTGTGCCTCGAGTAGTTGGTAATGATACCGTGGACACGGTACCATCGTATTTGAACGGTATTTTAAAATATGGGACGTAATGGCGATCATCCACTCAATCAAGGATGTCGTTTTTTTACAAATTGCTCTTTGTTACACATTGCCAATAAGTAGATAGGTGTATTATAACAGACAGACTTAAAATCTGATTGAATAACCAGAGAGGACTCATGATGAGATGAACAGTAGGTACAGCTATACTCACTGAACATACTTGTTGCTGTTGCATTCTGGCAGTTCAGACTTCGATCAGATATTGCAGAAAAATATATTACAGAAAATACAAAACACAAAGAATCCAATAAATACCTAATATCGGAAAAAGAATAACATACCTTTAATATAAACATAAAGTTTATTTGAACTTATAATTCCAAGTCAATCCAAAAATAAAACACTTCAAAGCATCCCGTTGTAAAAAACGGCAATTTCGTTTAACCCCTATTATATCCAATAATAATAAGTTTAAAAATATAGTACATTTTGATACAAGTGCAGAAAGTTTGTCATTGCAACGGAGGCGAAATTCACCCGAGCCATACAGGCGAGGGTGTTATGGAGCCGAGTGCTGCAGTGACAAATCTCCACGTGTATCAAATGATTTTTTCAATACACTTGACCGGCGATCCGTGGGGGTCGACGCGTGCCCAGCCTGATACGATACATATAATAAAACTGTGGCGGGGAGAGTACGCGCACTTTTACGCACTTGTGTGGAAAACAGTCCATTGCATGCCTAAAAGCGGTGGGTTAAGAGCGAGTTCGAGTAAGTGTAGGTATTGAAAAAATATTTCCATAAAGGTACTGTTTATTTGTTGTATCTTAGGTAAAAGCCTACTGGAACCAACCTAGTCGGGCCAACATGTTACATGCTACAAACATCCATTCATCTCCTTCTATATTCTTGATATCTTCGTGGCGCCTTTTTCTTTGCACCTTTACACTTTGTTGTTAAATATCTCCATAGTTTGTACTGATAGCTATGTGTCCTGCCCATTTCCATTTTTCTATGTCATTAGACTATGATAGACAGCGTCAGTTTTCTTGCGGATGTCTGCAATTCTTTTTTTTTATATTTTTCCTCAGTTTTAGTATACGCGTACAGTGTATGGGTACCTAGGTCAAAATTTTCTTTCCGTGTATAGGTCAGGCTCGGGAGGATGTTTGAGTCATTTTACACTTTTTACCTTCAGGGTGTTTTTCATTCTTTTTGGGACCAATTTTTTTCCTTGCCATATTTATTCTTCTGCTTATTTCTTTTTACTACTGTTTGCTTTACTTTGTATCTGTTATCTTTCATCATGAATGTGCATTCCATACATAACATGTTTTCAACTCATTGTCCGAAGAGTCATGTACATATTTAGCTCTCGCACACTTATTTCCGTTTTTTGTTCCAGGTAATATTGCTTGATGTACCAATCCAGAACATTCATTTCAACAGTGCAGGCGGCAGAGGCAACTCGATCCTCGTACGACGAGGTTTGTATTGCTTTCAGCACGTTCTTTGAAGTCAGCGATGTTTCTACTTCTAACGTTAATGATACAGCAGCTCGACTTAGGTCGGGTTATTTCGGCACGGTGTACTGTACCCGCACAGGTCCATCTATGGTGTCCTTACATCACGTCAATATGACAACATCTGTTTATCGGCAGCTTTGCAGTGAGCCTTTACTATTTGGGTTTAATACAAATAACGGCCAAAAGTCTCTGTTATTTTGACCGCGAATATTAGATAGTAGTCACAAATATGTGGAATTGCTGTGACATTTATCTTTTTGAGCCCATGATTTGATGATTTGGCGTCATACGACATCCACTGACGCCAATATAATCACCATGTACATACATACGTAGAACTGGACCTGAACTAGCTTAGCAAGCGTAATGCCATTATTATAGTTATCGGAAAACAATAAAGTGGTTCCTCCACGATTAGTATGGCGACCGTCAAGATTTAGTTTGTCAAATGACTTCAAACACGTTAAACTGCGTGACAGCATTAAGATCACAGCATAACCGCCATTAACCCAGATCACTGAGTTGGCCGGCGCATGAACTCATGCGCGGGAGAGGGGCAGAGAGAGACAACACACTGCTGTTGCAATTATTTAATTCAGTCATATCATACAAATATTAAACTATGCACGTTTTAAGTATATCTCGACTAGACTCGTTAGTTCAAAACATATCTGATAATATATGGTTCTACAATAATGCTCATGTCCGGGCCCACGTGACGAGACGAGATATCAACTAAAGTTTGCAAGTCTGGAGAATAGAACGATATTACGACTGCACTCGGCCCGCACACGACACACTACTGCAGTTGGAATGATGATACTTCTCACTAATTAAGGCTTAAGACATTATGTTATAATGAGTTATAACTTTTTGATACAAAAATATGATATTTCACACTAACACAACTTTGTATAACATGCTCATAGGTTAAAAGTTTATCATCCGACGTTTGATTCAAATCCAGTATTATTACTTACAAAAGTAGATTAATTAATTTACGAAACTATTCACTCGTCGGAATGTGATGTTTGATATAAAAATATGTTCAACTAATTCGATTAACATGATCTATCATAATTATTATAAAAATAATGTAATTTTTCTTTAATATCCATTGATCTTTTGATCAAACTGTTGTCTAATAAAGCACTATTGATATAACTTTACGTCAACAAGTAAAAATAAACTCAGACAAACAAAATAGTGTTAAGACAAACTTTTTTTCGAAACAATTCCATTTTACATTTTAAGATTGACTGCTAAGAAGTCAGGAAATGTGCTTTACAAAATAAGATTAAGATTATTAAAACTTTTTAAAAGTTTACAAATACAGACTTGATAAAATTCCTTCAATAAGCTTAAACATATTTTCTAATGCGGCTGAAGCCGATCGCGATACATAAATAAAATTGTAAACCTAAATAGTGACTAGAAAATAAAATGATGACTAGAAAATTTTTGTCCGGCTTTTCCGCAGCTTTTGATACAGTTCACAAAAAATCTTGCAAATGATTTAGGAAACAATAATCACACTTATATTAAAACTGTATGTAAGAAATCAATCGTATTTTTATAATTCCAGTTTATCCATAAAATTTATGGATACTAGACAATCTCACCAGTCTCGTCAAATGTGCCATATTAACATACATTATAGGAAGTCACAGTTAGTTTAATACTAATAAATGTACAGTCAGTAATGAAATTCAGTTTGTAAATAAAATTAGGAAACAATCATAACATATGTAATAGCTTTGGCTTATGGTGGCTTGTCAATTTCGGTATTTGGTAAAATAAGTTGTTTGTCAATATATGAACAATGAAATTATGTTGAGTATGAGACAATTTGTTAGCCTAGCTATCGGGAATGTTACTTATACAATGCGACTATCGTTTAGACTCGTTCGGAAACAGCACAACACAAACTTACTACAGTTTGTTGTATCACGCACCTTTTAAACATCTCGTGTTAGGCCTGGCACACTGGTCATTAATCACAATAAGATACGTATTTCATCAAAGTATCGTGTGTATAGGACGTTAGTCTTCAACTACAAACAACAGTCTAAAACATACACAATATTCCTGTAAATGCTCTTTCAGTAATAGGAACAGAGATTATAGCTAAACGAAACGGCGTGATATGTATTGCGAACTGACGCTAGCATGCCAGTCGCTCTGGATATCTTTGTTGATGCAATAGAAAACAATTGACAACTGAAACTGATGTTTACAAATGAGATGATTTTGTACCTGTGATCAGATAAGTTCATAATCATTGTTATCCACTGGAGCGCCTACGGCGGAACAAAAAATTCCTAAACTAGTGACGCCACCAACTGATGCGCGCTCCATTTTACAGAGAGAAAACATTACAGATACGAGTAGATTATGCTTCATAAATCACTGTTTGTGATTCTCCAGATCCATTAAACAATTCAGTAAGTGCTTGATATCGACATAAGCAGATAAAATAAAACACAACATTGCTTGGGAAACGATCAAACGACGTACATGCATAACAGTGGAAAGATTTACGATAAAC
Organism: Mythimna pallens; assembly: GCA_961205895.1. Classification (NCBI taxonomy): domain Eukaryota; kingdom Metazoa; phylum Arthropoda; class Insecta; order Lepidoptera; family Noctuidae; genus Mythimna; species Mythimna pallens. Next base: position 25,766,288 of record OY540829.1, read on the forward strand.
GTGTCAGTCTCTTTATGTATTTTACTCCACAGTTGGCATGTAAACAACCCTAAAACACCGATATTCTGTTCAAATAACATCTCAGTATTACATACACAAGGTACGTTTGTGTACTGAGCGTGGCATCACTAATTTATGCAAATATTGTTAACGTTAACGTACTGTTTTGTAAAGTATACGTAAGTTTAGTGGTCATTAAACTAAATATACATAACAATATACGTAGATGATAATCAAACTTGACCGATACTGCGCTCATGTTAAATGCAAACAATATACATTAATAATTCTAGGGTTTGTTAGTTAACAGCGAATTGATTAGTGATAATAATCAGTCTGGTTATATAATGTTGACATAAAATAGAATTATACCAGGAAGACACTGACTCCTGCAACACAAAACTAGTGCAGGAGTACTTATAGGGTTTCAATAAACTATTTTTACTTTTTATAGGTATCAATAACTTAAGTGATCACAGGTGAAGAGCAAAAGCCTACGTACGAAGGAGATGATCACGACACACGACACCAAAATATCCATAAAGACACGCCGCGATATAAGGCAATGCTCCCACCCTCACGTCACACGCACTATACACAACTTGGAAGTGGCGGTTGTTGAATACGACAGGGTCACATGAAATTATTTAGCGAAACTCCGCAGACGTGATTGGTATCAATGAGAGACTATAAGGGAAGCTTGTGGCTACTTTGTACCAGTCGTGCGGGTCGGACTTCAAGGTCAGGTAAGCAGCCGTTCCATGGAACAACTGCTTTACATGTGAAATACTGGTAAACAGCCACATCAGGTCAGATTGCGAAGTTGAACCGAGCATAGTTAGAAAAATATTTTATGTAATGACTATACAAAAAGAAACTAGCTGAGTGCGCAACCAACTGTGGCAGATATTCTTACAAACACAACTTGGCGAAATGGGGTTTTATAGCTCCGTCGGATACTCAATGTGAATTCGGTGCCTCTGTTCAAAACATGACACATGTTAGAATACCCCAAGTGCGCATACATCTGCACTTTAGAGGATGCGATGAGTGCCACCGATGCTGCTGTTAACGCAGCTACCTACTGGGCTCAAACAGTTTAACGAGTTTACCATCTTAAGTTTTAATTCCAAGTAACATCGCAGTTACTTGTAATGCTGAGTTTAGATTAGTCGTAACGCCTGCGAAGTTCCGCTAGTTAATCTAATTTGACCCTGTACAGTAATGGCAGTAGTACAATACATTCCTGGTTGTAGTACGGAAGCCCTTGGCAGAAATCATTCATCTGGCTGTTTTGTGAATTTTATAAAGACTTGCATGCCTTTCGGTGGACTGATATAGGCTGAGGGATAATATACAAAACATTAGTGATCTCCACTAACACTTATAGGTTAAACCAGTAACTCGCTTCACGTATCGAATAATGAAGAAGCTTAAAAGACGCGGTCCCATTTTATTACATGGGACCGCGTCTTTTAAGCTTCTTCAAAATTCGTGGTAGGTTGTTAATGGTTAAATATCGTAACGTTTAATTTCGTTTCCTTTAAATGCGAAAGTCTTTGTCATCCATTGAGTTAGACAATGCGTAAAGAGAGTTTCTGGCCTTAAAAGGTACAATTTCACTTAAAAATTAATGGAATATTAATACACTCGGCAGGGTTCGTTTATTTGTGCGTTTGGTCGGCATCTCGTACCTGCGACACGTCGGCAGAGCAGGTCCGTGAGGGCGTCTGGTCAGTGCGCGAGGACAACGAGCTCGGCGGGACGCTCAGAACGTCAGCACCGGCTCCTCGCGGTGGTCCAGGATGTCTGCAATGTAACCACGTACTGATTAGACGCGTTCATGGAAATTCGTTAAATAGCGCTTCTTGATATTGGCTTCGAGATTTAATGTTCTGTAATCGAGTAGCAGACTTGTAATAGAGGATACCTCCACTCAGTATTTGATGGCCTTAATAAAAAAGTAATAGGCGACAAGTTGAATTCCGAACGCAGTGAGGGATTTATATAATTAACTCCCGAGCAGCGTGAGGGAGTTAATATAGAAACGACTTGGGCAACTTCAATTCCTCACTTCGGAATTGAAATCGCCCAAAATAAAGACAGCTTTATTCCTATGTTGGGTACTCTACTTTTTACACCTCTAAGATAATTAAAAGCTATGTGAAGTACTGACCTTTGGCGATGGTCCACCACGGCAACGTGACGTAGGTGAGGTAGGCGTTGAGTGGCGTGGACTGCTGTCTCTTGCCTTCCTTCCACAGGTGGAAAGTCTGCGTGAAGCCGCGCATCGCCCACAGCGGGTTGTATGCACCATCGTCCAGTTCTGTACCAAGATAAAGGTACATTATTATAGACGGTAACATACTCGACATCGGTTGTGTCTAAGATGTTTCATGAAGAATCAATAGGTGATACTGTGATGTGGATGTAGTTCTACTAATTTTATGAATGTAAAGTGCTTGAATATTTTTAAGGTAATTTGAACTAAAAAGATACAATCGGGCATGGTATGTTAGGCGAGCATTCGGATGAGGGTCGCGTCTTGTCTTGGCAGACGGATCTGTGGGTGGCGTGATGTGGCAATCTTGAAGTGGAGCTGCAAGCGAGACGAGGCACGCGGGCATCGCTAACACGACACAGTACCGTGGGGAGGCAGCGCGGTGGCGGCCGTTCTCGTTTCAAACAAAGGATCTGGTACCCGAGGCCCCTAGCGCAAGATAACATATCTATGAATTCCAATTCGCGCCGTAGTAGAGGGAGAGTGGGCGGTCTAGTGTGAGTGTAGTGTGCGCGGAGTACCGGAGTGTGGGCGCGGCACGTCGCACCAGTAGTACACGGCGGTGCCGTCCGGAGTGGTGCGGCGCGGCGGCTGCGACAGCGGCGCGTCCGCCGACTGCGAGCGAGCCGGGCCCGCGCGGCGAGCGGACACCGTGTGCAGGCAGGCGGGCGACGACGCGTCGGCGGCCCAGGGCCCGCACAGCGAGCGCATGGCGGCGCTGTCGCCGGCGCCCGCGCGCGCCCCGCACGCGCCGCCCGCGCCTCCCGCGCCGCCCGCACCGCCCGCGCGCCGCCCGCGCGCCCCGCCGCGCACGTGGCGCGCCCGCCCCGCCCCGCGCCCCCCGCACCCTCTACCTACACACGATACACCCGCATCACTACCCGCGCACGCATCACCGGACACATCTACCTGAGGGTTCCGCGACGCTTCTACCCACGCTCACCGATCGTCTTTAGGCCGTACCGTAAACTATTAATGCCATCACGATAATAGTACGAATAAGAAACGATACCTTCTCTTTCTCGCACTGTAATCATGATGTTATTAAAAAGTAATAATATGGCACCAATATTTATTATATGAAGATGTTTCTTCAAATAAAATACACAACGACAGATGTCCGTGCTTAGAAACACTGCCAAACCTGTAGCGCTACCCGTGTGATGTGTACGCGCGGCCTGCTAGCGTGGCGGGCGCGCCCCCGCTCGCCGCCCCTACGGCCCGCGCGACTACAGCCACGTCCCCAGCCCCGCGCCGCCATGCGACAAGCGACTACAGCCATGCTATGACTTATGAGCGACAACTACAGCGACAGCAATACCACACACAACAAACAAGCAATTTTCAACACATAGAATTTTCATACAATTAATCAATACTGCTAAGTCAGGGAAATAAATTGTCAGCCACTTGGAACTTCACTAAGGTTGAAAATATTAAGTTTCGCTTGTACAAACAGACCTTATTGTGTATCATTCAGCTTTAAAATGGTAAACAATTAATGTCACTGACTTTAGATTGGAATAATAAAAATTAAACATTCTCAGTGTGAAGTGGCAAGTTATTATTATGGTCTCAACACGAATCAAGTGGACAAATCATTGACCGAGAACTTACACCGCTCAATGTCAGATTAATTTATACAATCAGTTCCATTACAGCCCTCATTGACATCGATAGAATTCCAATTGAACGTGTGGAATATGTATTTAGGTTGTATGCATGAATAATAAATTAGCAAGAATTATGTAATACTGATCGAACAAGGGGGACACAAGAATAATTAATCATTAATAATAAGTTTTGTTATAATAATTGATTCTGTGGCTTTGATATATTTTGTATTTGATTTTTCAATCTATCGCTAGATGGCGCAAGCAGTCTCACTTTAACACGCGTTTTGTAATCTATACAACGGGCTCGTGTTCATTGTAATTGTTTCGCAAAATCTTCATCAACATTGCAGATAGATCCATTTATAGTTATAGTTAGCTGCACATCCTTAGCCTTTATTTCCTAACAGTGAGTTCGGTTTTCCTATGGTGGTGTGTTGGTACGTACCGTCGCGCAGATCGCCCGCTTCCACCTCTGCGATGCCGTTGACGAGCGAGTCGAGCCCCTCGTTCTCGGAGCGCGACTTGTCGCGACAGTCGCGCGTGCGCCAGCCGCCGCGCACGAAGTTGTTGATGTTGGCGCTCGGGTCGCTCAGCCGCCGCTGGAACATCGCCCGGCCCATGTTAGTGGCAGAAAAGGACGACGCTGGTTATTGCAGACTTTCGGATAGGAACGGACGCTTGGAAATCGACTATGATATCTAGGTAGCCATCTCTTCTTGTGAAATTTATATTGCCAGGACACTACAGCTTGACCAAGCTGTAAATTAGCGATGCTCATTAGCTATTGATATGAAACTTAGGCATGATATGGCTAGAAAGAAAGATGACTCAGAAATGACAGCTAATTGAAATCTATAATAAAAGGACTTGCTGCCGCTCCCAAATAAGTTAGCCTAAACCTGGGCAAAGGCCCCGAAGTTTGAAGGACATATATAGCAACGTCTTAATCTCACCTGATGCCTATACATGAACATCTCCTCCGGATCGTCGTCCCAGTCGCTGTCCCACATGTCGGTGGCCGACACGCCGGGCTCGGAGGTGGGCGTGTCGAGGCCGGCCGCCCGGGGCCGCGACACCGCCATCTCGGCGTGGCCCTTGCCGCTGGGCCCCTTCATGCGCACGAACTCGCAGCGCGCCGCCGCCTTGCCGCCCAGCAACCCGAACGACATGCGCTGCGCCACTTTTGTTGAAAGGGATGTTTGCTACAAAAGGAAAATTAACATCATTGTACCTGATATTACTCATGCAGGAAGATAGTGACACCACAAAAAACGTGCGGGTTAAGCACCCCCATTATAATGGTCAAAGGATTAAGGAAAAATCGTTTGCATATATACAGAGCAGAACCGAAAAATGAGGAGCTGTAGGCTAGAATGATGAATGTAAAGTTGACTGGTGGTGAAATTAACAAATACATAGATTGTCTTAAAATTAAGCTCATACATCAAGGGCGTCACCAAGGGGGGTAGGGGAGGGCTACTGTCCCCCGTAGACTTTTTTTTAGTGCTTGACTGCGATCCCACGTGATGATGTTTTAATTAATCATTCATTTGTTGAGTCATATTTATTTCTTAATAGATACATGTTACTTAATAAGTATTTACTATCTTTTACTCGAACCTACTATGTTTACAAGTTTTATTTCTTTTTGTACAGTTCAGAGCACGTTGAAGTTTTCACTTTCTTCATAAACTCTCGACTATACATACTTTTCCCGTCCTATATAGCTATATTCTAGCTCTATAGATATATCTACAACTAGAATTCTACTATCCCCTTCCCCCCTCCCGCTCATCAGCTGGCGACGTTCATGTCATATATAAACATAATAGACTTAATTAATTTAATCACTCAACAGAACCATGGGTAATAAGAAACTTCGAAAACAGTTTTTCCTATTGCTGCGAATAAACTGCTTGATGAACGATGACTAAGATCGATCGGCTCTCGGTTCTCACGTAACACTACCATTCACTTTTCACACAATCGTTCAACGCATAGCAGGCCGGCTAGCAAATGTGCAGTAACAATGGCGTTTTGTCACAGCGGGCGGCGGGAACTAAGCAGCGTGTTGTGGGAACTTCGCGACTGTTTATTTTCAGACGTAGTAAACAACGGCGCGTGAACACGCGTGTTTTATAAACAGAGGACACGCGCCCAGCGGCCAGCGCGGCCACTGCGGCTGCTCATCGCACATAACTCAGCTAACGGCCACTCGACACCGACTGTTTCATAACATTGCACAATACACCATTGTTATTGAGCTAGTCCTATCGAGTGGAAACAATCGCATTAACTGAGGCACTAGTTATTATATTATAAATAAAAGGTAGAGTTAACGGTCGATAAAATAACGTAGTGGTATACAGATTATTTTTTTCGAAAAGACATTACAATGCCTTCACTGTGACGTTTATTTAGCTGATAATCTGATGGATTTGCCCGAGTCAAATTATTGTTAATTATTGAATAGACAACGCCTTCTCTTTTCTCTCGAATAGATCTTTAGGTGTAAAAACTGTGTACATAAGTAGACCGTCAAAAAGTGAATATGTACTGAGATGAGGACACATTCCTGAGCGAGTGGAACGAGTTGTAGTTGTACTGTTTGTAGTAGTGGTAGTGTCGCGTGATAAACCGGTCCCATAGATACTGAATCACGTCGCCGCCAGTGGGCGGAGGCCTACTACCCACCAGTCACCAGTCGCCCGCTATTTGCTGCTCCGCTATTAAAAGAAACGCGTCAAAGTCAAAGTCAAATCATTTATTTCAATTACATTCAGTTTTAAAAATAAAAGAGAATGGCACTCGATTAGAACAATTATTAATGTCTTACTTATCAATAGGTAGCTTAATCGTTGACATCATTTAGAATCAATTGAGTTTGGGCTGATGTAGCCATTTGGAATCTAACGATAACCATATTACTAGTACTTGTACATCTATGTTAAGAACATCAACTGGTTTAACCGAAACAAAAGCTTCGAGAAAAACCTTCTGAATAATGTTTAATTTTGGCACTTCATCGAAGACTTCGAAGAGTGATACAAAACACAACACTCCTGATGACTCAGACGAAAGAAAGGCATGCGTCACTTCGATAAGTCGGGGAAACGGAGAGACACGCAGTCCTTGCAGAATCGAGAGTTTTTCAAGTGATTGAAATGTTGAGCTATAGAATCAAAAGCTCATTAGCGATGAGTCATAAAAATAACTGGGTCAAGAAAAAGGTTAGCTCCAGAAATGAACTGAGGACTTTGCCCTTTAGAGATTAGTCAGTCAAGCACGACGTAGATATGAATCATAGTGCCCTACAAGAGTGTCAAGCCAGCCCTTAGTGAAAGACGAGCGGTTGTCGACCCCGCGCCGAGCTGCCAACTCGCTATTGTTCCGCCTCCGACTTGCAACTCATGAGTTATCATGTATACAAAGAAATACGAATCAGAGAAAGTAACTACCGCCATTTACATCAAATCGATCCATAAGTACTGCCTTCTCCTTTGATATCGTTTACGTGACGGCGCAGAAACGCGGCACAATGAATAATAAAGTAAGAAACCAGTTTCCGCGCATCAACAATAAACTTCAGGGTCTCCTAGATAATGATTGTTCAATTTTTTACACAAACTCTGTCCACTTATTATAATGTAACGTCGCATCGGCAACTTCAGTAACAAAGACACGAGACAGTAGTCAAGGAGGCACTTGATCTTGAACCCACTTATTGGGGCAACTTATACAAAGTAGCTACTAGCTACCTACGAAACTACTCAAGTGTCATTAATATATCAAACGGTTTTAAGTGCACAACATAAAGTCCGGAAGCAATTAAACGTGTCAGCAACCGATGCGACAAAACAGATGGCCTACTTATAGAAGACGACTGAGTTTTTTCTCCAGTTGTCTGTTTAGTTTATCGATTAATTGGCGGCAAGTAATCTTAGCCGTTGAACAATATCACGCCGAGGGAGACCGCAGATTGGAGTGGAGCAACAAGAGGCTCCGCAAGCTCGCGACTTCGCGTCGCCGAACAATTTTGCACTAACATTACAAGCACAATCATACGTTAGATCGACATGTCATAATAATAGCTGCTTTTGATTATTTTATTTAATAATTGCCAGTTTTAGGGTTCCGTACCTCAAAAGGAAAAAAGGGAACCCTTATAGGATCACTTTGTTGTCCATCCATCTGTCTGTCTGTCAAGACACTTGTATATCTGGAATCCGTGGAGGTATCGAGTTGGAATTAAAACCACATACTCAGGTCTACGGTCCCTTGAAGCTGCGAAAAAATCAAACTTCTGGGTTAACGAAAAAAAAGATACGGCCGTTAATGTCACAAAAAACCTATATTTCAACACTCACAGAGAAATCAAAATTCATAGGGTACTTCCCGTTGACCTAGAATCCTGAAATTTAGCATGAAGCAAGGTCTCATAGCACAAGTATAGGAAAAAATATAAAAACTGTAAATTTATAGTTATGTCACAAAAAAACTTCTTTTGCGATTCGGAAAAATTTTCGTAACTCAATTCTTATGGTAATTGAACTGTTTTCATAGGTAAATTTGTACAGAACCCTTAGAGCACAAGTCCGATTCGCACTTGCCAAGTTTTTATTAATTATTTAGTAATATTATTGATATGATTTCTTCAATATTCATATCGACGGTTGAAAGACTGGATCTAAGCGACATTTAAAAAAAAAAAATGAAACCTGACTCATTCGACGGAGAACAATTTGTTGATTCCGAATATGTAGATAACTCAATATTGGAAAAAAAGTCGTTTAGATCAATTAGCCTTTCAACCGTCGATATGTACTTTTCTAAGTATTTCAAGGACATTACGGACACCTTGTGCCTCGGAGAGCACGTAAAGCCGTAGGTCCCGGTTGTGACAGTCATTACAGGTAGCCAGACGCCAGAAAGTGTGACCATCAGTCTATCCAAGAAGTAACGTGTTGCCCAGTAAGTGGTTGTTGGTCTGATAGGCAGTCGCTCCATGTAAACATGTGTATTCAGCCGCAGCAAGTGTAACCGATACACTTGAAGCTGACTCTAAACAAGTTAGGAAAAATTTACGGAGATGACAATGAGTAGTTAAAATATTGTCTGCTAAAATAAAACAGATTTTATTCAAATGTACTCGTAAATAATGATTAAATAAAAAATTGCAATACCTTCTTTCGTAGAGTCGTTTTTTCCGAAAATCTTGTCGTCGCAATGGAGGATGTTTTAAAGGTTCTGGGCTGGAGAAGGCTAGGCATTTATTTCATTAGCGAGTACATCACTCACCTTCGGTGTACCGACTACTTAGTAGTCATGGCTGAGACTACGGAGGAGCTCAGTGCAATGCTCAATGACGTCAGCAGAGCTTCCGAAAGAGTGGGTCTTTTAAAATGAACAACACAAGCACCAACTCCTATCAAGATTAGAGACACTACGCAGACGGACAGTTAGGTAGGTCTAACTTCGAGAAAGAGGTCAATCGTCGAATCCGACTTGGCTAGGCGGCGTTCGGGAAGCTGCATGGCTTTCTCGTCCAATATACATCTACAACAATACCTAGCCTAGTCAGCACTTAGCACTAGTCATCGTACTCGAAGACATCGAGCGTTATATCTGACAACTCTTCCTATTCAGTTACCGGACATGTATTTTCTATAAAGTCCACTATTTCATTATCGACGTCACTCCTTCTTCTCTAAAGTTACAAAATAACGAATAGTTTGCAAATGTTAGGTACGTAACATACGTAAGATTAACGTGTATCATTTTAATTACAACAAAATTACGTTGCCTATTAAGTTGCTTCGGGATATTGCGGAGATCCAACTAGGCCCGAGAAAGACAGAGAATTCTCGTCAGAGGGTACGTCGCAACAACGTAAGTTGAGCTCCTACGGCTAATGAACAAGTTTTCCCGGTTTCACAAACTTTTCGTTGGGGTAATTGTTACGTTAACTCGATGAATTTAATTACAAATGGCAAGTCCTTACACACTCACATTCGTTGTTATGTTGATAGGGTGAGAGCCTGGCGATATGTAGGTGTACAAAAAAACCCTTTGGAAACTCGTCTGCGTAGCCATTCGGGGAACACAGGCGTGATGTCATCGCGTAAGGTTTTGGCAGTGGGGGCGTGAACGCGGTATTTAGTGAGGGGTGAGTCCGGTGATGAGATCACGCGTGTCGGCGCGACGTGTGCATTGATGTCACCGTGTCAGTGCCACGGCTCAACCCTTGCCAGACTCCCCTCGCGGAACAGAACTAGGGTTACACATTTATACCGTAAGGTAAACCAATGCGAATTCAATGTAATAAAATAATAAAAACTAGGAATTCAATCTTTACGACGCGGTTAATAGTGTGTTGTAAAGTTTAAATCGCAATACCGCTCGGAAACTGAGTTATAAAATGCAATAGGTACACTAACGATAACAGTCGTAGGCATAGATTAAAGTTTATACTTCTTTTCAGTGACATAATCATAGAAAGTAGTTAAGATAGACTGTTATCAGCATACGAAACAAGCGGACATTTCTTCTAGTACCTAGTTATTTCCCTTGTGATGCTGCTTGTCCACTACCCCAGTTTGCAGTTAGTACTGTAGATAGAGGACAACCGTAACCCAGGGGTGTCGTAGTCTCCAACAACGGGACCGCTCTGTGGGCGGCACTGACGTCACGGCACAGCCTGCCAGCCCGTTTGCTTGCAGACACCGATCAATTAGTCTGCCATTAATCAGGCTGCGCTAACACACCGACACACCCGACACTGAGGGACAGCTCTTAATGGAGCACTCATTTAGTTCCTGGAATTTTTATAAACACTGAAAATTCTTCGGAACTAACTTGAGTGGAATGTTAATACACATTATCTACGTCACGAGATTATAATGAATGCTGGAGGTAACGTAATGTATGGCTGCGTACCTGATGTCACGGCGCGGTGTGACGCGCGTGTTCGTCAATGACCAGCTAAGCCGGTGACACGGTGACTGACGGTCTCTGGCGGTCAGTGAGTGGTGACGCACCTAGACGCTAAAGGAGACCCTTCCGCTCCTTAATGGTATAACGGTCTTAACTCCGACAATTCCTGCGACAAGCCGAATAGCTTACAGAAATAACTACATAGGTTCAAGATAACGTCACTGTTTAGGGTAGTCTCAGCTTAAACTGGTACCGTTTACTGATTCACATCACGCGAGTCGGAGAAAACGTGCAGCGATAATAGAGGGTGTTATGTGAGATGTATGCCCCGGCTGCGGGCTGGGTCCAAGGCCGGCGCCCGGTGACGTCGCCCGGCGCGCCGCCGCCGACGCCCCATAAACTCACCTCGTAAACTGAGCCCTCGTGAAGGGATCTGACACGAATTTTACCAAGACATGTTGGAAATATTGATGTTAGTAAAGTTCTTACGTAAGTGTGAAGAATTTCAGATGATTATACAAGTGTACACAATGTGAGTAGGTGTCACATTGTACTCGTGCTGGTAGTTAAGCTCCACCGAGTCGCCACTTTTTAAAAAATATGTAGGTAACCGAAATATTTATAATACACAACATGATTTTAAAGATTGTCCATGGAGTTTCTGGCACATTCTTCTCCATAAAAAGGACGCTTTGGAATAAGCAATTAGCAACAACGCTATGTCGTTTTTTTTTCTGACTTCTTAACCATTCAAAAGTGCCTACAAATGGTTTACTTGTATGAAATAAATGCCTTGATTATGATTGTTTTAACACTTTAGTATATAAGTCTAGTGCAACTAAGACTCTACAATTATGAGAATGTATCGCAGATAAGCATCCTCCATTTTTTTTAGAAAGCACAGGCCTTCGTTAAACGTCACCTTATTTCGAGTTCACAAGTAAGGGTTTAACATGTACACGCTACACTTATTGAACGGTTTCCAGGCGATCAAGATCGCAGCACCCTAAGATCTTGCTGGCCTTGCGTGATTCACCAATCAATCACAAAGTTTCAGAATAACAAAAGTAATCTGTGACCTTGGGTTATTATTTATATTACTCCTTCCATTCGTATGCTGTAGGTAGTAGTTCACTACCTAATGGACCCCAAGCTTTCCACGCCACAGCGAGCAAGGTTTGTTGTCGGCTTGACTCAACAGGTTATTATAACTCGGATTGCTTCACTAAACATAGGAATAACAACAACATTCAATTTGAGGATAATAAATTGTATAAAATAAACCGAATTAATCGTCAGGCATTGTAGAAGGTTATCTACCAGCAAACATTGTTTAATAATTATGAATACGGTTTAAATAATTTTATGTTTTTGTTCCACGTTATAGTCTGAACGCTAGATTTGACGCGTGAGTCGTGTCAAAAAACCTTATGGATAGTTCATAAAGATGCTTATCAGTTCTATAGCTGCCTCGAATTAAACAATGTGCCATTTTAATCTTTTGAGTATCCTTGAGGAAAGATCCACGACCTCACAAACACTGATAATTTTCGCAAAGAATTCAAACTACTTTTATAAATATAGTCGTAACGTTCGTAATTAGTACAAAACAAGATAATGCAAAGATGGAACTGCTTAATTGCTCATAATAAGATTAGTATTCTTAAGTGTAAAGAAATAAAAAAGGGTCTGGCTAATTTATATTTGCCCGATGCTACCTAAAGTCCGTATTTGCGTCGTAAGTTTATTAAGAAAAAAAAAACGCAATTTGTAATATCTTTGTTTGAAATAGGCATCGTCTTTCAATAAAATTGATCTTCAGGATATGATCTAAGATCCGGTAAAAGAAATATCTTCCTAATGCATTTATTGACACATTGTGATTAAAAAGGTTGCCTAGCTGATCTGGCGCTAATGATGTTAAACAATAAAATTTGTTTTTAATTTTTTTTTATCGACTACCCTGATCTGTTATTTATGAAAGCCGAGCATCAGCTGAAAGAATTTGCCCCAACGAACACCAAAAATACGAGTATATGTTACCTACTTTCAATCGGTGCAACCTCGTACAAAAGGGTTCATAATATACCCTCATCTGTTATTTAATCGAATTACATATCAAATGAAAGTTTATTTACTGTAATATCTGTCTACTATACTACTCCCACAGTTATTTGAATCAATGGTAATTCAATGAACAGATATTATCTTATCTTGTATCTACAAATATCTGTTATTGTTCAAAAAGAGCCGTAATGATAAAAGTTGGGACGTCAACAAAAAATGCATGAACAAAAAATGAATGTAACTGACTAGACCCCAAATAAAAAGAAAAGGAAAAAAGAAAATTATAACATTCATCCGGATATCCCCAAAAAATGTTACCAATTATTTGGTAACGCCAGATTTCAGCAAAATCGCTTCCGAATGTAGGTACCTACCTAAAAAACTTACCTACATCAATGTTTTCTGATTCATTAACTACATATCTGCTCCTGTTTTAGAAGTACACGATGAACTGGTAAGCATGTGAACTCATCACCTAAATCTGCTTGGCCCGGCTGGCGTGATGTTTGTAGTCACATTCAGAACCGATTTCAAAACTGTCAAGTTTGTTTGTGTCAATAAAACAATGCAGTCGCTAAACAGTGGTAGGTATTATGAGAGCGGCACAATACAACTGCTCAGTCGCTGAGAGCGAGTGTGAGCTCTCACGCCTCCGTCATCTGGGCCCGGGGGCCGGCGCCATTGTCACACGTCCACAAAGACTCGTGGCACCCGCGACTCGAGCGTTTGTAGACATTTCTTCTTTGCTATTGTTTGAGACACTACAAAATAACTGACGTCACGATTTAAGCTGTTTGTGAACAAGATCTAACTCATTTAAATTCAGCTTTTTAATGTGCTCGATAATTATTCATTTGTCAGTCGGTATCAGTTATTGAGGAAAGACAACATGCAAATGTGGTTAGTGTCGACGTGGCTCGAGCCGGGATCGGGATCAGCCGGCCGGAGAGCCGGGAGCGCACTAAACAGCCGTATCCGGCAATTAGAGGCCGTCGCCATGACACTTGTTGCCGTGGATGCCCTCCGACCGCGGCATTTAGGAAGCGAGCTCGACACTAACCCACAAACACGGAAACCCGTTTAAAAATATACATACCTAAGTAGGCACCTTCTGATTAATTCAGAGCACAATTTAAATAGTATCTGCAGGTGGTCGGGTTGCTATACCGAACATGTTGGCAATATTTTGTACTATATTAATACACAACTTTAATTTAACAAGTTAGGAACCAGAACTTCTTGCACTTCCTCATTAAAAGACTCGAATCACAATCTCGTTCTAGTTTTACTACTTGCTATAAATGTTATAAATATTTAATAACTTGCTGCTTAGTTAACACAGTAAATGTCATGTCAGATAGTCACAGTCAAAGCAAACATAGCCGAAGAAAATATTTCATTATATCGTATTGATTACCGCAACATATTTTAACGCCATAAGGAATTTTGTCATTCTTGAATTCTTCATTCATAATATACAATTGTTCGCGGCGTCGCGTCATCGCTTGTAAAGCCAAGCTTACGATAATAAATGAAAGTCATTGCCACAATTTGTGTTAATTAAGTGATATTCCTACTCACGGTTTTGCAAGGTTTCACCAGTTACTAGCGAAAATACAGTTACAAGTAGTGAAATCTCCCGAAGAAACAACAAGATATTGATTCAAAACTCCAATATTGAAATGACAAAGTAAAACTATCTAGAAAAAAGTAATTTGTAATGATGTAAGAAGGAACAGACGATGGAGCTAGCAAAGATAAACTAGCAAAGAGTCTATGAAGAAGGTGAAGTGTCGACTTACTCTGGAGTCGTAGACCCTGGTGAGGATGTCATAGCGGATGGAGCCGAGGAAGATGACGGCCTGTGCGGCGCAGCCCCGGCCGCGCGCCACCAGTTCCACGCACACCATCTCGCCGTCTCGCACCACAATGTCGCAGAACACCTGCATATGAAACAAAATATTAAGAAGAGGGCGATAGTGTCATTCAGTATACCTGCATACATTACTAGCATCGAATCTCGAGATAGATAACCAGTCAATAGCCGACTATGCAATCCGTAGATAACCTTGAGAGAGCGAATCACAAGCAGCAATTGTAGACCGCGGGTCAAGATTGAGATTGGAGATGCTTTATTTGATCGACCGTAAGGCAGCAAATATCGAGCAAAACCAGTTTAATTTGGTGTTCTAACAGATTTAAGCCCCAGAGGTATTCCTTGGTAAACAGTAGCTAAACACTATTCCTCGCAACGTCAATAGGCTCTGAAAAATATTTTTTATAATGAATTTGGCGGTTGAGTATTGGGAAAGCCGATGTTATATTAGGTAATACGGCTCTAGGTTACTCTTTCAGCATTGTTCACTGGGTTGCTTTAATTATACTTAAAGGGCCAAAACCCACAACCAACCGGAAAAAAAGATAATAATATGAAAATATCTCGACTTAGCACACGAGGTTGTCGACATGTGGAATGTGGACTCGGCTATCATTGTGCCGATTGTTGTGACCGCCAATGGCCTTATAGCCAAAAGCTTCGATGAACATCTGTCGAAGCTGTCGTTGCGCGGTTGGATCAAGGGCCTGATACAAAAGGCAGTACTCCTCGATACGGCTCGCATTGTGAGGAGGTTCCTGTCTCTGGAGCCCTAACCACCGGTAGCTTGGACCCTGTTCCCGACACCGGCGGACAACTATTTTTTATATTTTTAAATGTTTTTTTTTTATATGTTTTTTAAAGAAATATTTGAAAATGTAAAAGATATGTATAAAAAATAAATAAATGGAATAATAATAATAATAATTTATTAGCACACACACACGTTAGAATAAAGGACTTATACAAATATGAAGGAAATAATAGAAACACAACAGAGGTGGCTGTGGGCCCCAAACTAGGCACAGCCTGTATCTTGGTGGCCCAAAACTAAATAGCAATAGGTATAGACTGATTAAAAGTTCCGTGTGATACAGTACAATATACAGAGAAGATGCAAGAAGGAATTCAAAAGTGTACAGAAGTAATAAATAAATAAAAATAAAAAAAAACTACAATATAACCAAAATAACAATTGCAAGAAGTGTGAAAAAAAAAAAAAAAAAAATTATTATTAAGTTAAATTAGAATTAATAAACAAAACTTAAAAAGAAAAAGAAACACATTGACATAAATACAACTAAAACAAAATAAAAATTTTAAATTAAATGTCATGAGGAGATCGAGTATTATCGACTATAATTTGATGAGGAAAATAGTTTAGTTTCAACTGCTTGTTTATTGAATAGATTCATCGATTTTCCTTTATTTGTGAACATTGAACTACAATAGTAATTTACACGGTTTGGTATACAAATCACGTTTTGATGTATCAAATTGAATACATGATTCATACGTACGTGTTCGTATTTTGTTAATTAAACCATGCTGTCCCACGGCTGGACAAACGTCGGGGAGACCTTTGCCCAATTACCTTCCGACGCTATTTGAACTTTTCTATCTCTGGTTAATCGTTCCGAAAGGAGTCAAAACTGCCACACCAGTATTTTTTAGGTCTGTCGCTTAGATCGATTCATTGGGCCTTATTTATAAACAAGAGATCATGTGATTAGTTTAAACACTGATAGCTGGTTCCAAATTCAACATTTTCTATGGAGAATTTGAATTAAGAATCCACAAATGAGTATTTAAACTGAGCATATTATGGTTATGGAGTTTATTTATGAAACTCCATATCCATAATATGCTCAGGTAAGGGTGTAAGTGCTTGAATTATGTATGTTTATTGATAAATACTACTTAAACTGGAATGGGTTCATTTCTTTGATAGACCAATTTCTGATGATTACGCACTAAGCGAGACGTGGAGCGCGACTAAATTATACAGACAACTTTAGAAGAGGCACATCGGGTAATTAGCACATTTAGCACTGATCCTGCGATAACGGCCTGAATGTCAAACTTGTGCGACTCCATGAGCGGAGACACGTGATACCTATTTTAATTTACATAAACACACTCGTATATGAACTGAACATATTTTCCCACACACAACAAAATTGATTGTTGAAAAAATTATATAATTTTCATTTATGAAGATTATAATAATATAATCTCAAATTCATTACGTTGAAGGATTTACTAAAAACCCTTTGTTTATCAATATCTACAACAGTTAACTACAAAAGTACTATTAGTACCAGTAACTACTAGTTAACTTCAAAATGACATGGTAAAATAGGTAACAATGCGCTTGTGAGCCGAGAACTCGCAAACGTAGTTAACGGTAATGAGATAGCGAGGGCAAAGCCGATTCATTTAATTTAAATACGTACGCTAATGCCTTTAACCACCGCGGAGCGTATCGCGCAAATACTTCTAAAGTTACTCATTTAATTATAACTCGATACCATGATGTCATCGTGATGGATTTCCATGTTTGTTATGTGAAACTAGATCCTTCCGATGAAGGCAATAAAAGTGATTTATTTTAATGTAATGAGTTGTTGAACAAATACCTAAGTATCAACGGAACTAAAGTGTATATAAACTGTTATTATTCCGCGGTTCAACATGCTATACCTATTTGCCAGTCGGAATAAACGCGTTACGTAAGTGTTTTCAACTTCAAGCTCAAGTATTATTTTTAAATAATTTGCACCTGACACAGTGTCAAAGTATTGTATAATGTTAGTACTTAGCGGGGACTAAAAAGCAAATAAAGTAAATAAAAAAAACCAGCCATACTAACGAACACACACAATGGCCGCCCTCACCTTGGCGTGCACCTTCAGTTTTACTGAATTTCAATACAATGTGACAGAATGATTAAGAGCTATTTAAAGATAGTGTTGTTTTCATCTCGGTTTAACGCAAGAAGAGAATCGCCGCGATACTGGAGCGATTACAATTTTTTTACCACAAACACAGCTAAACCCAACAGAATGATCGATAAAACGCCTACACTCAACAATGCCGATTATAACGTTTCCTTACTCCGAATCAAATAAATCATTGTTCATGTTTATATAATAAATCAGTTACCTATACGTTATGCAAGTTGACCAATCGATCTAATAAAATCCTTGTTATAGTCCAAAACGTTCCATAGCAGGTAAATTAAACGTGAACATGCCATTTATAGGTAGTTAATAGAGAATATCTACAACTCCATTAACTGAAAGTACTAAAACCAGCGGACTATGATAAGTGATTTGGGGCTATTTTATTTTGTAAGTATTACAGGACAAAATTTACTATTTAGCCGTGAAACTCGGTGCTGATTGCACAATACTTATGTTAATTAACATTTCTTAGTAAAACTATGTCCCTGCTATATTTCTGACATTTGAACTTCCTGGTTGGCTGTGAATCACCAAATCTCATTAGTCATATAATATGTCGGATGTACACGAATGAATACCGATAAATAATTAAACCCAATTACATTAACTAGGTACATAAAGCAATTAGGAGTCGCGTTCCGAAGTCCGCTCTAATTAGACACATTCGCAGTTAATCAACCATTTCTTTTGCATGACTATCAATGAGCTGCATGTAGGTCGCCAGATAGCTCTTATGACCATAATAAACATGCCTGATAAGTGATAAATTAAACTGTTTATATTCAAGGACGGGGAGTAAGGGCGCCTTAAATTAGCCGCAAAGTGCCGCGCGACGGCAGCACGGCAGCAGCGCTGCGCCGCTGCTTTGATTCCATGTAAATAACAAAGTAGCGTGCAGCGCGACTTCAGCACGTATAGAGCAGCAGTCGCGCGTTTTTTATTTATATGGAATAAAAAGCAGGAACTTTGCGGCAAAAAGACTAACTATGAATTTGACTCTAATATTCTACTTCTAATTATAGGTACCCTTCAGACACTGAAGGTTGAATTGACTCGTTTTCGCACCATTTAAGACCTTGACAATGAAAAGGTAGTTCGATGCTGCCATTTTATTTTGAATTCTTTCAATTAAATGTTATATTTTCAATTGATTCAAATAGAAATATATTGGCATCACATGCTTTCAATCATAAAGTGTGTTCACAGCGAAATAGGCAAATGAAAATCCACCGAGATAACGGTTGAATGCCGACAACATAATCTATTTGCAGAGCTAGAATGTACATAACTGTGGGGCCGTTCATTTGCCGCTCTGTTCATTGTACATGAGATTTATGTTGTATTATCTTTCAACATGCTTGCGAGCGGTTGCTTCTCATGTGCACTTAAGATTTAATACATACGCGATGAAGAGAAATATTAGAAGGAAGACTTCCTGGCAAACTTCCTCACACGTGTAGACGTTTCACGAAACATCGACACACTCTTGAGTATTGATGCAAAGCTTAAAAAATATATCGCATCGCAGTGATTATATTCATTCAAGAGTGAACTATTCGTTAAACTAAGCAGAATAACTTACAATCTTTCACGAGTTCTTTGCTCTTCGCTAAGCTTAGGCCT
Source organism: Mythimna pallens (assembly GCA_961205895.1). Lineage (NCBI taxonomy): Eukaryota > Metazoa > Arthropoda > Insecta > Lepidoptera > Noctuidae > Mythimna > Mythimna pallens. The sequence goes on from OY540829.1 coordinate 25,785,650, forward strand.
CTCTCTACTGTGTTAATCTGCTTTTCCCCACACGTCATCTTTACTTAATATACCTGCTTATTGTAAAGAGGAAAGATTTTTATGTTTGTATTTTTGTTAGTAGTGAATAAACTCAAAACTAAGGGACCGATTAAACAGTTTTTTCGTTTAGTGGCATAGGCATATTATTATATTATATTCTTTGCATTCACGCGGGCGAAGCCGGTGACAGAAGCTAGCTTATAATATATAGTTTAAATCAATGGCTGGTAGGGATCTGTTCTGTAGCCATTAGTGTATGCACACAGGCCGTGAAGGCTTTTAACAAGGCAAGTAGTGGTGGGTGCAAGACGTGAGAACGTAACTCAACACCGTGCCGCGGTGCGCGTGCACCGAGCACGTCTATCTGGCCGCCATTCAAGGACTGCGCGCCTGCGCTCACTCTTGACTCTTATTGTCCTTCATTTTTGAACTTTGATGAATGATATCGTATCGTCATCAAACACGTTACAATTCGCATGCAGCCAGCATAAAATATGAACTAAATGCAAGCAGTGATTTATTCCTATATATGTGCTACAAGACCTTGCTTTATGCCAAATTTTAGGATTCTAGGTCAATGGGAAGTACCCTATTAATTTTGATTCCCTTGAGAGTGTCGAAATATACCTACTTTTTTGCGACATTAACGGCCGTATCTTTTTTTCGTTTACTCAGATGTTTGATTTTTTCACAGCTCCAAGGGACCGTAGACCTGAGTAAGTGGTTTTAATTTTAACTCGATACCTCCACGCGTTCTCGAGATAAGTGTCTTGACAGACAGATGAACAACAAAGTGATCTTATAAGTGTTCCGTTTTTTCCTTTTGAGGTACGGAAACCTAAAAACAGGAAGTTGTGATTTATTTTCCTGGTTTTGGTCTGACCATGACAGTTACGCTTTTTAGATAGAATTACTGAATACGTTGAAATTAATCAATTCCATGAAGACTGCCTTCTTGCAAGTTTGCATTAAGTTGTTCGTCGGAAGATTGAATTTTGATAAGGTGTACATTCTCCTAATAAGACCGTGATCGCGTGTCCTACTCGGGCGTCGATCGCGTGCTCGCCGATGTGAAGCACCTCAGAGATGGCAATCTCCTCACTGTAGCATAATAACACGTTTACGAGATAATCCACTGCCTTATTATGCATAAAACGATTGTATAGCTATTAACGGCTATATCGAGAACAGTAAACGTATGTCGTTACATCGCTGGACGTTTTATTATATTCTATTTGCTAACACGAGCGCAACTGGGCAGATACCGCGCCACCGCACGCTGCAGACTGCTGTTGCATTTCTTAATAATTAATAATTTATTTATATAGACACAAACATCAATGGTACCCTGGCTTCTACTGTGTATTAGGATAAAAGGATACAGAATTACTTTTTTTATTCTAATTCGTGCACTATTGAACATTACGGCATTCGAGTACAAACGCATTTGGTGCTGTCGTATAACCAATGAAATAATTACAATGTATAAAGTGCTTCATTAATATGCGAGCCGCGGCGCGAATATAACAGCCGAGTAGTCGTCTACAAGCTCCGGATAATTAACTGTCTAGTGCAAAGTACTGCTAAAATCCTTTGTGGGTGAAGTAAGGGTCATGGAGCAAAGGAGAACTGGTACAGTTTCATAATGAGACAAATGTTGATCGTAGGCGTCCCCGCGGTGCAACGGATCTGATTACCAGTTGCCTCGCTCTCGCCGAAGCGCCACAGTCGTCACTGTTGCACAAATTCACGCCAGATCAATACAATACACGCCGAAACGCCTCTACACTGCACCGCCTGGTCATGTGCCTGCCTATGAGATGAGTCGTGCCAAAACTGACAATCTTTTGTCATAAAGAATATTTCATTTTTATGATACCAATTATGTAGCTTCATGAGGCTTTCTCTGTGCTACGGTTCTTGAGACAACAAAGCTGTTAGCTGATATTTTTAATGGCAAGAACTTACATGCCCTGTATACTTTATGAAACATATAACCGCGAATATCGCGAGGTTGTCGGCTAAGTTTCCGCGATGACGTCACGGCATGATTCACCGCCGCAGTATCTAAATAGACGACGGATGATAAATAAGATCTGCGTACATTACTAACGTGACGGCTCTTCTGTGAATATATGAATCAATGTTATTGTTTTTAACTCCACTTGGAAAAACTGCCACGATTACTTCATCGACAATCTAGTTCAGTCACGCTGTTGTGTACTACTAAGAACGATGATATTGATTGGCTTACATTTTTAAAACACATATATGTGAGTAGCAGTAACTAAAACTTAATTCAGTAGTTGTCTCATGCCAAATAGTGTGCTATTGAGAGCAAATCTTTAGCAGCACTAAGATAGAAAGTAACTGCTCCCAATATACAGTACATAAATGTAGAGAAGTAAACAAGATACGTAAGCGCTGTAACCAAAAGCCGATAGGAACACAATGCAATTGGGCCACCTGGAGGCTTTCCAAGTGGCATCGGCTGCGAGAGCGAGCGCACTGATACTGCGCGGTAGCCGGCTTTAGACAACACACCTTCACTCTCGCTTGGAACAGATTTCAACGATGTCACTAGCACTATCCTATACGTATGGAAGCATTTGACTAGTCAGATAATAAAACGAGACTTCTTTTATTTCCACAATGTTTTCGCAGCAAGAGACAACATTGCTTTTCAGACTCATTTTACTGCAGACAGTGTTGCTGGAAAGCTAACAAGTGACATATTTGGTTTGTAAAAAAACGGAGAAGACCTTTAGTTTAGCCTTTTATTGTATAATGGTTGTGTGGGTGGCTGGGCGCTGGGAGCGAGCTCCAAGTAGGGCAGCGTGTGTACAGAACCTACCACACGTACATGCACGCTGACCTATAAACTAGACTGTTTCATTAGCTGATACTGAAACCAGAAATAACGCATTTTATCAATGCGTTGTGATGCAATCTTGGACCAACAACTTATTTCCTAATGTTATATTTAAAAGGAATTAATTAAAACATTATCATGTCATCAAATAAATCAATGATAAGCACATCAAAATGATGACAACATTAATTAGATAAGGAAATATATCTATATCTATGAGTTATAAATCAGCGTGTTTCCAACACATGGCCGGATATGAGGTTATGCAGGATAACGCCACCGAGATAAATCTATAGCTGCTACAAGCGGTTTCGCCCGCGTATTGTGGTCTACCACTGTGCAATATCCGTTGAGTCGTTCCAGCTTAAAGAAGTAAGAAATCGACACACAAACTTTCGCCATTATATTTCCTAGTGTGATAGATCTCGTAACAATATCAGTACAGTAGTTGTCGCCATACCTTTCAATGAACTAGATAAACTGGCATCTGTAAATAATAGTGCGGAGTGAAAAGTTCTCGGCCTGACCTGATAGTACTCCAATCAGCAAAATCTTGTTGTTCCTACCTGGGTCTACTTTTAATTTGTTCATAGGAGAAGTATCAACTTGTTTTCTCAAGTAGTTTGGGTGCAGCAATTGTTATAGTTAAAGGGTCTTGCGTGTTATTTGTGAAAATAGATAAACTCGAATATCGTGCGGTAATCATATTCTTCGTTTTGGATGGATTAACCACAACCGAAATTTATCCAAAGTTAGCATAAGCTTACGGATACTCTGCTCCTTCTATGTCAACCATTAAAAAGTGGCCAGCTGAATCGAAACGTCGTCGCATATCCCTCCAAGACAAAACCACGTGAAGAAATCAGATCAGAAATGTGAAACGTTTTTTTCAAATAGTCAAATTACATGCAATTTTGAAGTGTCAAAATGTCGGTCAGTCAAAAAAGTGAAGCTAAATTGCACGTTCCAAAGCGTAGATCTCTAAGGAGAAGAACGTGCAAGAAACTCCATGGACACTCTTTTAAATCATATTATGAGTTACATAAATCTTGGTTACATATTTCTTGTTACTTATATTATGTGAGCACAATGTAGATAAGTAATAACAATAAAAAAATAACTAATTAAAAAATATAAATTGATTTAAGCCATTGGCAGCTAAGAGATGACCAGTCTCAACTGACGGCACCCGTTCACGAGCATGACGCGTGCCACCATCAGCAAGACACTTGAGTGAGCATGACAAACTCTCAACTGCCATGCTCATGATGTCAAACAAGTTGTAACACATTACAAAACTTGAAAAATGTACTTCTACATTAGACAATGCTTTTGTTTCCAAATACAAAAGGTAATAAATTATCATAATAAATAAATCATAAATATAACAAAAAAAAAAAAAAAAAACATTTTGAAAACAACAATACAAAAAGGGGAAGTATATCTTCCAATATTTATAAATATATTAAAAAAAAAATAAGTTTAAGGTAAAAGTAGCTGTGGCTGTGGAGCAGGACCGGCATTTAGCCAAGCGTTTTTATCAAGGATATAATCTTCCAGTTTATAATATGCTTATCTACATTGCATGTTTTAAGTTTGGACTTATTTAGATGTAGAATCTCAAGTATAAAGTGTTTTATTATAAAATTTTACACAGTAACCCATAAAAGAACTATGTACTTTAGCCAATCTGAATCGAAGTTGATCTAATTTGTTCCTATTCCTAGTATTAACATTGTGCCTGTCACCTAACTTAGTAAAAAGATGAATATTTTTCCGAACATACATAATGTATTCATAAATGTATTGACAAGGGACCGTCAGGATCTTTATTTCCTTAAATAGTTCGCTAAGAGAATCGCGTCTGCGAAGGTTATACCTATATGGCTCTGATAGTGTTTTTTCTGCAGAATAAAAATAGACTGTCTGCAGCTCGTCCCCATAGCAAAATACCGTAAAACATGATACTATGAAAGTAACTAAAATAGACTAGTCTCGCAGTATCTACATCAGTAAATTGACGGATTTTTCTGACAGCACAGGCTGCTGAACTAAGCCGACCTGCCAGAGATGTTAAATGAGGACTCCATTGTCAGCTCGAGTCAATGAAAAAGTTGAGAGGGCCGTAAATGACTATTTTCATAACCTTCCAGACTCACACTTCCGTGGAAGAATAGTGTCGTTAGAGAATCGATGAAATAAGTATAGTGAAGTTAGGAGAGATTATGTCGAAAGATAAAATCAATTTTTAACTGAATTTTGTAGTCTTTGTTTTCTTTCACAGCACAGCTGTTACTTGACTTCGACTCGACTTTGACTTCCATCCAATGTTTCTAAAACCGAAATCAATTTTGATACCTACTTATTGAATAAACATTTGGTAATGGAAGCAACCTGAATGCGGAAACACGTACCTAGGTCTCTGCCTGTATCGAAAACTATGTTTTGAAGACTGGCCATAATAGTATGTATAAAAATCAACAGTTGCTCAGTTTCCTAATGAATCAATTCAATAGGTGCAATAAACACTCATTGACTTTATTGCTTATCATCAAAATTTGTGTATTTGTGCAATTTATTCGTTCAATAAACCTGAACACGTTTATTCGAGTATCGCAAAATTAGCCTTTATAGTAGTTGACATAGAGTCCACGGATCGCTTGAAAATTGGCCATTCATATTATATTAATTTACCTGTCATTGAGGAGAACCGTACCTGCTGTAGCGCGCACGGTTGAGTGTCCCATTGAAACGGAAGTTAGCACAAGTGTTCCTTATCGCACTTGTACTGTTGGCAGGCAAATACATGTACCTAATTACATATTAGTTAAAAAAAAAACAACTTTAGAATAGATCACGGAAAAATCAACATTATTGATCTTCCTTCACTAAAATAAAAATACGAGGCTTACTCTACCGACCCACTGCAGCTTCGCACGGGTATACTAGATCTCTTTTAAAAAAAAATCTCTCTATTCTTTTTTTTTCTCTATTTTTTTTTCGGCTTTTCTCTAATATAATATGCACGTATTATACACTTCAACCTCACTCTATCTATTGGTGAAAACTGCATAAAAATCCGTTCGGTAGTTTTTGAATTTATCGCATTCATAACTTCATACAGATAGGCAGACGCGGTGGGAGATTTTGTTTAATAATATGTAAGAATTTAAAATATATCTGTCTGAACTTCACATGCCATACCGTAATTACACAAAGCAGCGCAAGTCACAAAGCTTCCGTATACAAGCGCAGGACACAAAACCGAAAACTATTCATTTTACATCAAACTGCTGCTGCTGGCTGAGAAGCCGCGAAAAGATATTTCCAGCGCCTGCACACATTACCTATTTCCAGAATCAAACTAACATACATACTCTGTATACAATGTACTGTGCTACTTAAAACCTGATGGGAACTTGGCTAGATAAACAAACTGAAATATCAAGAGAAAAATCGTATCTGTATAATACAATTGGTTTTTATTGCTGATACACGAATAGCTGATAGCATAGATAACCTGGTATCAAATCAAATCAAACAACAACTGATACCATCACAACGATTAGAGGTGATTAATTCAACGACTCGTGTGATTGAAGCCACTTTTGAAATTGATAAAAACTATCTATATAGTTTTTATCACACTATATGTAGGTATATCACAATAACGATAATACTAATAAAAAGGTGAAAGTTTACGAGTGTGTAGGTTTGTTACACCTTCACGCTCGAACGGCGGAACGGATTGGGATGAAACTTGGCACACGTGTAGGAATAGCACATACGTTATATGTGTGTATATGTACTACGTATCTATGTGTTCCCTTAGGACTATTTTCTACTTTCATGGCAAACATTGGGCGAAGCCGATGGCAGACAAGGAATGCGTGAAGTAGCAAAACATACAACAGTAAAGTTGGCACTTGTGTCGCGCTGCATATCGGTCAACTGGCGACGAAAACAAACAAACTAGCGAGTGCCCGTGCGCAAGGTCGCGCCGCCACGCCACCAGCGCAGCCGCCGACCGGCCCGCCACCGGCCCACGCACCCTTCTCTCCCCGATAACACGCTATATCGGTCAACTACGGAATCGGCTATTTCATGAACAATCTAGATCAAAGCCGACTCCCATTTACACAATTTAATGGTCATGGAATCTGTGGCCCTAGTGAAAAAGGGTACAAGTCCAATTTTGTCAAAAATGAGTTAAGTATACTGAAATGATCAGAAAAAAATGCTCTATGGTTTGGTGAAAACGGATCTACGCTATCTCTAAAAATAAGGAAGTTACTTTCGGTATAAGGTAAGGTATTAAGGTTCAACTGACACCAAAAAAAATCTACAAAAGTTGGTTTCAATTGCATTTGTATCCTTTAACGGAAAAATAAAACAATAGTTTTGTATTTTTAATCTAAATTAACTTAAATCACCCACGTTTTGGTCTGTCTGGTGTTTATCGATACAACAACACCTAGTTTTTAAAATGGTTTAATTAGTAATAATATTACTAGACTTATATCCGTTTTCATCACCAAAATAGAGGGAAAAAAATATTTGTTTGCATTAGGTACTTGGTCATCATAAAAATCATTCTAAATTAACATTTAACTTATGGGGGAAGGGGGTAGAGCTTATTTTAAACCCTCAACGAATTCATTTTGTGGTTGGTATAAGTCATTATCTTGAAAACTATTAACTATAGGTAGGAAGGTACATAAAAACATGTATTTCATTAGGAAGCGGTTTTTACGTCACACGAGGTCAAACATGAATTTAAAGCACGCGGAGTGTTTTTTGCGTCTCCTGTAAAGTTGCATTTTTGAACTTAGATCCCTTTTCAATAGGGCCACAGAAATGTCACCGCATGCTCTCCTTTCGACATTTGTAATGGCCGGTTTAAATTTTCATCAATGAACCTTAATAATTACGTTAAGTCATCCCGTGCCGAAACACTATGCTATTAAAACACACACGTTCCGAAATTGATGTTAGGTACAATTAATATTATTTTATGTAACTTTTACAAATACAGTTAGTCGTCGTTTCGTAATGTTTGCGGCTAGTCATGTTCATTTCATAGACTTGCATAACGACGGTAAATATGAATGCAACGAAATACCATCTCCAAACTGACACTTTAATCAACAAGAAACAAATCAGCATGTTAAATGGCTATAAATCGATTTCGTCTAGAAATATTCAACACGAGTCTGCTGTAGATGTTGTCTATCTGTTGAAACTAGAATAGAATACAAGATTTGATATCTAACGCAAAAAAGGTATTAGTTAAAGAAACCAATCAAATCACTGATAACGTCATAAAAACCGGTGCAAGAGCCGTCGGAGACTTACAACACATTGCAACAGCCGCGACTAATCAACAACACATTTAAAGAGGAGGCCATTTTGTAAATAAAACAAACCCTGATAACGAGTTAATTAGGTTGAATGAAAAAAGAAATCAATTGACACTAAAACTGAGGACATAATCACTATTCAGGCGGCGGTTAATCGTTAATTGTGTAATAGCACGCTAATCTCATCAACTTGACTGATATACATGACTAGCTACGTTTCAATACAGAAATACCTAACTGAAACTGGTTTTATGCATACAAATCGTGGTTAAGAGTCAAGACAGCATTTCTATTTTTGTATACACTAAGCATTTGACATTCACAGTATAAAGTCATGGCTTTGAGGTGATAAAATAAAACTACTACAATTTCTAACAGGTAATTACTACGCATTATACTCGTGTAGACCTAAATACCTTGTTGTTGTAGACATCGATGATGACAGCGTCATGATGAAGACAGAGATAAAGGACGGCCGTTTACCGAACGCAGCATAGTCGCTGAACGAACGCAGCGCCAAGTCTAATTATATCGACAGACAGAATTGAGGCACAGACGACAATAAACAGCACAACGTGAGTACACAAAACATTACACTACGTACCGGAGTCACTCAGGGCAAAAACTGCAGCGAGAACAGGAGGCCTGCTTATTGAAGCCAATATAATCGAACACGGTCAGAGCCGTACAGGGATTTATTATTACAGAAGCGGCTTATCTACTCAAGTAGTCCGTAAAAAATGTAAATACAGCTGTCGATATAGTTAAAGAGATAATAGTTTGACATAACGGCTGCGGCGGTAGAACATGTGATGCGAAGGAATAAAAAGCATGCAGAAGAAATTAAGTAAGAATTTTGATGGCTATATGGAATCCACCAGAAAGAATAGATAAAACATTTTAAAGGTCAGGACGGAAGTAAGATAACAGTGACATACGAGAGAAAGAGCTTTAATGTGACGAACTCTGGGATAAAGGAAAGAATGTATATTATATCTTGCATAGGCCAGACAAATGAAGCGTTAACATTTATAAGGAAACTGTAACGATTTTTGTAACAACCCATTAGTAATGCCGTTTTTTTTTTTCGAGTAAAGTTTAGAATTAATTATTATGGCCGCCATGTTCGGCTGTTACTGAATTCTGAACATCAACAAATGCCTTGAGTTGTACCTTAGATAAATAACTTTGCTTAGGTACTCAAGGTATTTTCGTTTTCATTAAGCGAAGTATGAATATAATTTACTGGCAGCCGCCATCAATATTGTGCCTTGAATAACAGGATTTTGGAACCTTCCTAATAGTGAAAGTTTTAACCCTCAAACACAGCTTGTCCAGTACTAGATTAGTAAGCAAAAGTATGATGTAAATAGTTGAACCTAAATAGTTACGTGCTGAACTTGGTGTATCATTGGTGAACTGGTCTTTATTTTATTTATGATGCCTACATAAATCATGATATTTGATATGACAATTACACGGACAAATGGCATCTATAAATTGGATATCGAAAAGGCCGTCTGCAGTGCAGGGGTCGCTGGGGAGGCTTATTCGCATGCATGTAAGGAGACGACAATTTTCGAATTTCTGCAATCATAAATGCTGCAATACCAACATAGTTTTTAGGACCTTTGTTACTAAATTTTATAAAGTATGTTTATTCTTCAATTGTATAAAATCTATGCTTCTTTGACAGTCTGATAAAACAGCCTATAAAATAATATGACCGTACCTCCCGTACAATCACTACCGTTCCATTCCATTAGTATCTAAACAGACATTAAAGTTTTATATAATCTAATGTTATCGTACAAATGAAATACCAACAGTACAAATGTTTACACAGTAACCGTTTCTAGTGGCGACACTCGTGTTATTGTTATTAATAGCCGTGAACATTTATAACATACAACATCGCTACACACGGGAGTTAATCACAAAGACACCATTCATCAACCCAGAAGTGTTATGGTTCACCAAACGATTATGCGTTACAAAACAAACCAAAAAATACCCAGGCATATAATTATATCAGTTACTTCTAGGCAAGCGTAGCCCATCGTCGACCACCTCATCGCTTACCATCAGGTGAAATAGCAGTCTCGCGCTTGACCCTATCAACAATAAAAAAAAATATCTGCTGGATTGCTCAAAAGACTCATCGTAGCCCTGGAGCACAAATGGCAGCTGAAGGAACACACGTGGGTTTTAGTCAGTAAATGTGTGACACTTGTTCTCGTTCCATTCAGATCGGGGGGCGTTATTTGATGATTTCTCACGTAATACAAAGGTCAGGTCATCAGAATCACATGTTAAACTCGACTTAACGCAGCAAATTGGCTCCATTATGATATTGACCTTGATAGGCGGATACTAATACGCAGGTTTCTCATCGAGTCATCTTTAGGTTCCAATTGAACATCGAGCTTGTTCACTTTGATATTTATGTCGCTGGAAAGATTATTGTTTACGGAATATATACATATGTGTAAGTGCTAACTGACCTCGTCGAAGTTGTCGACCATGAAGCAGATGTGCGGGTATGTCATCTCCTCACCCTCGCCCTTCGTGTCCATCTTGCGCCGGCTGGGGGACGCGTACACCTGCACATATATCATCTTATATCGCCAGTCGTTGTAACAATCAGTACATTGCATATTTTGTCAAGTTTTCAGTCAGTAGGTGTTCCTTCATCTATTACAAACATTAGTTGCAAAAATATAATCATAAAAGAACTTAGATATCCTGAATATGCCATATTTGTATTATGGTAGGTGACAGATAAATTTTAAATTTTCCCTAATAAAAACATATGTCCCTAATATCCTTTCATAGATATCCGAATACAAACTTTTTAAGTATTTTTCATTGTTAAGGATCAATTTAGATATCGATTTAAAACAGCTTTATCAATCAATCAAAGCATTAAACTGTTTACAGGCACTTTTAAATTATTAATAAGTCAGTCAGTCTCTTAAATGATACTTATTGCACAATCCAAAGCGTAGATCTCTATGGAGAAGAATATGCAAGAAACTCCATGGACACTGTATTTATTTCCAATTTTGCAATTAATTTGAACAAAATAATATTAAGTGGGTCAGTTAGTCATTGCAGACTTACCTGGCGCACACAATAGTTACATACCACACCACAATCTATTGACTGCAGCAGGCAAATATCATTAAATGCAGTTACAGATATTAATTAATTGCCATTAATTTATTTATTACAGTAATTTTTTATATTTGCTAAGACTAACTTACTGTTATCTAGCAATGATGACCACCCTACCTACCACTACCTACCTACCTATATCCTTTGTACATTACACAGCTGCCATAATGAACCCTGTACAACAAATCCCTGTAAAAGATTCCGGATTCTTGTACAAATGTGTTTTATGCGGAAAGTGAAAATCTGCATTCAGAATATCTGCATCGAGCAGCGTAGTTCAAAACACGATATTGAGCTTTCGACAACATATGGGTGACGCAAAGCTATGACGATAGACCGAGGGTTCTATTATGTAGTCGATTTTATTTCAAATTGTAGTTGTAACCAGAAATTTTATTACAAGACTAAGTAAATATTTGTATCTCTTGATAGATCGATGAACAGGACGCAGGATAGTCTGAATTATATCGGCGAACGCTTGACTCATGGCTCAAGCAATACTTTTCGCCGGAAGGTGCATCTTTAGCCGTCCGCTTCGAATAGTTGGCTAATGCCAATTCATACAGAGTTAGAACTAACTTTGTTAACTTATGCAGATAAACTTGAGAAATAAAGAGAAAGAGAAAGGATGCAAGAGCGAAACTAGCTTGAAATTATTTGCATGTCATCCAGGTCGCTAAAAGACGTTTTCTTCCTTTATGTGTAAATATATATTATTTTTTGTCTTATTGAAAGCCAGAGGGGTGTAAGCGCGCCCCCCTACACCCCTCTCCCAGCGCACATTGCTTGACCCATTTCTGTTTTGTGTATGAAAGTGTAGCAGCTAGCAATCGTAGATGCAAATACACTCAACCACACGCACAAGCAGATGCAAATACTGGAGTCATACGATACATATGTATAGTATATTCTTCATATTTCTAAATACAACAAAAATACCAAAAACAAGCAAACGTTTCTGGTATTACAAAAACTCCTAAAAGAAAATCCTGGAGTAATAATTGATTCAGGCACGCACATTGGCAGACTCCGAACCGGAGTCATTATACTTGTGCTCTCATTGTTTACTGATCCCAATATGTGTTGACAAACCATCTACCCTTTTAGTCAGTATAATAATAGCTACAGAATTCAAAGAAATTAAAGCATTCTTTTTAGTAGGACTAATTAAGGACACCGACATCGTTACAATACAATATATAGTGTCGTTAAACGAACAATAGTGAGATGAAACGGAGCTGCTAGCAACAAGGACTGTTTAAAAACTCATGTAGCCACTGAGGAAGTCACTCTATTGTAATCTGCACGACCTTGCAGTATCGCTTAGCCACATTGACATGTTTTGAACATTCTGTTTTATTTTCCACCTGATGGCTCGTGAACCGTTAACAAAGGATCCAGCCGGGCGGCTCAGTGTCGGCGTCCAGGTACCGCCCGCCAGTTGAACACCTTGACCCAAATCCCACCACGGGCGTATGTTGCACGTTTCTGCATACAAATACTATTCTACACAAATATTTACAACGGCCTGTGTTACCTACTAGCTGCACTTTGAAACATTATAGTTACGTAGTCGAGGTTGACCGTAATTACTCATTATTCTTTTGCGAATTAACTTCAATAACTCTTACGTCATTATAGCAGCTTAATTAGTTTCTTAATTGTCTTAAAGTTAATACTGCCTTAATCCTTCCTTGGGATTTCGACAACACAAGGTCAAACTAGAAGCGTGACAGAATATTAGTTAGCTATCTAGCCGGAATTTTGTCGTAGTGACAGACTTGAAATGAGCTTCCGCGAAAAAGAGAACTTAGAACACATTGTGTTTTTGTGTATGTATTTCTATATTATTTTAAGGGCCGGATCGTTTTGGCACCAACTTTCAAGAGGGCTAGAAAAATCATCTAATATACAACCGCTCCACATTGTCCTGTGAGTCCTGTGACCCTTTGATCTCGGGCTTCTGGGACCAATCGAAAACCCGCAGTAGCTGTCAATAAACAGTCCGATCAAACAGGAAACGCTAATGCAATAACTGCTTGTGCAGTATTGTACGATCAATTTTATCACGCTAGATTAAAAGCTACGCCAGTTAAAATTAGAAACGTCGATAGCCCCGGGTTAAGGGCATCAACAACATCAGACGCCTCCGTCGTAAACTCGTCCGTAGCCGGTTTACAAACCCACACCCCACTTATACATTCCTAACGGCTGGGAACGGAACCTATTGCCACACCATCTCCAACTACCCATGAACTTATAACACCATCGCCGCGATACTACGGGGTTTCAGTTATAATTACTTGTGTTCAACCTAAGAACTGGCATTCCACTTTACCACGATGATATGAAAATGATAAATTATTTTTCAAAATATATCGAGTCCTAAAATATAGTCAGAGTAATTCCAAATTGAAACTCTGCCAAAAAGGTCACTGTTCTATAGAATATGTTCGTTCAAAACTGTTCGCCCGTACTCCGTTCGGTTTGGGACAGATGCTGTAAAATAAAGTTAATATCATTGTTGTCGGTATCAAACGCGATGGTTGATAAAATTTCATTGAGCTAGTCGGCGCTGTGGGCGCCTGCTCGCTTGTTTGCTCCTCGTTCGAGCTCAAGCCCGGTGCACCCGCACCCGCGAGGAGTGGGGGACTGGAACGTCTCGCTGTGACGTCACCGCCGCGCGTAATTGCTTCCATTGAGCCGAGTGCGCGCGAACCTGCCCGACGAAGCCCGAGCGCCGACGGACCGAAGCCAACCAGTGCTACATCTTTTCTAGTACGCGGCCGCCACTGTACACGCACGCTCGCAGCGGCCAAACCCGTCGTGGAATAAGATATTATTTTATGTTATCGCTTTCGAGGCCTTCCCACAGTGCAGTGAACATCTATGTGAATGCAAGTTCGCATACAGAAGCTCAAACCCATATTGTGAGTGCAATTCCGTTACCCGTGCAGTGAAGTGTATATATGCATATCGTTTTCCATTTCGACCTCGTTTACGTGCCTATGATTTTACTGGATGAGAAGCTGGCTTTCCGGCTTTCTTTAAGGCGCATATCAAGACCGGGACTTCCAATCGATGAGTCCCCGCGTTCCCACTGAATGACGGCTCGCACATTGATCGGGTAAGTCGGGGTAAAGCGGGAGACGTCCCTACTACTTTCTATAAGCTTACCGAAAACAACTCGCGAAATAAATGCCAAAGAGAAATCTGTCGTTGCGGGCGATCTATTTAATTGTTCGTGTTGTAAGTAAATTGCAATCTGGTGGGCCGCGCTAATCTCTCGGGCGCCAGGGGCGGAATGGTCGGGCTCCGGCGCGGCCGAGCACAACAAACAGCGGCGGTTAATTATCATCATCAGACAATGCACGAGGAGGGGCGCGCGCCCGGTGCCGCGCCGCTCACCGCGCGCCGTGTCGCGCAATCGTAACCCTCGGTCTTTGAACCGTGCCTGTGCTGCCGGACTTATTTTGTTTACAACGTATCTTATAGAAACAGATATATTGACACAACAACAATGCAAAGCGACTACTTCGCGTCTTATTTGTCTCGTTTATAACCCCTACCCAGGTTACGACGATGCAAATGACACAAAACCCATAGAGATAATAACAATGCTGATAAATGTTACGTAGATGTTCCAAAACGCATTTAATTAAACTAATTATATTGTTAGATGACGTGACAGCTAAAAAATGTATGAACGGAACCTTGTAAAGTAAACATTCAAGGAAAATTCAGTTTCAATGTTTATTTCGATCGAAGAATTATTATTCCCAGTCATAAAAGTAATTGAATGACCTAACATATTTTTTCTGTATATTCCAGGTTCGATCCAGCCGAATGGTGATTGGATGACGATCTCGTCGCGCTCGCCAGAAAAGGAGCCCTCGCCGCCAAAGCAGATAAACCTCGCGGAGCCGCTGGTCGAGTCGGTGCGCGTGTACCTCGCCAATGAGCAGCCGCACAAGCAGCTAGCGCTGGTAGTGCGCGCGCCCTCGCCGCCGCCGCCTCCTGCACTCGCCACGCCGCCGCGCTGCGATGTCGACATAGCGGCGCACACCGCGCACGACGAGATCAAAGGGATCAACTTCGAGGCGCGCCTCAAACGGAATGACCTGAACAACAACGCGGCGCGACACAGCGAACAGAGCCAGCGCCGCCAGCCCGCGGACATGCCCAGCCAGGCCGAGCTCATGCAGCGCCAGCCGCTGCTGGCGCGCGCCGTCAAGACGGACGCGCCGCAGCCCACCACGGACGAGTCTGATCCCGACGGCGAGCACTCCCCGCAGCGCACGCACGGCGGCGACTTCATCGTCGAGATTCCGCCCGGCGCCGTCCGCGAAGAGAGATACCCCAAAGAAATATGGAAAACAATTATATCATTCTTCTTCCTATTCATGTGCGTCTGTGTGAATATGATGTCGCTGTCACTAGTACACGAACGACTGCCCGACAGAAATACGACGCCGCCGCTCAACGACATAATACTAGACAACGTCGCCGCGAGAGATTGGGGCCTCGCCGTGTCCGAGTACCTCATCATGATTTCGACGACGGTCGCCATGCTGGTGGTGGTTTTCCACAAACACCGCTTCATCGTCGCCCGGCGCTTGTTCTTCATCATCGGGCTGTTGTACCTGTACCGGTCGGTCACCATGTTCGTGACTGTGCTGCCGGTGTCCAGCACCACGTACTACTGCAGCCCCAAAAGTAACAACACGACGCCGCTACTAGTCATCAAGAGAATGTTCTACTTAATATCCGGTTTCGGATTGTCGATAAATGGGAAGCACACGTATTGCGGCGACTACATCTACTCGGGCCACACGATGGTCCTCGTGTTGAGTTACCTCATTGTCGCTGAGTACTCGCCGAAGAAGTTGTGGCCGATGCACTGGGCCATGTGGGGCTCGGCGCTGCTCGGCGTGTCGTTCGTGCTGCTGGCGCACGGGCACTACACGGTGGACGTGGTGATCGCGTACTACGTGACTACGCGACTGTTCTGGACGTTCCACTCGCTGCTGGTGACGCCGCACCGCAGCGGCAACGGTTACAACCACTACATGGTGCAACGCGAGTGGTGGTACTGGCTGTTTACATACCTGGAGCGCAACGTGCGTGGGCCAGTACCGCGTCGCTACGACTGGCCGCTGCCGTGGCCGCGCACCAAGCTCTTCAGTCGGCTCAGCTAGTGACGCGCGCGCGCGACGCTGCCGCCGCCGGAGCGCGTATGACGCTCACCTTTTGAGAGTGTCGCTTGAGGACCTGCAGCTCCTTGGGGCTGGTCCGCGTGCAGATGGCCAGCGTCAGCGTGTAGTCAAACTGATGCACGATCAGATTGAGGTAGACCGTCTCCTCCCAGTCGATCTCCGGGTCTCCGATGGGCAGCTTCTTGGAGTCCTTGCGGAACACCTCGACATCGGTCTGCGAACAGGCGCGGGTGTGCAGAGCGACGAGTGGGCGGCGGGTGTTGCACCACACCTACTATTCGGCTGTGCTTAAGAACGATCACGTGAACTAAGTGAACTTTGGATGACCGCTGCGTGTGAAATGTGATAATTCGCCAAGTGAGCATAATATATATTTATTTCCTCACAACTACCGCAAACTGTTCTATAGAAAGTGACAACCTCGTATGCTTTTACTGTTGAATATAATTGTAAGATTTGATTTTATTTGACAAAGAACAATAATCGATCAATTATGTACTGTCAACTGTTGATAGAATTTTTGTTTTTGTAAATTGTATAGTTTATAAGTGGTTGATGAAAACCTCGAATCTAAAAACTTACTAAGTATTTATTAGAAAAAAATATACTGTGATTAATGTATAGTTGAAGACGAACGAATGTACAGTGTGTCGCGACACGAGCGTGAAGTAGTTGTTGTACCAGCAGCCTACTATAAGAAATAATATTTTTATATTGTTTAAAATAAAGTACATACTTAACTGTTGTTAATGCATACTTTTTGTATTCCAAAATATTACCATCTAGAATTCGTAACATTCATCAAAAATGGTGCTAAATTAGGAATCAAATTAAATCGAGCAACTGATACTTCCAGCGGCACCGACATTAACACAATCACATTCCACTCACAAACTATTCACTTAATGGTTTCATTTTTAAATCTAGAAAGCTACGTCAATTTCAAACAGAATTAGATCTACTGTCTTTCAAATAAGAACAAATTAACTATAATTGAAAAGTAGAATAAACAAAAGTGTATGAGTTGTGACGAGCAACGTGTTTACATTACGACTAAACCCGTTGATAAGTTTTTTGAGTTTATCGACCCGTCTTTAGCACAATTCAGTTGAAAAGCAAGGCTACACACTGTTGCATGTTCACGATCATACTCAAACTATCCAATTTGTTACTGTTGAGCTTGAGACAAGCTATGTTATGTAACCACTTCTGTTTCACAGTGACTATCACTTCGACACTTGAATATCTAATATGTAATTTGAAGACTCTTCGGCGAAAACAATTAATGTTAAAAAATATTAAATTTTAGAAAAGCTTACAGTAAGTTAAAAAATTTACAATCCTGGTTTTTATACTCGCACATGCCAATTTTCAAATTGACAGCGCGGAAATTCGTGTATTTTACGTCAGATGAAATAATACAAACTTACTATTACAACTGATTACAATGGATTGGATGGATTTAACCAATTCTGATTACAATACGTAAATCAAAAAGTCAATAGATGGCAAAATTCGTTTTTCCCGTGGAGTCTTCATCTATGTTCATAAGTTTTAAGATATCTGATGAACACAAATTAGGGGCTCGAGGAAGTTCTGTGTGAGTGTAAATGACGAGTAGCTGTTGATTAATTATGGGGAACGGTTGTCAAGCACTTACCTCGTACTTGGGCAGGTAGCGCGAGGAGCCCTTCACGTGGCGCTTCCTCACGAAGAACAGCAGGTCGTCGCAGTCTATCGACTGCTCCTCTTGGAACAGAAAGTGGCGCACGAACAGATCTGTCCAATATGTCGTTCCTTGTAGAACTACGAAACCACAATCTGAAACATCATTGTCAAATCTAATTAAGTTGCACAAAAAATTAAATCTTTAATGTACAGAGATTTATGAGTGTTATAGAGGCGAATGGAAATGACGCTACTGGTGCCACTGACTTTTGTATATCCAGTCTTGTAAATTGCAAAGTGCCTTCGACAAGTTGTCATACTGACATCCGCCACATGGTAATGCTCACATTCAAATCATTCATCATTACTGTAAAACTGTTATTTTTGTATGAGAAAAAGTTAAGTCTCCATCCACATTATTCATTTTATCGTTTCATCACATTTTATCAAATTTTGTGACGGGTAAGTAAATAGAATTAGGAGGACAACCAAACAATGATATTCTTGAGCAAAACGTGTACCTATGAATATTATGTTATGTGAAAGAAACAAATACTATAATTTGTGAGTTGAAATGAAGATTAAGTATGTTAATAGTTAAGTTCTACTCAAAAGCATTCCTGGGACACAACAAATCATCCATGACTTCAAAACGAATTCGGTTCCTTAAATAGGTGTGATCAAGTTTACAAGTATAAGTAAGAGTAATTACAACTTATTATAATTACGATTCATTTCGATGTTATCGAAAATAAATGAGATGTATGTTAGACTGTTTCACATACAATAATGCAGGTATTGTACTTGTGTGGTATAACAACGATTGGCGACGCATGTACGCGTCTTCAGCCTTGTACAGCTGCCGATGAAGACATTCCTCTTCCTCATCAGCTGTATAATTATAGTTTCTGTGTGCACATTGCATTCGTGTTTATTATTATTTATAGCTAACTGCCCGAATATTGCAAGTTTAGAATACTATTTTATAATTATGAAGATTCGATATTGTATAATAGCCTGATGTTCTTGTTTTATATCTTGTAAATAATTATTGTGAAAGTAATGCTGCATTATAAACCTCCGATGAGATGATGAGTACCTGTATTTATATAGTTAAAGCTGGTTTACTTATATGAACTATTATGTATTGTTTCACGATCGATTGTAAACCACACCTACTTAATGATTCAATCAAAACGAGACAATATACTCTGTCCGAGTTGTTTGTAATATTTGTAGTCACTTCCAAGTTTATTATGAGGCTATTCAAGAGTTCAAATACATTGTTGGAAGCCACATTCCGAGATTTAACGTGTTCCCTGTTTAGAATATATTGTGAAATAAAATTATAGTACGGAACATGCAACTGTTTATACCAACGCTGTTGTAAAGTTAATTAAATGTTTTTTCTTAAACCGAGTATATCATACTTCCTCCTACATTAGTAGACAACCCGTTCCTATTCCGTCATTACCTTGGTCTCGATGTACTGCGTAGGCAATCATTCGAATGCGAATGTTCTTAATTAACCTTGAATGCTATTTCACTTTAAAATAAAGATACTAGGATGGTCTTTGTTTTCTAATCAATATTGATGACAGCTAAGTCATATATATACTGACTGTACCTTATCTGCAGTTGCGATGCAGAGAAGAGGGAAGCACCTCTTGACGTAATATTTGAGTATGGATGGATGAATTGTGTGAAAAATGAATGGTTACAAAAGAGCTGACTAATGAGAAGGCGACTAATAATTGTATGGAAGAAGACATGCTACGCCTACCCTTCATAAAGTGGGATAGCGGCCGGAGACCGAACTACAATGCAGTGCAGTAGTACTTAGATTAGAGTATATGAACGAGTACCCAAGTTATTGATTTAAACAGAAGTGCAGTAAAGAGCTTGAATACGATTCTCGAAACAGTAACAGAATAAAATGGAATTTCAGACGCAATATACAGCCGCCAGCACTAGTAAATGTGAATGATCAAAGTAATGATAAATAAAACATTTAGGAGTAGGTTAAGTTGTCTCATTATTTATGTATGTTTGCATCATCTCCGTAGACGGTCTCAACCTGGGCGATAATATTATGTTCATCATCATCATTTCAGTCGAAAGACGAATGTCCAACAGTGGAGGACATAGGCCTACCCCAAGTGTCTCCATAATGAACGGTCCTACGATCTGTTCTGCGAGCAATGTGCCCTGCCCATTGCAACTTAAGTTTGGCGATTCTTCGTGATTTGTCCATGTTCATTTTAAGACCCACTTTTTCGGAAGCTCCACTGAGGTCATCGAGCATTGTGCTGAGCTTCTCCGTAGTCTCAGCCATGACTACTACGTCGTCGGCAAACCGAAGGTGAGTGATGTACTCGCCATTGACATTAATGCCAAGGCCTCTCCAGTTCAGGACCTTGATGACATCCACTATTGCGGCCGTGAACAGTTTTGGAGAAATGACATCTCTCTGCCTCACATCCGCTGCATGGCGGGGATAAGTTTCGAGGTCTGGTCCTGAAGTCGGACTGACATAGTGGCGATTTCATACAAATATTTCAGCACTATGACGTACAGATAGTCAATCTGGCATCTTGGATAGACTGCTGCACAGCCCAAGTATCGATCGAATGAAAGGCTTTTTCGTAGTTCACAAACGCTAAGCAGAGAGGCAAATTATAGTCCTTGGTCGTCTGAAACCTTTTCCGAATCCGGCTTTTTCGGGTCAATGGAAGTCGTCAAACCTGCGCGCGAGACGGTTCTTGATGACTCTGGAAAACAGCTTGTAGACATGGCTCAAAAAACGAGATGGGCCTGTAATTCTGGAGCAAGGCATTGTCGCCCTTCTTAAATAACCACCACCACACCTCAGCCCCCTGCCTGTGGCGTTTTTCTCGCGAGTGTTGCGGCATCAAACAGCTTCTGAAGAGCCTTAAGGATAGCTTTCCCGTCCGGGATATCTTCGGTATAATAATAATACCTAATAATATATTTATTCAGAGATAATTTGGTAAAATAGTTACATAAAATCTTAGGAATAATTACAAAGGTATGGCTATGTTAAATGCCTGTACTAGGATAAACCTGTATCACAGGCGGTAGAAGCTCTTATACTATGTGTAGGTGTCGGGTAGGTATAGTGTCGGGTCAATATAGTTTTTGAGTTGTTTGCTAGATTCACAGCGGGCTTAGTAAATGACGTGTACAACTGTCTATAAAATGCCTCAATCTCTCCCAGAAGCTCCGATTTGGCGGATATGACTCTGCCATCTTCGGTCTTCAGTTTCGTGAGCTGGCTCTGCCCAATAGATCTTTTGCAAATACCTTGGGGCCCTTATTTCGCTCAATCGAGTCTTTATTTTTTCCGGTATTGAATAGACGGAGGCCGATTCAAGGACTTGGAGAACCGTTTATTGAGCTGCCGATATATGCACGCATCTTCTGAAGACTGCAGAATCATCTCACTTTCATGAATTCGAGAGTTGGATCAGAGAGCCTCCTTCACCCGAACCAGACGGCACGGACAGTTTCCATGGACCCATCGTTGTATTCGTCTTCGGAGCCATTGGTCCAGACAGAATACCAGTTAAAGTATGAGAGTTATTGCGAGTGGATGGATGGGCGTGGTTAGCTTTGTTCTCCCACTAGCAGTTTCAATTTAACTGTCGGCTTACATCAAAGGTCGGCTTTTAGCCCTTACCTCTTACTGATGATAATGGACGCTTTGGCGTCGGACATCCAGGAAGAGGCTCCCTGGTGTATGCTGTTTGACGATGACATTGTACTGGTTGCCGAGAGCGGCCTAGAGAACCAGAACAGATTGGAGGTGTGGTGGCAAGTGGCAAAGACTGGAGAGTATTGGCCTAAAATTGAGCAGAACAAAACCGAGTACTTGTTCTGCCGTTTTGGCGGTTGCCTCTCAAGTTGAAGGGTAAAATCTACAAGTCCGTGATAAGGCCTGTCATACTGTAAGTATGGATCAGAATGATGGGCTGTGAAAAAGACGGATGAAAAAAAGACTGCATGTAGCGGAGATGAGAATTTTGAGATGGATGTGTGGTGTGACGAGAATGGATTTAGTGAGAAATGAGTATATTAGAGGAATTTCGAAAGTGGCGCCTGTGACTGAAAAGTTGAAAGGGAATCGTTTGTCTTGATATGGCCATGTAAAGAGGAGGGATGAAACGCATGTTACTAAAAGAGTTATGAGTATACATGTGGATGGATGGAGAGGGAGACCAAAGAAAAGATAGATGGATTGAGTGAGAAGTAATATGAAAGAAAAAAGAGTTAGTGATGCGGGCGACAGGACATAATGGAAGAAAAAAACGTGTTGCGCCGACCCCAAATAAATTTGGATAAGGGCAGGAATATAATGATTGGCCTACATGATCCCTTATATAACGTGAGAAGCTAGTGCTTTCTCATCTACTCTACGCGTGACACCAGGAAGATCAAGATGAACGATTATTATCGGCACAATATAAAAGAAAAAGAGAAGAAAACATGTTTATTTTGGATGGAATGTGCTAGGAACAAAGATGAAAGGAAATCTCTGGCTCGGGATTTTAATATGTGGATGTTGAACTTAATATGTGGGATGTTGGACTTATCCAAAATAAATTGGCATACCCTAAGTCAGAAGGGACTAAACGCATAATTTGTGGGTTGATTCAGAAGTTAAGGCAGTAAATCCCTTTCCTTTTCTATAGTATAAGAGTATGTTTATGATTATGTGTGTAAATAGACTATAAGGTACAATGGGGTTGACGTATTCGTGTGGATAAAAACCCCTTATCAATAAAGAATAAAAAAATAAAAAATGTTTATTTTGCCTGAATAGACGCACAATAAAATACAGCAAATTGTCGGGCTACATGTGAACCGGGCATAACTGTGCTGTGCTCACCGGATCTGTGACCCAATAGCCCACGCGCTGGATATGTTGCTCTCAGCAACAGTGCTGTCGTCTGCATACCTAAGGGTATGGCTTAAGTAGGTCATTTATGTGCATCACGAACAATGTTGACGAGAGCACCGACCCCTGAGGAACACTGGCATTAATAGCCAATTGACCGGACGAGCAGCCTTCGGTGACTCAGTCAGGAAGTTTGTAATATAAGTACACAACCCAGCGGGTAGACCGAATTAAGGAAGCTTACCAATAAGGCTATTACGCCAAACCCTGTCAAAAACCTTCGAGATGACGAGCGGGAGACAACAAGCGCTTCTTCGTACTTCTAGATAATCTCACTGTGGATATGGATGGCATCCGCTAGAAGATCCCCAGTTGACCGATTTCGGCGAAACCGTATTGACGATAACTGATTTGAAAACCTCCTCCTTTTTTGGAAGTCGGATAAAAATAAAAATACATACAATTCTGATTATAATATGAAATACACAAATATGTTTATCAGTTGTCTAGCACTCATAACACAAGCTCTGCTTAGCTTGGGTGTGGCTTGGGACTAGACGGCGTTGTGTGATAGTTGTGGAATATTATTACAATTATTATTATTATTATCGAATCCATAACGAACTGTGAGAACTCCTAAAACATTATAAACACTTATTTTTTTAAGCGATTTTGTTATTTTCATCAAAAAGTTAAACATTTGCATTCAGCAAGTACCGCTTGATAAAGTAGGACCGATGAAAAACAGAAAAGAACCTTGCCGTGTTTGAGTTTATTAGAATTGTCATGAACTACAAACAACACTCTTCGTATAAGATAGTATCGGACTGATCTGGTGATGAAGCCGGTAGACAGCAGTTTGTTAAATAACGATGAGCTTGCTAACGCTAGCAGTATTTATGCATAAAAGAACGCGTGTCACATCACAACTGCAAGTATTGCTCACTCGTATTTGTGAGATAGAAGGTCTGTACCCTGTTAAATGAACTAAAACTTCCGTTCAAAGCTAGTTACAATCATTGTTAACAATATACTCATCACCATTCATATTGAACGCCCCTTTGCTCTAGTGCTTCTAATGACAAACTTACTAGTAAACTAGGTATAAATCCGACCTAGTTAAAATACCCTAATCGGATAATGTATTGAGTTTTTTAATGGTAGGTAATAGCTTATTACCTCGAGCGATGTGGGTGTACTGTTCACAGCCCCCTTCGAGAGTAACAAGCGCGATGTTATGATAATGCTATGACGCATCGTATTCCCCTGGCTAAATGGTCGGCTGGGTCGCATTTAGGCCATAGTTGAAAGACCACTGGGAACGAAACGACGAGAGGCTTGACTGGTAAACTTGTACGAGTCTATTTTATTTTTTTAAGAATGTTTTTCATATCTATGTAACGTACAGTAATAATAATCTCTCAGACTGTTCGCTAGAGAGCTTACTACCTTGTTACGTTAGGAAACAAAGCACATATAGCTTGTATCAAATAAGATAACAATAATATGAAAAAGTTGGGAAACCAGAATGGGGAATTGTTTCCAAGCTACCGACGGTAAGGACTTCAGAGACAAGAACTATCCAGGGTTGCGGGATTGTTCGTAAGAGATACCGCGGCCCTGGAATGCAAAGGCAACTGAAGGAAAACAGCTAGGTTTCAGTCAGTTAAACGTGTCATGCTCCGCAGCAAAACTATTTTGACTACCATATATAAAAATTACAGGATAAAATATAGATAATGTCTATATTGTTGTAGCTTAATATCAAAAAATGTATGTTGTTAGTTTTTTGGCAAATATCAATTCAAAGTGGTCATGCTACAAAGCATACTCTCCAGGACTTTCAATACAATTAAGGAGGAAATACGACTTCGTACAACAACTGTCGAAATACGAAACAGATGTCGGGCCTGCATTCGCAACAGAGGCCACCAATTTGAGCAGGATTTTGTAAAAATTATGAAATAAATGTTAAAAATGCAAATTCATTTTTTTTATTTCTGGTAAAACCCACGAAAGAGAGATACGAGACAGATTTTACCATATAAGAGTGAGATAACATTTTTAATAGGTTTTTCAGGTATCATTTAAGCAAAAATATTTTTTAAATCACAATTTTGAATATTAGTTTTATGTGACTTGATTCACAATTCCAGCGAATTTACAAAGTTATAAAAAGATTTTTATGGCACATCACTAGCAAGAGGATAAACTAGAGAATTTTAGAGGGAGTTGGAAGATTCCGGACGCTTTTGGTTTTCTTTTATAGCCATGTAAATAGCTATAACATGGACAGCTTTAATTTAAGTTCAAAACTGCGAATCCATTCGGGAATTGATTTATTATTGACACATAGGTAAGTTTGTACGGAATCCTCAGTGCACGAGTCCGACTCGCACTTGCCCAGTTTTTATCCTTAATGTGGCTTTCGGTCTATGTTAAAATCGCTAATACCGAATAGCACCAAAACGTGGTATAGTGATAAAACACACCACATAAAAAAAACCGGCCAAGTGCGAGTCGGACTCACGCACGAAGGGTTCCTATAGGAGCCCACTTAAATATTTATTTTATTTTGTTTTCAGTATTTGTTTCGTCGCTTATACCGCGAACATCGAGGGACTGGAATAACTTGCCTGCTGCGGTCTTCCCCTCCAATTGTAATTTAGGTGTCTTAATAACTAGTGCACCTCATCACCATCAACGATTGCATCACTACTTACCATCAGGTGGAATCGCAGTCAAGCGGACGGACGGACGGACGGACGGACGGACGGACGGACGGACGGACGGACGGACGGACGGACGGACAGACAGACAGACCGACGGACGGACAGCGGAGTCTTAATAATAGGGACCTTTTAACCTTTGGGTACGGAACCCTAAAAAACTGGGCACATTGCTCGTGGTCGATGGGGCCGGAAGGTTCTGCAGTGGCGACCGGAAACCGGAAGACACAGTGTTGGAAGGCATCTGACAAGGTGGACCAATGACCTGGTGAGAGTCGTGCAAATCGAATGGACGCGAGGCGCACAGGAGCATTCGTTGTGAGGGACACTTGGGGGAGGTGAAGGTTCGTTGTGAGGAGACGTCTTTCGACTGAAATGATGATGATGATAATAAAACTGGTCAAGTGTGAGTCGAAAAGATTCACATTATCTTGTAATATGGAAGAATGTTTCATGATTTTTAGACTTAAAATCAGGAATAAGCCCATAATTATATTACCTATAATCGAAGTGTGTGTGTATTTGTTACTTCTTTACGCTCGAACGGTTGAACGGATTCGGATGACATTTGACAAACGGACACAACAAACCCTGGAATAGAATATTTTGTATCCCGGAAGTGTGTTACCTTGGGGCACTTTCTTACTACACGCAGGCGAAGCCGATGGCAGCAGCTAGTAAACAGCTAGGGTTATTGGAATCGAATTTATTTTGAAAGAAAATCGAGTTCCGCGGTATTAATGACGTGAAAAGGTGACAGACAGTGTTAGCTTAGTTTTGCATTTATAATATTAGTAAGGATTTTATGAAAAATGTGGGCTGATTTCTAATGGTCTTTGAGCTTTTTAATCTGTCAAGTACCACATAAAACTAGAAAAACATTAGAC
This sequence comes from Mythimna pallens, assembly GCA_961205895.1. Lineage (NCBI taxonomy): Eukaryota > Metazoa > Arthropoda > Insecta > Lepidoptera > Noctuidae > Mythimna > Mythimna pallens. Next base: position 25,812,498 of record OY540829.1, read on the forward strand.
CGACGTCGCGTGGCGTGGATCTAATGTAGCTCTACAAGTCTAGTTTCCATAAAAAATGTATGGAGACCGGCGTACCTGGCACACGTGTGCGAACGAGTGCACGAAAAATACGCGCTTTAGACGTGGAGTTGTAGCAGTGGCGTACCTAGACCTAATGGGTCCCATATCAAATATTTTTGCAGTTTTTTTTTGTTCAGAATTGGTCCTACCAGTATAGAATTAGTGCCTTGAAAGGCTTCGAAATTGAAATTGTGCTCGTTTATTGGATCATTCTGCAGGTACTTGAATAGGTTACTGTAGTATTGTAGAAAAAGCTAGAACGAGCGGAGCGAGTTAAAAACTCTTAGGCGTCCAGTACACGGTCATGCAAGCGTCAGTCAAAACCATCAATCATGAATGAAACTTGACTGATAGTGAGTAAGTTCATTCATGATTGATGGTTTTGACTGACGCTTGCATGACCGTGTACTGGACGCCTTAGAACAGCCTGTCATATAGATATTATTCATTCACTACTGGCCTCATATCAATAAGAGAATGTAATATTGTGATGATTACGAATTATGGCACAAGTCGGGACCCCTGTAGCTCGGCCGCCCCGTATCACTGGTACGGCTGAAACGGCGGCAGCTACGCCCCTGAGTTGTGGATGCCAGCCCAACATACCACATAAATGTGTGAGTTTTCACATTTAATAAACCGAAAAGGGAGCAGTTGGGTTTCGACTTGGGTTAAAAATCGTGTTTCGAATATAAACATAGCCCACGCAAAATGGTCCATCACATGAACTGAGTGCAGAAAGCAAACTACAAGGATAAGATAAGAACGGCCTGAGTGGGCCGACGTAAATTGCATATCTTAGAAGTGATTTTTGAATCTCCAGTTTTTATAAATACAGGCCAAACATAGGGAATTTCCCACATAGTAATTAGAACTCGGAAACATTTGTATCAAATAGACCAATTACAGGCACTTTTGAATTAAATGTCGATCAGTCAAAAACAATAAAAGTGAAGCTAAATTGCACTTTGATTGATGTTCAAGCTGTTAAGAGTCAGTGCACAGTCAAGTGCCACTTAGTTCAGTAGCAATGTGCCCTAAACTGCATTGTTATCTGCTCCAGAACAGATAACTGCAGTTATTCTATCAGAGTACATGTAATTCTAAAATATATTATAGCCCATTGACTAGATATATTACATAGTAATATATATCTATATATAAAGAACAAATTCCTATTTCTCTTGGTCATATCATCATGTGTGAACAGCTGAACCAATTCCGCTAACTCTTTGTTTGTTGTGTTTGTTATTGTCAGGAGAATTCTTACAAAAGAAAAAGAAGAAAGTTGCACAGAAAAGTAGGAAATTTCAGTTTATAGCTAAGATAGGACAATGTCTGTTGGGTCAGGTAATATTAAATAAATAATATCCTTCTTTAGCAATGTCCCTTTGCATGACACTCTCCCTCTGGTCCTCAGAACAGTAACTGTTTCTCTTTTAAATTGAAGGCAAATGAACACTCATAACATCTCGCAGCATTACAACATTGATTTGCTGAATTTGATTTATCCATAACATTGTTTATTATTTTTACATGTTCAGTTTAGTACTTAGTTATTTTTTTTTGTTTCTTTTCCTTTAAGTTTCACCTGTTATGTTTTGTGTCTGCACTACTTACCATAAGATCTAGTGGTAATAAATACCCAAGGCATTAACTCTGCCTTTGAACAGTGTATTTAACTTATGCATAAAGTTCAATAACCACACATTAGCTACTGTTAATAAGGATCACAGCTAAGCTTTCAAAAATGTTTATCAAAACTAACACAATTAATTTAATCTTTTGAGTACCATAATTAGAGACACAATAGAAAGACATTGAACGAGCGAATGATGGCGTTCACTTGGGGTTTAATGAATTAAATAATATGTATTTTTTTGTCTTTGATATAAAAGCAAAATGCCGCTCACTGATTAATCATAAAACTAAGAAACTATAACACCTACAAACTTAAATTTTTTCAGGTAGGTTCCTTATAGGGTGGACTCATCCGCTAAGAACGGATTTTTTGAAACTCCACCCCTAAGGAAGTTATATGCAGATGGAACCGCTGGCAGAAGCCAGTAATTAATATAATAACATTATTGCATTGTTGATTCTGGCTGGACTGAGTGGACTGGGTGTAGAAGGGTGACGATTATTTAGTGGCACAGTTAGTTAGCCAAAGGCTATAGAACTCTAGAATGCTTGGTAAAGTTGAACTGAAGTTACAGTAAAATTGTGCAGATATGAACTTAAGATCTACTCTACCTGTTGTTTATTATGAAGAGGTACACATCGAATAAGACCTGTCAATACTTTAACATTCTTTTGTGGAGGAGTCTATAAATAAACGGATAAAAAATACAAAAATATAATAAAAGTGCCACTCACCATCTTTCATCAGCTGACGCATCTCCTTGGTTCTTTGAAAGTTTATTTCCTCCAACAATTGTTCTAACATTGTAGCGCTTTTCAAATACGTCGATCCTCCCAAAGCCATCTTTCAACCAGCAATATAAATAATTCAAGGCGCTTTTCCCAAACAAACACTTTAAAGTGTCAACACATTCCCACAGCAATCGAATTCAAATATATTTTATGTCCACCAGTGTACATAATATTATCAGGTGCTGGACTTATTTATGTCAGCAAGACTAACTCAAATCAACATAATTGAAAATTAAAATACGAAATTTTTCATTTCGAATTGAATTCAGAGGCAATAGACATGCATGAAATTCAGGAATCAGAAATTTTGATTGAAGTAGAATTTGGTGTTACCATATAAAGATAAAGATTATTAAAAAAGAACTTGAATATTTAGAAAAAAAAATATTTGCTAACACTTCCACAGACGAGATTCTACGCACTTTTCCAACAGGCAAAACAAGGAAAATTATTATATTGCGATGGGCGAGTCGAGTTATTTTAACCGAGTTACTCAAGTCCTACAACAAACAATTCCACTCGTGTTGACTCGGTTGATAACTCGGTAGAAATAGACGGTTGAATGCAAGCAAGACGACGCTACACCAAGAGAATTATGGAAACTTAAAAGTGTAGCGCTTAGGTGGTGTGCAGTAATAATACTCCAGATGTAATGATAAATTTTATATTGTTGTATTCAGAAGGGAATGCATTTATATTATTTTTTTTTTTTTTTTTGTGTGGCCTCTCGCAGGTCAACCTAGGAGGTTGTCGGCTGCTTAACCGGACTTGCCTGTGGCGGCCTCAATTCGAGAATCAAAGCCTCCAGCCAGGGCTTATTTAACTAAAACTTAAAAACTAAGCGACTACACGCTAAGGGCACCCCCTGTGGGGTACGAACCTCGGCTTAGGGCGTCGCTGGGGGGGGACAGCAAGGGACGGGCTGGATCGAACAAAGATTTTATTATTATTTTCGGGGAATTTTAAAACTACGGCTCAGCGACGCGGGCTGGCTCGAGCAAGGGACGGGGAGGACGTTTACGGGACTGTCGCGGCGGGCCTCGGCGGCGAGGACGGAAGGACGGCGGTCTGTATTGTCTGCGAACTGTACTTGTTTCCTTACGGCTCTCTTGGAGCAGGGTAGTGGATCCATCGGGGTGACGAGAGTATGCCTAGGACGGCGAATCTTTGAGATGCGGGAGGGTTCGTATCGGGCTGCCGATACTATAAGGGGGTTGCGGTGCTTCACAGCAGTATCGAAGAAACGCTTGCAAAGGCGTTTCATGAACTGCTGGATGGTGGGGATTTTGAGATCTAGATGTAGATTCTCATTTCGGACATAATATGGGGCACCGAGAATTTTACGGAGGGTCCTATTTTGAAGGGTCTGCATCCTATGGAGGAAGCGGGGCTTGGCGTGTGCGAAGATGGCACATGCATACGTCATGATCGGGCGGATTACTGCAGTATAGAGGCGCAGCTTGCACTTAAGTGACAGTTTGCTGCGGGCAGTCATGAGATAATGGAGCCTACCTTGAGCGAAAGCGGCTCGCGAGCGAGCCTGCTTTATGTGCTCGGCGAAGGACAAGTGCTGATCGAGGATCACTCCGAGGTACTTGGCTTGCTTCTCCCAGGGGATCGGCTTACCGTACATGGTGATCGGAGGGGGAGGGGGGACGGACTTTCGCTGTTTCGAGTAGAGAACAGCTTGACTCTTATCAGGGTTAACCTCGATCCTCCATTTCCGGAACCATTTGCTAAGTTAATATAGGCATGACGTGTACCAGCCCTCATACAATCACGACTCTACATAAAAGATACTCACGCAGCAGACGCGAAGCGCGGTTGCGCGTTTGCATGCCCACATGAGCGGTGTAACACACACATTTCAATACCGCTTATACTCTCACCACGTCCCCTGAGCCTGAAGCGTGACCGGCTCGACCTGGAAGCGTGACAGGCGGGGGTCCTCATCCTCAGTAGGGAGCGCCCCCAAAGCCGGCATTCTCGTCGCTGGTCGTCTCTCGCTGGGCTTCCTCCGGGTAACCGGGGGTATCCATCCACCCGGCGGGGTTTGACCGCCGAGATGTCGTGAAGAATCGGCACTGCAGGAGCAGTGCCGAGGCGCTCCTACTGAACACAATGCAGTTACTCTTAGGCAAGCTGCGCATGCGCGCCTGCCCTGAGGTCGCCGCCTATAGGGCGCCCCCAACGCAGGTCCCGTATTTACGGGGCCCTAACCCGATACTGAGGGATAAAGGCCCTGCCTACACCCCGCCCCCGCGCCCCCTTGACGGGACGCAGCGACTTCCATGGACCCCGGGATGCTCCTATTGGGCGTGAGGATGTGTGTGTTGCTATAGGTGTCTTTTCACAAATGCCATAATCAAAGACATTAAATTTAAACTACCAATAGACAGGACATAGCGAACAAAATCGTAATCCGATACTTATTACCTAGTGGTCATAAGTCGCTCAGTCTAGTATGATGCCCCTACACGTCAAGTCGTGATTGTATCCGCTCTATGCACTAGAAGAAAATCATTTTCTGTGATAATATGATATTGCAAAACTAACTGCGAATTATGATATTGCAAATCTTGTTATGATAAAATGACTGGACCTAACTTCGGATTATTTTCGTAAATATTTTTGGTATTTACGAAGTAATTAATTAGAATTCAATATTTTTTATAAACAGTTCTAGAACATTTGCTGATTTTGTGATAACGCTATCTTTAGCTGAAAAGCTTAACCTTACCTTTATCATACACAGAGGCTTTACCATGAGCTCATAACGTGATTCATTTTACGACCTAAACCGAACTGTTAAAGGGAGCTATATGGGGTGTATAGCTCCATCACTCTTTTTCGCTCTTACGACTGACATTTTAACATTATCATTATCCTGGCCACCTACCGAGCGATAGTTAAATAATTATAAATTTTGACAAATTTAATTCACGTGTTTGCTGTTCAAAGCCAGATGGCATCACTGAGGCTTAGGATGACAGTTTTTCTAAGACATTTTTTCTGATAGCCGCTCTATTGTATCTCTTTAAATCTCTTTGGCCATAATAAAGAGTTGAAGTTGAAGTTGACTCTTTGCTGTCATTCCTTATTTCCATCCTAACAATATTATTTTATTTTATTCGGACACCTTGCTGGCAGAATCTAAAAAACAAGTACCCCTTAGTTTTCTGTGGCAATTTTATCGACAACCATCTAAATTATTATATCGGGACAGCCTTTTGGAATACGCTGTTGGCTGTAAGGTGATCCTCTCGGGCCAGTGTTCTTAGAAAGTTATTTTTAATCAGGTTAAGTTAAGCATAGTTATATGACAAATAAATAAGTCTAATAAGTAAAAATAATAAATTGTCTTTAATAAGAAGGTGTCCAACAGCAATTTTCTTATTGTCTCTATTTAGGTGAATACACTTCGTTCTTGTATTTATTAGGTAGCAATTATACTACATAACACTATTCACTATCACTAAACACTAACTCGAACGGTTTTTTATTTTTATTTTTAGTCTTCTCACTAAATGCATGTGGTCGAGAAGCTGGATTGCCTCTATGTTCACATGGTGATGAAGTCGCTTTTCGTGAGCTTCTGCAGATTTTTTAATCACTTTTTCGATAAACTCAACTTTTAGGTCCCGATGGAGATCATCATTTCGTATGTACCTACCAAGGTCCAATTTCAATTTCCCTTAGTAGGTAACTTATTCTGAAATTGTTGTATGATACTTAAATTGGTCTATTTGGTGCAGCCCCACAGCTTAACACCATAAGGTCAAACTGGCATCAAGACTTGTCTGTATAATAACAATTTGTTCTCTACAGACAACATGGAATTTCTTCCAAGCAACCAATACAATCGTTTGAATCGTAACTCGAGTACATCTCTTTTCTTCTTGATGTGGGCTTTCCAGTGTAACTTTGCGTCAAGAGTTATGCCGAATTATTTATATAAACTGGAGATTACTGGTTTTTCTTGTTGCTAAAGTCTATGTGTACAGATTTAGATTTATTCAATTTAATCCTCCATTTTTTGGTCCAGTCCAGACAGTCATGTGAACCTTTTAAAATGCTTCTTCGTGGCTGTTTCCTACAGCCATGAGGGCTATGTCGTTAGCGAAGGTCCCAATGGTGTTCTGATTCTGGAATATCGCAAGTGTATATTAGGCACAGGACCGAACCTAATACACTTCCTTGCGGTATGCTGCCTTTTATTTGTTTCAATTCTGAGTAGGCAGGTAGGGTAGACTGTTTAGAATGTAGGATTCCAGGATATCTGCAAACTAAAAAACTTAAGCCGTTTAGGTAAAAGCTTTTCAAATAGTTTTGACAATATAGGGAGCAAGGAAATAGGTTTGTATAGGTTTGTGTTTGTTGTGGTTTGTGAAATGAATTATACGAAACAATGAATACTTAGTTAAGAAAATGAAATAGGTACTTATATTAGCGCTCTTCCTCTCTCTTACCATTTATAATATTGCTGTGCCCGACAGGGTCCATAATTGTTTCTATCTTTTATTATTTATCACCTGACATGTACATTATGGATTGCAATAAAGATTTGAGATTTGATTTGACATGTTATTTCATGTGCAGGTTTAGTATTTGTGTTTCGCGCTGGTGTCCGCAACTCCACGACTAAAGCGCGTATTTTGGGTACGGGTAAGACAAATGTGTCATTCGATCCACCCTAGTTCCTCAAGGAAGGCCAGCAGCGCTTTGGTGTGGGCATCCGAAGTATTTTGCCCTGTATCCAGCGACAACTGGGCAGCTTAGAAGCAGATGTGCTGCTGTCTCGTCTTCCTCCATGTAGGCTCTGCACAGTAGGCTCTCTGTAACTCCTGTGACAGAGAGGTGCATATTACAGGTCCCGTGGCCATTTGTAACGGCCGTCACTTTGCACAACTGAGCTTTAGTCAGTTGTAGGGCCTGTTTCGAGAAGCGACCATCAATGGAAGGAGTGCCTCCTTGGCCTGCTTTCACTCCCTATGGTCTACCCATAGTCTGTAATCTCTGTTTCCTTACCAGGTTGTCTAGGTATCTGAAGGGAACTAGCACAATGGGCACATCAGGCCCTATCGCTGCTATATTCGATCCCCTTCTGCCGAGTTCGTCCGCTGCATCGTTGCATCGGGAATCGCTGTGTCTATCGAGAATCATATGCAGGTTTCCCAGGCTTTGCTATCATGATCACTTCAGCAACTTTCCATAAGTCTGGTATATTTAAGCCTTAGTGCCGCATTCATAAGGGTTGTCAACTTAACCAGACCCTTTCTTGGTAGGTTATGAAGTATTTCCTCAGTTATTAAATCGTAACTTGGTGATTTTCGACAGTTTATATTTTGTTTTACTTCTCCGTGTTACTAGTTTAATATCTTCTTATTTTGGTGTCATGTTAACCAAAGTGCGGTCTTCAATGGTTTCCCCCCTCATTTGGTTTAAATATGTTTTCTAGGTGCTCTGCAAACCACTTTGCTTTTTGATTATTAGGGTCTGCCTCAAAGAGGAAGTGTACCGTAAGCTTATACGGTCTTTGGACGAATTACGCAGTCGTGTCAGAGCAGCCGCATTGAAAATAAGCGAGCGACGGTACACAAGACTGCTCAGAAAAGCATTTATCCGAAGATGCAGAGCATGCATAAGAGAGGGAGGAAAACAATTTGTAAATTTATCTAAAATAAATTATTTTAAATATTAAATTTTGATTTTTATTATTCCCCAATGATGAGATACAATTTAATTTAAAAAATGTTCCCTTATTACAAATTTTGTTGTTTAGTCAAATTATCTCCTTTTCTACATTAATGGCAGTAAGTCACTATGATAGATACAGTTATGAATTGTACCATTTTGAAATCTACTTGAAACAGACATAATTTTAAAATTATTGGTTACCCATTTATACATACATTTTTTTTATACCCAAGAGGTTTAACCTTTGCTTAAAAAATTTTTTTGCATATTTTTCAAAAATATATTAGTTTGCGTAAGTATTTTTATTTAAACTGCAATAGCTAGTTATACTATTTACTTTCTATCTATCAGCACAGTTAGTTTATAATATTAAAACAACAAACAACCAATAGAATTCATTCATTTCTGGTCCTAGTGATAAGGTAAGTAAAATAAGATAAAAAATATTTGACTTTTCTAAAAGAAGATATCAAATGTACTACTTATGATATATTTTGTTTCGTATTTTTTTACCATAAGTTGAAATATAAGATATTTCAAGGTTATCCATTAATTACCGGACACCCTGTATTTTTGCTGGTTTCCTCATCGTTTAACGTGACGTTTAATTTAATTGAAATGGACATGTAAATAATATCGTAACCAGGCATATATTGATTGAAATTAAAAATGACATAAATATTGTAACCAGTGTCATTGTGACTATTAACCTATTTAATTTTAATTGAAAATGACATTCTTATGAATATTGTAACCGATTTAATGATAACCAGAATCGTATTTTGTTTTATGCAATTTTTGACATATAAATATTGTAAGCCCTATGGGTATGCTACAGCGATAAACAGCAAATAATCATAAGATCTGACTATACACCTGTAACAAACAATAAATGAATTATTATTATTCCATTTACTTATTATTATTATTCCATTTATTTATTTTTTATCCATATCGTTTACATTTTTAAATATTTCTTTAAAAAACATATTAAAAAAAAAAACATTTAAAAATATAAAAAATAGTTGTCCGCCGGTGTCGGGAACAGGGTCCAAGCTACCGGTGGTTAGGGCTCCAGAGACAGGAACCTCCTCACAATGCGAGCCGTATTGAGGAGTACTGCCTTTTGTATCAGGCCCTTGATCCAACCGCGCAACGACAGCTTCGACAGATGGTCGTCGAAGCTTTTGGCTATAAGGCCATTGGCGGTCACAACAATCGGCACAATGATAGCCGAATCCACATTCCACATATCGACAACCTCGTGTGCTAAGTCGAGATATTTGATTTGTTTCTCTTTCTCAGCTTTCACGAGATTCTCGTCATGTGGAATGGTGACGTCGACTATCATTGCGCGGCGCGCTAATCGGTCTATCACCACTATATCCGGCTTATTGGCTACAATAGTCCGGTCAGTAATGATAGACCGATCCCAGTACAATGTGACATGGTCATTTTCGAGAACTGGGTCGGGCACATACCTGTAGTATGGTACCTCCGAATCCACTAGGTTATATTTCAAAGCAAGTTGCTGGTGAATAATCCTGGCTACTTGATTATGCCTGTGCAAGTACTCGCCGTTAGCCAGACGAGAACAACCAGAGATAATATGTCTGATGGACTCACCCGGACGATGGCATGCCCGACACACGTCAACCGTCCCGTCCTTCATAATATGTCTCCGGTAGTTGTTCGTTAAGATAACTTCGTCCATAATTGCACAGACAAAACCTTCAGTTTCTCCGAAGAGGTCGCTAAAACGTAACCAGGCCACGGACGCCGCGAAATCTACATCAGGCTCATGAAGAGCCCGATAAAAGCGCCCGTGGAGCTCCTTGCCTTTCCATACTTCCTTGCGGTCATCAGTAGTAAGTACCACAGGTTTGCGCCAGTTCTCTTTAGCCATGGATAACGGGGTGAGTCCCTTGTCCATTGCGACCACATCGCGGTGCATACCCACGTCGGTTTTGAGAAAATATTCTCTGAGGCTGCACACCTCACGGTTGTGTAGAGTCTTTGCGTTCAAAAAACCTCGACCTCCACACTTCCGCGGGATGTACAGTCTCATCACCGATGATCGTGGGTGATGCATCCGATTTGCGGTCAGCAATGTACGGACCCGTCTATCCAGAGCGTCTAGCTCGGTCTGAGTCCATTTGAGTATGCCGAAAGAGTACATTAAAACCGGCATGACCCAACCATTGAAGGCGCGCACCTTATTTCCACCTGACAGAAGGCTGTTTAGAACCTTCTTCAGGCGGCCAAAGAAACGCTCCTTCAATGTTTGTTTCATGTCAGCAACGTTAATGCCCAACGCTTCCGACATACCCAAATACTTATATGTTTCGGTCGAGGAGAGGGTTCTAAGGTGTATGGAATCCGAGAGTTGAATTCCCTCGGATTCCACAATCTCCCCTCGCTTTACATGCATGACTGCACATTTGTCCACACCAAATTCCATCCTAATGGCACTACTGAAAGTTTCAGTTACCTTCAGTAGTTCCATCAGTTGCAAATTGTTGTGGGCAAGAAGTTTCAAATCATCCATGTAAAGAAGGTGAGATAGGACCTGACCACCTCTTCTCAACCGATAGCCTAGACCTGAATTCTCCAGCAACGTGCTTAGAGGATTCAGGGCTAAGCAAAACCACAGTGGACTCAAACTGTCGCCCTGAAATATTCCCCGTTTAATCCATATTGGTTCATCATTCCCTTGGATCGGTCGACATCCTGGATAGCAAAGGACTGTTTTCCATTGCCTCATACATGACTCAAGGAAGGTGCGTAGAGTTGCATCTATTTTATACAACTCCAGCACCCTCATGAGCCATGTATGGGGAACAGAGTCATAGGCCTTCTTATAATCTACCCAGCATGTCGACAGATCCTTACGGGATCGACGAACCTGTTGGCTTATGGCCATGTCAATGAGGAGTAGCTCCTTAGTACCACGGGACCCATTCCTACACCCGTTCTGAGAGGCAGACATTATCAAATTTTTCTCTATATGTACGTTAATTTTTGCTCTCAGAATGGATGTAAGAAGTTTATAGACCGTCGACAAACATGTAATCGGCCTATAATTCTTGGGTTCCGTGGGACTACCTGTCTTATGGAGCAGGTGGGTGATACCAGTTGTTAGAAACTGAGGTAGCGACCCAGAATCTAAAGATGACTGGAATTGCGATGCCAGAGGCGCGTGTGAGCTGCTGTACCATTTTAACCAAAAATTGTGCAGTCCGTCCGTACCTGGAGACTTCCAGTTAGGCAACGGACGAACTGCTCTGGCTACGTCTAGTGGAGTAATTATAACTTTTTCCATTTCTGGTACAGCTACGCACACGCGCTCGACATCACGCATCCAGCCACCCTCAGTGTGACAGACGGGCACCGACCAAATGCTACGCCAGAATGCATTCGTGGTAGCATCATCCGGGCGGGGCACGTCAATCACACTATGTTCAGGTCGCTCCCAAGCTCTATACACCCACCTCTCATCGCTCTGAAACATGCGATTCTGCGAGTACCGATCAACCCGCCGCTTATACCGGCGAATGCGGCTCGCCCATGCACAAACTTTCTGCTTCAGGAAGTCGATGCGCTCTGTGACACGAGACATGTATTCTTGAGGGCTGACACCAGTCCCCAAAAACGCCCGCCTCACAAAGCGCATCACTCGTGGTCGTGTATTACCCTCCCTGAAGCAGTGTAGTTTGCCGATGAGTACCCTGGCCCCGTCGATACGCTTCTCGATCCTGCACTGCCAGGCTGGTGCAGCAGGCTTTGGTCGAATAGTTCCATCTGAGTTAGGAAACTTGATGTTGGCTAAACGACATGCCGCAACAGCCCCACAATACAGGATCGAGTGCGTATCAACGAGGTTCTCGCTACTTTCAAAGATGTTCTTAAGCAGCGAGTCCAAAGCACACACCAGCGCCCTATTTTTTTTGTGCATGGGTAACCTTGGCAAACGGGGTCTAAGCTCAGTCGGAGTTGATCTGTATTCGCGAAGCGCATCCTCCAGTGCGCTCCTCAGTCGATCGTTGCACTGGCTACTTACTGTGACAACCCTATCATCTGCATCATCTGCATCATCGTTATTATGATTGGACCGCGGCGAAATTGCGTTAGTAGTCGGCGTTACCGCGGTCTGTGTTTGTGTAGATGTTGAGACGATTTGGTTGCTCAGTACCTCTGAGCGCAGCCGATCAAGTGCAGCGTCGTCCAACCTGTGGTTGCGTTGGATAACCCGCACCTGATCCGACAATCGTTGGGCCGAGACGTTCACGGTTGGTTCCAAGTCCTGAAAAAGAGACAGCATCCTATCACGGTACGCAGTGAGGTTAGTTCCCCCCTCTGTAGACCCGTAATATGCGCGCATGACGTTCTCATTCATAGTCTGAGTCCATCTCATGCGCTGCACACAACCACCGGTAGCGGGGACCCGGCTCGGGGCCGGTTGGCTCCTAGGTCCTAAGCTCTTCGGTGGCCGGCCTCTCCCCGGCCGACGTACAGGTGTTGGCGACGTCGGCGGAGAGAAATACTCGTCGCTCGAGCTCGACGCAACTGCAGCCGTCGGTGACACTGGTGATCCGAGGTCTGGCGGCGGCGAGGCGGAGCTGAGCGACGAGCCCGGGGGTGAAGGGCGTGCGCGACGGGCAGCTGCTCTCGTCAACATACTCACAGATGTTTTTTCATTATTTTATTAGTATTCATTGTGTTATTTTTGTTGGTGACATCTGTCATCTGTCTGGTCTTGTGCATATTTTTTCTTTTCGTGTTGATTTTCGCTATAATTATTATGGTTTTGATTAAGTTTTTATTACGTTTTTATTGTTTCTTGTTAGCTATTGTAAAAATTGTGAATAAATGGGACCAAAAATTAATATTTAAAAATCTTCGTCAGTGAAAAAACAACTTGTTGACATCGGGTGTTGCCAGCTTATTATTATTATTATTAAGAATGTCAGTATGAACACATTACGTGGTACTTTGATTTTCCAGCTCAATTTGTTGACTGCTTCTAAAATCTTGTAGCCTTTGCTTTGCAAATCTTCAACTATCTTTCAGGGATGCATGAAAAATGCACTTTTTTTGCCGTAACTCTTATTGGTATTTCTTGCTTATTCTAATAAGAGTGGTAAAAGCAACTGTTATTTGAAAGGGCTTCAGTAATTGCTCTGTACGATTCTTCGCTTTTAGCATTTACTTTGACGGTATCCCCTTTCATTATTTTAATGCTGAACATGTCAGCTGACTGGCTCTGGCATAGAAAATCAAAGAATTTCTGGTAGTTCTGAATACCATCTACAATAATAAGTGATGGCATAGGAGTTCTGATGTGTTTTTCCTTACCTTTGTTCTCTTTACTTTCCTGTTCGTTTTGAGCGGTGGGGGAGGTGTACAATTTCCTTTTCACCACAGCAGCTCAAACAAGTAGGATTTGCTGCTTGAAAACAGTAAGCAAAACTCGATTTTGCTTGATGCTGATTTCGGTGGATTTCAAGCTTCAAGCGAGCTTCAGCTGCTGGAGGATTTCTATTTGACTCTTCGGGTCATTTAAGTCCCCTTTATGTTTTTATGCTGTTTCCGTTCTTCACAAAAATATTTATATAACAGATGTTCAGTCTCTGTATTCAAAATTACTCTGTCATCATTATAAAATAATCGTATTCCTTGTGTTTACAAATCTGACATGAATACGTTACTAAATAAATAAATCAGGAGAACTTTAATTGCGCGATGCAGAATTTCGTATTTCTTGTGGTTCTTATGTGGCGCCATAAGTGTCGCTACAATATTTTATGCATCGTACTTTGGTTACTGCTTACTCGCTCATTAAATTATAGTTTCATTCATAATTTGCTGAAGTAGCAGGTAAAGTGCTAGTTTGACATAAAACGATTGAAAACAAATCACTTGGTGCTCTTACGAATCGATAAGGTAACATTAAGTTCCGTCTGAGTCCAATTGATCCGACTCAAGTGTTTGATCAACGTTCATTAGCTCGTTTTCGAGCTAACTCAGTGGACTGAGTTGACTCGACGAACCGAGCTGGGATTTTGTCCATGGAATCGAGTTGACTCGAGTCAGCCGCCGGATATTTTAAAGTGGCTGGCGATACTGACAATAAACAATTTTAACCAAAAGCAACTTGGACGTGGACGTTTTTTTCGTAGATTTTTTTGATACCCATTCCGCATTACACATTCGTGCTCGCAAAGAAGACGACGAAATATTTAGTAAACAATTAGACAAATAATAATAATAATAATAATCCTTTATTATCAGGCAACTAAGGCCCATAGAAAAAATACACAAATAATCTTACAAAATAATAAACTAATACATAATTATAAAAGAAACTATAACAATTATTACTATTGCACACGAAGTGACGGCGTCGTGTTCCGCTGCGAGGTCGGTATTCTTCCACGAAATCGTCGATACACGACACCCTTCGGCCAAAACTCTCCTTTGAGGAAGGTCTCTATATGGTGAGTCGGCACCCGCACCACAAACGACTTGAAATTAGTATTATGGCGCGGCTCCAACTGCACGACTCTCAAAGTCCAGTTTGTTTTTACGCGTACATACTCCACGATCTCCTCAGCCTTCGTGGTGTGATGTAGCCTCGAAACGTACAGCTGCGTCGTAGGTACTGCTGGACGCAGCAGCATGTTGGGTCCTGCCAGCGCGGTACCGCACTGGTTCTGAGAAGTAGGCTTCTTCCTCTTCTTCTTCTCTACCTTATGTTGTTGTTGATGTTATGTCCTTCAGCAACCTGGTGACATCGACGTGGTCGAACGTGACGGGAGGCAATTTATGCAGCTCCTTCGCCACGAAAGCGGGCACGTCGTCCGGGTCGGTGCTCTTCATCATTGTGATGATATCCTGCACACTTCTCTGGCCGCCATCCCTCCGTCGGGATTGCATCTGGTCAACTTTGCCCAGCGCTTGGAACAGCAGCAACTTGGCACTGCTTATCTCCTCCTCGTTGAAACTGGACTTACAGATCTGTAGGATGCTGACCTCGTCCATGTAGTCAATGGCATGTTTGATGAATGCCAACAGCTCGTTGGCTATGAGTGGTTGACTCATAGCGACGAAAAAACGGGCAACGGCTACTGCCGCGCAACACGCGAATATAAAATTCGTATCGAACAGCGCAAACACGTCCGTACTTGACTGCGCATTGCACTGCACTGATGACACAAAGTGCGCGAGATGAATAGCGAGCATGCTGTTTACACTAACGGCACTCTCACATGTTTAAATACGACTTAACAATCTTGACATTAGGGATCTGAGATCACTAAATTGAAGAACGATTTTGTGAGTCAGGGAAATCTATGTTTTAAAATTGTTGCTATTCAATGAATCGATCACGAGATTTACACGCCAATGAAGCCACTCAAGCCACTCAATATCGATACAGATTTAAATTTGTTTACACACAGTTGCTTCAAACACATTTTTTTGTGAATATTGCACACCCATTTACTTTACAGCTATGTTATACATGTGCATTGTAGGATTATCTGTGTTAAGCTTTTTAAGGTTCCGTACTCGAAAGATAATCATCGGAATTCTATTAATAAGCTTTCGTTGTCTGCCTTATTAACCGTAATAGGTAAGGCCACCATTCACCTAACAGTTACGATCTTTTTATGAAAGCTGCAAACCAATAGGGAAAAAAAGGAATTCCTGGAAATCTATCTGTCTTTTAGAAATTGATTTTTGTCTAAATCTATTTTTTCGACTATAATTCGAATCGATTTTAAAATTTATAATCTTGCGGAAGAATCGCCATCCCTACTTGACATATTATATTATTTTGTAGCAGGCTGAAAAGAACATTATGACAAGTATCTTTGAGAATGTGTGGCAGGCGCGGCGCTACTTACCTACAATTTTAGAAATGTCAAATCCCATACATTTATTGTTAGTTCTCTATTTCGCCACAAACTACAAATAAGGCTAATACATCAGTATCGATTGAAAATTGAAAATTGAAAATTGACAATTGACAATTGTCAGTTGTCATCGTGACAGGTGACAGTCCGCCAGAGAAGTGAAAAGTACTAAAGTACAGACACGAGGAAAACTAAGGCAGTAAAATGACAGCTCGAACGAGCTAAAAAATCTAAAAAAAACATCAGTAATAATGTGGATACGGGGCATTATAAATTATATTCCATTCCTTGCACAAAATACATTTAGATTCACACAGAAGAATTCGATAGTTAGAAGATAGATCGAGTGAATTCAAGAAAACTATGTCAACGTTACGATCTGCTAGATGTATGTACAAACGCAGTGTATTTGCGTTGAAGCAGTCGGCGCGGCTCACGGGTGTGCTGGCGCGGCAGGTGCATACAGCAGAAAGTAACGGTGGTCCGAGGAGCGAGTCCCGGAACGGGACGTCGCGAGCGCTTAGTGCTGGCACGCTAGCGCTTGCACTACTGGCAGCTGATCATGTCTTTAATGGTGCATATACTATAACAACTACCTGCATTGTAGTTCTCAAGCCTTCATGACCATTAGACAAAGCTGTAGATCATCCATAGGTACTTGAATATTTGCTCACTTCATCAACATTAGCAATGTCTAACATGATGACAACAACTGGACATAGGTAGACCTTCCCTACAGATTCACACAACAAACGGTTGACGGCCACTTGCTGGTAATAACTAACATAATTGTTACATACAAACATTATTAAAACCTTAAAATAGCTACATAATTTCTTTCTAACATCATAAACATATAACATAAGTCTATAAATCACATAGTGGGTTTATGAACACAATATTAAAAAACCAAAGTGCAAATATTTCACATCTTCTTTTTGATGTTGTGATGCTGCATTCATAACACCACAAACAAAGTGCAGTGCACTCTTTTTGTGATTGTTTCAAGTTCAATTATTATTCCTGCTTTTTAAGTTATAATTTATTGCAATACAAAAAAAGAATGACCTACTTGTAACCATTCAGACTCACATACAGCTATTGTTTTTTTATAAGTATACCATTTTCACCCTAAGTAGAAATGCCTTCATTTTGTTGAGAAGCATAAAATAAATATAAAATTGATTAGACACTAGGCTTTGCCCAAGTGGTGCTCAGTAGCAACTGCTTATCAGCATCTTATTGTTTCAGAGAAAAGATTCTTTAAAGCTGCACAACTTGGAAATGTACAGGAACTGCGACGGTGAGTGTTCATATTGATGGTTGAAAGGCTAATTGATCTAAACAACATTTTTTCCAATATTGAGTTATATACATATTCGGAATCAGCCAATTTTTCTCCGTTGTTTGGGTAAGGTTTAAATTTTTTTTAAATGTCGCTTAGATCAATTAGCCTTACAACCGTCGATATGCTAGTAAAACAATTGCTTAACAGTTATAATGTAGCAATGCACATGTAATAAAATCACCAGCCATAATCTGTTATTGAGAGTGGGTTACTGCTACTAAACATTTACTTCAAACATTGTAAGCTCCAGATTTGTCCTTAACTTTATGAGTAATTGCTAACTGCATTTACATTTATTGATTTTAAAAGAAAAATTTGTAATAAAATAAACAAACATTGAATGTGTGGTTACTTCAGGCAAGTTGAGGCAGTAGTTTCGAGTGACAAAAATGGGCGCGAGGCGGAAGGCGGCGGCACCAGCGCTGCCGACTGGCGCCACGCGCTGGGCTGGACGGCGCTCATGGTGGCCGCCGCCAACGACCAGCCCGCCGCCGTGCGCGAGCTGCTGGCCCTGGGCGCGCGCCCCGACCTGCAGGAGCGCTACTCCGGCGCCTCGCTGGCCGCCGCCGCTGCCGGCCTGCACCCGCTCGAGGTGCTGCAGCGCCGCGAGGACGAGTTTTGCGGTACCATGAACGGGCGCGCTTCATTCCTGGGCTGGACAGCGCTGCACTACGCAGCGCTGGCGGACTCGGCCGGCGCGGCGCGTGCGCTGCTGGAGGCGGGCGCAGACCCCACCGCGCGCGACCACGCCGGCCGGCGCGCTCTGCACTACGCGCGCGACCCTTCGCCCACGCGCGATCTTATCGTGCAACATACACGCGCCTGGGAGGAGGCTGCGGCCGCTGCCGCTGCCGAGGAGCGGCGCCGCTTCCCGCTGGAACAGCGCTTGAAGCAGTTCATCGTGGGCCAGCAGGCCGCCGTAGAGACCGTAGCCGCCGCCGTGCGCCGTAAGGAGAATGGCTGGGCGGACGACGAGCACCCGCTTGTGTTCCTGTTCCTTGGCAGCTCTGGTATCGGCAAGACGGAGCTGGCCAAGCAGCTAGCGCGCTACATGCACCGCGACGACCCCGCCGCCTTCATCCGCCTGGACATGTCGGAGTACCAGGAGAAGCACGAGGTGGCTAAGCTGATCGGTGCGCCGCCCGGCTACGTGGGCCACGAAGAGGGCGGGCAGCTGACGCGAGCGCTGGCCCGCCGAGCCGACGCCGTGGTGCTGTTCGACGAGGTGGACAAAGCGCACCCCGACGTGCTCACCGTGCTGCTACAGCTCTTCGACGAGGTAACACCTTTTCTATCTGACGCAGTATCGCACAGTTACATTCGGGTTCGTAATTCGGGGTATTGTTGCAGGGCCGTCTGACGGACGGCAAGGGCAAGCTAATCGAATGCAAGAACGCCATCTTCGTGATGACGTCGAACTTAGCCGCGGATGAGATCGCACAGTATGGGTTGCAGCTGCGGCGCGAGGCGGAGGCGCGCGCGGCCCAGCGCGCCAGGGTCACGCCAGGGGCTACCGCGCTCGAACAGAGAGGTACTTTTACGTATTTTTTGAGTTCCGTATCTCAAAGGAAAAAACGGAACCCTTTTATGATCACTTTGTTGTTCGTCCGTCTATCTGTCTGTCAAGACCTTTTATCTCGGGAACAAATCATATACTCAGGTCTGCGGTTCCTTGAAGCTGTAAAAAAATCACACTTCTGAGTTAGCGAAAAAAAAATACGGCCGTTTATGTCACAAAAACCGTATATTTTGGCACTCAAGGAAATCAAAATTCATAGAATACTTCCCGTTGACCTAGAATCCTGTAATTTGGCATAAAGCAAAGTCTCGAAAAAATCTGAAAACTGTAAATTTATAGTTACGTCCAAAAAAAAAACTTGCGATTCGGAAAAATCTTCGTAACTCAATTGAACTGTTTTCTTAGGTAAGATTGTACGGAACCCTCAGTGCGTGAGTCTGACTCGCACTTGCCCAGGGTTTTATTATGAATGACTTATTTTTCTCGCGGTCGCGAGAACCGTTTGTAAAGTTTTCTTGAAGCTGATGAACAAGTGGTATGTAATCAGTTTAGTACGATTATGTAGTCGATAACAAAACATTCCTGCCATGAAGTAACTCAAAAAAAAAACTGAGCAGTTATTTAAAATAAAGTATTTTTGTACTTTTGGATAACCAAGAAGTCAGTCAGTCAGAAAAAAACAGGATGAAGCATTTCAACGTTACTATGTCACAAATACCTTTGAGAGGTCTTAAAAAATTCTAACGCATTTTGTTCTTCCCACATTGCCACTCGTACAACGTCATTTGGTGAAACCATACCGCTGAACGTGTAAGATTTTATTAGTGTAATAACTGAGCATTACTTATTCAAACTCTACTGAAAACTGGTAACACGGATAAACGTCTATAATTATTGATGTCTTTCTTTCCAAAGTGGAATTACCATACTATATTACATTAAATCTGGAAAGATTCCTTGGTTCACACACAAGTATAAAAGATAACGTATTAGTGAGTGCCTCAAGACGTTAATAGATAGTCGTCTGTCTGTAGTAGGTGACCACGATGGAAATATTCGCGGGGCTTCCAAAACCGATGAGCCAGAGGAGTCCCTGGAAGTGTCGCGCAACTTCAAGGACAGCGTCGTGCGGCCCATCCTCAAGCGGCACTTCGGGCGCGACGAGTTCCTGGGCCGCATCAACGAGATCGTGTATTTCCTGCCGTTTTCGCGCCAGGAGCTACTGACTCTGGTGCACCTGGAGCTGCAGCACTGGGCGGAGAAGGCCAGCTCGCGCCACGCCGTGGAACTGCGCTGGGAGGGCGGTGTGCTGGGCGCGCTCGCCGATGGGTAATTATACATAAATTGCACGCTATTGAACTCGCTCTCAGTTGAGTTTAAGTTCATTATCAATCATTAACCAATTTACTATTCAGATCACGATATTATTTCTGGATGTATGCCCCACTCCTGTTGGCTGATTGTGTGCCCACGTAACCATGATTCTGCATCTCAGCTGCGATCCAATACTGTGCCTGTCTTTGTTTTTACTTAACTGGCACTTAATTCTTCTTTTCTCGTCGCTTTCCATCATGTGAGATAGTGTTCAAGCGCGAACCAATCAAGAATAAAAAAAAAGTGCCCATGGATAGTAGAATAGAAAAGAAATCCATACAGTTGCATGTTTCCATCAAGATAGAACTATGCCGAATCGTAACTTTATTATATTTATATATTTACTTCGTTCATACCTACAAAACAGAAAACAAATAACTGAAGTCAATAAAATTAATATAGCTACTAAACATGAAAAGACATTTTGGTCTTCAGAGCGTATTTACTTGTTATACATCATTGTGTATTATTTTAAAATTGTATGTAGTTATAGTATGTCTTTTGCATGCCTACATGGTAAAATATGGCTGAACTTGCTACCTATATTTTTCTGTCATCTTTTACTGTTACCCATATTTGTAAAATAAAATTATCTTTATCTAACTATGTAACGTAATACGGCACTTCCGTGGATGCGCATGCGACGGACGAACAATAGTTCAAAAATTCGCAACGGGCGACCTTCCTTTGCAAAGGTACCGGAGCTCTCTGTCATTAAAAATGTGGTCGTGTCCAGGTACGACGTCCACTACGGCGCTCGGTCCATCAAACATGAAGTGGAGCGGCGCGTCGTGAACCAGATCGCGCTGGCGGCCGAGCGCGGCGCGCTGGGGCGCGGCTGCGGCGTGCTGCTCAGCGAGCGCGCCGGACGCGTCGCGCTCGCCGTGCGCCGCCCCAAGGCCACCGAGTACACCCCGCTCGACTTCGCCGCTGTGTGACGTGCCCGTTCGACACCCAAGGCCACCGAGTACACCCTGCTCGACTTCGCTGCTGTGTGAGGTGGCCGTGAGGCACCCTAAGACCACCGAGAACACCCCGCTCGATTTCGCCGCTGTGTGAGGTGGCCGTGAGGCACCCTAAGGCCACCGAGTACACCCCGCTCGATTTCGCCGCTGTGTGAGCCGACGCCTTCTGACTACACGCTAGCGACTGTACGATTGCCAGAACTGTCGCGCTAGATTCACACAGGTCTCCGTTCAACGACCGTTTGCTAAGTTTATTGCCTTAGAATAATTGTAAAAGTTACCGTATCTGTAATAAAAATCTACTGTACTGATAATATTTTTGTCTTTTCACTAACATATCCCAACTCATACATTTGTTTGCTATTAGGTAAAAGCTACGGGCCTGAGCGTGGCCATGTTCTCGCTAGATGGCGCTAAAATCAACGTTTTTACTTTAATTTGTTTTTCGATTATGGGATCAATATTAAGTCAAGGAAATGGTATTAGCTAAAATGGGACATTCTTTTTTATTGAACTTAGTTAAATTATTGCCTCAAAATCCACTTGACTCGCCAAATATTCCCAAACTAACATACGACTTTAACTATACTGCTTGAGCACACAGTAGTAACTTTCACCTTAATGCCCGGTCTTGTAATTGTTTAGATCGACAATCCGAAACCGAGAGAGCGAGGGATATAGATAAACTTGGAGTAAAGGTCATTGATCCTCCTACATTTGTTGAGATTCTTAGGTGTTCGCATTCTCATTGTCTTTCTATTGTGTCTCTAATTACGGTATTCGAAAGGTTAATTACTTGTTTTCTGGTATCTTCGCAGAAATAATTAGGAAAAGGTCAACCCGCAACCCTTGCGTCTCAACAACCGGAGCTCTAAACCACTGCACTAAACGGGAAATGAAAAACGCCAATCCCTAAAAGGCTACTAATCTGTTTCTTGATGTCTATCAGTCTATCCTCAGGGGTGCTCGGCACCCACTGTTTATTTCTCATGGGTGCTCGAGCCCCCGAGCACCCACGCAGTCGGCGCCCCTGGGTCCTGCGCGTGAATTGAAAAATGATGAAGGAAAAATTTGCAATTTATGTTTTATTGTTATCGATGTTTGGGGGCGGGGCCAACAAGTGTTTGTGTTTGTGCGTGGGTGTTTATGTGCGTACCTACGCAGCGCGCAGCGCATAGTGTCTACAAGCATTGTCGCCTTTTGGATAATTTTGTGATGCCTTATTTCAATTTTTTTTTATAGAGAAAATACGGATTCATTACTTTTCTCAAAGATTTTGTTTAAATTCGGAAGGTGATAACAATATCTTGGTGTATTATGGTATGATCTCTTGCTTTATGTGGAGGGAAGTGGGAATTTTACTTTCCTTACTCCTCCTTAGCCAATACGTGGTTCCAAAAAAGAGACGAACACATGATCACGTACAAAATTGGTAATCATAAGACCCAAATCGACTACTTTCTAGTTCGGCGCAACCACTTAAAGCACGTCAAAGACGCAAAGTACTGCCAGGAGAAGACCTAGTCTCACAACACAGACTCCTGGTTATGACATCAGTGGTTAAAATACTGTCTACCAAATACAAAGAGCGTCCTCCCCCTAAAATAAAATTGCATATGTTAGAGAGGAATGATTGTGCAAAAAAATTCAGGGAGCGCGTGGTGGACAGAATGATAGAGATGGGAGATATGAATGATCGAAGTATAAATGAAAGCTGGAATGAGATGACTGAGTGTATCAGGCAAGCAGCGAAAGATATTTTGGGAGAGACGAGAGGAGAGGGCATAATATATAAGGATACATGGTGGTGGTCGACAGAAGTTCAGAGTGTATTGAAAGAAAAGAAGAGAAAATTCAAGGAATGGCAGCGTGTAGAGACTGGAAACGCTAGTTTAAAAGCAGAAAAAAAGAGTGAGTATGACGTTTTAAAGAAGAAAGCCGTGGCAATAGCAAAATCAAAAGCCCAGGACAATCTATATGAGGCACTGGACAGTCCTGCAGGCCAAAAAGAGCTATATCGGCTTACTACAATAAGAGAGAGAAAGGCGAGGGATGTTTGTCATGTAAGATGTATAAGAGATGAAACTGGAATGGTTCTATCGGATGATGAAAAAATCAAAAAGAGGTGGAAGGAATATTTTGAAAGATTGATGAATGAGGAAAATAATTGGAGTGGGGTGTTAGAGAATAAACTAGTGAATGTGGGATTAGTGAGAATGGTTAGTATGGATGAAGTCAAAATAGCAGTAAATGGAATGAAGAATGGTAAAGCCATTGGTCCAGATGGAATACCAGTTGAAGTGTGGAAGTTATTGCGAGTGGATGGATGGGCGTGGTAGCTAACCACGCCCATCCATCCACTCTCACATCACTGTTCTTCAATAAGTTGATGATGGAAGAAACCATATCTGATGAGTGGTGCAATAGCTCTTTGGTGCCGATTTTTAAAAACAAAGGTGATGTGCTTGAGTGCAACAATTATAGAGGAATAAAGCTAATGTAACATACTATGAAAGCCTGGGAGAAAGTTATTGAAAGGCGACTGAGAGAAGAGAGTGAAATTTCACAGAACCAATTCGGTTTTATGCCTGCTCGCAGTACAACGGATGCCATTTTCGCTATACGCCAGCTGTGCGAGAAATCAGAGGTGCGCATAAAAACTTGCACATGGTATTTATTGACCTCTAAAAGGCATACGACCGGGCACCTCGTGAGGTTCTGTGGTGGAGAAAGGTGTGCCTGGGAAGTATGTGCAGTTGATCCGAGCGATGTACAGTCGATGCAGTACCCAAGTCCGGTCTACAGTGGGCACCACTGGCAGCTTCAATGTGGCTGTCGGCTTACATCAAGGGTCGGCTCTCAGCCCTTACCTCTTCCTGATGATAATGGATGCTCTGACGTCGGACATTCAGGAAGAGGCTCCCTGGTGTATGCTGTTTGCCGATGACATTGTGTTGGTTGCCGCGAGTGGCCTAGAGGTCCAGAACAGATTGGAGGTGTGGTGGCACAGACTGAAGAGTGTTGGCCTGAAATTGAGTAGAACCAAACCGAAATACTTGTTCTGCGATTTCGGCGGTCTCTCCAATCCAGTGCCTTTAGCTCTTGCTTGAACGCCCATACCGATCTGCTCCGACTTTCGGTACCTCGGGTCACTCGTACAAGGGGATGGTGAGGTAGACCGGGACGTAACACATCGGATCAACGCAGGATGGATGAAATGGCGACAGATCACGAGAACAACTTGTGACCCACGGATGCCCCTCAAGTTGAAGGGTAAAATCTACAAGTCCGTGATAAGGCCTGTCATACTGTATGGATCAGAATGTTGGGCTGTGAAAAAGACGGATGAAAAAAGATTGCACGTAGCGTAGATGAGAATGTTAAGATGGATGTGTGGTGTGACGAGAATGGATAAAGTGAGAAATGAGTATATTAGGGGAAGTTTGAAAGTGGCGCCAGTGACTGATAAGTTGAAAGGGAATCGTTTGTCGTTTGTGTTTGTTTGTTATGGTCATGTGAAGAGGAGAAAAGAAAAGATGGATGGATTGTGTGAAGAGTGATATGAAAGAAAAGGAAGTTAGTGATAGTATGACGAGTGACAGGGCAGAATGGAAGAAGAAAACGTGTTGCGCCGACCCCAAATAACACGGGACAAGAGCAGGAAGATGATGACTCCTCCATTAACTTTTCTGTCTGAACTGAGTTGTTGTTGCCCCCTGAAAAAGTCGGCTGCAAAGTAGGTAATATTGTAGATGCAAATAAAACATTTCATTGAATAGTGCTTTTTTTATTAAACTTCGCACCGTTATATACAAATATAATGTATAAATAAATAACAATTCTTTACAAAATATAATCGATTATGTGCCGGCGCGACCTCGTGGCGTCGTGGCCGGCCGCGGCAACAACTAAACGCGTGAGAAGGCCTCTGGTCGTGCCGGCCGCCCGCGCACGCAGCGGCCGGCACTCGTCAACTATACGTAAACATGATACACGTGGCAGGCGAACGACATGAGGACGATATGTGCCCGTCGACTGCGAGCGCCAGCCCGACGACCAAGTCTGTACACTGCACCAGCCGAGCGACTAAGCCAACGTTTGAATCTTTTATTTCATATTTTTGGACCAGATGTTCACAATCGGCTAAAGGATGAATGGACATCGACGCACAATCCGTTTTCGTGAATTAAGTTCTGTTCTTTCTATTTCTATTCTGCACACAATGCAGTTAAAGCAGGCAGCTCCTTGTTTTAGAGTCTAGCATCATTTCCTGAACTTGGTTCTTGTAACGGGTTCAACGTCGATGTCCCTTCCACCCTGTATTGCTGTAATAACGACCCAATTCCTGTTGATGTTGTGCTCGTCTTTCTGCGTGCTACATACTGGCAGACATACATACACTCGCGGCTAGGGATGGGCATATTTTTTTTTTCATTTCCATTGTAATGCAAAATATGAAAAATTTCACTTTGGCGTGAAAAATATCAAATTGAGTGGAAAACATTTTTGTCTAAGTATCAAAATCTGAACTAAAGTGTGATTTTATGCATAATTAACGTTCATTATTTTATTCAAGTTTTATCTAAAGAAATACGTTCTATTCTATTATAGGTAATTATTTATGCTACTCTATCTAAAAAAAAATAGATTATTTGGAAATTGTTCTTTTTTTTATTCAGCCTTTTTGACTGCCGGCCAAAGCGCCCCAGGCCTGGAGTAGAGGTGTGATGGTACTCTTCAGGGCGACAATGCCCTGCTTAAGAAGAATTACAGGCCACGACTATAGAAGTTGTGTCCCAGAGTCATCATGAACCGTTTCGCGCGCAAGTTTGATGACTTCCAGTCTCCCGAACAAACCGGATTCCGAACAGGCATCAACATTCAGCACTGTAGACCACAAACATAACCTGCGAGTATGACCTGCCTCTCTGCTTAGTGTTTGTAGACTACGAGAAAGTCTTTGATATGATCAAGACTTCGGCTACACTGCAGTCTTTCCACCATTGACGATCTGTACATCGTAGCACTAAAGTTTTTGTACGAAAAAACTACCATGTCAGTCCGATTTCAGGACCAGACCTCGAAACGGTTCACGGTCGCAATGAAGGATATTTTTAAAGTCTGGACAAGAGAGGATTAGGCCTTACCTTACCTCAATGGCGAGTATATCACTCGTCTTCGATTTACTTAGGTACAATATAGTAGTCATGATTGAGACTATAGAGGAAATCAGTACAATGCTCGACTTGCGAAACAGTAGGTACACAAGGAGAGTCTACACTTGAAGTTAAGTAGGTCTAACTTCGAGAAAGACGTCAATGGTCGAACCGAACTCGACGGCAGCGGTACTGTTCGGAAAGCTAAGTAGTATTTTCTCGTTCGAAATATCACAGTGTCTCATGATGACATAATGGCTCTACAACGTGGTCGCTCACAGTGGGCCTCATCAGAAGACTTAAAGGGCAAAGGAAAGGGCTATGCTGCGTGATCGAATCAAAAATGAAGGTATCTGCAGTAGCCTGCTCAGTGGTCAATGTGCATGCAGCTGACGTGACCCATCCAATCCCATTTTATCCAGGCCTTTTTTCTTACGTCTATGATCATGACCGCTTTTAAGCAGAGTAGTGTTTCTTATTCGATCAGCTCTTTTGACACCCAGAATGCTGCGCTTCATTACTCCTGGGCAAAGTCCTAGGCAAAACTTTTGCTACTCGGTGAGCGACCAGTCCTGAGCATCTTAAGTTTGGACGGGCAGGATACACATATCGATGAGTACCTCAGAAAAATCGGTAAATCTCTCTTCATTATCGTCTTCTTAGACCAGTAGCTATCCCACGAGTTTCTGATACGATGTTTTTATGTGTATTTATTTTTCTATACATATTGGTACACAAATTTTCTGTTGATTTCGCTCTACTGTTGATATTTAAGCAATTACACGCTTAATAAATCACAAAATTGGTTTATTTACAATACATTTTAAGTTCATACTTCAAAAAAAATATTTTTCACCTCCAATTGAAATTATTCAACCAAAAAAGTATTTTTTCCGTAAAATTCAATGGTTGATAAATTTCATGGAATTTGCCCGTCTCTACTCGCGGCATTCACAATTCATATTCCTGATTCTTCTTTAATAATTACGATTTCACCCTTTTATGTAGGTAAGTACTCAATGAAATGAATAAAAGGAAAGTTTTCAAAAGGTCTGCAGCTCCTCGAGCCCGATGTGGACACTGAACCCTATGGTATGAGATGAGTCAACACTGCGACACCAGTTCATTATCGACTATTTGCCTACGTTCTACTTAACCTAATGTGTCTTACAAAATGTCAGGGGTATTTCATACCGGCATCGGATATTTAGGTAAGTAGGTATAACTTGTTTCATTTAAAATCCCTGTTTTATATTGTTCGTCCTTACTTAGTATTAGTAATAATAGTACCACTATTTCACTGTGCGCCGACCGAGTAACTTAATTGGAAAACTTTCTGGAACACATCATGATTATATTTAGTAACTTATTGGCTATTAGTAGACCAGCTTACACTAAATAACTTACGAATACAGGGGGTTGACTTATTGCTGTGGGGTTAGCAGCTCGTCGTTAATGAAACACATGGATTTGGTATTCTATCGCTACAAGTGAGGCATATAAATAAACTACGTACATTATCCTCTGCTAATTCGTTTAGCTGAGTTACCAGCTCAGAAACAATAGGTAGGTACATCGTAATCAACAGTACACTGCGTTTCAAATAAGAATAGGATCGATTGCCACGTTGTGACGTAACGTCATACTGTCAAATCGAAGAATTAATAGGGTGAGCAAAACAAGGTTTTTTTTTTTTAATTTAATTTATTTACGGACTGTGAACGAAAAAGTCAGAATCTAGTTCTTCAATTTTGTCCAATTTCTTTCGATTTGACAGTGCCTATGACGTGACGTCACAACATGGCAATCGATCCTAGTCTTATTTGGAACGCATTGTAGGTATGTTAAGTGAACCCACTGTCAGTACTTTAGGTAATTTTATCTTAAAACGTATATAAAATAATTTCTTACAAATGTAATACAATAAATAGTTACTTATCTATCTGTACTTACTTTAAAACATTTTTGTAGCTACTTAACTAGTTGGTGTTTGATAAAATATGTCTTCGTTATAATAATATAGGAAGATTTATCCACTAAATATTGATAATAATTTTGTGTTTACATTATGTTAGTACGTATCTACTATATGAACAGTATTACCGCAGTCTATCTGACTAAAGGAGCTTTCCTTCGAGCATATTTTTCTTCAAGCTGAGACTGGTAACACTTCTTTGTATTTTTTTTTCTGGCGGTAGCTGCTAACACCAATGATATAAAGTAACAACCGCCATTGGTGCCCGGACTTTTTGGCCATTAGTAGCCTTTTTATAAACTCATGTTCTGCAATAGAAATGTTGCTGTGGCGGTCGGGCTGTATTGTTATGTTACTGCCACTTGTTGCTTTATAATATGTCTCGTTTTGAAGCACCTTTTCGCTAGTTACAGTCAGTCAACGCTAGGGTTCGTAAGGGACGTGGATCACACAGGACGTATGGCCGGAGCTGGAATAAGGCAGCTGCACGTAGATTACATTTAACGACTAGGTACCCTGTACTGCAATAGTTTTGTAACAGATGTATACATTTGCAATGCTTTGTAGGTCGTCATACAACGAATTGGAAACTTAATATCTACATAATCATGTCTTAGTTGGATCTAATGTAAATTGTCAATCATTTCCAGTATGTAATTTAATTAGCCTATTAAATTGTGAACTGTAAGATACGGTCAGCAACAAAAGTTGAATAAACAATATGATTTTTTGTCCTTAACAGACACAAAATTAAACATTTCCGGTTTTAATAAATGTGGAGTGACATTTCACGTTTTGTTTTTATTTTAATAGGTACTTATTTTAAAGTTTTTTTTTACTTCTGTGATTTAAAAATGTGTATCGAAAACTAAAGTTTTCACTTGGGTAGTTTTGTTACTGACTGTAGTAGGAATGAGACCTGTTAAATGTATAAAATAGTACAAATTAGAACGTTGACTCACTGTAAGCAGCTATTAGCATTGTGGTTAGTGTCGAGTGCACGCTACTATGTATCTGATTCACTTTTTATAAATAACGAACGATTAATTAACTTGCGTCTCTCATTGAACTAATACGAAATGTAACTACAGCATAGTGCGACTAGCAAGGAATTGTGCTGCGGCAACCGAACGAGCTCGTGCAGGGCTGGAGCGGAGCGTGTAGCGGCAGTCGGGCGCCGCCGGCACTAGAGCCAGCCCGCCGAGTGGTGCGGCGCGTGGCCGTGCAGCGGCGTCACGCCCGCCAGCCGCGCCAGCGCCGCGCAGCGCCCGCACGGCGCGCCCTCGTCCTCGGCCGCGTCGGCGCCCGCCTCGTAGCCGCAGCGCCCGCACGCCTCCTGCGGACCGTCAGCACGCCACTCAGCACCGGCTCGCGCGCCCGCGCCGCCCGCCTGCCCGCCGCCCACCTTGTGCGCGTCGTCGTCCAGGCTGGCCAGCAGCGGCTCCCGGCTGCCGCCGCGCCCCGCCACGCTCTCGGCCGTGGTGGACGGCGACACGGAGGCGGGCGCGGGCGGCGGCGCGCGCGGCAGCGGCCCGGGCAGCGGCGGCGCCCGCGCCGGCACCGAACTGGCGCGCTGCAGCGCCTCCGAGCGGGCCGTCTCGCGCGCCTCCGCCCCCGCGCGCCTCGAGTCCGAGAACTTCTTCCGTTTCCGCTTCAGCGCCGCCAGCGCTGTCAGCGGGTGCAGCGGCCCGCTGCGGGTGCTGCGCTCCGGACTGCGCTGCGAATCGCTGCCGGAGTCCGAGCGCTCACTGGCACTAAATTAAAATTAGCCGGATTAAGTTACAGTCTGTTTCATCTAGAAGCTAAAACTACCAATACGCAGGTAAAGTTATGTAAAAGGTAAGGACTCCTTTTTTCTCGTTGAGAACAAAAGTGTGTGATTACCTTGGCGACTGTCGCGCATGATCGCAGACGGAATCTTCTGACCTGGAGCGGCCGATGAGGCGCGAGACGCGCGCGGCGCGGGCGGCCTCGATGATGGTGCCCCAGCGCCGCTTGTGCGAGGGCTGCTTGCGCGGCCGTGCCAGGCCGGCGCCGGCGCCGTCGGACAGCGAGGACTGCGACGTGCGCAGGCGCCCGCCCAGCAGCGCCGACAGCGACGCGTGGTGCGCCGCGCCGTGCGAGCCGCCGTGCTCGTGGTGCAGCGACGCGAAGAACTCGTCCACCGGCGCCAGCGACCCGCCCGGCGCGATGTTGAACCCTTTCATGAGGCGACGTTCCTTCTGCCGGTTCTTCTTGCCGCCCCCGCCTCCTGCACAGGATAACGGGTATTAAACACGGCAATCATTGGCATACCGAAATAGAACACTTGTATAATGTTGAGTGTTACCGGGCGCACCGGCGTTGACGGTGGAAGTGTTCATGCCGGAGTTGCGCAGGATCTCGACCAGCTCGCAGCGGAAGGCGCTGACGTCCTGCTTGATCTCGTTGACGTCGTCCTCGGTGACGCCGCCGCACTCGGCGCGCCGCTGCTGCACCGTCACGTAGCGCCGCACCAGGTTGCGCATGATGGCCTGACACGTTACAATAACTTAATTACAACTAGTGGACAGACATTAAAAACTTAGCTGTGCATGTAGTGTAAGCATATTCAACTACAGAACGACAATAATCACGTTACTTAGAATAGTAAAAGATTTTAAAGAGCAATAGTACAGCGAGAGTGAGCAATAGTACAGCAAGAGTAAGCAATAGTACAGTACAGCAAGAGTGAGGCAATGAGCAGCAAACCTGGTAACGGAAATCCCGTTCATTTGCTTGTTTGGCTTTTCTCTGCGAACAATGAAAACATGAGATAAATAAACATGAGATAAATAAGAAGCCACTCACCACTAACTACGAACTATGGATCTCTGGTCTGACAATAAAGTTTATTATTATTATTATACTCAGGTGTATTTTAAAAAAGGAAGATAGGCAGAGTGAAAAGGTCGGAAAATATACGAAGTGAACAGCTTCAATTCTAAACTGCTGGCTGAGTCTATATGACAAACATGCCCTGTATTGGCGAATTAAAATGAAACGGACAATTCTGGTTCGATGACTACCGCAATTAAAAATGCTATTACTTGTACGGATTTTTTTTAAAGAGTATCCTTAGAGTCTTGCCGGTTCTTCTCCACAGGAAACTCCTAGCTTTAACCACGGAATAGTTTTTGTCTGAAGGAAAGATTATAGAAAATTTCACAAGAGCTTAGATTATCTGGTGTGTAAAGAAAATAGTACTTAGAAAAGAAAATAGTTATTTAAAGTAAGATATAAGATAAGAAGGAGAATTTAATAGAGAGAAAAGTGTAGTCAGAGCGCGCAAACTTTTTCTCTGGTGAATTTGCATTCATTTGAGCTCGACATGTGGTGATATTTCCATAAGTTATATTTATGAACCGGATGCAGTTGTTGAGGAGATTATCAAGGTTATAACACTGCACTCGATTATAGGGAAAATTAAAGTACCTATGCACAAGTATAGGTTTCGGCTTCGCAGGCAGAAAGTTTCTCAAACGACACAGACACCGCAAAGTCCCGTAGACTTTAAGACCGACAATAGAAACCTGACTGCCCGCCAAGCGGCGAGTCAAGACTGAAACCAAGGCTTTTTTTGCTAGGAATGATGGGGATGACGGCAACATTGAAAATTATTGGAGGAAGAGGACTTACCGCCACTCTTATCTATCATGCGTGAGGTTTAAGGGTCACCCCAATTCTATCAGACCAATTATTGATAAAATCCAAATCCCGGTTAACATCTTCCAGTTATTGTCTGATAAACCTTCTACTCGTGTTGCTGTACACCACTGAAGATCATCGGCGTAAGGATGATTAGTTCAGACGTCCAGAATACTAGATATGTATCTAATTACGTCCGACCCCTTAACAATGCTAAAGATAGGTTTAGTTGTGTCGGAGTACGTTGTGGCACGGGATATCAAGTCAAAACGAATCTGTTTAGGCCTACGTCATGCCACAACTAGTGTTGTAGCCTATCAAATGTCTCGACTGACTCGAGCTTTAGTATAGGGTGCGTCGTACCCGGATGGTGCGCATGTGCTCGCGCTTGGCGCGCGCGTGGCCGCACAGGCGGCGCTGCAGCCAGCGCCACGCGTACAGCGCGCTCTTGGGCGACGGCAGCACGTTGAAGGGCGGCGGCGACGTGCCGCCCTCCTCGAAGTAGCTGATCCACAGCTTGCTACGGGCGAATTTCCACTCCACGTCTGCGCGCTCCTGGAAACGTTACGAGCAGGTTATGACGACAATCTATTGCCCTAGTTCTGCGTGAAACGAAAATATAAGATACACTCACACGCATTTATAATAGTAGGTAGTTATACTTTCATATATGTCACGGCTAATAGTCGAAGTGCGGCTACACCTCGTTTTAGCCGGTTACAACTCGGTGCAGCCGGCTACGTGCGGTTATACTTAAATGTATCCTACTTATCTTCGGTTAGAACTCGGTGTAGCCTTCATCATAGCGGATAGAACTAGTTACAGCCGCACACCGGTGGTTTAACTTATGTGTATCCTATTTACACAACAACCTAGTTGTAGCCGGCTAAAACTAGGTATAGCCGTACTTCGGCTATAAACCGTAACATATATAAATTAAAACCTTCATTAAAACTGTTAAACTCGTGTTTATGAGAATTCTCGAGTTTTATTTGAAGCATATCTTACGGAGATGAGCTGATAGGAGTGGTTCATCATGGCGATAAGCAGGTTGAGCAGCACGATGACGTTGATGACGGCGTACGTGCCGAACATCAGCATGCCCCAGAAGCGCGTGAAGATCTTGATGCCGTCCAGCTCGAACGAGTCCAGGTCCACGAGCCCGAAGGCAGCCCAGAACAGCGTCTGCATGGTCTCGAACAAACTGTGACACGCCAACAAGTAGTCAATTAATAGAGGCTCATGTATCATCGTGATTACTTCAGCCACACGCAGAAGTTACATAACAGAACTTGCCAAATAAGCGAGTCCAATGTTTTTATTATTAATTACCATATATAAGTGCGTACGTAACTATGCAGAGGGAGCAGGAAAAATAACAATTTATGTAAACAGCCTTTTTCCGAGCCAATTCAGTTGTATGGGCCATAATCTGGATCCATCACGAAAGAGATCATGAGAGTAATAACTATATGGCTGGAAGCCAAGCACCCAACGGCGCGTTTTCCATGGACGATGGGACGATAATACGACGTGCTGTCAGTGTGATTACATCGTAACAACTTTATTCAATTTCAGAATACGAAAGATAAATATTATCTATAGATAGGCCACGCTGAAGCTGAAATGATTGCCCGTCCATTGCAGAGCTTTCATTAAAATAGATCTATTATTTATTTATTAAGTGGATTGCCTAGATAACTGTCTCAGGCCACTCAGAAAGTTTTGCGAAAAAAAGTTTTTATGTAAAAAGGCACTGACCACTTGTAATTATTTTGAAAACTTTGGTTATTTAAAAGTAAAAATACCATTGTTCGAATTTTGAATTTCCCTCCACATGTTTTCAAGACACAAATCAAATTATCGTGTCTGATTTAAAAATGGATCTGCATCGAGAACATTTTCGTACGATGATTTTCTATGATTTTAAATGTGGCTTTTAGGCCTGATGAGTCATTTGATCGACTTAAAATTTGTTGCTTTTATGAATGAAGGACCTTCAATAGCAACCATCTACCGCGGGTATAGTGTGTTCAAGAGCGGTCACCTTACTTTGGAGGATGAACAAAGGAGTGGTCGTCCTACGACTGCTGTCATGTCACGGAAGAAAGTGTGCTGGCAGTAAAAAAAAACGAGTGTGCTTATGACCACACGACTGAAGTGAAACTTCTTTCGCTCAATCTGTATGTATATATATATATATGTGTGTACAATATATACATGTATACACATATACATATATTAATTTTCTACAAATATTTAAATTTATTTCATGGTTTCATTATTTTTGCATAGATCTTCTATTTTTATTCATCATTTTCATTATTGGATACATCAGTAATTACTGTGGTTGATTGTAAAACCGAGACAATAGGCTTATGGTATGAGAAATAAGATACATAAATTTTAGAATTAATATATATATATTTCATTTACTAGCTATAAGAGAACTAGTTAATAAGACAACAGATGGTACTTTTGACAATTCAGATCAACTTAACAATAAAGTATCTTCTGGCATTCAAGCTAGAGGGGCTAGGCAAAAATCGTTCAATTTGTTTCTTCAAAACATTCAGGGTTTTTCTTCAAAACAATTGGAAATTGAATTATTTTTAGAAAAAACTATGTTTGACATCATTTGTTTTACTGAGCATTGGTTAAAGGATTTTGAAATGCTAATCAATTTTGAGAATTATAATGTGGGCAGTTGTTTTAACCGAAAAACAATGTTACGTGGGGGTTCACTGATCCTAATTAGGAATAGTATTAAATTTAAAACTCGTAAAGATATAGTTGCACTATCCGTTGAACATAGCATTGAACTGTCTTGTGTTGAGCTGGATAGGCATATCATAGTGTGCGTTTACAGGCCCCCTAATTATCAAAACTACTCTATTTTTGAGTCTGTCATGGAAGATGTTATGGCAAAACTTGCAACTGGTAACAAACTAGTAATTATCTGTGGAGACTTTAATGTTAATATTTTAGAAAATAATTCAGATAGCAGCAGATTATTAAATCTCTTCAAATCATTTAATTTATCAAATGTGTTTATAGAACCTACTCGAACTACGACAACTACTGCTACATGTATCGATAATGTTTTTTGTTGCTGCAACTATTTAGAAAAGGTCATTGTAAATTATCTGCCTTCTGATCATAGCGGCCTATTGGTAACTTTTGAATCCAACTTACCGATACAACAAGTGCAGATTCAGTCCAGACCAATAACATCTGGTAAACTCAATAAATTTAACAGCACTTTAATTAGTAAGTTAGGTGATTGGAATCTTGAAGTGAACAATGGTAATTTTTTGTATAACGATTTTTTTTCAATAGTTCAAACTGAGTTCAAGAAGACTTTTGAGAAGAAAACTAAAAGTATCTGCCCTAAGTTTAGATTTAGTGACTGGGCAACTAAAGGAATCAGAATAAGTAGGGAAAGACTTTTTGAGCTGTATGGCCTTAAGCCTATTATTAACACTGAAACTTTTAATAAGTATGTTGCTACATATTCAAAAATGTTTAAAAACACTTGTAAGGCAGCTAAGGCCTTGTACATTAGCAATAAAGTTAAATCAGCAGATAATAAAATAAAAACGGTTTGGAAAATTATAAATAATGAAACCAACAGGAACAAAATACATAATAATGATTACACTTTGGAGACACATCATGGTCTTATTAGCGATAACAAACTAGTTGCAGAAGAATTTGTAAATTTCTTTGCTAGTATACCAACTAAAACCACTGAAGCCCTAGATTCGTCGCCATCGCATGCTTTTGGTTTATTACAGGCAAACGTTGCAGCCTGTTCGACTGAATTTAACTTTAAGCATATAAACCCCTTTACAGTAATAAAAGCGTTTAAACAAATCAAAGTTAAATTGACAGAAGATTTGTGGGGTATGTCTATCAAAGTTTGTACCTCAATTATTGAGACTATAGCGCCGTACTTAGCCTTAATATTTAATTTGTGTATAGATCAAGGAGTCTTTCCTGATCTAATGAAATATAGTAAAGTGATACCACTTTTTAAATCCGGGGACAGTAAAGACACTAATAATTATAGGCCGGTGTCCGTGTTGCCAGTTTTTAGCAAGATATTTTAAAAGGTGATGTTAAATCAAATGCTTAATCATTTTAACACAAATAACATCTTACACGATAAACAGTATGGTTTCACCAAAGGACGTTGTACAACTGACTGGTGTCTCCTTACTAAAACACATTTTTAATGCGTGGGAAGAGGCACAGGATGCTATAGGCATCTTCTGTGACCTGTCTAAGGCGTTTGATTGCGTGGTTCATGAAACATTACTCTTGAAACTTGAGCATTACGGACTAGGCAAAACAGCGTTAAGCTTATTAAAATCTTATTTGATTGACAGACAGCAACAAGTTCAAATAAACGGTGTCAATTCGTCGGGATTAAATGTGAAAATGGGGGTACCCCAAGGTTCAATTTTAGGTCCTTTTTTATTTTT
The DNA here is from genome assembly GCA_961205895.1 of Mythimna pallens. Taxonomy (NCBI): domain Eukaryota; kingdom Metazoa; phylum Arthropoda; class Insecta; order Lepidoptera; family Noctuidae; genus Mythimna; species Mythimna pallens. The sequence goes on from OY540829.1 coordinate 25,849,094, forward strand.
AGTTTATATTAATGATTTACCCTATTTGTTGGAAAATAAACTTAATATGGTGTTGTTTGCTGACGACACTTCTTTGATTTTTAAGATAAATAGAAGGACTAATAATCTCGACGACGAAAATTACGCCCTACTGCAGGTCCAAAACTGGTTCACTGCTAATAATCTAGTTTTAAACGGGAAAAAAACTAAATGCATAAGATTTTCCTTACCTAATGTCAAAAGTAGTGATTGTGACGTAGTATTAAACGATGAAAAGCTAGAATTTGTCGATAAAACGGTTTTCCTGGGGATTACGCTTGACTCAAGGCTACAATGGGGTCCTCATTTAACATCTCTTGCAGGACGGCTTAGCTCAGCTGCATATGCTGTTAGAAAAATCCGCCAATTTACGGATGTTGATACCGCTAGACTAGTCTATTTTAGTTATTTTCATAGTATCATGTCATACGGTATCTTACTATGGGGACGGGCTGCAGACATTGACTCAATTTTTATACTACAGAAAAGAGCTATCAGAGCTATTTACTATCTTCGCCGGTGCGATTCTCTAAGGGAACTGTTTAAGGATATTAACATCATGACGGTGCCTTGTCAATATATTTATGAAAACATCATGTACGTTAGAAAAAATCTTCATCTTTTTAGCAAAAGAGGCGATAGACATAATTATGTTACAAGAAATAGGGACCAATTAGTTCAACCAGGTTTTAGACTGGCTAAAGTGGCCTCTTCTTTCATGGGGTACTGTTTGAAATGTTATAATAAAATACCTCCACAAATATTAGAACTCAATGAAACGAAATTTAAATCTTGTATTAAACGCACACTATGCAGGCAAGCATATTATAAGTTGGAGGATTATATTCAAGATAAAAATGCTTGGCTCAATGCTGGTCCAGCTCCTCTACCACCGAGGTATACAAATTGATTAGTTTGGAAATTATTATTATTATTTTTTAATGCTTTTTTTTTGGGAATTGTAAAATATTATAAGTATTGTATAATGTAGAAGCATTTATTTTCAAAGTTTGTAAATGTGAGTACCATGGAGCTATTTTATGGTTTTTATGTTACTATTGGACTTGTTTGACATAAATGAGCACGGCAGTTGAGAGTTTGTCATGCTCACTTAAATGTCTCACTGATGGTGGCGCATGTGTTGGATCATTCGGTTCCCTTCAAAATGGTTGAGCTGAGTGGTGCTAATATTAGCGTCATGTTCGTGAACGGGCGCTGTCAGTTGAGACTGGTCATCTCTTAGCTGCCAGTTGCTATTTTAATATCTATATTTAGTTTTTATTTTTACTGTATTTACATTGTTCTCACATGATAACGACAAGAAACATGTAACAGTGATATTTGTAATTACAAAACATGATTGAAAAGAGTGTCCATGGAGTTTCTTGCACATTCTTCTCCATAGAGATCTACGCTTTGGAATGTGCAATTAGCATCATTTTTTTTTTTTTTCTGACTAACTGACTTCTTGACATTTGTAAATGGTTTATTTGAAATAAATGCTTTTGAATCTTTGAATCTTTGAATCTTTGAGAAAGAGAGAAAGAAAATCAAGCGTGCGCATTTACTAGCTATAAGAGAAAGAGAGAAAGAAAATGTGCGCGCGCACTGCTCTCTCTTGCTCCTACACTGTGATACAGACAATAAGCCTGCAGTGTGCTTAGATATACGGAACGTATTTGGCTATGAGAGGAAGAGAGAAAGAAAATGTGCGCGCGCACTGCTGTCTCTTGCTTATATCCCCCACTTAACTTCCGTTCGCCTTGCCCGATCACACTTTTCGTAACGCTTACGTCACGCGTTCGCCAGCTTACTCCCCAAGTCAAGCGTGCGTAAAGAAGTTTCACTTCAAAAATAATTCAAGAAAACAATTTAATTACATACGAAGAGATTCAGCATACACTGCAGATTGGTTCGGGAAGCTTTCAGAAGATTCTATACGAGCACCTTCGCGTGAGGAAGATAGTTTGCCCAAAAATTTGAAGCAGGTTCGTCTTGGCGCGTTTACGACATTGTGACAGGTAACAAATCCTGGATTTATCAATACGACCCAGAAACAAAGCGTCAGTCAACAGTTTGGTTGTTTCAAAACGAACCAACGCCTGCAAAAGTGAAGCGATCGAGAAGAGCTGATTGATTATGATATAGAGTTTCTTCACTTTGACGGGGTAAAAAATTATTCAAAAATTGGTTCAGACGCATGGACCTTTGTATAGAGGCTGGTGGAGAGTTCTTTGAATATATTTAATAAAAATATTTTATCCATAGAAGTCAGTTTTACAGTTTCTCAAAACTTTCTGAGTGTCCCACATATATTTATTTATTTATTATTAAGGTAAAACCAACAGCTTCTGTGTACAGCATTTTACAGGTAAGGGTAACAATTGGCCTAAGTCCTACACAGTCGCCAATTACAGGTCAACCAGCATTCACAAAATAAGGAGTGATATAAGTAAATTTAATATATAAAGTACTATAAATATATAGGTACTGAATTAAATTGTATGACCGTTTCTGAAGTAATCAACGCTTGAATTATCTGTCTAAATAAAAAAATATACAACATAATTATAACATAATAAACACACATCCTGAAAGTATTATGTTCAGAATCGGCTACTGAATAGATTTCAGCTTTATGTGCTACGTAATTTTTTAGGCTAAAATAATAACGAATAATTATTATAGGATAGAAGATGACCTATTTTTAACCGACTTCGAAAAAAGGAGGAGGTTATCAATTCGGTTGTATGTTTTGTTCTTTTTTTATATTTGTTACCTCAGAACTCTGTCGTTTATGGACCGATTTGCAATTTTTTTTCCCTCTTATAGGATATGCTTCCAAATTGTTCCTATTTTTTTTCAAAATCCAGTTCTGATGATGAAATCCATGAGGAATAGAATGTCATGAGAAATAGGCTCTCTGTTTATAAGTGTATCGCAACTAAAAAGTATGAAATAAAAAAAAAAAATACAAAAAAAAAATAACCGACTTCACTAAAAAAAACACTAAAAGGATCAAAATTACTTTAATTTCGGAAGTCAGTGTTAAATAAGAAACAAACAATACCGAGAAACACCGACTTCCGAAATTAAAGTTATTTTGATCCTTCTAGTGTTTTTGAAGTGAAACTTCTTTACGCACGCTTGACTTGGGGAGTAAGCTGGCGAACGCGTGACGTAAGCGTTACGAAAAGTGTGATCGGGCAAGGCGAACGGAAGTTAAGTGGGGGATATAAGCAAGAGACAGCAGTGCGCGCGCACATTTTCTTTCTCTCTTCCTCTCATAGCCAAATACGTTCCGTATATCTAAGCACACTGCAGGCTTATTGTCTGTATCACAGTGTAGGAGCAAGAGAGAGCAGTGCGCGCGCACATTTTCTTTCTCTCTTTCTCTTATAGCTAGTAAATGCGCACGCTTGATTTTCTTTCTCTCTTTCTCTTATAGCTAGTAAATGAAATATATATATATTAATTCTAAAATTTATGTATCTTATTTCTCATACCATAAGCCTATTGTCTCGGTTTTACAATCAACCACAGTAATTACTGATGTATCCAATAATGAAAATGATGAATAAAAATAGAAGATCTATGCAAAAATAATGAAACCATGAAATAAATTTAAATATTTGTAGAAAATTAATATATGTATATGTGTATACATGTATATATTGTACACACATATATATATATATACATACAGATGGAGCGAAAGAAGTTTCACTTCAGTCGTGTGGTCATAAGCACACTCGTTTTTTTTTTAAGCGAAGTCGGTTATTTTTTTTGTTATTTTGTAAAATGTTTTTTATGATAAATCTTGATTACGACACTAGCGTGTTTATGTGTGCGTGCGCAGATACTAGTACTGATCGGCTACCAACGTCGATTCCTATATATTTACCTACATGACGCATTCCTATATATTTAGGATAACTAATTTCTTTAAAAAACACTACCTAAGTGTAAGTAAAATTTGAGGTGCTTGAATTATAATTGTAACTTAATTTTCTAATTGAGGTGTTTACTTCTGTGTATTATTCCAGTTACCGAAGTACTACTCACTTGGCAAACCGTCGCCACACGATGCAGGCGTCGGGGTCGGGGAAGGTGCCGTTAGCGGTGAGTGCTGCCGTGCCCGTGGTGCAGCGCTTCTTTTCCATGTCAGCGTAGTACCACAGCAGCTGGTTGAGCCCTGGCACAAATCACCGTGTTACTTTTAGCCTTTCCCCAGCTATTTTGGTTGGTTTCCAGTATGCCCGGATACAGCTGGATAACAGTGTTTTACACGGAGCGACTGCTTATTTAACCTCCACAACACACTACGTTAACACGATTCCGAGGTAAATCATACATATCTACCCGTCATATTTTTATTGTTTATAAAAGTTGTGTTTACAATAAAGATTATATATGAAAGAATATTTATATACAACATATACATATATATATATAAAGAGAAGCTGACTGACAAAACTACCACAACAAGGTCAACCGAGTAGGTTTCATGACTGACTTGATGCTTTAGTTACGTCTAACCTAACCATAAAGTTTGTCCTGGGTAAACATTACTCTCAACATTTGATTGTAGAGTACTAGTATCCGATCTTCAGGAGAGGGGCTCTTACATGGGCATTTATTATGACCTTTGCCAACGCCGTCTTAGGCCACAACCGGGGCCCTCGAGCACACAAGAATTTGAGGTTCTCATCATCTTCCCGCCTTTGTCCCGTTTTATTTGAAGTTGACGCAACTCGCTTTTTTTGTCCATTCACCCGTCACGCTATCACCTTCAGACAAGCCATCCATACTTTCTTTGGCATCCCTCTCCCTCCCTCTCTCCTTCTCCTTCTCCCTCTCCTTCTATCAACATGTATAGGTACCTACTCAAAACTCTTTTAGCAACATGCGTTGTATCCCGCCTCTTTACATGGCCATATCATGACAAACAAATCCTATGTATTTGCCTTTGGGGCCTCCAACGGTGGGCCCTGAGGATGGGCCCTGTGTGCCCTTATGTTAAAGACGGTACTGACCTTTGTTTTGTACATGTGAATTTTAAGACCTCACTCTTTCGAAAGCTCCATAAAATTCGTAAAAAAAATAACACAAGCTCTGCTTAGCTTGGGACTAGACGGCGTTGTGTGATTATTATTATACCTATATTAAGGTTAAGTGCTAGTGTACGTATACCACACCTATCTAAATGTCAGAATTGGTGTACTAGCTTTTGCCAGCGGCTTCACCTGCGTGTAAGTAGGTTTCTCCATACAAGCTTTGGACCTTCGTTTCATTCTCTTAGGGGATGAATTATAGAAAATCTTTGTTCTTTGATGTATGATATGATAAGATTTAATTTATATTTATGATGTATAATCATAAATATAAATTAAATCTTAATAAATAATGTGCAAAATTTTAGCGTTCTAGGTCCAAAGGGATAAACTGGGCGTTGATAAGTCAGTGAGCACGTCAGGACTTTGCCTTTTATATATAGGATGTACGTCTGCTTTAGAGCTTTGGTAACTACCTTAGATTTTAAGTTGTGATTATATTTTTGAAGTTACATATTTTTCTTTCAACAGATTTAAAAATGCACTTGCCATGTAATTTCTTTCGTCCGACCATACCGACCTTGGCTAACTAGTAGAGAATGCCTAAGGCTGCCTTTACACCTTGTAGTGCATGAAGTTTAAATAAATAAGATTGAAGAAGTAGAACACTCACCACATGAAAATGCAAAGATGACTAGTATATCTAAAACAAAAAACTTTAGGATGTCGAGCACCATCCTGCTGAGCGAGACCTGCAGCGGGCCCAGGTGCGGGTTGACGCTGAAGATGTACACGAGCTTGAGGCTGCTGAAGATGTTGGCGGCGGAGAACAGCCCCTCAGACAGCAGCATGGGGTCCCACGCGTCCCATTTCTCTCGCGGCTGGTTCCACTGCAGACCTGCCGCCATCTCTCGACGCACCTGATCAAAATGAGGAAAGGATATTGTTTAAAGAGCAAATCACAATCATCGTCAATCATCTGCGGCATCATCCGGCTTACTACCGACCCATCTCTGTTACGTCCATACTCTTGCAGCTTGCAGAGGATGGACGTACTGATGCTTAACAGGAAGCTTCTGGCATACCTAGAAGGTACGACATCCTTAGTGACCGGTAATACAGTATTCGTAAAAATCGGTCTACTGGGGACCTTCTAGCGCAGCGATTCTTAAACTTTTTTCTAACGGAACCCTATTTTAAGGCAAAATATTTAACGGAGCCCTTAAATAAAAAAATAATGCAATATTTACTTTTAATGAGTTATCGTGATAGTATCGATTATTTCCTGTAGATCGTAAAATCTAATATGAGGTATGACACTGCTTTTTATTTTTTTAACAATAGAAATAATGAGGAAAAGAGTCTAAAGACACCAACCAGGTCTTTCTTCCTCATTATAACCAGTATTCACACGAAAACTCCGCAAAGCCCGCAAAGAGGCTTAGCGGGCTCCGCGGAGCACATTTTGAGTATGACTGTTCTAGTGTATGCCATTATTCTTCGGGATAAAATATCTGTGGTACTCAAAGACATCGTAACTTTATTACAAACAAAGAAACAATTTTGACGATACTATGTAGGTAGTTGTGATTAAAATAAAGGGAAAGCGTTTTACCTGAAAGTGTGAGACGATCCTTAACGCAACAGTGGCGACGTAAAGCGAGTTGGTGACGAAGTCTATCACATTCCACATGTCGTGCACGTACTCCCGCAGCCCCATGTCCCACAGCTGCTTCACCTCGCTCCAGATTAAACCTGCAATTACAGTTAGGCTTAGCCAAGTCCAACTGAATTTACTCACTTCTTTGCCGACAACCATAGTTTTTAATTCATCGTAAATATTCGTCCGGGGGGGACGAAAATTGTTAAAGTAATGGGTACAGACCGCTGACCCACGCGAGGATGAGCCACTCGACCAGCGACGGCGGAGCTCCACGGCGGGACAGAGGCTCCCCGTGCGGCGCTGCACCCCACAGCAGTCCTCCGGCTGCCGTCTCGATGCGCTGCGATGCCAGGATCAGGAGAACTGCAAGCAAATATTCGAAATGTACATTCATATGGAGGTGTGTTGGGCGAACCACCGCCGTGTCCTCGTGCAAGGAATCGTAGAGCGATCTCTGGCCATCGCAGGCGCGGGCTTGCGGACGATGAGCAAATGTCTTCGACAGCGCGTAGTATTCCACGCGCGCCTCAAAGAGATGTCAGCAAAACTGTAAGGCTCCTGTAGGGTCGATGCCTACTAGGGCTAAGGAAAATCTTCTGAAAAGGAAACTCGCGGTCCTAGACGGCAAAGGGCAATTAAAGGAACAAAGGTGTGGTTGAAGGTTGGAAATCATGTAATGACTTCTCCACTCTAGGGCGGTAGAAGTCATTAGCTGATTTCCAACCTCAAAAATAAAAAAATTAAAAGGTGAATTTAATGCATACCAATTTACATAGGATTGTCGTGCAAAATGGTAAGCATTAAATCCAGCCTGCAGAGTACAGAGATCGATTGTAAAGAACGAGTAGGTAGATATGACTCACATAAGAACATGAAGTAGCTCGCGGAGTGGCACAGGAACTTGATGAAGGGCTTGCGCAGCGTGCGGCCGGCGGTGGAGTGCGGCGCCACGATGTAGGCCAGCGAGTACAGCGGGAACATGGCGCCGATGCGCACCATCTCGGCCGCCTGCAACAGCATGTTCTTGCGCCGGAAGCCCGGCACACTCTCGTACCAGATGGACGCCAGCAGCTGCTGAACGTTAGGGTGCGCCACGAACTGGAACACGGCAGGGCCTCCGTTATACTTATATATGTATATATATATATATGAAGTACTTCGCATGTAAGTATGTACACAGGGCTGTTTGTAAAAAACTGACCTTTCAGGGCAAGAGCGGTTCCAGTTATTATGATCATATAATTTTACAACTTTTAATATGAAATTGACTTGTTTATTTTTTAAGTTATTTCGGAGTTACTTTCATAGTAGAATTTACGAAAATACTTATAGATAGGTGAATACGGGCTGCTTGCTACCCGCATGGCTGTGTCTTCAGTTAGATTTACCTTTTTTTGCCTAAGTTTTATGGCAAGCTTAAGCCTGGACAGACGCATCCTCTCGGGCGCGCCCGGCTCCGGCAGCGGCACCTGCGGCGAGCCCGTCTCGTGGTTGAGCAGCACCTGCAGCTCGTGCGACGTACGCGTGTGATCTAGCAGCGCCGTCGCGAACTCTTGACACTGCGCGCGCAGCTCCTGATATTCAGTCTTAAATTCGTGCTCGAGTGCAGACAGGCGCCGCAGCTCCCACGACAGCTCGAACGCTGTGAGGATGGGGTCCTTGGAGGACAGTGCTATGAGCGAGGGCGAGGCGAGCGCGCGGTAGGCGTTGATGCGCGAGCGTGAGTGTCGCAGCGAGTCCTCGCGGCGCGAGCGCACGCACTCGTCACAGCCGCAGCGGACGTCGTGTGGCACAGGCAGGTTAGCGCCGCGGTCCAGCAGCAGCTTGATGATCTCGTAGCTGTCGCGGTGCGCCGCCAGAATCAGCGGCGTGATGTCCGCCGTGAACGTCGCCGTCTCCGGCGGTAGCGCCTCCCAACTCTGTAACACATCCACGGTATTTGATTAAGCATGAGCCGGTTTTTTTTAGGTCGATAATCATCTTATGAAAAAAAACGTGTTGCGCCGACCCCAAATAACACGGGACGAGGGCAGAAAGATGATGATGAATCATCTTATGACAAATCAAATTCCGCTCTTGGACGGAGGGTAAGAGAACCCTCTTCTGTTCTTTCTTTGCCTTCGTCCCAGGGCCCCGGGTTTCATTTTCACACTACCCGTGGCCCCAGTAGGCTTCGACCCTGCTGGGCCCCTACTATTGGCTGACATCTCCTTGAGGCGCGCGTGGAACAGTACGCGCCGTCGATGACTTGGGTTCAGTCCGGACGGTTACCGGACGGTCGGACGGCGAGCCACCCATTGCTCGCCGTCCGGAAGCCCGCGCCTACGGTGGCCGGAAATCGGTATCGGAATCCTGGCGGTGGTTGGGGCGTGAGGACCGTTGCCTCACGTGATCGGCCGCGTCCTTTGCTAGCATTACTGCTTCGCAGAAGGAGGACTCCTCGCTCCGGACCATGGCCTGTACCAAGAACCGGCGCGAGAGATCGCCGCCGCCGATCGCCCCTACTAGGACACGGCGGTGCTCAGCCCAAGCGGGGCACACCTCCACCGTGTGCTCTACTGTGTCCTCCGGGCGGTCCACACAGTGGCGACACCCGGGCGTCGCTTTCGCACGAATCCGGTGCAGGAACTTCCCACACTTACCGTGTTCGGTGTGATTAACCTCCGTCATGCGGAAGGTGAGGACGCCGTGGGTTCTTTCCAACCACGCCTCAAAGAGGGGACTTAAGCATGAGCCGGCTGCCATATAGCTGCTATAAAGTTCGAAGCTGAGCTACTTACGTTGGGCTCGCCGGGCTTCTTGGTGCGCTCTTCGTGGTCCAGTAGCGCCTCCACAGCCTCCACGAATTCTTCGGAGATGGCGTGCAGCAACGCGTCGCGCGTCTCCACGCCAAACTCCAGCAGTAGCTCCACCATCTCCAGGTTCTCATTGTCGATGGCCATGAGCAGCGCGGAGCGGCCCAGCGGGTCCACGCAGTCCACGTTGATGTGGCCGGTGTCGCGCGCGCGCTGCAGCACGCGCCGCGTGCCCGCCACGTCGCCCCGCTCCACGCCCAGCAGGAACTTCTTCTCCTCCAGCGACAGCACGGCCATCTCCTGGTGCGGCCGCACCACATTCTCTTCCTCCGTCATACCATGTATACTGTGGCGCTACAGATGACAGCGAATATCATAAACAACCACGCCTCACGAATACTTTTTAGATTAAGTTAGAGAAATGAAACGTTAGTAGCTGATTCTCATGTACCTACTATATCAAAGGACACGTTCATCGTTGAGGTCGCGTCGCCGGGCCGCGGCGTGTAGGCACTCGCTAGGTGCCAGCCCACGCCTTCAATAATACAGTCTTACCTTGTAAAGGAAATCAAGTTACGAGCTTTTGTAGACGGTGACCGAACCGAACTAAGGGGCAATAAATTGTCCACGTTGTAAGTATAGCTACTAGGTACCTAGGTATACCGCACCTTGTGTATTCGTGATCGTAATATCCAAAGCGAAATAAATAATTTCATCGAACTCGCCCTGGGAATTCTTCGACTAGATAAAGCTAATGAAATGAGTCGTGTATCGCTCGTAAAGGATATATTGTTATGAGATGGATACCTACGTTCTGCATGTACACATTCTAGAAAGTCTACGGTCTCGTCACGACGTTGAGCGAGGCTTCGGCTCGTGAGCAGTTTACTATGTGATCTCTTACTGTCAGAAACTAGCCGAAATCTCTATGTTCGTCCTACTAATGTGAAATAAAGCCGTCAGCGTACGTTGTTGTGAGTCGGTACTATATGTACGACAGTACATGTCCAATTCAAATGGAATTTTGACGCTCGAGAGTAACATTGTATACAATAACGAGGGCACGTAGCAAACTTGCGAAATAACGATGTGATAGCGCTATCAGGGAGGCAGGCGCACGTAGAGTGTGCATGCACGCTGTCCGGCGGGCGCTGCGGACGCTGGGGGCGCCGGGCCAGGCGCCGGCCAGGGCGCAGCACGTGAGCGCTGCCACTCATTATGCAAATGGGTCGCGGGGTGGAGGCGGGCGGCGCACCTCGCCGCACGCTTGCTAACCTACGCTATCTTCACTGCCGCACAGCTTTATCGTTCGTAAAAGTCGGCGACGTTTTACAACCGGCCTCCGCAAACCCGAGCAGGCGCTATTGCCAGACCACCCGCACCGGCCCGTCACTCATAGCTCGCTATTGTAAAGCTATAAAACGGCAACAGAGCCGGCCGACGAGCGCCGAGCGCCGTGAAGACGTGTCCAGTCTATGACTTATTCTCGTGTAAATGTTTACGCGTAACCTCCAATTCCGCGGTACGAGAAATTTGCTGCGAGATAGGTACTTAAATTAAACGTTTTATTCGAGCTCGTCCAACTGCAAGTCAACTATCCGACTACATAAGCAGGTCAAAAGACAACAAGAAATCAATACATATATCGTTTAATATAATATGTTAAGTGTGTACGTGTACACACGGAGTTAACCTCTCACAGTGGCATCGAGACCTTATTGCTAAACTTTCAGACGCGATACGATTTCAAATAAGGTGCGAACAAACAACTTGTGAAAGTGTGGAGGTGCTGCGTCTCCTCCACACTTTAAAGACACGACAAGTACCTACCCCAATGTGCGACACTTATTGTTATACTGAAAATAAGTTGATGCGAAACGTACCTACCAAACCCAATGCTGAGTGCAAAGCAGTGAAGGATCTACTTAGTAAGGACTCGTACAGAGACCCTGAACGTCGAGTGCGAAGGAGACGAGACCGCGGCGCGCGGGTGCGAGAGTGACATATTCCATGATTAGGGTCACCACTTCATCTAGTAAAACACTCCCAGGGGGAACTAAAAGTCACTTCGAGGAAACAAAAGAGAATACTGAAGTAGTAAAAGGTACAATTTACAAGTAATCGTAAACATTGAGCGATATTTATGACGCTTTTCTCTTTGGTTGAGTTTATTTATGTATATATAAAGAGAAATAAGTACAACAAATACGCTCAATACTTTCAGAGCGCCTGTTTTAAATCAACTTTAGTAAAGTGTATCTGGTGGCGGGGCGAGTCAGGCGCCCGGAAGATTGGTAACATTCTAAATAACCTCATTTGCATGTCAAAAGACTTCCATACTTCACCTAAAAATTGTGCAGATATTAAGTTTTACTGCGTGACTCAGCAATGGCGCGATATTAAAGAAAGCTTTCTTTTTCCTTATAAAGCTGTAGATACCCACCGAGCAATAACGCTAACATTATTTATGTATGTTGTAGGTTTGTGTACAACTTTTGTTTGCAAACGCATCACCTAAACTAACAACATATTTAAGAACGTTGGAAATCAATAATAATGTTTTTATCACAGCTGTTTGATCTCCACAAAAGCCTTCATCCCCAAAAACTAAAGATCAGCTCGATTAGTGTCCGGTATAACGCGTCAGAGCGAAGCGAACGTGCTCATTTAATCGGAACATTTGGTGACAAAAACTTAGTCGACGAAGCGAAGTGCTTAAAAGCTTAACTTTAGCTCGCCACATGTACCTACGAGTAAGTAGGTGTGGTGTCATGCGTCGACCCTCCGCTCTAATCTACTCGAACATTTGTCTTTTCGATAAACGGGATCATTTGCGGCCGAACCGCCATCTGCCACATGACATTGGAATCGGATAAGTTTAATCTGCGCCATTCCATATTCTAGGTGGACGGGAACAACTTGTGAACTTCTGAAAGAATCATGAGCATTCGTAGTAACTTATGCCAAAATGTTTCTGTTGCGTTACATATTACTAAGACTTCATCTCATATCATTACTGAAAAAACTGTAAATACTTCAACTCAACAGTTTTCCAGTATTTTTTTTGGAATAAGAATTTTGGGAGAAAATCTTTACATTCTTAAATGTCCAAAGTTTCGTTAAACTTAGCCCCTTGTACATACACACGCTTCAAAGCTTTGTTTAATGCAGCGTAATAGAGCCTCACTCTAAAGAATTTTTCAATTACCAAACTTTTAACTTGAAAGCTACTTCCACCGATGTTAGATAAAGTTTACTTTTATGAGTTATAATAGAATATAGATACACAGAGTACCGTCTCGAACTTGGCCTCTGACTTTGTGCGAACCTAAACTATCTATTCAAGTAGAGTGCTTAGGTACTCTCTAATTAATGATGTCCTTTACGTAGCAGGTACCGGCGCGCGACGCTCGACGTACACTAGCACACGACGATCAACGAGTATACAAGTACAGGGAGCGACACCAGCACACGACCCACTGAAGCACACTTACTACCTATCCTAATATCTACAAAAATATTATAATGCTTAAGTTCCGACAGCTCGCTACAGCATCATCCGATATCATCCGTCTTCTCTCTCCATTGACTTTATAGCCAAATGGAAAGATAAACAAACAAAGCAGATACAAAATTTACATATCCATGGACGGACATGGCTACTGTCGGGGCCAAAAATAAAAAAAAAACATATCCGTAAATCGGACGAAAAACATTCATACATGTATTTAGCAATATACTGTAGCGATTACTGATACAACTTCCATGTGGGCCTGTAACCGAAAAATATTGAAGCAATCTGTTTGCTACGTAGATATGCAATACTGCAACCGCTAAAGCTAATAATACATCATGCCATACGTAACTCAGGTGCACCTGCACACCTTGTATGCGTACCGCGGGGAGCCCTGCCTCTTCTGGAAGAAAAGCACACTAACTATACCTATCGCTAGGTTAGGATGAGGAGCACGACTATGACGCAGACAGATAGAGCAGGCGTGAGCACAGGTCCTGCCAGCGGGCAGGTGTGGCGGCATACCTTGACCTTGTTGTCTAACGGGCGCGGTTCGGGCGCCAGCAGCGCGCCCAGCTCCACGCGGCAGGTGGAGGGGCGCCGCGCGTCGCCGCCGCCGCCGCCACTGCCACCCGACATCTCCGAGCCGCCGCTCTCTGCGCACACACACTACCGTCAGCGGCGGCCGCGCATTGCGCGCGCCCGCTCCGCTCGCGCTGGCGAGAGCGGCCGCAGCGACGAGTCACCACAGCGCAATGCGGACGGGATATATTTAGCGAGGGCGGGCGGCGAACTGCGAGCGAAGGCGCGCTCTCGCAGGGCGCCGCACGCGCTTCTCGTACTCACCGGCGCCGGAGCCGCCGCGCGCGCCATCCTTCGTGCGCTCCGTGAACTGAAACAGAATGAGTTGTGAGAGGAAACCGTGAAAACGCGCGCGTTGTCTGGCAGGGGGCGCTTACCTGCACGCGGCGGTCGCGGCGCGCGGCGATCTGCCGCGAGTGGCGCCGCAGAGCCTCCAGCGTGCCAGCTGCCGCCGCTCACTGCAGCTCGCTCTGCTCACTGCTGCTCGCTCCGCTCACGCCGCTTGCAGGTCGCTACTCGCGTCCGATCTGCAAATCATTCGAACATGAGTTCAAAGCTCTTTATTTATTGTTATTGCATCGTAAAATATTTTTGTGTACAGATGTGTATACGTTGCCGTGTCGTAAAAGTTACGCGTTAATTTTGCACTCCGTGTCTACCGGTAGTGACTGAACACCGCCGCCATCATACAGTCCTCTCCGGGTATCTGGCTTCATTGACGTTTGTTTACACATATGTATTTTTTACTAAAACATAGGTACATCATAATCATAAATTATAAATGTTCACAGTAGGTAGCTATGCCTACACGCTTGCTTACCTATACAAGACGTTTCAATGTGTCGATATGAAAATAGCAGGTGTATGAAAAGAGTACCGTGTAAGAACATTTTTAACGTCAACAAAACTCTAAGGATTGCTATCAGTAAGCTATGCAAAGCTGATCTTGTAGTTCTTACAGACATTCCCCATTCATTCCAAAAGATGCCCAAATAATCTTGATTTCTAAGGTTAACAATATTAAATAGACTATAATTCCTTGTTAACTGAACACTAATTCAAGTTTAGACAAAGACATAAACAACGATATATACAATAATTAAAAAACTATTTCATTACCTTTCGAATGATATGAAATAAAGTGTAAAAAATACCGTTGAAAGGTTTTAGATTAGAGCACAAAACCCGACATACGAGTAAAATTATCAAATTTCACTTAGGAAATAATGAGAGTCCAACTTAAAATTCTTGGTCACTGTCTGATTGTTTATTAATAAAGTGTATAAAGGCAACTCTTAGCCTTAATTACAGCTGTTAATCGATTTTTCATGAAACGATTTAATTTTACCATAAAATCTTATGGTATAAAGTCTTGGAGGTGCCTAGAGCTGGGCTTTTTGATCTAACTCTTATTTAAGGTCATTCAAGATATATGCTAAATTGGATCAAGATCAGGACTACGAGCTGGCCTCTCTATCGCGGTGATTCCTACGTCTTTATTTATTTATTTATTTATTTAAACTTCATGTACAGTAGTGGTACATAGGCGGACTTAATGCAACAAGGCATTCTCTACCAGTCAACCTTTGGGTTAAAAAGTCTTCTACGTAGTCGCAAACTATTATAGCGACATGCGATCTGGTGCTGTAGTGCATTAAGGAAAAACATCTACCACAAGCGGCTTCACATATTCTTCGAGCACTTCTTTGACGCTTTGCCCGGTATTTACCCCAGTGATTGAATACAATGTCAGTTTTAGTGTCCAACATTATGTCACCCCAAAACGCCTCCAAAAGCCACATGTTCGCTTATGCAACATTGTTAAAATTGCCCTGATGACTTTCTTTAGATCCTCAAGCATACATCATGGTCATGTAAGTCATTCTGCTCGTATCAGAGGAAGTCATTCTGCACGTATCACATACATCCAATTTAAGTGTGCCGTAGCAAATTATAGCCGGGCTTGTCGGTGAGCTGGGGTCAATTTCCTGGGCAATGTGCAGTCGGGCCTACTTCAACTAGTCTTTGTCCAATTCTCCACTGACTTACACTGATATTGCGATCTTCTTGAAGCCTTTGTCTCAGTGCAACCGCGTTCAGATGCAGTAGCCAATTTCTCAAAGTACTTTTTATAAAAAAAGTCTGCGCTCTGATCCTATGCGCCACTGCACCGTCCAGGTCCTGGTTGCAAAATGTACCCACGGGTCTCTTGAAACCTCTCGTATATACGACGAACAGGAAAGTGGCTCAAATTTTGCTGTCGATCAACTTCATTTTGGTAATGGCCTGCTTCGAGCAAGGTAATAACTGGAACGGCTTCTGTGGGCGTGGTATCCATATTTTTTCAGTAATTCCATATGCTTCCAGTAGAGATGTTATCACGTTGACGGCAACTGATTAAAACTTCAAGAAAACGACCTTTTTATACCTGCTGGTAAGGAAGCACCCACCAGTAGGTATAAAAAGGTCGTTTGAGACTACGTTTATGGGTGAATTTGGGGAATTTAGTGTACGGCTGGTTTTTGTATGTTACTCGTACGTAAAGGTCAATGATTTTAATTTTATGTCTTTGTAACGCTAAATTTGTAAGTTTTAATTCTGCCTAATGATTTGTACTCAATATCCTTATACTCTCAAGGTACTATGAATAAGTATTCAATGAAAAACGTTTTTCACAAACAAGCTCTTAACATGCTTTTCGCGCTAATACTGGCCAAGACTAAAGCGCTCAAAGACGATGAAGTTGTCTTGTTGCGTTCAGTAGTTCTTATGCCTAATATCCGACTCTATCGTTAGACCAGCTCCGTGGTACCATATTAACGCATTATTATCCAAGTTACATAGGTATACCAAATTTAATCCCAATCGGATATGGTTTTTTTTTCACTCGGCGGCTGACTTTGCCTCGACATAATAATATCACAGGCTTTCGATGGAGTTATTCTAGAAGGTCTTCCAAATGAAATACTACATATTTATCCCTTAAACCTTAAACACAATAGATATAGTAACTGAGGGTCTCACTCACTACCTCATGTACAGCTGATCTTCCCGTGTCATGAGTTCACTTAAGCGCTAATATGATTTTGATCTACGTTCGCACCCTTCAACTCGTGTTGAGTAGCTGAAGGTGGAGAGCGTTATGTTACTGGACTGCAAGTTGGTTAATGGACACTCCATGCATACCCCATATGCATTGGCCCCTCTTTAAAGAGTGGCTGGGGTGGCGCCACGGTGTTCTCATCTTTCGCAAAACGCAGGTCCTCACCAAAAATTGCAACTTCGGGAGGTTCCTGTTTCGGATTCAGGTGGAAGAAACGCCCGAGTGTCACCATTTTGCAGACCGTCCGGAGGACCAGGTAGAGTATACGGTGGAGATGTGCCCCGCTTGGGCGGAGCAACGCCGTGTCCTTGTGGAGGCGATCGGCGGCGCCGACCTCTCACCCTGGTTCAAGCCATGAGCGTCTATCCAGAGCGAGAGAGAATCGGATGCAGTGGAATGCTAGGGAAGAAGATGATCTCAACCGTCAAGGAATGGATATCCTCACGCCCCAGCCACGCAATAGGAAATGCCCCCGGGTGTCGTCGTCGGGAGGTGTACGGCGATCCCCGGCCACTTTAAGCACGGACTTGCGGACGACGAGCAATGGGGTAGCTTGGCATCCAGCCGCTCGGCCCCATCCGGTAAGGACCCGAGTCGCCCGAGTCGTCGACGGCGCATAATGTTGCAAGCACGCCTGTCTGAAAGAGATGTCAGCAAAACAGTAAGGGCCTAGCAGGGCTGATGCCTACATGAGCCAAGAGGAATTTCTGAAAGGGAAGCCAAGGTCTTAGAATGCAAAGAGCAACTGAAGGACGCAGGTGGATGTTTGTCAGTAAACGTCTAACACTCTCGCTCTACCTTAAAGCGGGAGAATTAATTGAATGATTTCCTACATCAATAAAAAATGGGTGATAATTAAGAAAGCGATTTAAAAAACCAAACTGAGCAAGTGCGAGTCGGACCCGCACCCTGAGGGTTCCGTACAAACTTACATAGGTAAACAGTTCCAAAAATTTTTCCGAATCGCATTTTTTTGTGTTCTGACGCATCAACAAATTTACAGTTTTCAGATTTATTCCTGTACCTGTGCTATAAGACCTTGCTTTATGCTAAATTTCAGGATTCTGGGTTAACAAGAAGTACCCTATGAATTTTGATTCAATCGAGAGTGTCCAAAATCTACGTTTTTTGCGACATAAACGGATGTATCTTTTTTTTCGTTAACTTAGAAATTTGTTTTTTACAGCTTAAAGAAACCGCAAACTTAAGTATATGGTTTTAATTTCAAATCGATACCTTCACGCGTTCCCGAGATAAAGTGATCCTATAAGGGTTTCGTTTTTTCCTTTTGAGGTACGGAACCCTAAAAAACCACTTAAATATTTCGTTGGTTGTAAAACGCGTTGAAATATAGAATAAATAATCAAGCTAGCGATGAGGACAGTTTTTTAACACCGGAAGAGTTAAAACAACAAGAAATTATTGCAGAATTAATTTCCTTCCTAAGAAGGCTTAGGAGAAATATTTGGAAGCATTCCAGCGTGTTTTCAATTAATCGAGACTTACAAAGGGCGCAGACTTTTTCAGTGACTTTGCTACTATTGTATTTTTATAGAAGTGTCACAGACGTGGCAATAATTAATAATATGGAGTATTTACTCAATGTTGAAAGCCACTATAAAAACAAACAAAACACGCAAAAACTCATTTAATTCTGAAAAAAATATCAGTTGGACCCAAATCTAAAAAGAAAATTCGTGTATGCACAAAAATGGAATGATTTCGCAATAAACGATCACGACAGCCCTTAGGAGTACATGAAATAGGTACAATATCGACATTAGTTATCCATTGGTCATTGTTTTCGGAGAAATACAGCAACGCCCTTGGTTGATTACGGAGCCGACCTCACCACGTTAAAACGTCACGGCAAGTGGAAGCCGAATACTGCTAAATCTGTAAGCGTGTAGTGGAAATCGTGAATCTGAAACAGACCTCGGTTCCTTGGTCTCGCCCACGCCCGTCCACTTCCAAAGACTGTAAATATACAGAAAGCCGATCCGAGTCACCAGCATTCACTGTTGCTCCGTCACCGAAACAGGAACCTTAGCAGATAATCAAACACAAGTTGATGCCGAATAAAACTGTAGGTAACTTTTAATTTGCAGAATGGCAATAGTTGTACGTTTCAGTTTTAAAATGGCCATTAATTCGATTCATAGTAAATATAAAGTTATTTCAATATATACATATATATATATCTATTCCTGTTCATTGTTTTATGCATCGCTGCTGAAGTGAAAAGTTGTGTTACTTGAGAACAAAGTTTTTTTGCATCTCGTGCTTTAGAATCACTGATTCAATCATAGAAATCTTCGCTTGTACGGGACTCAAAGTTAGCACTCGCAGCAAAAAATAACTTTCTTTTATTGCACAAATAACTATTTAGAATTTTGAACTAAACTGTTTTTCAAATAAAGGAGATCAGTTTTTTTTACGCTGTAATTTGTAGGTAGAAATGAAGCCTCTTCTGAGCAAGTAGTGTGACTGTTGAGGCGTGATATTAACAAGACTACCATCATGGAGCAGCTACATCTACTCATTGTTTACTTCGAAAAATACTCTTTTTAACCGACTTCAAAAAGTAGGAGGTTCTATGTTCGGCTGAATATTTTTTTTATGTGTTCACCGATTTCTCGGTCAATTGAGGACCGATTTTGCTTTTTTTTTATTGAAAGGTTTACTTCCGATTGGGTCCCATAGAAATATTGTTATGATCTGATGATGAACTTCGAAGATATGGAACAGAACATCTTATGATCACAGCAGAAACGTCGTAACAAGTAAAATTGCTTTGTTTATACGTGTAGTCGACGACTGACTGAATGAAGAGGGGGAATATATCGAGCTGATCTGATGATCAATGAACTGATCTGATGCAAGATTATGGAGCGTGTATTGAACTCGCGCCTCATGGCATACCTGGAAGGTAACGATCTCCTCAGTGACCGACAATACGGGTTTCGCCACAATCGGTCTACTGGGGACCTACTAGTGTATACCACTCACATATGGGGCGAGGCCCTCGAGAAGAATGGAGAAGCAATTGCTGTCTCCTTAGACGTTTCGAAGGCCTTCGACAGGGTATGGCACGCCAGTCTTTTGAGTAAGCTTCCAGAGTACGGCATTTCCCCTGGTCTGATTAACTGGGTAAAAGACTTCCTGAGTGAACGGTCTCTCCGAGTTGTTGTCGATGGATGCTCATCAGAGCCCATGACCACTAATGCCGGAGTTCCTCAGGGGTCAGTTCTCTCTGCAACTCTTTTCCTGCTGCATATTAATGATCTGCTGATGCCCGGTATCTAAGGGTATGCAGATGATAGCACAGTTGTAGAGAGATACCTTCCGGGTGCTCGGGCTAGTAAGGAACTAATCCGGTCCGAACGAGAGGCTATGGTGGAGCGTACGAATGTCTCTCTTCAGACAGTCTCCAAGTGGGGTGAAACCAACCTGGTAGAATTCAACGCCGCCAAAACACAAGCATGTCTGTTCACCGCCAAAAGGAGTCCGTTCACCTTGGCTCCTGCTTTTCGGAATGTATCCCTGGAGTGCACCGACCGCCTTCAGCTCTTGGGTGTCGAAATTTCTTCTGACCTCAATTTCGGCCGGTTCATTGAGTCCAAAGCCAAGGTAGCTGCTAGAAAACTAGGCGTTCTTGCAAAGGTCCGGCGGTACTTCACACCGGGTCAGCTTCTAATGTTATACAAAGCACAGGTCCGATCGTGTGTGGAGTACTGCAGTCATATATGGGCTGGTGCTGCAAAATGCCATCTGGCAGCTTTGGACTCAGTAGAAAGGCGTGCGAAGAGGCTAATTGGGGATCCAGATTTGGTTGAGTCCAATCTACAAAGCCTCGAGCACAGGCGCAGGGTAGCCAGCCTATCGGTGTTTTACAGGTTGCATTTTGGAGAGTGTGCGCGGGAATTGCATGATTTGATTCCGCCATCTCCTTTCTACCATCGGACAACCCGACGTACGGCGAGTATACACCCTTACGTTGTTGAAACACCAACGGTCCGAACTAAGCGATTTGCTTCGTCGTTTATACCGCGTACATCGAGGGACTGGAACAATTTGCCTGCTGCTGTCTTCCCGTCCAACTATAATTTAGGTGCCTTCAAGGCTAGAGTGAATAGGCTCTTAATAAACTAGTACGCCTCACCATCAATGATTGCATCACTGCTTACCATCAGGTGGGATCTCAGTCAAGCACTGGTTTAAAGCGAATTAAAAAAAAAAAAAAAAAAATGATGTAGCCTGAAGTTAGGCACCAGAACTCTGTAATAAAGTAATGTAATCTAACCGTGTTTGGGATTATTAGAATTGTCATTAGACGCACTCTGGCTATAAGGTATTTAAGTTTGGCTGAGGGGTACTTTTTAGTGGTAGTACCATAACTAAAAAGTGTAAAACTAAAAAAGATAAAAATAATAGAACCGACTTCAATGTAAAAAAACACTGCAAAGTGCAAAATAACTTTCGGAAGTTGGTGTTAAATAACGAAGATTCAAAACTATTATAGATACACCGACTTCCGAAATTAAAGTTATTTTGCACTTTTCAGTGTTTTAGTTTTACATCGAAGTCCGTTCTATTTATATTTCTTAAAAAAAATTGTACAGTGCATACTTCCAGCCATTTACATTATAGTAAGTATCTAATATTAACTGTATAGCAAAATATGGTACCTGGCAAGTGAAGCCATGTCTCATGTCGGACGACTAATGCTGACTTGAGGTGCTCTGTAATGTTTTAATCGTAATAAATATTTTAAATACTTTTCCAATTTCTTGTTTTATTTCATCACAACACTAAAAGATTTTCACAATTGGAACAGGCAGTTCGTGGGATTAGCGCGTCAATCTAACTTTTCAGCTTTATAATATAATTCCATGTCAACCCGAAGTTATTATAGTTCATGGAGTGTAGTATCATAAAACGACCATTTCATAGGTTAAGGGGATGCAACTCGACATACATTTTCACTGTTTTTCATACAACCGCTCTAACGTGATTATGACGTTATAACACATTTTTTATTAGATATTTTGGAAACACAGTATCTTATGGATATTATTTAGGCTTTTATTGAAATCAATTTATAAATATGTATAAAACTAATCCAGTAAAGACCTCTGAAAATGTGCTATTTTGCATGAACTTTGACACTTCATAATTGACTCAAAAATCAAAGCCTTGCAAATTTAATCAAGATTCTGGATGATTTCAAAATCTTTTATGGGTTTAAAAAAAACCACTTTTTTTTTTTGAAACAAATTTTGCAAAATATTCAAGTAAATCACGGAATTACCGAATGTTTACAGAGTTTTCAGGCGTTATCTCTCTTTTTTCACGTTGCCTTTTCGTCAAACATCGCGATGGATTGCGTTAGATGAAGAAACAAGCTTTTAAACCATGCTCGATAGGCGAGTGGAAAAGGTCCCCTTTTAAGACCCAATAGCCTTTTTTTGTAGTAGGAAATTTTCAAATAAGTCTTCCTGGTCTGGGTGGAGCGAGAAGAACACACCCTGTGTCGGACTTTTACTGACTGAAAGGGCAACTGAAGTAACCTATTCCTTCAGTTTGCGTTCCAGGTGCACGGTAAGTTTTTGAACATCGGGATTTCACGAGAGATCACGCAAGCATTCCGACCCATCCTAATAACTAACCTAACCTAACCATACATTCATGAGCCTTAAAAGACTAATCCTACAAGATTTGAAACTATGACAACTGACATATCAAGTATCACAATGTTCTAATCATCAACTTATATAGTAAATATATATCGATGGTTCTGATATACAACAACAGTAGGATGCTGAATGTCGTCATCATCATTATCATTTCAGCCGAAGGACGTCCACTGTTGGACATAATCCCGAAGTGTCGTCACAACGAACGGCCCTGTGCATCTCGCATCCACCGCGTTCTTACCTGGTCATCGGTCCACCTTGTTGGAGGCCTTTCCACGCTGCGTTTTCCGGTGCGCGGTCGCCACTCTAGAATCTGCCCACTGTCACTTAATTTTAGCGATTCTTTGGGGTACGTGGGCGACCTTGGTTCTCCTGCTGATATCTTCATTCCTGATGCGATCACGCAGGGAAACTCCGAGCATAACCTTTTCCACTGCCCTTTGGGTGACTGTAAGCCTTCTGATGAAGTCCATTGTAAGCGACCACGTTTCGGAGCCATATGTCATCACTGGTAACAAGCACTTTCGTCTTGAGACACTGTGGTATGTTGGACGAGAAGATACCGCGCACCTACCCGAACGCTGCCCAGCCGAGTCGGAGTAGAACCTACCCATCTGGATGGTCTGTCCCAGGTAAACGTAATCATCTACAACTTCGAGTGTAGAGTCTCCGATCTTGAGCGGAGTGGGCTACATGGTTATTTACTTATGACTTTCGTTTTGTCCATGTTCATTTTAAGACCCACTCTTCCGGAAGCTCTACTAAGGTCATCGAGCATTGTGCTGAGCTTCTCCGTAGTCTCAGCCATGACTACTATACTGGCGGCAAACCGAAGGTGAGTTATAAACTCGCCATTAACATTAATGCCTGGTCCACTCCAGTCCAGAACCTTGAAGGCAAGACATTGTGACGTTCTCGTACAAACACTTCAGCACTTCGATGTACCCATAGTCAATCTGGCACCGTTGGAGAGATTGCAGTACAGCCCAAGTCTCGATCGAATCAAAAGCTTTTTCGTAGTCCAAAAACGCTAAGCATAGAGGCAGGCTATACTCCTCGGTCTCTTGTATAACCTGCCGGAGCGTATGTATGTGGTCTACGGTGCTGAAGCCTTTTCGGAATCCGGTTTGTTCGGGAGACTGGAAGACGTCAACCTGCGCGCGAGACGATTCGTAATGACTCTGGAAAACAGCTTGTAGACATGGCTCAAAAGCGAGATGGGCCTGTAATTTTTAAGCAAGGCATTGTCGCCCTTTTTAAAGAAAAGTATCACCACATCTCTACTCCATGCCTGTGGAGTCTTTCCCTCAAGTATGACGGAATCGACCAACCTCTGAAGGGCCTTCAGGACCGGTTTTGCACCCGCCTTCAGGAGTTCAGCCGTAATTCCGTCATCGCCCAACGCCTTGTGGTTTTTAAGCTACTTCAGAGCCACCCTAATCTCGTACAGTACAATATCATCATAAGTAAACAGATAACATAAGAAAAAGTACGAACGAGCGGATGTCAAAATAAGCATTATTTCGGTTCCAATTATGGAGTGTTTTTTTAAAATCGTTTCTGTAGTTTTTGAGTTAACTTACTTACATCAATAATTTCACAAGTAAAGATACTATCGAACTAGGTAGGTATAATGTCACCATAAGTAAACAGACTGCAAAAGAAAAAGAAAAATCCACTGAACTCAACAAAATTCCGTAATAAAGTTGAAAAACACTACACAGGGATCAATAGCCGAGATAAAGTCTTACAATAATTGCATTTCTATTCCTTCCGACGTGACGGTAGGTATTTGTACATATATTTCCTTAATTTCTGTAATTCGTATCATACGGGTCGTTTGGTTTCAATAGCTCTCTTTCTGTTGAACGTCGACGTCGCCGACACGAGTGTGTGTTCGGACTGCGGCAGTATGGCTGCACTCATTCGAACTGAACAAAGGGCCCCAAATCCCTCAATTACTTTACTCAAATCCGGCCATTCCAAATCACGTTATAATTTTATATGTAAATGTACTTAAACTTGGAGCCAATTTCATTGTGCGGTTCCGATCCCATCTAAGCCACATGTATCTCGAGCTATTATTTTGAATGTGTTTAACAGCATATGTTCTTGTGCAGGCCTGTCGCAACAAAGACATTGCTCGCGTCAGGCAATCCTATATAGTCCACGAGGTATATTCAATACAGTGACATGCATTGACGCTCTAGCGTTTACATTGTACCCCTTTCTCACGTCAACTAGCGCTTAATGTATATAAAGTAGTTCTTTTTCGTTAGCGGTTCCTTTACGAATTATTTGATACATTTGGGTATTTTTCGTTTCGTCTTACGGTTAATGATTTCGCTGATACTTTATTCCGATTGCACTGAATTTCCGAAGTCGGCCCTAACTAACTTAATATTCAGTGTGGACGTTCTCGATCGTCACGCAAACCGTCGCGATTCCCGAACTAATCCTGGAAAACGAAGTGCTGAGGGTCGGCAGCTCTATGGCGGGAGGCGGCGTTGTTACATGTGTCAGCTGTAAACTCAGCGATTTCAGCGAGCACGTCCGTTTGACACGCCGCGCTGCACGGCTGCCGTACCGCCGTGTCTCGTCGTGCCGTGCAGCGCAGAGCGTGAAGAGCGCTCTTGCTGACACGTCCACACGATCTCACACGCCGCCTCAAGCCTGCTCGCCAGCTCCCCTACCCACCGAACGTTTTATGGTTTCCTCTTATAAAACCACACTTTCGCTAGATTTAGAATTAATTGTACGCTTCAAATTATAATAAGCTTCTACGATAGTAGGGTCGTAATCATTGTATACTACGTTAGTACGTAGTAACTATTGTAGCCCGCCGGTGGACTGGCGTAAGTAACTTACTCGTATCTAGGGAGAAAACATTACCATCTATGTATGATTGACGCTACGTAAATGAAATACAAAACTAAATGCAAAACTACGACAATACTGAACTGATGTAGAAAAATAAAAATAGCGAACTAGAAGAAGAGAACTATTTAAGAACCTAGGTACATACCTATACAATCGACTACAGCCGTTGTATCACATTCATAACTGTCAACACTATATTTTATCGTCTTAAAAAGCTAGACTTCTTGAAGTTCATTTACGAAACATTCGTTCACAGTGTGCAAGTTTATAATATAAGCCGGCTCCACGGAGAACCAATCACATACTTGAGCGTTCACTCGCAAAGTTCGAGAGAAAACTTAGCCGACAGGCGCTCCAGCCCCGCGGACACAGTATGAAATATATTGTAGCTGAACTTACACAAGTTTTCCACTTATCAGCAATATTAGGATTTGTCAGTCTCCACCTCTGTCTATTTGATATTTTTGTTAAATGCCTGTTACTCTTAAATGAATCTCGTAAGTGTTTCACAATTTTCAGCCAATTTAGCGAAACGGTACACACTCATAATAGCACTTATAACCTCGTTTGGAGCACGTAAAGCTATCAGGCGAGGTGATGGCTTCCGAACAAGCGGCGGAAGGGAACGCCATTATTACGCAATGTATCTCGAAACAGCGCTTACAAATTAAATCCTTGTACAAAATATTAATCTTGACGCTAAGGGCGTACACCGAAGAAAAATAAAATTGATTAGTTTCGCAAGAAAATATAGCCCCTATACCATCTCTCGGGAATTTAAATGTCGTCATTTTCATAAAGAAATTGGAACTCTTTATTTTTTGCTTCGACAAAGAAAATAATATATCATTTAAGAGATGTCAGAAAATTACTTTTATGTTCTGAATTCCTGTACGCTCTGGAAATATATATATATAATAACCTTTTTTTTGTAAACTGCTACAAAATTATATAAACATGTTGACATAAAAACATTGATCAAACACGTGATTTTAAAAATCTTCGTCTCACTGCTCACGCCTCCTGCCCAGCACAACATACAAGTAAGTATAAATAAATGAAGTAGCGCTTCATCAGACTTGCTATTGTATTGAAAACATACGGATTCATTGCTCTCTGAGTCAGATTAGATCTGACATCATAATAAAACCCAAAAGTGTGGTTCGGTATAAGTAAGTGCACGTAGGTTGTTGTTGGTTACTGAACCTGCATAATGTAGCGGCAGGTCGCGTGTCGCGGCTACTCAATAGTCCACTCCCACTTAATGTGGGTTCCGTCGAACATTAGCAAGGGCAAGCCTGCAGGGACTGCGCGACCCGCCGGCAGCCACGACTGAGTTACAAACTATTTTAGTAAACTCACATATAGGTTAACTTATGTAGCTTGCCAACAGGCAATCCATCTTTTAACGAACTCGTTCATTTTATAACCTTCTCCCGACTTGTTCGCATGACGGTTAACCGCCTCATTGATGTAGTGGTCGGAGTGCGACCCGCTGCCGCGGAGCGTGAGGTCTTAAATTCAATTACCAGGTCGTGAACAGTGTTATAGGTTTTTCTATTCGACCTAGTTTTACTGCAGAAGTGTGACTGTACATAATCTTACGCAGCCCTTCAGGGATCGCTTGAACGTTCCGGAGAGATATCTCCGTGAACAGGTGGAAGCTCCCCCTATTCACCTCTCCCCCACGCCCTCCCTCCTCCCCTCTACGACGCCCGCGAGATGTAACGCGCTGTATTAGTAGCCGAGATTCACTGTCGCTACACAACAATGGATCGTAATTTACAAGATCGTGTGATCTGAATGAACGGGTAACTAAGTAACTACGGAGGGCCCCTGAGGAATGTTCACTTGTAGAATGTCTGACGGTTAATTTTCATTGTTCTCGAGTATAAAAAATTAGACCACGTTTATGCAATTAATGTTTTAAACGAAGTGGCTGTACGTAGATACATACGACGTAGGCACTCAGTCCTACTTCTAACATATCCGTTTTTACTTGTTATATAGATTATTCTTTATTGTACAAAAGAAAATCTTACAGCGGTAGTTTAAAATTAACAGGTATAACCAATGATAAAATTATTCAACAGCAGAAGATAAGTAAAGGTTAAGAGACAGAATATATATACGTTATAATTATTAACGACTAGTACTAAGTATCTCTACGACAGTTGAGCGCGTCCTGGGCAAGCACCGGCAGATGTGCGGACTCTGCGGTACAGGCGACCCCTCAACCGCCGGCCCAGGTCTGACGTGGCAGGGGTCCGCTTATCGGACTTTAACGAAGAATTTCGCAACTCTAATAATTAAAATGTAAAATTTCTTTCGGAATTAAAAAAAGAAGCACATTTTAATGAGTCTCAATAAAATTACCTAAGGAAGCTCACTAAGGCCGAGGGCACCCCGGCCGCTCGGATTAAAATTTTAAACAAGAATGTATAGATATGCGCGATCCAAAATAATAAAATTAGCAACTAATGAACGCCACTCTTGCTGCATACATTAACATGGTCACTACGGCCACGGACTGGGGCCAAGTAATCAAAAAGCAGTATCTAACTAATCCGAAAATAGATATTTAATTTACCAATAAGTAGGTATTAACTACGGCGAATACTCCGAGCGTATTTTGTATGATTACTGGTTAGCTTAGTAGATACGTGCAGGTATATGAGTAACATTTGGAGTCAGACAAGTACGCCCAACAGTTAAGAATGGTAATAAGAAAATAATGTTTTCACCTGGAACGAAACTTCCCAAAATATTTACAGATTCCTCGACTTCGTAGGAAGAGCAGAATCCTCAACTTCGACTTGTGATGGAATACATTCTTTATTAACAGTTCCTGAAACTTATTTTCATTTCAATTTCAATATTCTTTTATAGTATAGTATAGACAATAATAACCATATAATAACATTAACGCTTTGGAACGTGCAATTTAGCTTCACTTGTTTTTTTTTTTTTATTGACTGATATTTTGACAATTTAAAAGTGCCTGTAATTGGCCTATTTGAAATAAACGTTTCTGATTTCTGATTAAGAAACGATTCAATTTGCAAGATTAAGTTAAAAGAGAACAGAGAGAAAAAGGAAGTTAAATGTAATGTATGCGGTACATCGAATGCAAATCATCAAAAATGTTAAAATTCCTGTTGTAATTTTTGAATGATTTGAGCGGCCGTATGTTTTTTTTTTTCGTTAATTTAGAAGTTAGATTTTTCACAGTTTTAAGGAACCGCAGACTTGAGTATACGGTTTTAATTTCAACTCCATACCTGCACGTGTTCCCGAGATAAAGAGTCTTGTCAGATACCCAGATAGACAGACAAACAGACAAACAGACAGACAGACAGACAGACCGACAGACAGACGGACAACAAAGTGATCCAAAAAGGGTTCCTTTTTTTCCTTTTGAGGTTCGGAACCCTAAAAATCAAGATGGCGCTATTTAATCAGTAAGTAGATAGTGTGGATTAGAAGTGGTACAATTAAGTAACATCGATAAATAGCGTAGCGACGGTGAGGGGTGTTTGACAAACAAACAAGTAAAGACGACGGAAATAGTGTTATCACGGCATTAACGGTCGCCAAGTCGTTCTTAACGCGTCGGCGGAAAGAAGTTGGGGGCTCTTTACAAGTCATTCAGTTAGCGATGTTACGACTTAAGTCGCTCAGATGTGCGACTTATGTCATGACTTTTACATAAACAGTAGCTTAGTGCGTTACACTGAGCTTTTAGTGAGTCGGACACAGTTGAGCATGGAAACACAGTTGAGTACCGAAAGTTGAGCTTCTAGAGTGCCACACGCAGCTGAGCACGGTACCCACCGAATGCTGAGCTGTACTAGTACCTGTACTTAGCGACGCATCTAGTGCCTCTAACTTAACGCAATTTCGCTACCTATATTTCTTTTACTGCGCTTAGGCTATCGCTAGCGTTAGCTTAGCTATCTCAGATATATTTAGCACTGCCCGCCGGTGCCCACGCACTTAGGCGTGTCTCCCATCTGAACTTACTGACGTCAGCATTACTTGACGCACTTCTATATTTACTGAGTTATTGCCACCATCCCCTCATCTAGTTGGTTTCGCTGTCATCATGTTGATGTGTCTTTATTCTGATAGAAATTGATGCAAGCACAGCTGCTATGATTGGCGGGTTGTTTACAACTGCAGTCACGCGTAGCGAAATGTAGCAGCGATTAGATTTCAGAATTGTGGCCCTAGCACGAGCCTTTAACGCGATCCATTTTACAACCTAAATTGAACTGTTAAAGGGACAGTGCTCCATCCCGTTTCTTGCTCGCACGACTAACATCGTTTTATAAGTTTCCTTTCTATTACTTTATTCACCAACCGGTGGCTGGTAGAGAATGCCTATGACGTTAAGTCCACTTATGTATCTTTTGTTGATATTAATGAATGCATGTTTATAATGTACTTGTTTTGTTTAAGAAGTTAAATGGTAAAGATAAAGGTTTTCTATCACGCCCACGTGCACTTTACCTAAATTGACTTACAAAGTAAACCAATTTTTTTGTATTGACTTAAACTAAACTTTATTTTACTTGGAGAAATGATAAGAAAAACATAGCAAGACTGTTACAATAGATCCTCTTTGTTGTAGAACATCGAAAAGATTTTTTTAAATAACTCTTTCGTTGACTGAGCCCAGTTGCTGCAGCTTGGAGACACACCGCACGGTACAGGTTCCATGTTTAAATCTTATTCATTTTAAGAGGGTACTTGTGTCACAGGCAAAGCATGTAGGTATACTAGTGTCATATTTGTTTGTCAATGTTTAGTTTTTTTTTATTTTCGTTCTTAAGATTAAGTGTTGCGTGTCGTGTCTTATTTTTTGTACCTACCGCATACTATTATGTTTTTTATCAGACGCCATGTTTTACGCAACACCTGTAAGTGAACGTTGTTTGAGCACAACAGTATTCTGGCGGCGGTGAGGCGCTGCACAGCACTTAGCCAACGACGTTGGCTCACTAAAGGGACGGTTTGGGATCCCGAATGGATTTGTTACGACCATCGATAACACATTTAGATACTCGCAGTTTATAGCTCGCAGGCACCGGCACACTCCCGCCATGATATTATCATTATATTACAGTCAGAGTTCTTTTCAACATTCTCCAAAAGGAACATCAATTAAAACCACAAAGAGAATAATTTATTATTCTTGGTGGGCAACTCGGCGCTCAGATCTGCTATTTAATTAAATAAATGAGTGTCTTGAGCCACGCGCCGTCTTGTTTTGATTTTATTATGAGAAGCTTAATTAAGGAAACCTTATCGTATCCAGTAGGGTCGCCTGCGAGCATCACACAAGCCCTCTCGCGCACGCCCAAGCGGTGCTACCTAAGTATGATTTAAATTTAGAACCTACAAAAAGTCCCGATAGTCGTTGTCCACCCTGAATATTGGCCATTGGTAAATACAATTTTGAATCCAGAAATTATGCGGTCCAATTGTGAATCTTAATCTTCCAGGGTTACAAAAATAAAAACAAATCGAGCCAGCCGTTTAGATGGACAGTAACACGTACAGAAGAATTATATACATAGAAAGATATTTTTACTTAAAACTTTATTCATTTACACCAATAATTTATATTAAAAAAATATTTAACTAAATATAATTACAGTAAAATAAAAAATAATAACAAAAACCCTAAACTAATTACAACTAACTAAAATGAACTAAAATGTGCCGTCAAAAACACTACCACATCGCCGTCGATTGGTAATGTGCCCAAAAGACTGGCGGCATTGCCACGCTGTATGGCAATGTTTATCCTCTGTCCGAGGTAAATTCAGCACTTGGGTCACGTGAATTATCACCAAGACGTTTCGACAGATCTTTATATAACTTGTGAGCACTCGGACCCAACGATCCGATAGTTTCAACCCCAAACGGTTCGAAAAAATAACTTCCAACGAGGTTCTTACATTTTCGCTGCTTTAGGTTCTCAGCAGCCGCAGCTGCAGCAACAGCACAACATGACGAGCTAGGAAGATGAGATGGCGCAAGAGCATCGACACAAGTAGCGCCTCATACTAAAAGCCTACCCATCTTCCATGGAAATAACCACATGCCGTCCGGTATCTTGCCATCGTCGCGTGCCAGGCCATAGGATTCCAATATGGCTGGAAAGCCGTCGGTGAAAAGAGCGCTATGCGACCCGCACTTCGACTGCTTGACAGACCGTGGTGTCCGAGGCTGTTGACAACTTTGTCACAGTGGCAGCGACAACAGGGAGCGCCTAGACGTAAGGAAGCAGCGATGCGGAAAGTATTATAATTTATTACTTGTACAATACAAAATGTGTGCAGCAAACCATATATTTAATACCAAACTCGAAATATATGTAAGTATTTTTATTTGTGACGTTTGCCAGATCACGCGTGGAGTGTTCATACTAAGAAACTTGATTTTTCCAAATGTGATGAACAGTTTAGTTGCTACGAGGGTGTACCCTCGTGAACATCCCACATGTACATTTATTACGTTTATTGTTTAACACTTGTGCTATCTAATAAATGTAGAATAAATAACGAACTGTATTCGTCTTAATAGACGTAATAAGAAAAATATTATTAGACACATTCATAGTAAAGACAATTTATTCGTTTAGGATATCATTAAATTACTTATTGATATCTATACAAGGTAAGATTATAATAAGAGTAGAGTTCATTCTGGATGTACTCTAGGATATGGCGAAAAATAATAAAACAAATACATTGACTGACATGACCAAATTCATAATCCGTAATAGATTCAAAGTTCCGCAGAGAATCTTGACAACGGTTTCACCCTGCGTAGAGATCTACTATGAACATGTGGAGCTTTATTACAAGTTCGTAGAACTTAATTAGAGGTCTGCTGCGAGGTAGTGGTATCCACTTAAGTTGCGCTAATAAATCCTGCACAAAGGTCTGCTACGTGTCCGTAAACTCAGCGTAAAGGGTTGCTACGAGTTCGTGGACCATACGTAGAGGCCTGCTACGAGTTCGTAGACCCTGCGTAGTGGTCTGCTACGACTTCGTAGACCCTGCATAGGGGACTGCTACGTATTCGTAGACCCTGCGTAGAGGTCAGCTACGAATTCGTAGGCCTTGCGCAGGGGTCAGCTACGAGTTCGTAAACCCTGCGCTAAGGTTGGCTACGCTTCCGTAGGCTATGCGTAGAGGTTGACGCTTATTTTATGGAGGGAAGAGCGAAAGGTAGTGTCAAACTTTTACTAACTAAGACCCACCTGTGTTCCGTCAGTTGTCCTTTGCATTACACGGCCGCGGTAACTCTTAGCTTCACACGGCCGCAGTAACTCTTAGCTTCACACGGCCGCAGTAACTCTTAGCTTCACACGGCCGCGGTAACTCTTAGCATTACACGGCCGCGGTAACTCTTAGCTTCACACGGCCGCGGTAACTCTTAGCTTCACACGGCCGCAGTAACTCTTAGCTTCACACGGCCGCGGTAACTCTTAGCTTCACACGGCCGCAGTAACTCTTAGCTTCACACGGCCGCGGTAACTCTTAGCTTCACACGGCCGCGGTAACTCTTAGCTTCACACGGCCGCAGTAACTCTTAGCTTCACACGGCCGCGGTAACTCTTAGCTTCACACGGCCGCGGTAACTCTTAGCATTACACGGCCGCGGTAACTCTTAGCTTCACACGGCCGCAGTAACTCTTAGCTTCACACGGCCGCGGTAACTCTTGCATTACACGGCCGCGGTAACTCTTAGCATTACACGGCCGCGGTAACTCTTAGCTTCACACGGCCGCGGTAACTCTTAGCTTCACACGGCCGCGGTAACTCTTAGCTTCACACGGCCGCGGTAACTCTTAGCTTCACACGGCCGCGGTAACTCTTAGCTTCACACGGCCGCGGTAACTCTTAGCTTCACACGGCCGCGGTAACTCTTAGCTTCACACGGCCGCAGTAACTCTTAGCTTCACACGGCCGCGGTAACTCTTAGCTTCACACGGCCGCGGTAACTCTTAGCATTACACGGCCGCGGTAACTCTTAGCTTCACACGGCCGCGGTAACTCTTAGCATTACACGGCCGCGGTAACTCTTAGCTTCACACGGCCGCGGTAACTCTTAGCTTCACACGGCCGCAGTAACTCTTAGCTTCACACGGCCGCGGTAACTCTTAGCTTCACACGGCCGCGGTAACTCTTAGCTTCACACGGCCGCAGTAACTCTTAGCATTACACGGCCGCGGTAACTCTTAGCTTCACACGGCCGCGGTAACTCTTAGCTTCACACGGCCGCGGTAACTCTTAGCTTCACACGGCCGCGGTAACTCTTAGCTTCACACGGCCGCAGTAACTCTTAGCATTACACGGCCGCGGTAACTCTTAGCTTCACACGGCCGCGGTAACTCTTAGCTTCACACGGCCGCGGTAACTCTTAGCTTCACACGGCCGCAGTAACTCTTAGCATTACACGGCCGCGGTAACTCTTAGCTTCACACGGCCGCGGTAACTCTTAGCTTCACACGGCCGCAGTAACTCTTAGCTTCACACGGCCGCAGTAACTCTTAGCTTCACACGGCCGCGGTAACTCTTAGCTTCACACGGCCGCGGTAACTCTTAGCTTCACACGGCCGCGGTAACTCTTAGCATTACACGGCCGCAGTAACTCTTAGCTTCACACGGCCGCGGTAACTCTTAGCTTCACACGGCCGCGGTAACTCTTAGCTTCACACGGCCGCAGTAACTCTTAGCTTCACACGGCCGCGGTAACTCTTAGCATTACACGGCCGCGGTAACTCTTAGCTTCACACGGCCGCGGTAACTCTTAGCATTACACGGCCGCGGTAACTCTTAGCTTCACGCGGCCGCGGTAACTCTTAGCTTCACACGGCCGCAGTAACTCTTAGCTTCACACGGCCGCGGTAACTCTTAGCTTCACACGGCCGCGGTAACTCTTAGCTTCACACGGCCGCGGTAACGCGGTAAACAATGAGATTATTGTACTATGTCGGTGCAGTTGACGCTGTGGTTGAGCGATTGGCTGCTACACTGCGTGTCGCGGTTTGAATTCCCGCACGGAACAAATATTTGAGCGGCCTCCAGATAGTTGCTCCGGGTCTGGGTGTCTTGTGTATGTGAGTTTACATGTTGATAAATGCATCCACGATACAGGCATCAGCCTGTCAACTCTGCTGACAAGACTGACTACGTTATCGACGCTGTCGTTGGTATTCCTTAGAGCGACCCTTGGCAGGCGTAGACATTTTTGCGCAAGATTCATAATGTCCTTCCAAGATCAGGTGCTGCAATCTCTCATAGTTTTGATACAATCTGATAATTTAATAAAGAGAAAAAAGAAAAGTATTGTTAGTAGTATATTGTCGTAGTGTCGTGCCCTTATCAACCCGCGCCAGATGTGAGCGGCCACTGACAGCGGCGGGCGAGCTGCTCCTCGTCCACCATCTTTTGTAACACACTATCTCATAGAATACGTTCTCTTTCGAATTCATTTATCATTGTAATACTGAGCTGGCTAAGAGTGACCGTCTGCGAGGTTCAATTGGTGACTTTATTACAAAAGAACCATCGATGAGTAATAACGTAAAGTTCAAAACTGCATATAATTTCAATTCCACGTACTTGTATATTTCTGATCATAATCTACTATATAAAAATAAGTCGGGTTTTCCTTCCTGACGCTATAACTCCATAACGCACGAACCGATTTCCACGGTTTTGCATTCGTTGGAAAGGTCTCGGGCTCCGTGTGGTTTATAGCAAAGAAAAGAGTAGGGTAGAGTAGGGTAGAGTAGGGTAGAGTAGGGTAGAGTAGGGTAGAGTAGGGTAGAGTAGGGTAGAGTAGGGTAGAGTAGGGTAGAGTAGGGTAGAGTAGGGTAGAGTAGGGTAGAGTAGGGTAGAGTAGGGTAGAGTAGGGTAGAGTAGGGTAGAGTAGGGTAGAGTAGGGTAATTATTTTTTTTACTAAATCCCGCTTTTGGGCAGAACAACGTCTGCCGGGACCGCTAGTAATACAATAATTATTAACTAGTGCGCTTCATCGTCAACGATTGTTTCACTGCTTACCATAAGGTGGGATCGAGGTTAAGCATTAATATATTTAATTTAAAAATATTGACATTAATTTCACTTAAGTCAGTTGTCGATGCTACGAAGGAATTAATAGCTAAACAGCATAACAACATTACACTAATACACATTTCCCGCGAGATCTGATTAATTCATGTGAATATTTACTAATTAGTCAGCATTACTTCGTTATCATTGTGTTGCTATGTAGATAGCTCGTTAAGGGATGTTCTAAATCCACAGGAGCTATGTAAGTGAATAAAGTTATTTGCAATTTCGCGATTTTCTCATAATTGAAGTAACTTACTATAAATATGGTAAATTTTCTTTCACGAGGTAACCGCAATTATCAGTTCGCAATCGCAAAGTTTTGCACCCATCGAAATGTAACGAGTTAACTGTAGTAAAAAAGAGTTTGGCTGAAACTTCAGAAAGACTTCGGAAACCAGGCTTTAGCAATTAGCTTAGAGGAAGTCCCAAGAGATCCTCGGAAATAATCCCTTAATAGTCTCGCGCCGATACCCGAGGGAGGTCGCCACGGCGCGGCCAGAGCTCGGGACTGGACCTTGTGAAATATAACTGAGTAGGAAAACTAATTCAATGTATAAGTTAAGTGGCGGCTGTACCACGAGCTGCACAGCAGTACAGCACACATTCTACTATTCTATTCCATTGCCTTGTTGTGTGTTGTCGTGATACGAATCAGCTCACAACACAATCCCGACAGCACAATTTAAATGTAACGAGTTTCCTTCCACTCGGGTATTAAACACACGACAGGATATTAAACGTTGTACAGAACCGGGCCCCGGGGAGACAGCTCCGCTGCGCCTACGGGTCAGCTGTTCTGTAATTGCTAAGTAAATTTTAATGAGCTCTAAGTTGTGCTTCCATTGATTGATGAACCCAACTTTATGATTGAGGATCTTATTCAAATACAGTCAACCAATCAAAGCTACACTGGTACATTTATATTTTATAGCCGAAACGTAAAATTAAATACCAGAGTCAGGGAGACGGTTTCGTAAGTAACTAGTTGAGGAACTTTTCCCAGTTACTGAACTCTAAACTGACAGGTTAACTAACTGAAAAGAATGTCTCAACTATTCCTCCGGCGGAACATTAAAAGATTTGATTTTTTTTCGTTTGAAGTCGCCGGCGAGGGCGACCGGCGAGCGCTCCGTAAAAGCTTTACAAAAGATAAACGTATTAGTGCCGCGCAGCGCTCACCTGTACAACATGCATACACAACACTGAAACAACAAAGCGACATCGTCCATAAAAGTTATTTTTATTACTGAAGAGTACCTACGTGTATATTAGACGAGAACGTATGTTTGTGTGTACATGTGTAAACAGACGCAGTTTGTTCAATTTTCCGCTGTGCCGCGCTTGGTAACTGACAATGAAACGCTATCTATTGAGTGTGTGGTGGCTGCGCCGCTGCGGGGGCTCGGGGGCTCGGGGGTGGCTGCCAGCACGCTGACTCCCACGTGGGTCGTCGAAGGCGCTCCACAAAGGCATAGCCTCAATAAAAGGCAATTAACTTTTTTATAACATGATGCAGCTTTTTGCACACGTCCTACCGCTTATCTATTGATTGAGAATACTGCTTCAAGTCTTGTTCGCTAAAAGGAAAATGAAACCCATATGATAGGTGTTATTCCCATTAAGTACGTCGGGTAATTGTTCAGCGCTGGAAATTAATTTGTGTTCCAGTGGTCCCTGGGGTCCGGCAAGCGCGGTGACAACTAATTGCTTTGGTAGATACATTAGTTGCGGTTGTTGAGAAGTGTAATTAATTCAGATTTCAAAGAATCCGGCTCGAAGTACCGAAAAGATGTATGAGTGGAATGGTTCGTACACAACTGGGATGTTAGCTTGAAATGACAGTCACTGCTAGCTAAAAAAGATCTGATCTATTGCACACCTTTAACTATCACGTAACTTATGCTATATAATGAATGTATCAAGCGTGAATGATCGCTGATGTGTACAGTTGTGAATGCTAATTGTGTACTATCGCTTTACAGTATAATTCGTGCAAGACGACAAAATAGTGCTTACGCGAGTACCACGTACCATACATGACTCATACTGCACAGCTATCAGCAGACTGTCGCTACTCTTAGGTTTGATAACTAGCTGCAATTACTGGTTATAAGAGAACCGACTTCATCAAGTATTTATTGTTATTATAACTTGGAGCTTGTTACAGTTTGGCCAGTCTCATCTTAATGACTGTACTCCTTAAAAAACATTTATAATTCACTTCATCTAACTTTCAAATACGAAGCTTTATTATTCCATAACTGAAACATGGTATTTAATATTCAATGTTTATTATTACAAAAGGTTAACGATTGCAACTTTTAAACAAATAGGTTGAATCAAAACCATCGGCTTACTAAGAGAGTTGGCCATGCTCGGTCCGAGCGTGCATGTTGCGCGGCCAATTAGAACTAGACTGCTTCAGTGCCAGATTAACGTTACATCTGACATGGAATGATCAGATGAATGTGCCCTAAGTGAAGGGGATCACAGTAATGAAATCAGTGTCGGCGGTAGGACGAGTGATGCTCGTATAACGTTATGTTATGGTGCCGCGGCGCCTCCGCCCGCGCCGTCGGTCACTGATGCTCCGCGTGTTCCGGAGCCCGAGACCGCGTGACACACTTACCCCCATGCTGCAAGGGGTGAAGCTAATGTTTAGTAGGGTAGCCATGAAGCCACCGCGTACCTATGGCATCGTGCAAATGGCGTTCAATTTATGACATATATTACTGCGGTTCGCCGGTTGTCGGTTTACTGATCGTACTCTTACCAAATATCAATTTGTTCGCGTATAACGCGCTCTGTATTGCTAAAACG
Organism: Mythimna pallens; assembly: GCA_961205895.1. Lineage (NCBI taxonomy): Eukaryota > Metazoa > Arthropoda > Insecta > Lepidoptera > Noctuidae > Mythimna > Mythimna pallens. Next base: position 25,887,359 of record OY540829.1, read on the forward strand.
ATCTCGAAATTATCGGGACAATATTTATCCGTTATAGCCCGAACGATGGCTACGGCGGCGGCGCGCTGTGATTGGAGTAATGTAACTGTTAGGCAAGATTATTGATAGAGCTCAATAAACCACCGAGTAATAGGTTCAGGTAAACGAAGACTTCCATAATACACCACGAAAGCGCCAAGTAGTAAATATTTTGTTCCCAATACTGAGTAAAGATAGACACGAGGCTAAGAGTCAGAGCTCACAAACTATGAAGTTTGTGACTCAAGCAGGAGCACACACACACACACACACACCTGTACAATATGGATATAAATCAGGTGTGTTTTTAAATCTGCTGGTCTGGTTCGTACGTTTCTCATTTTCTGTATCCGGGTACGATGTACAGTGTTGTTCAATACAAAAGTTTTTATTCGTGTTCAAAACCCCTTCGAGCTGAACTTTTTCATTTTCCGTTATAAATTTATAATCCATTATAAACGGAGAGAGTCCTTAACTTGTTTGCAAACGATATGTCACCAAGATGAGTCCCCGAGCGGCCGACTGCTAAACTTATACTTTAGTTCGCGAGTCTAAAATACAACATGAGTTTTGGTAAATCGTTACGATTGTATAAGCCAATCTAATTTGGAACGCGGAACATATTAAATTATGATTTTATGCACCGGTTTGTTATTCACTGCTCTCTGCTTGAAATTAATTTACAAGTTCCGTTACATTAAATTCTGTGAACATCGCTGGTATTGTTCCAGCTGGTGCGGCCGCGGCGGTCACGGTGATGAACAAATAATGTAACGTGGGTTACCTATTAGTGGGAGTGCCTCGGGAGCCGGTAACCCTGGTAGTGGCAGGTGGAGCCCGCGGGCTGTCACCGAGTGTAAACAGTGGGGAGGCGGCGCGCGCCCGGGCCGCCGCGCTGCCGCTCCAGGACTGCGGGCGCGCGGCTGAGAGCGCGGCGCGGCGCGGCAGGCGCGCGGCACACGTGGCGCGTGGCGCGGCCGGTGCACGTGCAGGCGTGCGGCGTGCGCTCGGCTCCGCGCGCGCCTCGCACTGCCGCCCCGCGCCGCGCGCTATCGACGCCCGCCGCCGCCGCCCTCCGCCCTCGCTCTACCACACAGACACTCTCGGTCATGGGCCGACGGCCGCCGACTTCGCTGCCCAATTTCGATGCTATCAAATAACAATATATTATTATTTATTTCCGCAATTGAAACACCTCACAGTGTTCGATTATTTCTGAGCATGACTGATTTTCTTGTGTTTTAGCTTAGTCAAGTTTTGGGCTAAATACACGTATTTCTTGTGAATTTATTATACACAAAACTGCAAAGTCTTAAGAATAGACTCAAAACTTTAGCGCTTAACTTGTTAATGTCCTATATTATAACGCCGTCACACAAAACTTGGCTCCGTGCAGCTCGCTCAGCAGGCAGGATGCAGCTCGCCCAGCAGGCAGGACGCAGTCGAGATGCAGGTCGAGCGTGTTTAATGTGTGTATTGTGAATTGTGAACATTATATCAAGACATTACTGTCGTTCTTGGAAATCATCACTATTCGAACTATATCGGTTTCGCATTGTAAAATGTACCCGAGTAATATCAACTAATTCGCAAATAGTTTCGTATTTTGTACTATTTACCTAACGTAAGTCATAAGGATGTAGATTGGATACAAATGCCACTAAACATTGTCAGCTGGATGCTAATGATAAATAGAATGCATTAGAGACAGCGAGGTCGCTTAATGAGCAGGAATAGGTGCGCGAGTGATAGGCGGCGCCGGGGGCGGCTGCAGGCGAGAGGCGGCTTCCTTTGAGGAAGCGAGCGGACGCCGCGGAATTGGGGTCAACCTCCAATCGTTGCTATAAATTGAGCTCGAGCAGCACGTCCGAGCCGCCAGCCCGGCTGCTGCGCAACATTGTTCACTCGCACGCCGCTTTGTATGCAGCACGTTAAGATGGTCATCACTTCGTGGTACATCGTTACGTGCGTCGGTCTGACATCAGCCAAATTTCCTGTCGGTACATGTACACATTGATTAATGATTTTACACTCGTAAGCTCTTCGATCACAAACAACCTTTTATTTTGTTTGAACGCAAACCGCTGACGCGTTTGTCTGGTGTCTGTCTGTAAGACGGCGTGTGTTAGTTGTCCGACAAGGATCGTGCCATCCGAGAACAGAGAGGAACTCACCGTTATGATGATCATGATCAAGGCGACAGTGATTACCGCTGCGACCGACCATCTACATATGTGATAAATCACGTGATTATGAACTTAGATGGTCACAACAGCAATAAGAAAAGTCGTTATTGGACACATTCAAGACAGTATATCAGTTTAGGATATCATTAAATTACTTATTACTCTATACACAAGGCTAGATTGTAGAATAGGGTCCATCTATAGGATGTATACTAGGATAAGCGAAAATAGAAAATTGGGCATTGAACTAGAATAGGAGAGAGCTAACAATGATTGTCATTTTTCACACTGCTTTGCGCTTAAACTAAGTACCTACGCAGGTGCGTATCGAACTTCTTACAATTTTCACACAAAACTTTGGCTATTCGATGTCTCATAACGATGTCGTTTGACTATGAGCTCAGCAAAGAAGACCTTTGCGGTAGAGAGAGAGAATTTTGTGGAAGGTGCTACGTTGTCACACAGCCGAAATAGTGGACCGTTGTTGATATGTGAGGGAGCACTCAGGCACAGCTCAGGCACGAGGAATGATTACTTGTCATATTTGTTTTTGATCAACCCTTAATAGAATAGAATAGAATTTTTAAACTATATAGTACACCAAAATAGTAACAAAACTATGGGTACAATGGCGGCCTTATAGTGGTTTATTCAATACATATGAGAACCAGACACAATGGCGGATTTAATGCACAATCCTCTCGTAAAAACTGTTTATTGAATCCACTAATTATATTTCTAAAATAACCTAATTTAATTACTTGTACTAATCGTAATAACATTTAAATAACCAATTTAAACTGTATATAGTGATATACACCTACTTGCGATGTTGTCTGAGGTTTAAAGACCAATACCTGACTTACTCACTAACTCAACAACGCCCTCTGGATCAAGCGTTTATGAGTTAGTTCCCTTTAGACCTAGAACGCTGAAATGCACGAAGATATTTTTTTTTTATGAAGTATACAAAGAATAAAAAAAACTGGGCAATTGCAAGTCGGACTCACGCACTGAGTTTTTTACATAAACGGCCGTATCTTTTTTTTCGTTAACTCAGAAGTTTGTCTTTTTTCACAGCTTCAAGGGACCGCAGACCTGAGTATGTGGTTCTAATTTCAACTCGATACCTCCAAGTTTTCCCGATATAAAGGGTCTTGACAGATAGGCAGACAGACGGACAACAAAGTGATCCTATAAGGGTTCCGTTTTTTCCTTTTGAGGTACAGAACCCTAAAAAAGAAATTTTCAAAATTCTTCCCCTAAGGGGATGAAAGGGGGTCCAAAGTTCGTATGAAGAAACCTACTTTCCCACGGGTGAAGCCGCTGGCAGAAGCTATTCAGTCTACTATAATTTGATAATTTTTGAAGGAACATCGGCTCCTACAACACTGGCTCTTGACCTAGTTTAGGAGGCAGCAGATCCGCATTTTAGTTTTGCCATTATGTATAACATTATGTCTGTAACTGTTCTGTGTACTAATTTATTTAAATTGTGGAATCTTATTAAATCGTAAATCGTACAATTATACGAATTATTATTTACGCTGTTGGCATAAACTACCCGTCCAGCATGGGTGGGGAACAGATAACATAGCAGGTGCGTTTGACGGTAGTGGTTAAAAGGGTTGTTCAATTTTGTGGCCGAGAATCCGGTATTGAAGCGGACCAAGTACCTAGTATATAACATACTTCACGTATGTATGTAGTACGTATATGGTAAGGTTGTGACTGCTGTAATGTAGGTGACGCGGCGCGACCGACTCGGTGCCGGTTCGGTGCCGGCTGAGTGCCGGGCGGCGGCGGCGGCGGCGGCGCGCGTATGCTAATGCTAAGCTCCTTTTTGCTCAACATCCGTAGCCCGTGAATAATTTTTATTTCTTCATTTGTCAGAGTAATGTTCGTCCCGAGCTTCGCCTTCTGCCAGACCCACGTGCAGGCGCGCACGTACACTGAGCGGCCGAGGTTCCTTCGGCGATGTACGAGCCGAGCATGGCGCCCCGATTGTCCGCCCGCCCTAACAGCTGGCGTTGCAGTTAATGTTTTCCGACAACGCAATAAGTATTATCATAACTAACATAAATGTATATTTATTTATTTAATTTATATTGCATTCATGTCGTTTACAAGGTTGTTAAAAATTAAATATAAGTTTCGTACATGGACCCTACTAGGGCACCGCAACATTGTGGTTTTTAATTATAAATTAAATTATTTTTGCATGCATTATTATGTAAGGTTATTTATAGTTATTTTGTTTTATTTAGTTGTTTTTGTTGTTTGTTATCAATTCTTTTGTATTTTTTTAAATGTTTGTTACCTCATAACTCCGTCATTTATGGATAGCTTCCAGGTTGGTCCCATTTTTATCAAAATCTAGTTCTGATGATGGAATCCATGAGGAATCGAGGGAACTCCTCTAATATTATAGGCAACCATATAGTGATTTTAGTCAAAAAGTAACATTTGATGTGGAACTGATGAAGAAGACCAGAAATGGCCAATAGAACTTCATACTCAAATAGATATCACAATGAAGATAGTTAAGCGACTATGACAATACAAATAAATAAATGGTTCTGAATAGTTATGTTGAAAATGATATCATCGAAGTAAACTGATGATGATGGAGCCGGAAGGTAGGCACTGGAACTCCGTAACTAATCATTGTAACCTAGCCGTGTTTGGGCTTATTAGAATTGTCATGAGATGCACTTTGGCTATAAGTTACTATCGAACTGATCTGATGAAGGAGCCGGATGGTAGGCACAAGAACTCCGTAATTAATCAATGTATCCTAGCCATGTTTGTGCTTATTAAAATTGTCATGAGATGCACTTTGGCTATAAGGTACTATCGAACTAATCTGATGATGGAGCCGGAAGGTGGAAGGTAGATACAGGAACTTCATAATAAAACAATGTAACCTAGCAGTGTTTGGGTTAATTCGAATTGTCATGAGAAATAGGCACTCTGGTTATAAGTGTATCGCAACTAAAAAGTGTGACTTAAAAAAATTTTTACAAATAAAAAATAACCGATTTCACTAAAAAAAACACTAAAAGAATTAAAATAACTTTAATTTCGGAAGTCGGTGTTAAATAAGAAACAAACAATACCGAGTAACATTTTTTTGTACTAATTAAATAATAGTGGTGTTTATATATCGGTTATATCTAAGGTTTGCTGTAAGAAAACCCAATCGTGGGTTAAGCTAGCCTGTCTACATCAGCTGTCCTATTTTTTTACTGTAATATTTATGTACAATAAAGAATATAAATACTAAAATATATTAAACATTAATAACATACACCAAGTTATTATTAAATCGGATCTTGATTTATAAGTGTGTTTTGATAAAATTAGCAGAGGGCTATCATTTAACATTTTCCGATTAATTTTAATACTTTCAATTAAAATATAGATTATTTTTACTTTTTGATGTGGTCTAACCTGGTGCTTTAATTAAGCTTTTAAAAACACTACTATAGACAAGTAAACAAGACCGTAACGTGCAGAACAGCGGGTCAGGTGGAAACAGACATAACATTTACGTCGCGGATCATGTAACGTAAACTACGATCTCGCCGTAAAAGCGAAGCTTACTATAAAGAGGCCGGGATTTGGACGCATGGGATGACGCGCCTGATCTGCGACTTATCCGCACAGCTTTGCTTTTCCTATACCTGCCGTGTCCGCTGATGCTTTCAGTTATTATCTACGATATAAACGGAAGAAACTTGCGTACTTAGCAAACTAAAACATTGGTTTTAGAGATGAGGGACGAGTCCACTGACCAGTCCAGTCCGCTTAGTTGTGATGAGATACCACCATGTAGGAACCTCGTCGACACTAAGGACTCAGCAGACCGTTGTCTACATGCTACACAATTTGGGCTTGTTAACTAAATATATCGTAATGTTGCCGCCTATGTACGTATCGATCGTTCCAGTACTTGTAACTGTACCCAAGTAAGGCAATGTTCCCGGGGGACGGTTTGTCCCACGTATGTGTTGGCTCTTTATTAATGGCGGTTCGCTCCTGACACAGATGGATGGCTGGCCACAAGTGACAGCTTGTATTTGCCTACCCTAAATGTTTAGACAGCACATACAATACCATGGTCTTAATCTAATAATGAGCACAAATAAGACTCGGTATTTTTTGCACATCTGAAATCGCTAAGGAATTAGAGACACGAAATTTTAATAAGTGGTTGTAATTTAACTTTTCTCCAATAGAGAAAAGAGGATTACGGAGGTGTTCAAAAATAATCATAACACGTGGTTCGACAACTCGACGACACCAGGGATATTAAAGAAAATATCGGCGCGTTTAACAATTAATAAACCTATACCTAGATTTAATGATGTTGGCAACCAACGCAAGCTTCTGTTTTTAACGTAAAAATATTTTTTTGAAATAAACAAATACATGCAGAACAACGTTGCAACACACTTCTGACACGATATTAAGCTCTATCGGAATGAGCAAATTTTTCAGTAGATTATGAAACCCACTCACTTAGCGACTCCAGTCAACTAGTCACATTATCATATTCGCTCGATATTGTTAGCATTTCAATACGTTTGGTGGTAATAGTAGGTGAAATGGGATAAAATAAAAGATTTTGGGTCACGACTCGAAGAGTTTCTGCAGATTGGGGACTGAGACAAACGCGTTATCTGCCGCTGTCGGGAACCACGCGCGTCTGCCTGACATTTAAGGCTTTGCATACGAACACGACGGCCCGATAATAACGCAAATCCACCAAAATATAATAAGTAATAAACATTATTTATTGTGCTATATGTATAGATAGCATGCGCAATAACGAGTCCAAAATATACATATTATGTATACAATGATTTTTGCGATTGAAGTTCGTGATCATAACTAACTGACATTAATTAGGGCATCATAGGTACTCGTATATTATGTGTATTCATCCCGTGGAGATAAAACCCCAAATGTTTTGGCACTTTCCGCAATATTTAGTCGGCTAAACTTAAGTTTAGTTAGGCGCAGTGGCGTAGCTTGGGGGCGGGCAGTAGTATATTATTGGGTTCTCTGGATCAACGGAAATCAATAAGTCCAGTTATATAGAACTAATACCATTCACCCACAATCTATTCAAATAGATGAAAACAGGGGTTATTGAAAAAAGAGTAACATCGAATTAAAAATCTTCAGATTTTGAAAAGTAGATATACCTTCGCAGAGAAGCGCAGGTAAACTTTTCAAAATCTGAAGATTTTTAATTCGATGTTACTCTTTTTTCAATAACCCCTGTTTTCATCTATTTGAATAGATTGTGGGTGAATGGTATTAGTTCTAAATAACTGGACTTATTGATTTCCGTTGATCCAGAGAACCCAATAATATACAGTTGAAAACTTAATTACTTCTTATCTCTAAAAAGGGGGAAAAAAAACAACAACAATTGCTAATCATTAATTTTGTCTTTTATTAATAACACTATGTCTCTATATGATTTATCATATCGAGGTTTGTATTCATTTTGAGACATGTTCTATTAACTTTCTAGTTCAATTATAAACATTCAATGGTATCGTCCAGCGTTTGTCAATAACTTATAAAGACCGGACAGAGGTGGGCGGAGGGGAATAGAAAACTTTAAGATGCGTTTTACCTAACTATAGAAATAAAACAAGAAACTATTTATTTTAGAATTTTATTATCAAAGCACCACTTATTTAAACACAATACATTTTTTAAAGCACATACAGAGTCATGATAAATACAGTTATATAAATCTTGAGAATACTTATATAGATCGTATAAACTTATCAAACTAGAACATCCTTTATCTTCTAAATTGAATATATTAAAATTACTGTTTTCTAAAATATGCTTTAACCACAACACTTTTTCTGAACCTTTAACGTAGATACATTTATCTCTTAAAATATCTATAACTAAATTCTGATAATTAGGGTAGGGTACAAATCCTTCACACCAATGTATCTTTCTGTTACGTTCAATCCAACAAACATGTATTTTTTCATGTTTCGTTAATTTTGAAAATGGAAATGGTGGCTTAATTAAAAACACTTGTAATGTTTTATTATACAATATAGCGATTTCTTTTATTATAAATTCATTTGTTTCTGTTTTAAAGCCTTGAATATCCACAATAGCTATCATGACAATCTGCGCACAATGTTGCTGAGAGGTTTGTATTCTACGAGTCGATCGTTTATAATCAAACAATATGCAGTCATCTTATCTGGTAATGCTGTGGAACATTCAATTTCCAACCTCACGTCCACTGGACCTGTTTTCAGGCTATCGTTTTGTCTTGAGCAGTCTAAGATAAAAAGAGGGGCTTTTTCTTTGAACTCCTTTAGGTCAAGCAACGGGTCTACTGGACAGTTGTAATACGACTGACGAAATTTCACAAACATTTCATATAATATACTATATTTGTTCTCAGAAAACTTTAAACCTAAAGGTTCATATGGATAATATTGTGAATTCAAAAAGAGTGTAACGTTTGTTACTTCACAATGATCGATTAATGAACTGTCTTTAGTTTTATTATTTTTTCGATTTGTTTGTAAACAAAAAATTACATATCTGGGTTTTTCCAATTGTGAAGCAGTTTTAACTGACCAAGAATGCTTTGTGGTTTTAGGTAGTAACGGATATTCATATAAATCCCAATTTCTAAACGCCATCTGAATAGGTTTATCTCTTTCTAAATGTTTTAAAAGTGACAGTCTTTCTCGGTCTGATACTTTTATGTGTGGCACCCTCCACTGAACTCTTTGCATGTCTATTTGAAAATTAACAATATCATCAGAAAGGATAACGCTATTTAAGTTAGTATTGCTTCTGTTCAATATAAGTTCATGTTCTTCTTCTTCTTCTTTTCGATTCGATGGTAAACTCGTCAAACTGTTTGGGCCCAATAAGTGGCTACATTAATAGCAGCATCGGTAGCACTCATCAAATCCTCCAGAGTGCAGGTATCCTCTGCAAATCCTCTGCAAAACCTAAAACCTTATTTAATGGGATAACAGCACTAAAATGCCCATCACTTTGAAATCCCTCTAAATTCCAACCCCATAGAGCAGCAACTTTATTTTCTGCTTCATTTAATGAGATGTATGATTTTATTGTTGATGTTATTCCAGAATTTTTTATGCGGTCTATTTCAATACCATTCATTTCGTATCTGATGTCTTGAAACAAATACATAACAGGGTTATTAGTGAATGAAAAAGTTTTCTTGATTGGATTCCCATCTTTACCGAAGAGCTTCGCTTGTCCTTCGATGTAAATTGAACTGGCTGATGGTAGCACGTATATGTCTTGCTGGTGGATGGGAATTCTGATTTCATCGTTTTCTCTAAAGCTGCTATTGTAGGGATTGTATGAATGGACTTCATAACTTTCGATCGAAGTGTCGAAGTGCGGTAATTCAGTAATCTGTAGTATATTCATACTTTGAACCTAGGGCTTTAAGAAAATCTTTATTTGCTTTAGTCAGTTTCTTAACGTATTTCTTGCGTCTTTGCACTTTAGCAATCGCAGAAGGACTAAGACATTTTTCATTCGCTTGGGTGTTTTTATAATATACTATCATTTTGTTTTTCTTAAATGAAGACGTAACTGAACTTGTTCCTCTCCAAAGTTATTACAGTGACCAAATTGATCTACAATCTTAACAGATACCGATGAAATTATATTTTTGTTTACTGGAAAGTAAATAACATGTAGTGGTATTTCCATGCACTGATGACCTGGAGTAGTATCAGACACAAACTCAGTTGGTAATCCGTTGCAGTACGAACCGTTAACAAGATCACATTCGATTCTGATTACAGACAGACCTCTGTTAATAATGGGAATATTTGGTCTTGATTTTAATACTGAAAAGTATACCAAACCGCACTCATATTGATCTGACAAATGCAATGGTGGTTGAAAGTATGAAACCAATTCCGATTTATTCCCAGAGATGGTAACCGTAGTAGACATGCTTCTATACTGACCTCTTTCGAAAGATCATGTTTATTTTATTCCTTCACTACACCAAAAATTCTTCAAAAAGTTTAAACAAAGATGTCCACAATTAAAAGGGTGATCACGCTGAATATTATCATAATTATAGTGAATTTTGGAGCCCAAGTATTTTATAAATTCCTTTGGAGGCTTAAGATTTCCGTAACTATCAAAATACTCAATATAATCGTTGTATTTTGCATAGGCTACCCAATGAGAACCAGGATTTTTAGAGCTATCTAAATTTATTACTCCACATTCTTTTTTAAAAGGGTGTTTAGGTAGCTTATCTCTCATAAAGACACCTCTGAAATAGGGAATATTATTTCCATGCTTCAAAATGTCTAAATTACTCAAGGCTCGTTTGGGTAGCCGATATCTTAGTTTTTTTCTTTCGATACAAAAATGCCGAGTCCATCTTTATGTGGTTTAAGGTGTAGTCCTTTTCCGATGCAGAGAGCTTCCATCTTTTCATTGTGTCTCTTCGATTCAGTCATTAACTTTTTCGCAATCTTGAATTCATTTATGGTTTTAGCAATACCAGCTGCACCGCCTGCTAAAGCTCCCACTGCAGATAATCCCGCAAAAATCGGAATCATAGGCAATACTCCACCAGTTTTTGGTATAGGAATAACACGAGGAAGTTTAATGGATGAATCATCAGCTAATTCTCTGGCAGCGGCCATAGCTAATTCTATTGCCACTTTCTTGCATTGCGGTTTTAATTTTTTGATATGTCTCTTGGTTTTTCTAATAACATTTTTAAATTTATTTTTTAATCCTTTTCCAATTTTAGGAGGACACTTTTTGCTATCTTTTTGTAGGCCAAAACCAGTTTTAATTTTTGTTGACATAGCGCTGCTTACTAAGCGTGCTGCCAGTTTTTCCCCTACACTCGCATCAGAGGCAAGTGCTCGGTCTTTAGCCATATTTAACAAAACTAAATCTGCCTTGTGGCGATCCTTTAAGTTTGAAGATTTATGATAGGCAATGTCGTGCTGTTTGCAATATTCGTCTAATTTATTAACACCTTTATCTCCACGTGTAAGCCTTTTCATCAATTTAGTGCCAGGCCCGCAATAATTGTATCCTGGTAAATGTAATTCAAATGGTAAATGATTTATAATCCAATTGAGAAGACTACTCTCTTCAATACACATCATAAGACTGAAACATTTGGACTGAACACTCAATAAATATTCGATTTATCAATCCAACTATTTTCAGAAGCAGGCAAACCTAACCATTTTACAAAAACTCTGTCTCCTTTACTTTTAAGAACTTTCTCAACTAGATATAAATTAGCATTTTTTGTCTTTTGAAGTTCTTGTACATAAAATGCACCTAAAATGGGTTGGCCTCTGATTGCGTCTTCAATTAAGTAGGTGATAGGCGATGTATTTTGTATTTTTCGAATTTTAAATATTTCTGTCGACCAGTTGGGAGTATATCCTTTTTCAAATGTCCCCTTATATTTACTAATGCGTACATAATCACCCTCTTTAAACTTGCTTTTTATGCTAACGGTTTTCATCAACATACAATATCTTTGTAATATGCGTTTTTTATTAACATTATCCACGTTTGCTGGGATTTCATCAATTGTGTGATTGTATTCATAAATAACATTATTAAGAGTATTATCTATCCAATTATAGTTACCTTTTAAACTAAATTCCTTGTATAGTTTCGATTTAAAGAGTTCAGTGGAGGGTGCCACACATAAAAGTATCAGACCGAGAAAGACTGTCACTTTTAAAACATTTAGAAAGAGATAAACCTATTCAGATGGCGTTTAGAAATTGGGATTTATATGAATATCCGTTACTACCTAAAACCACAAAGCATTCTTGGTCAGTTAAAACTGCTTCACAATTGGAAAAACCCAGATATGTAATTTTTTGTTTACAAACAAATCGAAAAAATAATAAAACTAAAGACAGTTCACTATTCGATCATTGTGAAGTAACAAACGTTACACTCTTTTTGAATTCACAATATTATCCATATGAACCTTTAGGTTTAAAGTTTTCTGAGAACAAATATAGTATATTATATGAAATGTTTGTGAAATTTCGTCAGTCGTATTACAACTGTCCAGTAGACCCGTTGCTTGACCTAAAGGAGTTCAAAGAAAAAGCCCCTCTTTTTATCTTAGACTGCTCAAGACAAAACGATAGCCTGAAAACAGGTCCAGTGGACGTGAGGTTGGAAATTGAATGTTCCACAGCATTACCAGATAAGACGACTGCATATTGTTTGATTATAAACGATCGACTCGTAGAATACAAACCTCTCAGCAACATTGTGCGCAGATTGTCATGATAGCTATTGTGGATATTCAAGGCTTTAAAACAGAAACAAATGAATTTATAATAAAAGAAATCGCTATATTGTATAATAAAACATTACAAGTGTTTTTAATTAAGCCACCATTTCCATTTTCAAAATTAACGAAACATGAAAAAATACATGTTTGTTGGATTGAACGTAACAGAAAGATACATTGGCGTGAAGGATTTGTACCCTACCCTAATTATCAGAATTTAGTTATAGATATTTTAAGAGATAAATGTATCTACGTTAAAGGTTCAGAAAAAGTGTTGTGGTTAAAGCATATTTTAGAAAACAGTAATTCTAATATATTCAATTTAGAAGATAAAGGATGTTCTAGTTTGATAAGTTTATACGATCTATATAAGTATTCTCAAGATTTATATAACTGTATTTATCATGACTCTGTATGTGCTTTAAAAAATGTATTGTGTTTAAATAAGTGGTGCTTTGATAATAAAATTCTAAAATAAATAGTTTCTTGTTTTATTTCTATAGTTAGGTAAAACGCATCTTAAAGTTTTCTATTCCCCTCCGCCCACCTCTGTCCGGTCTTTATAAGTTATTGACAAACGCAGGACGATACCATTGAACGTTTATAATTGAACTAGAAAGTTAATAGAACATGTCTCAAAATGAATACAAACCTCGATATGATAAATCATATAGAGACATAGTGTTATTAATAAAAGACAAAATTAATGATTAGCAATTGTTGTTGTTTTTTTCCCCCTTTTTAGAGATAAGAAGTAATTAAGTTTTCAACTGTATATTATTGGGTTCTCTGGATCAACGGAAATCAATAAGTCCAGTTATTTAGAACTAATACCATTCACCCACAATCTATTCAAATAGATGAAAACAGGGGTTATTGAAAAAAGAGTAACATCGAATTAAAAATCTTCAGATTTTGAAAAGTTTACCTGCGCTTCTCTGCGAAGGTATATCTACTTTTCAAAATCTGAAGATTTTTAATTCGATGTTACTCTTTTTTCAATAACCCCTGTTTTCATCTATTTGAATAGATTGTGGGTGAATGGTATTAGTTCTATATAACTGGACTTATTGATTTCCGTTGATCCAGAGAACCCAATAATATACTACTGCGGGCGGTGGTGGCCACGGCCCTAGGCGGCATACGAATTCGGGAGGCAGGCAGCACCAATTCAGTCAATTGTAAAATGTAAAAAAATACCTCAGATATTTGAAATCCAATCAAACTCACAAGTATTACGATACGTATTGATTGAAAAGTAGGAGGTTAGAGTTGAGAAATCTTTTATTGATTTTATAGAAACTAAAAACAAAATTGTAGTAATCAAACTTAAAACTAACGGGCTTAATATTATGAGTTGTAGAAGACAAGCTTAAGATAACGCTACCACAATGGCTGGATGCCACACACGTGTGCAACAGCAGATAAAATATATCAATGCCTGTGCTGAGTTTATTCCTTGCTCTATCCTTAAACCTATTTTGCCTACATGCAGCTGCAGTTGAAGTTAATTCCTTCACTTTCTTTGGTACGCTAGAACGCTGTTTCACTTTTTTTTCTACGTCAATGCACCGGTGGAAGGTTCTTCTTGCCGCTACTGGAAAGAATTTGAAAAGCAAGTAGGACGACGGAGCGTTAGAGGTGATGCTGTAAATTCCATTAGACATAATTACAAAGAAACATTGACTGCTTTAAAAAAAAAAAATTTAACCAAATGAAAGTTTGAACACACGCACGGATGCAGGAAGTTTATTAGTCACAATGCAGTCATTTTCTTTTTTAAGTTACTTGAGCTTCTGGTATCCAGTACTGCGTGAGAATGATACTCAAAAGTATTTGCATACCAAGGGACTGAATATATACCAGTTTACTCAGAAAACAAATGCTTTACAAACCTTATGATAAGAAAATCAAGAAAATAAGGAGGAATTTGTAAATGGAGCTCTCCAATATTCTAAAAGTTCATGCGATTAATAATAAAAAAGGGGCGGCTTATTTCCGGTCAGCCCCAAGCAGCGGAAACCCGCGCTACGCCACTGGTTAGGGGAGTCACCCTGGACCCAGTACCACGTAACTATTAGTGATAAGTAAGTACTTGTCAAAATATATTCCTGCCTACTTTACATAAGTTTTCATAACATTAAAACATTGTTTTACAGTTTCCCATATTATCTAAGCAAAACACCGTTTTTTGTAGTTTTAGGCAAAACACCGGCTCGGTGATCCCTCGCTAGGTATACACCACACATAAAACTGTTTACTCGTAAAACAACTTTTGAATTTCACAAAGCATTCCTGAACCCGAGCCGACTCACCGGACGGATCCGGTTGTAAAATCTTATAGAACGGCTCAACTTAAGCCTGGTTACTGCCAAAGGGAATCAAAGGCTTCTTAATCCTTGCATCGTGGAGAACAAAGCTTTAATTGGTACCCAACGACATCTGCACCTAGTTGAAGATCAATTGGACAACTGCGAGTACGCGTTCATTTGTTCGTTTGTGTCGCACACCCCTCCGCGCTATACGTACTAACACAACTGCGTGTGTATACTCCGCAGCCCAACCTGTCCGCTCCTAATCGAAGTGCTCTGATAACGGTGACAGCTTCACGTAGACACGTCTGACGATGTGACTGAATAAACATGACGTGTCAATTTAATAAATTGTGGACGTCACGCCGCCTGCCGCCCGCCCGCCACCACAATCAAATAATTTTCCATCGTTACGCTCGCTGGAGTCCTGGACGCTCGCCATGCGTTATGTGTGTGCACGTTGCGTGTGTGTGTATTTATGAGTGAAGTGTGATGCGCGTGGCATGGCGGCGTAGCGTAGTACACGGGTGCGAGCTAATGAGCGTGATCACCTCCCACAGCGACGTAAATGAGATAACTTGTCCCTCGTTCGCCGGAAATTGCTGAACATCGATAAGTTTTCCTCTTCAATAAATTGCATTGTGTTTCATATTGTTGAGCTATTGGATTCTGTTTTTAACGCGGTGAGGTTTGAAGTCTTCGATGAGCCTGTTGCTGGATATATTGGGTTTATAAACAATTATGTGCATATGCATCAAAGCGTCACCCCCGCGCACCAGCGCGTGGCAAGTGACGCGAATAGGATAATCTATAGCTAGAGGGTAGCATGGCCTCCTATTTCTATTCGTCCTTAACTGGAAGCTGGTACGGAAGGCCTTATTATTTAATAATAGAAAATGTACCTACTTACCCCTTACTCAGCTCAACCTCGCCTACAGAAAAAAAAACCGGGCAAGTGGAGTCGGACTCGCGCACTGAGGGTTCTGTACAAACTTACCTATGAAAACAGTTCAATTACCGAATCGAGTCTCAAAGATTTTTGCGAATCGCAAAAAAGTTTTTTTTGTGACGTAACTACAAATTTACAGTTTTCAGATTTTTTTCCTATACTTATGCTATGAGACATTCTTAAAGCAAAATTTTAAAATTCTAGGACAACGGGAAGTACCCTATAATTTTTGATTTCCTTGAGAGTGTCGAAATATATTTTTTTTGTAACATAAACGGCCGTATCTCTTTTTTTCGTTAACTTACAAGTTTGATTTTTTTACAGCTTCAAGGGACCGCAGACCTGAGTATACAGTTTTAATTTCAACTTCATACCTCCTCGCGTTCTGAGAGGGTGTTTACAGACGGACGGAATACAAACTGATCCTATAAGGGTTCCGTTTTTTCCTTTTGAAGCACGGAACCCTAAAAACGACTTCCTTTGAAGTCAAACTGTTTTTAATCAAATGTTCATAGAATTTACAAGCAACTCTAAAGCATTTGTGCTTTCAATGTAGCCCACCAGCGGCGGTGGGGCGTCATTTGCAACGTCCCCCTGTTCACTCAAAAACTGCCCCCTGCGCCCTCTGGATCAATACAAACAGATAGCTCCGCCTGAGAACAGGGATTTGTTAGAAGCAGAAAGTTAAATCGTATCTTATTGAAATAAGAAATGCACCTCCAAACGGGCAAACTGTCGTGTTAACGTCCGGATAAATAGTAGCTATAGGAGCAGATGTTATCGTGGTGGCGCATGGCCGAGTGGTGGCGGAGTGGTGGCGCGTGGTGGCGTGCGGCGGCGCGCGGCGGCGTGTGGTGGCGGGCGCCAGGCGGTGCACGGCGAGCTGGTGCGGGGCGCGCGGTGCACTGCTCTGCTGACCTACTTCGCGACGTTAATCGTATCACGTGAAAAAGCTTGCGTGTGCCGGTCGTCGACCCGCCACCGCGCCGGCAGCCGCCCTCAACCCCGCGCCGCCGCCGCGGCCGTGCTCCCAAGCGACAATCCTTTTCCTGGTGGAAGGCTACTCGGTGCCCTCCACCCTTTTTTTGTATGCCGTTACATGAACAACTCTTTAGTGAGTCAAGATGAGCGGACACAAACGAGATATTTATTTTTTAAAGCCCGAATAGGTAGGTACACACTCAACATACCTACCTCTTTATATACATATACAACAAACTGTGTTGGGCGCCGCGTACTACAAAGGAACAAGCAAAACCTACAATATTCCCAAACCCATCATTTATACAACTTCCTCGCCCGCGACACCGAGCGCCTGAACGTACTGGAAATCATAATCGTTCCTAATGTAATGCAAACACGCTGGTCAGATAATTGACGGGCAGAGGGTCGACGAATGTAACTAAAGATTATGATTACACGATTTCCTATTCTAACAGGTCAGTCCTGCACCCGTCAGCCCGTGTTCCCGACACTAGAAGATGAAGCAAGGAAAAAGTAATAAATTTTTACTTTTGTAACATGTGCTTACTAATACCAAACGTGTGATATTAACAAAAACACTACAAACTCATGACCGCAATGCACGACAAAGTTTATCTTACAAACTTTTAGTCGTTTTAATCCATACCTCCATACTAATATTATATATTTGAAAGTAACTCTGTCTGTCTGTTACCCTTTCACGGTTAAACTACTGAAACGATTTTGATGAAATTTTGTACGGAGGAAGCTTGAACTCCAAGGACGGACTTTTATCCGTCTTCGATTTGAACTTTGCGTCCGCGATGATCAACATTCACGTGGGCGAAGCCGCTGGTAGAAGGGAGTGCTTCATATATATTTCCTCTAAGAGCTCATATTACCTCATTAAGACAAAGTGGTATACTGTAGGTAAACCGACCACTCTTCCTTGTGCATAAGTAACTCTAACTCGTGTAAGGTTAAAGAAAAGGTATGAAAGAAGTTGGAGAGCGCTGTCCAACACATTTGCCGAAGTCGCCCCATGCACGTTCTATGGAATTTAAGTCTGGGCTGCGACCTGCCACCCCAGGCAGGTAATACCGACGTTTTGAATATGTAACACATTGACCAAATGAGCACTATGTAGCCGCGCGTTATCGTGCATAGAAATGAAATATGGCGCCCCTATTCATTAGAAAGGGTCAGATTCATTAGAATGATCATTTAAAACCAAAAAAATATTTTCGAAGTCAAAAACAAACTAAAAATACAAAATAACTTTAATTTTGGAAGTAGGAGTCAAAAATGACGTAACAAAACCAGAAACACAATTCGTTTTTGAAGTTGGATGTTTTTTTTTTACTTTTTAGTTATGGTAATCCACAGCTAAAACCAAATAGTGAGCAAGTTCTCTGCATAGGTTTGTTTTGTCGTTATATGACTTCTCAAGCTCAAGAGGGCAGATTCTGCCCTCTTTCTTCTTTCTTGGCTCTTCTTTCTTTTACTGACTAAAAGCGACCTACTTTCCGTTAGTAATGGAATTACTACAGAGACTTAACCAAACGCAAAAAGATTAGTCAGTAAAACAAAAAGTTTTACGCGAATGCCCATTAACTTGGAATTTGAACAAAATTGTTAAAAGAAAACAGGGTTAACCAGTGTGAACTTTCTACATCTGCGGCACACCTTCAGAGCGTATTGGCGTATGTTATGAAATGGTGTTATCAATAGACAGACATGCGATATTTTTGTAATATTATAAACTAAGTACTTGACTGCGATCCCACCTGATGGTAAGTAGTGATGCAATCGTTGATGGTGAGGCGCACTAGTTTATTAATAGTTATTTGTGCAACAAGAGAGCAAAGTAGTTTTTTGCTGCGAGTGCTAATTTTGAGTCCCGAGCAAGCGAAGGATTCTTTGATTGAATCACGAGCGTTAGCGAGTGATTATAAAGTAGAATCCTGAGCGAGGGGAGGGATTCAAAGGCACGAGGTTCAAAAAGTTTTGCTCTCGTGTTACACACATAATTTTTCACTTCAGCAGCGAGAACACATATTACTTGGGAAATAAAATAATTAACAGTAATAGATTTAATAATGATTTCAATTAAAATAAATATTATCTCTGTCGCTAGTTTTGCTCATATTTTACATTTATTTTAACAATCATAATCTTATTTGCCAAAATTTAATTTCCGCGGTTTTTGAAAGCACGTTCTAAAACAGTCAATGTTGAAACTAGAAATAATTATTTAATGCTTAAATGCCAGTTTTATCTGCTGCTATAAGTACTCAGGTACTCTTATTTTTACCCAAATACAATAATAAATTTAAAATTCAATCATTTATTTATAAAAAAAAAAAAACAATTTTATATTTTACAAAAAAATCTATTTATTACGCATTCCCGAACGTGTTTTTCTTTATGGTGGAATTTCAAAATCGGAATGAACTTCGAAATGGCATGTTTCTCACTCGCTTTTTTATAGGGGCGAGAAAGAGACAGAGTACAGTGCAGTTCGAATGTTTCGAATTGTATGGCTAACAAAAATAATAATTTAAAAGTTACTTTGTCTCACGCAGTGAGCAAAATCGAGTTTTGCTCACTGTTTTCAAGCAGCAAAACCTACTTGTTTGAGCTACTGTGGTGAAAAAGCCTATTCACCACACTTTGATTCCCACCAAAGACAAATGTTTGTACTTATGGAGAAACCTACCATCATGCGGCTGAAGCCACTGGCAGAAGCTAGTTTATCTATGATATGTATGTATTTAGAGATATATAAGTATGTTTATCAGTTGTCTAGTACTCATAACACAAGCACTGCTTAGCTTGGGACTAGGCGGCGTTGTGTGAAACTTGTGTATTATTGTTATAGTGAGAACTAGAATCGTTTCTTACAGGTAAGTTATTTTTTTATTATAACCTGGGTTCCTCAAATTCCATGCGAAAGTATTTCGAACTATTTTTTACCCGACTGCAAGAAGGGTTATGTTTTACGCGCGTATGTATGTATGTATGTAATATTCTTTATTACCTCATATCTTCCAAACCGCTGAACGGATTTACATAATTTGCGTCCTATTAACCCTTTAAATTAAATTGAAAAAAATCAGCATAACGACTGTAGGACTGTAGGTTTTGGGTAGTGCAATATGGGTATCAAATCAAGAGCTCATCATGAGGATTCCAAATGGTATATCCTGACCATATTGAAAATATGTCATTTATTTTTCTGCTAACTTGTTGGGTTAGGTCGCAACTTAGTTACTCCCCTTTTTTGGAGCAATTGTGAAAAAAAATGTTATCTATTCCAGAGATTTATCCCCCCTGGAAATTAAGTCCCGTTCCCGCGGGAAAATGAAAAGTAGCCTAAGTTAATCCTTGTAACATCAACTATCCGTCAGTTGAGCACGTTCAACACCTTCCGCATGACGCAGGCCCTCACCGGAGATAGTAAGTTTGGAGGGTTCCTGCACCGGATTCAGGCGGAAGAAAATGCTCGGGGATGTCGCCATAGTGCAGATCGCCCGAAGAACACGGTGGAGCTTACGGTGGATGTGAGCCGTGATCTCGTGGGGGCAATCGGCGGTGGTGATACCTCGTGCCTCTATGATCCGGAGTGAGGGGGAATGAGTGGCGGCCGCCTCCTTCTGCGAAGCAGTAATGTTAGTGATGGAGACAGCCGCACGCGTAAGGAAATGGACATCCTCACGCCCCAACCGCTGAGACCCCCGACTACCAGCTACTGTTGGCGCGGGCTTTTGGACGATGTGCAATGTGTAGCTCGCAGTCTGGCCGTCCGGCTATTGTCCGAACAGAGCAGATTTTCGATAACGCGTCTTGTACTACGTGTTTTTTAAAGAGATGTCAACAAAACCGAAGTGGCCCAGCAGGGCCGAGGTCTACTTGGGCCTTGGGAGGACTTCTGAAAAGATAACCCGTGGTCCTAGAACGCAAAGAGTAACTGAAGGAACCTACGTGTGGTTTTACTATGTGAAAGTCCCTTCAAAATCGGTTTAGCTCTTTCGAAGGTGTTCTATCCCGGGAATCAGGATGTGGTGATGTTGGGGCAAACTTTGCTCCTTGCAAAGCCGAAACAAAGCCCGAATTAAGTCCCGTTTTCGCGAGAATATAAAAAGTAGCTTAAGGTTGGTACTCATCACAATATTAGCTATTTCCCAATGAGTCCTGTTAAATTTTGTTTAACCTTTTCGCAGATTTAATCCGTATTTTGAAATCCTATTCCCACGAGAAAATTACGGATATTAGCTCGACCAAACCGACAGATCACCAAAAATTTTAAAATTCACATTTTTGTTATAAGTTTTGAATACACTTTGATATGCAGCATAAATTAGTAAACCAATGTTTTTTTTGATAAACAGACACTTCAATTTTATTTAGGCCTAACTTGATAGGATTGTGAATTTTAAAGTGATAAATTTACGCCTAAAATAGAGTGAATAAATAGTGTTATTAGATTATCATAACCAAAAAGTATAAATAAAAAAATAAATTTTAAAAATAATTAAAAACCCGACTGCGTAAAAAAATAACTTTAGATAAAAACTAAAATGAAAAAAAGTAGTTCAGTCCGGTAGCGTAAAAACCAATTTAAATAAGCCAAATAATAAATTCTAATACGGAACATATTGACCGAAACAGTCGGGACCCATTAAAATAATCCAGACTAAAGTCATCCCGTCTAATGGGTCCCGACTGTTTCGGTCAATATGTTCCGTATTAGAATTTATTATTTGGCTTATTTAAATTGGTTTTACGCTACTAATACTACTGCTTGAACTTGTTTCTTTTCTTATTAGTTTTTATCTAAAGTTATATTTTACGCAGTCGGGTTTTTTATTTTTTTTATTTATTCATTTTTTAGGTGGGAAATCATTCAATTATTTCTCTCATGGACAGAGCGGGAGGACGTGTCAGACTTTTACTAACTAAAACCAACTCCTATGTTCCTTCTTTGACTTGCGTCCGGGATTACCTTTCAGAAGCGAACCCATGGCCCCAGTAGGCTTCGACCGTGCTGGGCTCCTACGGTCTTGCTGACATTTCCTCGATGCGCGCGTGGAACAGTACGCGCCGTCGACGACTCGGGCTGGTTACCTTTCAACCTACTTTCTTCTCTCTATCACGGGTTATTCACCACAGCCTTGAAGACACCTAAATTGTAATCGGATAGGAAGACCGCAGCAGGCAAATTGTTCCAATCCTTCGATGTACGCGGTATAAATAACGAGGCGACACGCTTAGTATGGACCCTAAAGGTTTCAACAACGTAAGGGATTTGGTCATTTGGCGAAGATATCTCTGAACAAGATAAAAAATTTCACTGATTAATTTCAATGTGCCGTGCTTCATCAAGGCTATAGATGCCTGGAAACTCGCTTGCCCGAATACAAATCCACCCGACAACCCAACTTCCCAAAGACGGTAGGATAAGCTGTTCTGCAAAGTAATCCAGGAAAACTTAATGCTAACATCAGCTACTACTGCGGAACGTGCGCGCCTGCTGGCTGTGGGGAATTGGGATTCAGGTCTTTGGCTTTTCGCACTGCCGTCGTTGAATATTGGCACCTTATTCGACGATACTACTTTCCGCCTAGCTATTGCCCTACGTCTTGGCGCTCTTTGCTGTTCTCCTCATCGCTGCCACTGTGGCGAAGTGGTCAACAGCCTCGGTCACCACGGCCTGTCATGCAGTCGAAGCGCGGGACGCATAGCGCGGCACGCGCACATTAACGACATTATCGAGCCGTCGTCGTTCCGGCTGTTTTGGAACCTCATGGCCTGGCGCGCGACTATGTTAAGAGACCGGACGGTATGTCTTTATTTCCGTGGAAGATGGGTAGACCTTTAGTGTGGGACGCTACCTGTTTCGACACTCTTGCGCCATCCCATCTTCCTAGCTCATCGTGCTGTGCTGGTGCTGCCGCTGCAGCTGCGAAGAACCTCAAGCGGCGGAAACATAAAAACCTCGTCGGCAGTTATATTTTTGAGCCGTTTAGGGTTGAAACTCTTGGGCCGTGTGGTCCGAGTGCTCATACGCTTTTAAAAGAACTGTCCAAACGCTTAGTTGACACTTCGCGTGACCCAAAAGCTGCCTTTTACTAGGTCAGAAATTAAGCATTGCCATACAACGTGGCAATGCCGCCAGCCTTTTGGGCACCAGTTGAGAACGATGTGGTGGAGTTTTATGACCCCATATTTTAGTTAGGTTAGCCTTTAGTGTTTATAATTAACTTTAAATAAAAACTGAAAAGAAAAAACAAATTCAATCCAGTGTCGTAGAAACCAATTTAATTGCATTAATTTTAACACATAAAATAAAACAAATAATAAATTCTAATACGGAACATTGACTGCAACAGTCGGATGATTTTAGTCTGGATTATTTTAATGGGTTTTGACTGTTGCAGTCAGTCCTCCACCATAAGCTCCACCATGTCCTCCAGGCGGTCCGCACAATGGCGACACCCCCGAGCGTTTTCTTCCGCCTGAAACTGGTGCAGAAACCTCCCGAACTTACCATCTCTGGTAAGGACTTGTGTCATGTGGAAGGTGAGGACGCCATGACGCCTCTCCAGCCACTCCTCAAAGAGGGGATTTATCGCCATTATTATGACGTACCCAACTGACGGATAGTTGATGTTATAAGGATTGACATAGGCTAGTTTTCATTTTCCCGCGGGAACAGCTCTTAATTCCTGGGGGATATATATATCTCTGAAATGGATAACACGATTTTACACGATTGCTTCAAAAAAGGATAAATATGTGAGTAAATATCTATTTGTTTACCGAAGTGACGAAGAACTGGAGTAACAGTTAGTAGATTATGAATAAATAAAAAATTAGTTCATTAATTTGATACCCATATTGCAGAATAAAAAAATGTTTTTACTCTAAAGTATAGCGTCTCACAGTCGTGTTAGGTTTTTTTTACCGTCACCTATCTAAGAACACTTTGGTTATCAAGACGAATCTAACGATATCTTAATTATGTAAATCCTTTCAGTGGTTTGGAAGATATGAGGTAATAAAGAATATTAAATAAGTACGTACATTCGTACATACAGGTGTTTTGTAAGAAATGTTTAAAAATGTATAAAATATGTAAAGAGAATGAATATACGAAAATTGTAACATTCATGCTTGGTTCTATGTTTTTGTTTTTAGTTTAATTTTGTTGTGTTGTCTTATAGCACACACATTTCTAGCAGGTGCAAGCATTCTTCTGCATCAATGAGCTCAGTTCCTCACAACTCTATTACCATTACGTATGAACAACATTTACCGCAGGAGCAACCCAAGCTGTAATTGGGAATAGGAATCAGTGGCTCGGCAGACCACACTCGTGATCGCTCGTCTTCACAAAGTGTAATACCAGATCCAATGTGACTTTGATTAGAGCCTTATCTTCTATATACTCGTGTATGTAAAAGGAGAAACTGACTGAACAACATATCAATGCACAGCCGACACTGAAACTAGGAATGTTAAATTTTGCACAAGGCTTCGTTTTATGACGTAGGCTAGCACTAAAAATAGATTATTGTAAATTCAACCTTTAAATACCCCCATAGAGGTTGTATTTACAAAAAGGAGGAATTTCGTTTGTATGCTAAATTTCATTCCGTTTGCCAATATACTTGAAAATTAACACAAATAGTAAACTAAATAAATAATAAAGGTTGTCATTATTAATTTTTATTTTTCAGAACTACCCCCCAATAAAAGTATTTACGGGATCTTGAAGAACAATCTTCAAGATCCCCAGGAGCATTCTTATTTCATAAGTTGATAAACCTGAAAGTAGTCACAAATTATAATCAAAATAATAGTAAACGCTGTCATTTAATAGTGAAAAACTGCTCCCAAGATACGGTTAACATTCTCGCGAACAAAGTCGCGAGAAAAGCGCTAGTGTATGAAGCTGTATATGACAACATAATGATAAAAAAGGATATCGCATCAGGAGGGCTCCTTGTGTACCCTTGTCTCAGAAGGAGTGTTATGATCCTCGGGCGTGTTTACTATTTTGGAACTGAAAAGAAGGTGAAAGTTTCTAAATAAATGTAGTTGATGGAGGTTCATGTAAATATGTATCATATTACAGAAAAAACTAGGCAAGTGCGAGTTAGACTCGCGCACTGAGGGTACTGTACAAACTTACTAGGGTGGGGTGAAAAGTTCTCGGCCTGACCCAGAGATAGTACTCCGATCAGCAAAATTTTATTGTTGCTGCCTAGATGTGCTTTTATTTTGTTCATCATTGTTGTCAAAGCCAATCAAAAACAAATGCAAAAACGATTTTCGCAACCATCTATGAACCGGTTTAGAAGGGATACGACAAATTTTGTGCGGTGATTTGTAACATCGAATGAGACATGAGACCACTACTATCAGTACGCCAAAATTGAAACAGCGATCCAAGCAAGAGTGCCAAAGAAAGAGAAGACGATTGCACTTGCTTGAAAGGTCATTGCCAGCGTGTTATGGGATTCGAAAAGGATGCTTCCCTGTAAATTGCATAAGGTTAATTGATTATCTGGCAAAAGAGAGAACGATTACACACGAATATTACTCCAACCTTCTTGTCTAGCTGGATGATAAAATTCATTCTTCAGAATTTACTCTTCAAAGAGTAAGAAAATCGTCTTTCATTAGGATAACACATCAGTGCTCAAGGGTGCGCTGGCTCTGGGGAAGCTGCGAGATTTGGGATACGATTTGCTCGGCCATCCCCCATATTCTCTTGATTGGGCATCATCAGACTCCATCTATTCCAAAACTTGAAGAAATTTCCATCTGGGAACCGCTTTCCATCGAATGAAAAAGTTTAGAGGGCCGTAGATGACCTGGTCCTTTTGAGGTACGGAATCTTTTATTTTGTTTTAACATTTTTAGTATTAATTAAAAAAACCTTTACAAACTCTGATGTAATTCTGTTTTTTATTTGGATTATTATAATAATATATTTCCAGTATGAAGCGTCCGACATGGTGCTAGTACGTATTAAAATACTCCGAACACATGAGAATAGTTGCGTGCTGGCGAGCTGTAAACACGTGACGTCATAATAATAAATAACGCCGAATTACTAATATTACGGATGATTTATGACGACGCTTCTTCCTAACAGCTGGAGCCGCCAGGCGGGCGGTGCGTGGCGGCGGCATCACAGGCGCGGTGGCGCTTGATGCAGTCGCAGTCGCGCGTTCTATCAGGAGACCGACCGGCATTGATGTGCAATATAATGCTCATGCTTTGAGCCGCGCCGCCGCCACCGCCCGCCGGAGTGCGCCACGCTCTCGCCCAGGTGCGACTTGTCCCCCACGCTCAGCACTCTCCGCGTATAGACACGACGTGCATCATGCAGCATATCTCTACAACTTCGGTGACGTGCAAATCCTACTCCACACTACTTGCGGAATATCAAATTCATTATGAGAACCGATGACCTATTTTCTTTGTGAATCATTTGCCAATTTCAACATTTGTAGTATCGAAGGACGTGATAGTTTTATGGCTTTTATTAAATACTACTTATGTGATATGTGGGCACGTGGTACGAGTATTTCCATTCTATACATGGACTGTACGCAGCCATAGGAAACTGCTCGCGTATACTTTGTATAGCTATTTTTATATCTGCAATTACAATTTACGAGTACATACGTATTCTGCGTCCAGTACGCGAACTGGACGCAGAATTCGTAGTCTTGTATAGTTTGAGACGTGTACGCGCGCGCCCTGGTTTCAAACTATACTAAAGTCAACATCACTTACGCCTGACAAAATCTGAGATATATATAAAATCATTTATTCATATAATGGAAAAATGTTTAAATATTATTAATGTACGATTATATAAATAATAATGACTTTTAACTTAACCTAACCCAAATAATTCACTAACATTAGAAGGGGATCTGGGTCTTCAATGGTCACTGTTGAGACTGTTCTAACCTAACCTAACCCACATCATCGCTTCGTTCGTTCGCCATCGTGATCTAATGGTCACTGTTCTAACATGACCTAATTCAGGTACAATTATTCCGATCTACGCACGATTAGTCCATATTCGTACTGGCACTGTATATTAAGGAATTAGCTGTCCCCCGCGGTTTTGCCTGCGTCATTGGTGACTGCTCCGCTCCCGTGGGTTGTAGCGTAATGTTATATACCATATAGTCTTTCTCAAGTAATAGGCTATCAACACTAAAATAATTTTTAATTCGACCCAGCAATTCCGGATATTTATTTGATTTATTTAGAGCGCGTTCAAACAAACAAAATTACTCTTAAGCTTCATAATATTACTCCTACTATCTTCAGTGAACATCCACGTGTCGGTCAATGGGACCGTAAGTGGTCATAACCAGTGAAAAGCATTTTATTTTAGTGATGAAGAGGAAGCTTTACTTTTAGTGACATTACCTGAGACCCTCCACTTAAGAACTGATTTTGGATGACATAAATAGAGAACACGAAACTCATGGAGTATTAAAGTTTACACATTAACCGTTTAAGAGATCAGTGTTTCAGTATTAGTTCAAATTAAAAACAAAAAACTGATTAAATCGACTGTTTTTCGTACAGCTGCGACAATCTCGCATTTAATTCGGCTGGAGTGCTAGACGAACTGAGCGTTCGGTGAAAAATTCCCGTGCATGCGCTTTTGAATTGTCAAAGTGTCGCTCAGTCAAAAAAAAAAAAGTGAAGCTAAATTGCACGTTCCAAAGCGTAGATCTCTATGGAGAAGAACGTGCAAGAAGCTCCATGGACACTCTTTTAAATCATACTTTATGTTACATAAATCTGGTTACGGGTACGTATTTGAATATCGAAGATTAAAATACCTATACTATACTAAAATACCAATGTTTAATACATCGAAAATTTAAATATCGATTATATCAAAACGTCGAAAATTGTTATACCTACGCTTAAAACGTCGAAGATTGAAATGCCGAGTGATTAAAATTTCGAATGATTCAAAATATCGAATGACATTATGCCCAAGTTCAAAATCAAAATATCAACATTTAATACATCTTAGTTTTTATCTACGTTAAAAATACCTACTAGTTAAAATACCGAAAAAAAATATTATATAGGCAGTATGAGTGTATTCATAAATGTAGGTAGGGTAATGTAGGTTTACCCTACCTACATTTATGACCTAGTAATTGATTACCATCTAGCAAACAAGCATGCAACATGCAAGCAAGCATGGTTTCTGTCACGGCTCCGGCGCTGCAGGGCTCCGGCAGTCCCACGCGAGCTTAACGTCGCCGATGGTCTAAACGCTCACCACGCGGGTGTTAAAACCGCCTGCTCCGCAGCTCGCGGGCTGCCTCGCCCCTCAGCGCCTACGCAATTCTAAATTACACTCTAGGGGTAGGGCAGACAAGACTAGGTACGTGGAGTCGGTTTTGCAGCGATACGTTTCTGTCACTAACTTTACTAGCACAACATATTGACTTTCAAGAAAATATTTTATTTTAAAGACCTAAATAATACCTTCACGATTGACCTATGCTTGTACACTGATTGTCATAGATAAAATAGGTCGAAATTGTCCCAAAACCTAATTGGGGCACCCCGGATTTACGTAGTCTTTTGGCTGTTACCCCAAGAGTGTATATAAAAATCCGGAGGCGCGAAAGACGAAGAGGTTGCACTTCCCGTAGCGCCGGAGACGTTGCAGAAGCAACCTTCTTCCACACAAATATCGAACAAATTTTGATATAAGTAGTATAAGTAGACAAATCAAAATTTGTCCGATATTTTAACTTGTACGTATTTTTAGGGTGAATTAATGAATGTATTAAATGTTGAAAATTAACCCATTATTACACGTAGATATATTAATTTTCGATGTTCAAATGATATATGTACCCATCGATATTTATGACGTTCGATAGTTTGTACTTCGATATTTAGGACATTCGATAATCTGTATTTCGATATTTGGATCTTTCGATGTAACTTTTGTAGATATTTAGATTTTAGATATATTGGACGTAGGATATTTAACCATTTTGATAATATAAACTTTCGTTATTTTAATTTTCGGTTTTATGGTCGTTCGATATTTCCATTTGCGATGTTTTGAACATCGATATTTTAACAGTAGGTAATTTAATATTCGATATTCAAATACGTACCCCTTGGTTACATATTTCTTGTCGCTTTTAATATGTGATCCCAATGTAGATTTATCCCCAATTAATATTAATTTAAAAAAAAAACTAATTAAAAAAAGTTATAATTTGAAATGTAAATAAAGACAAAATTGGTACCTTTGTTATCAGAAAAAAAAAAATAGAAATTGAATTAAGTCACTGGCAGCTAAGAGATGACTAGTCTCAACTGACGGCACCCGTTCAAGAGCATGACGCGTGCCTGACTGACAGTAGAATACGTTACATTGCTCTTGACATGCGCACCCTTCCAGGCAGAAGAGGGTAGGCTTCACTAAGTACGCTAAACTGCATTGATAGCCGTTGGAAGCGCGCTAGGGATCACACCCGGCCCACGTAGGCCAACCACTTATACAAATAAATAATATTTGGCGAGACACGAAATTTGGACACGTTTCAGAAACGTTCCACAGCTAGACGTCGCTCGGAGGCGTGTAGCTAGGTTATTTTATTCTCACTTTGGGTCAGAGTAAGGAAGTGAGAAGTGTCGATTTATTGAAAACCACTTCAGCGTCTAGCGAGACAACTGTAAATAGTTCTACGGCCGACTGACGATGCATCACGCTTGTTTAAGTTTTGTATTGTCTTAGTGATGGGTGAGTAGGGAGTTAATTGTTATAGAAAGTGTGTCTTATCCAATGGCAAAGGCCTCACAACCTTTGCCTTAGGACTGGTCAGGACATGCACGAGCGAAAGGGATTAGCGTAATTCTAAAATAATATAATTTGCAAATACAAACGTCACGTGTCATATACCCTTTTGTAGCCCTCTCAGTTTCTTAAATTGCATAAATCAAAAGAAAAGTAGATTTAAATCATCCTTCCTTATCTCCTTATCAATGGATTCCCAACCCTAATTGTTTTTAACATGGTTTTCCTTAGTCTGGACGAGGTGATATATTTCTTGGAAATCCATTACTGTCGGTGGGGGTTTGTCCAAGTCATTAGAATGAGAACCACAGGGGCGAGCGGAGGTGGAGCTCGCTCGTTTCCCCTTAGGGGAAAACCGACCTTCGTACCTTCATATAGGCAAATTCAGGAAAAATGAAATTTTTTATCAGTCAAGGTTGTTTAGGAACAGTCACAATAGCAGCAGAGTCCACATTCCACATGTCGACAACATCGTGTGCTAAGTCGAGATATTTAATTTGTCAGCTTGCACGAGATTCTGCTCATGTTCCGATGGTGACGTCGACTGTCATTGTTTGGCGTGCTAATCGGTCTACCACCACTATATCTGGCTTATTGGCTACAAAAGTCCGGTCAGTAATGATAGACCGATCCCAGTACAACGTGACATGGTTATTTTCGAAAATTAGGTCGGGCACATATCTGTTGTATGGTACCTCCGAATCCACTTGGTTGTATTTCAAAGCAAGTTACTGGTGAGTAATCCTGGCTACTCGGTTATGCCTGTACAGGTACTCGCCTTTAGCCAGACGAGATCCACCAGATTTTTTTTTTTTTTTTCATTTTTACGTAAATTATTTGAAATGCCAAAGATATAATATGCAAAAACAAAGAATCCAGTTTTAATACCGTTTAGAAATATTATATAATTCTAACTGCGTATTCTAGAAACGACCAGATGATTCTAGCAACACTCAAGTAGTTGCTAAACACGTTATAATTACCAAACCACTATATTTTGTAACTTTGGCTAGCAAGTGACAACACTTAGCACACACATCCATACATTTATAACCGTGATAGTAGTTACTAATTCCATACTGTTTGGCGTTGTTCGCAATTTTTTACTAAATTCAAATCTTAATGTTTTCATTCACTATCTTGTTTTAATAGTACAAACCTGTCGTGATTACGCTAAAAGAAGAAAAACATGTTATTTGTTGGTAAAAAATATAATTTGCTTTTTTTATGCGAATGCTCCAGGGCAGCCCACAAAATTCTTTATTCTTCCAAAAAGTACACAATGACTAGATAACATCACATTACACTGGTTAGTTCCAAAAGTGAGTCAACGACTCCCAAACTGAGCACTGCCCGTATCTTGGGTAGTCGGCGGTCCACCGTTTTATTAATGCAGACTGTTTTAGAATGTATCATGCCGAAATAATAATAAAGAAGAAGTTAACAATTAAGATAAAAATGAAATGAAAATTAAGCTTTGTAACATCTCTAAACGACTTCGATGAGTTTTTCCGACTCATCGTAGTTTAATGACATTAACCAACTAGATAATTAATTTTTAAAGTTATGCTTATTTATTTTGTATACTAAGATCTTTTTGTTGATTTCATTGTAAAGCTTGGAACTCAATGCCTTGTACTGTCGCTGTGCGAAAGCTGTCCTACATCGCACAGATGGACAAACGAGTGCATCACTACGTTTTCTTAAAACCACTTTATTTAGGGGAAGTAGTGAATGTCGCCGGAGCATCGTGCTTAGAAAGAAAAGAAAGAAAGAAGAAAGAAAGAAAGAAAAATATTTTATTTGGCACACATGGATTCACACACTGTAAAAAACAAAATTTAAACTAAGAAGAAAAAAAAAACAATGTGTGTCTCACGGCTGCGCCAAATAGGTATAAACAGCTGTCGCACTGTTAATACATTGCACTTCTTGTATAATTCTGTGGTAGAATAGTCACGTGATTTACAATGTATGATCTTATGGATAGACCTTTGGG
Organism: Mythimna pallens; assembly: GCA_961205895.1. Taxonomy (NCBI): domain Eukaryota; kingdom Metazoa; phylum Arthropoda; class Insecta; order Lepidoptera; family Noctuidae; genus Mythimna; species Mythimna pallens. The sequence goes on from OY540829.1 coordinate 25,919,029, forward strand.
CTCTTTCTATTTTCATAAATATAGTTTTGTAAGTCTAAGTAATACAATAACCCAATATTGTTTGACATAGTGCAAGATAGATAGATCGACAGAACGACGAAGATTCTTAAAAACGTAAACTAACTTCCTGATTCGTCCTGTAAGGGTCTCCACCTGTGGGCGCCAATCCAATCGTTCATCAACTAATATGCCAAGGTACCTTACTGCAAACATTCTTCAATGGTATACAAGAACAAGTAATTGATGCATTAGTAATTCATTCCCTTCTACTCCTGTATGACCTGGCACCTGGATCAATCTGACCTTGTTGCGCCTTCCTATCCGGTTTAGTATCAGCCCAGAATCCACTGTATCGGACGAGAGTGCCTTAATTGTTGCTTGTCCCCTTCGGTGCCACTGTCTAGTATTTCCTGAGCACATGCGATTATAGCATAGGTCTCTGCTTGGAAGACCATCGCCAGATTGCCCATGCTTAGGGTAAGATTGCAGTTGTCGCTGTGTACCCCCGCTCCTGTACCGGTGTTCATTTTAGAGCTATCCGTGTATTATACCTGTGTTGTTCCTTTTGTGGGATAGCGCCATTTACTAAGCCGTGACCAACGTTAATGTACTATTGAGTAGATAAAGTACAATTGATTCACTACAAACACTCGGTAGGCTATTATTGTATATAGTTTATGTTATCCATTTTTTTTAATTGACAAAGTTGGTTCTTGTTTGCATGTACTTAGTGTTCATTGTACAATGGTTCAAAAATCCTTCACGCACATTTATAACCGACTTGTACTTGGCTTGTATTAATTAATAATATTAGTTGGGGTTTCGTAACCAAATGTCAAAAATGTTTTTTTTTTTGTACTCGACAGTTTGGATTAACGGTGTAACATATTTATATTTTTGGAATCCACTCGTCAAATCCTAAACGATAATCACATTATTTAACAAATAAAAAAAAAAAAAAAAAAATTTGGTGTTTATTTATTTATCATAGGTACCCACCACATTGCATTTCTATATTTTTCAAGCCTATGTTACTCGGGACGATGCAAGGATTCTAACGATACCTCATACATGTAAATCAGTTTACTCATTTAGAAGTTATGGTGGAATAAACTCACATACATACATACGAGTACATACATGAACCCTGAAAACATAACATTCCTTTTTGGGCAGTCTTGTAAGAACTTGAAGTTATTAGTGAAAATGATTTCAACAAAGAATATAGGCTAAATAAAGAGGCTTTCCAGTGTTTGTGTGTTCTCCTAAGGCTTTCTACAGATTTGATATCTACACAAAGAGTAACACTTGAATCGAATGTAAATTAGAAGTACCTTATGATAGAAATAAGGCTATAAACTTACCTTTATACCTACATGCCTTTCATATTAGAAATACCACTTTCCAGTATGCGCATTATTATTCGTAAAAAAAGACAAAGCAAAGCTCTCCACTTTTCCCATTCAAGAATTCACAAACTCACAACAGCACTGAACCATCAAAATATTTGTACAACTACAATTATTGCATTTTTAACAGGCAGATTAGAGAATCAGTGTTTCAAATTGGTAGGGTTTTTAGGTCTTTATTCCGTGGATCTATGTCTTACTCTGTCTAAAGAGAGCAAACTTAAGTGTGAAGTTAGATACGATACACAACGTAAACACTCGACACCGTTTATACAATCGAGTTGTCGCTAGCGAGTACGTTTGATTCATGGTACGAGTTTAATTGTAATCTATTCGATGCACGTTTATTCGATATCGACCACAGTAAGATGGTGTAGTTTTTCGATAGTAACTCATGGTAAGGGTACTGGTCCATTCAACGCTACTAAGATGGGTCGATATAGGTCGACTTGAAATTACTTCTTAATTAAGCATGCGTTCATATGTGCAACCTTGTCGTGTAGCAAACCGTCACTAAGTACGGCGCGTACAACGTGGCCGAGTACTACTTATTGCGAACTTGTCTGTGCAGTCCCATTCGCACATCAAGCGGCCGTAACTCGAGGACCGTGTGTCCATGTCCATTAGAGAAATGCGATAGCCTGGTGTCACAGTTCGCTTCCCGGACGTGGACGAAACATATTCTTAGGAAAATATTTATTACAAAAAAGATTGATAACATAGCTAATGTTTTATAACGCAAAGTGCCATATTTTACATTATCAAACAAAAGCCTTTTTCGAAACTCTAGCCAATTTTTTTTTTAACTTGCAATAAAGGGTTTATTACATTTGTCACAGTCAGAGCGCATGCAGCGGGTTGAGCATAATTTAACATTTTAATCAGTTTCTACTTATTTACTTATTACATTTTATAAAAAGACTATGTACAAAGAGGCTGGATGAACGCACATCGTATCATCATTATATTTTTGAAATACCCGCCCTGCTGGAGCCCTGCGTCATCGTTTACCTGCACAACATAGCATAATTATTGTTATAATGTTCTCACTGCTGGGACTCAAGCCTGTTCTCACTGCTGGGAAGCCTTACGAGAGGGCCGCAATCCACCACGGGGCCCCAATGCGGGGTGGATGTCGCATGTCATTGTATTGAGTTATTGACCGTTAGTTCTCGTTGACCCGAGTGATGGAAGTGCAGTGCGTTGACGTAATTAAAGGTTCGTAGCTATATGCATGGCAGTATGATGTTGCAAGCAGTTGAAAGTGTAATGGTCCAGAGTTTACTGGCAGGCGTTTATGTGGTCCAGTAGGTATAGGCACGCGTAGGTCACTGCGATCTCTCACCAGAGCAGTGGTGGCCGAGTGGTTACGGCCCTGACTTACGAGTTGTAGGTCGCGGGTTCAAACCCAGTCAGGCGCATTACTTTGTGCAATTTATTTCATCACCACTGCTCTCAAAACGGTGAAGGAAAACATCGTGAGGAAACCGGCATGTCCTAGAACCAAAAATTCGAAGACATGTGACATTCACCAAACCACACAGGGCCCGCGTGGTGGATTACGGCCCATTCCCTATCCTAGAGAGGAGACCCGATTCCCAGCAGTGGGAAAATTAAAAGGCCGATTATATATATACCCTTTCACCCAGCGTCAAGGCAGGCTAAATGCCGCCATGGCCCACGCAAAATGGTCCGATAAGGACTAAGTGCGAAGACCAGACCACAAAGATAAGATATACTTGTGGGCGACTCACATATATTTACACAATTTACACAATACACGTAAACAATAAATATATAAATCACCTACATCTATCTATTTATATATATTTACACATACATATTTATTTATATATATATTTCCAATATGTCAACACACATATACACTAACACTAAACACTACGTATGGAATGACGTGACGCATTGGACACACGCATCGTCGATGACGCGCCGGCGACGGTTTTCCTTCTACCGCCACGTTGTTGATATATTTGTTTCTCACCAGTCACGACCTACGCTGCTAGAAAGACATACGTGCATTCGCGCCGATAAAAACTTGTCGTCACATACCCGCGCTAATTCCTAGCTTACTTGAAAAGACTATATTCTAGCTGTTACATTATAAGTGCTTGTGCTTAGCTTACTTGCGCCTTCTAATCGACAGTGTTGTAGTGTTGTGTGTGAGGAATATACCTGGAGACTCAGCAAGGACTTTTATTTGTTCATCCACCTACCCAGTGAGTACCTACACCACACACACACTATCCATACAACCAAATACTGATGTTTTGTTTTAATTAAAATTTAGTTCAATTTAAAAAAAAAACTGAATGTAGTTAAACTACTGTTGAATTTGATTGTCAATAGTTCCACTTTATTATTTTAGGCACTTGTGAATTTATTAAGGGTGGAAAAACACTAGAGGTAACAAAATTCAACATTAGTTTAATTATATCTAGATTATTTTAAAATCATAGTAGTAGTAATAATAATAATATAATATCGATTTATTTCTCTCAAAAGGTACAGACATTGGTTCATAACATATTATTTCAATCAAATTTGTAACCTTTGTGAGAGCTGGAGTCTGTAGTGGGTTCGAGACCTGTATGACAGATCTCCAGGCTCTCACCCTCTTAAAACAATACTATAAAGTACTAATTTGTAAACATCAAAGCCTTCACGTACAGAGAGGAATATTTATATTTAAAAAATAAAACAGGAAAAATGCTAAAACTAAAAAATGGTGTGTCTGTGAGTGTGTAGTGTATGGTGTGTGTTGTGTGTGTGTCTGAAAGTTTGTTTGTTAGAGTGATTGTAGGTGTGTGTATAAAAATGTTGTCTACAAATTTACTATATAATTTATTTTAAGACAGCTAAAATATTTTCTGTCTCAGAATAATCTAAATCAAGAAGCCAATTTATTATTTTTGCTTTACATTTGGATTTGCACAAAAAGTGTTATTTAAAAAAAAAAAAACATCATGGAACTGTTAATGGTACTAGTGACAACGAAGGCGAAAAGTCACTCTTGCGACCACTAGACTAACGAGGCAGTTCAGGCTACTATTACCCACCTATGTAGGTAGCCTATAACAATTCACTTATTGTTGCTGCTTCTGAGGACCATTGCTGAGGTTAGGTTAGATGATGCCAACATCCGAAAGCAGTGTCAGTTCCCATTGCATCCTGCAGAGCATTAACCTTCCTTCTAACAAAGATCCAGTTCCAATCGGAACTCTTTTCCATAGGTTCTTCCTCAGTATTTATTTAACAGAAACTCTTTACTCTCAACTGTGTCAATCGTATGACAGTATAGAAATGAAGCCGTCATCCTTGAGTCATCCCGTCATCCGGATCTTAACAACATTGAACAATGCATATAATAAGTGTTACAACCTGGCACAACTCTCGCCTCGGAACGATGAAGTGTAAGCAGTAATCACGTTTGCGGACACTTGCGGGTCTAGGGTGCCGGGCGGGGCCGCCGGGCATGGGGCGGAGGCGCGCCGAGCCCGCCGTGGACGCCGGCACCGCCGCCGCTTGTGCCGTGTTTCGTGTGCTCATCCTGTACGCGTGCATCCTACTCGTGCACTCGCTGCTGTACTGGGGCCGGCGCCGCCTGCGCGCGGCGCGCTCTGCGTGTTGACCGCATGGCCCGAGCGCCCACCGTCATCACCATACCCGACCCTCAATTCACGCACGACTTGCTCTTGCACTCCGCATGGCTTGCCTTCCTCTACATGCTAATGCTGACCCTGTTTGAGCTCATAGAACTGCTGCGTCCAAAACCACAATGCACCCAGCCGACGGATGCGCCGGGACTGTGCTGCGCGCCCGCAGCGCCGGCGCCGTGCTGCACGGCGTCGGGCGGCGACGCCGAGCGAGCCGGCGAGCCGATGCGCTCGAGACCACGGCCCAGGCGCACTCGGAGGCGCTGCAAGAAAAGTAGAACCAGACACGTGTGACAATCAATAATTAAAAATCACACTCCTGTTTCATGTTGTATTTTTACTTTGACGATATTATTCATTCGTTCAGGTTTACCTGCTCCAAACATTATAACATTACACAAAACAACGCGCAACGTTGTGTGTGTCGTTAGATAACGTTATTTTTGAAATAAAATCTTATCAAAAATATTACATGTTAAAGAAATGCTACCAAGTCTCGCACTCTTCCGCCGCCGTCAAAAATTGTGAGCCTCATGTCGAGGCACGTCGAGTATTGTAGATACCTTGCACAGTCTGTCAACAAACTGCCCAACAGTTAAGTTCGTCTATAATATACTAAATTGCAGTAAATCTTTAATAGCAAACAATTTCATCTCGTTATACATTTTATTAATAAAGATAATGCCTTGTTATCAGGGCCGGCTTTACCTATTGTGCAGATAGGGCTGCCAACCGTACTCTAAAATAGAGTATTGTACTTTATATTATGTAGGCGTACTCTATGATCTATAACACTAACAGAAGACGCTAAAATACTCTTTGTTACACAATGCTTATTATGCTAGTGCCAGTCACGCATATAATTATGATGCTGCATACCAAAAACCAAAAAACAAGAAAAGTCGACTAGTGAGAGTGTCTTTACGGTCATGAATGTGAAGTGACGGGAAGAGTGGAACAGGGCTTCAATGAAAATTAAAAATGAGCTTCTGAATTATGTAAACAGAGCTAGAATGTTTTAAGTCGTACAATGGAGGATGTCTTTAAGGTTTTGGAATGGAAGGGGCACCTTCGATTTGCCGACGACATAGTAGTCATGGCTGAGACTACGGAGGAGCTCAGTACAATGCTCGGTGACCTCAGTAGAGCTTCCGAAAGAGTGGGACTTAAAATTAACATGGACAAAACCAAAGTCATGGTAAACAGCCATGTAGCACCCACTCCTATCAAGATCGGGGACTCTACACTCGAAGTTGTAGACGACTACGTTTACCTGGGACAGACGATCCAGTTGGGAAGGTCTAACTTCGAGAAAGAGACCAATCGTCGAATCCGACTCGGCTGGGCAGCGTTCGGGAGGCTGCGCGGTATCTTCTCGTCCAATATACCACAGTGTCTCAAGACGAAAGTCTATGACCAGTGCGTGTTGCCAGTGTTGACATATGGCTCCGAAACGTGGTCGCTTACAATGGGCCTCATCAGAAGACTTAAAGTCACCCAAAGGGCAATGGAAAAGGCTATGCTCGGAGTTTCCTTGCGTGATCGAATCAGGAATGAGGATATCCGCAAGAGAACCAAGGTTAACGACATAGCACGAAGAATCGCCAAACTAAAGTGGCAATGGGCAGGGCACATTGCTCGCAGAACAGATGGCCGATGGGGCCGAAAGGTTCTGGAATGGCGGCCACGTACAGTGAACCTTTAGAAGTGCTTGGATACCTTAACGCCTATTTTCCCTTGCACGTTAAAGTTCAAGTTTTACAAAATTAAACTAGATGGCGTTGGTTTCTTCACAGCTAAGTAGCGACCAAAGGCAATCTCACAAAGTATAAACTTGACTTTTAGTTCAACAAATAATAGACACTTGCGTCATCATTGTCGTCAACAACTGATTGTAGTTCATAATTTCATCATTCAAACTAGAGTCATGTTGACCTAGTGGTTTAGCATGTGCAGATAGATGCGTAAATCAATGAGCCGTGAGTTGAAATCTCACGTAGTACTCACACATTTTGTAAGTTATGAATGACAAACTAAAGAAATCGGTAGGAATATTATATCAAAGTTAACAAGTGGATATTTATTTGTAATATAATATTCAAGTGGGTAGTTACTCAGCAAGACGAAAAAAATGCTGGTAAACAGGCTCATCAAACAAAAAATAATGTATCATCACTATTAAAAAAATAATATGTTTATTTCTTACAATTTCTTATTCAAATTTAACAATCACCGTTTATTAATCACCGAAAAAGATTATAATATTATATATAATTTCTTATTGAGGCCATAGCTTAAGTATTCGTTTCCAATATTGGAAAGAGGATTGAAGCTTATGTAACCTTAACAAAAACAAACAAAAGACCAGATAATTTTATCACAAAGATCAAAAAGATTAAATGTAGGCTAAAAACTATAAAATTTCACAACAACATATCAAGTGTTCATAACTTTTTTAATGTATTAATTACGGATATTAAGTTAAACACACATAACAAGGTCTCCAGTTAATACAGAGAATAAGTACTAAGTGAATAATATTAAATGAGTATTATAATTATTTATTATCTTGTAGCCACAAACAAAACCGTCCGTGTTCACTGGACTTAAAAGTTTTTTCATGAGTAAACATGATATTACTCTAATCAAAGTTTATGTGATCCAAAGCAAACTGCAATCTTGCCCTTTTATGGTTTTCTGTAAGCAAGCCTCCGACGGACAGTGCCAACGCTTGTGTCAAATAAACTAGCATAGTGGTTCGTCGACAGATGTCCGTTTTCTTCGTATACTCCCTTATCATGGTTTGACACTGCAATATGTTTATTAGTTTTAGTCTGCCAGCTTTTTGATGGTGTTTTAAAGAACCCTCTTCTTCAAATCGTCATATCCATAGAACAACTTTTATTCTCTGCAACAATAAAACATAAATATATAATACCCAATAATGATTATTATATAGGAGTTTTTTGTTATATAAAAGAGTTAAAAAAACTACTTACATTTACACTGGTCTCTCTGGTGTCTTCTGACAAGTTTTTACCTTGATTATGCTTAGCAATTATTGGAGCTCTTTTTACTAAATCTATATAACAATGCATATTTACTCATTTTGGTAAAATAAGTAGACAATATACCTGGTTAAAAAAAAAAAATTAACGAAAGGCGCTGGGACGAGATAATCGAAATTAACTTGGCAAACAACCAATTGAGCTTAGTCATAATTTTTTGGTCTAAGTATCAGTATCATTTATACTCCATACTACCTACTAGTTATTATTTACAAATCCTTATTCAACCTACCCTCTCAAGTTTGAAAACTAACACATAGATAATCAAATATTTATAAATTGATATTCAATTTTAATATCTTCATCTCTTTGAAATAAATTATAAATTATTTCAATATTTAAAGAAACAAAAAGAAACTACTACAAAAATAAGCATTAATTAAGCACAGCAACGCCATCTATTAACAGTATAATGTAATGTTATCAATAGCAACATTTCAATCTGGTTTTACGCTAGATGGCGTCATTTCTCGCTTCACACGATTTTATTTCTGTACGTACTATGCACTTTTGCTTCTTTAGTGTACCGGAAGACGTAGCGTTGGAAGGCCTCCTACAAGGTGGACCGATGACTTAGTAACGGTTGCAGGAGTCCGATGGATGCGAGACGCACAGGACCGTTCATTATGGCGACACTTGGGGGAGGCCTATGTCCAGCTGTGGACGTCTTTCGGCTGAAATGATGATGATGATGATGAAGTCGTACAATTCTTTTGAAAACAATGAAAAATTGTTGTGCTGCAAGAAGTTCCCAAGAATACCTTTTTAATTTTTATAAAATAAATGATACACTTTTTTGTAGGTCCGTACTCTTTATTTACCTCCTTTGAAATCATATATACTCTATTTCTTTGGCAACCCTAAGTGCATAGTGTGCAGTGCATACGAGCATGGTGTTAGGGGGCGCCGAGCAGCGCTCCCGATAGTCACATAACTACAAAGTTCTTTTTTACCCGACTGCAAGAAGGGTTACGTTTGTCGCGCGTATCTTGTATTTATGTATGTATGTATTGTTACCAACCTCGGGTCCAGCATGAAAACTCTTTATTATTTAATGTAATCATTTGGTAACTTCTTGGACTGTTGAAAACCCGAATTATTTAAAAATAAAACATTATGGCACCTTCCGCTTGTCAGCTTCCGATGCATTAAAATAATTGGTAAAAGTTAATGATTGTGCACAATTCTTTGATAAATGTTATTGATAATAATTAATATTGAATGAGTCATTTTATTAGATAATTCAGTTGTACATTTAATAGTAATTTATTTGTGTAAGCTATAAAAGCCATTGTGGTGACAGTTTCTTTTAAAAATGCTCTTTTTAGTTACCGTTGTCAAGGAAATAACTTTGTAGAAAATTATTGATTCGAATATTTGAAGGACCAATATAAACTTATTTGTTTAAAGAATCGTTTTTCTGTCTGTGACCATCCTGATCCGACCGCTGGTTCACAGTATGTAATATTCTTTATTACCTCATATCTTCCAAACTGCTGAACGGATTTACATAATTAAAATATTATCGTTAGATTCGTCGTGATAACCAAAGTGTTCTTAGATAGGTGACGGTAAAAAAAAACCCAGCATAACGACTGAGATGCCATAATTTAAGGTAAAGAGAAAATTTGTTTTTTGGTTACTGCGATATGGGTATCAAAGTAAAGAGCTCATCATGAGGATTTCAAAATGGTATATCACGACCATATTAAAAATAAATACAATAGGAAATATGTTATTTATTATCTACTAACTGTCTTCTGCTCGCGACTTCGTTACTCCCAATTTTTATATCCCCCTGGGAATTAATTCCCGTTACCGCGGGAAAATTAAAAGTAGTCCAAGTTACTCCTTGTAACATCAAAAATGAATTTCGGACGTCGTGCAGTGTGTAGCTGTCGCAGTCCGACCGTCCGGCTGTTGTTCGGACCGAGCCCAAATGGTCGACAGCGCGTCGTGTACTACGCGTTCCTCAAAGAGATGTCAGCAAAACCGTAGGGACCAGCGGGGCCGATGCCAGAGTACTGAATAGGTAAACCGTGGTCCTGGAAAGCAAAGGGCAACTGAAGGATCCTAGGTGTGGTTTTACTCAGTAAAATTAAAAGTCTGGCACGCTCTCCATCTCCACCCTAGAGCGAGAGAAGTCATTAGACTAGACCCACATAAAAAAAGCTTTCTGTCAGTGAAAGTCCCTTCAAAATCGGTCCAGTCCTTTCTAAAATTTCTTCTCCCCTGGGAATCAGGATGTCCCTCCGACCACTAGAATTGAGTCCCGTTCCCGCGAGAATATAAAAAGTAGCTCAAGGTACTTATTATAACATTAGCTATATCCCAATAAAAAGTAGCCTAAGCAACTGCTTGTAACATTTGCTATCCGTCAGTGAATGACCTGTCAAAATCAGTCAAGCCGTTTCGGTTGTTAGCCGGAATAAACCGTTAATTAATCAAGAATTTCAAAGTTTACGTTTTTGTTTTAGGTATCGAATACAATTTGATATAGCATTTAGTAAACAAATGTTTTTTTGATAATACAAACAGACACTTCAATTTTATTTAAGATACAAAAAAGCGAGGCGGATGACAAGGTAGGTTTGTGAACATTGTGTGCCTAAAATAGAGTGAATAAATAGTGATATTAGATTATATTAACTTAAAACTGTAAAAAATAATAAATAAAATAATAATAAAAAACCAGACTGCAAAAAAAAACTATAAATGAAAACTGAAAAGGAAAAAAAAAACAAGTTCAGTCCAGCAGCGTAGAAATCAATTTAATTAAAACAAAACTGCAACAGTCGGGACCCATTAAAATAATCTAGACCTGAATCATTCCACATAATATTGGGTCCCGACTGTTGCAGTTTTGTTTTAATTAAATTAGTTTCTACGCTACTGGACTGAACTTTTTTTTCAGTTTTTATTTAAATTTGACTTTACAGTTTTTTCGCAGTCGGGTTTTTATATTCTTTATTGCATTCCACAATGTAGACATTTAAGAGGTGATAAACATTTGCCAAAAGAATCAATCATGAACCCTGTCAGGCACAGCGAAAGCAATACGCGGAGAAGAGGACTTATTTTCGGCATTTTATATATTATATATAAGCTAACTTAATCTAAATTTACACATTTTAATGAAATAATTAATGAAGAATAATAATAATTTGTAATTATCTCTGGTTGTTCTTGTCTAGCTAACGGAAAGTACTTGCATAGGCACAACCTAGTAGCCAGGATTATCCATCAGGAACTTGCTCTGAAATACTCTCTTGTGGAATCGGAAGTGCCGTACTAAAGGTATGAGCTTGACCCAGTTCTTGATAATGGTCATATCACTTTGTACTGCGATCGGCCCATCATCACTGACAGGACTATTGTAGCCAATAAGCCTAATATAGTGGTGGTGGACCTAAGCGAGAGGCGTGCAATGATTGTTGACATTTGCGTTCCACATGACGAGAACCTCGTGAAAGCCGAGAAAGATAAACAAATTAAGTATATTAACTTGTCTCGCGAGGTTGTCGAAATGTGGGGTGTGGACTCGGCGATCATTGTACCGATAGTCGTGTCGGGCAATGGCTTAATATCCAAGAGCCTCGACCAACACCGTAGGAGGCTCGCGTTAGGCGGCTGGATCCAGGGCTTGATTCAGAAAGCTATACTCCTGGACACGGCTCGTATTGTTAGGAGGTTCCTTTCTCTGGAGCCCTGACCGCCGGTAGCTTGGACCCTGTTCCCGATACCGGTGGGATACTATTTTTTGTATTTTTAAATGTTTTTTTTTTTTGTATGATTTAGTTTAAAAAAAATATTTAAAAATGTAATTTATATGTGTTTACAAGGAATAAAGAGAATAATAATAATAATTTATTTCCAAGATAATACAATCCATTATGGTTAGTAAAGACATACACAACTTATAAACTAGTGTTAGTACATATATATCTGTTATGTAGTATGATTTGTCTTTCATTGGTTTGAAACATACCTACCTACTCGTATGTGAACCAATTCACACACCCAAAGTTATGCCTCACGTAGTAGGTCTCTAACAAGTCGTGAGATAACGATCTTCCGACAAGTCGTTTCCGAAAAGTACATATGCTAGGCTAACCCATAGCTATTATATTTATAAAGTGAGTGTTGTTGAAAAGAGTTATTTCTTCAACTGTTATTTCGTCAACAATCTTAAAAACTCTTGCTACTTTTTGATTCTTCTGCGTGTTTGTTTCTTTCACAGAATCGGACAATGAAAACAAGGAGTCTGAACATGCTATTAGCGAGGCTGAGCCAGTTGATGAAGAAACAGAACCCTGTACCTGTGGTACGCAGAAGAAGACGGGGAGGCCCATCACCACTTCACCTGCAAGCAGTGATGACTCGGGACCTTCGATGCCAACACTAGAGACAGATCTTCAAATCTAGATGATAAAGGAGTCCGAGGACGGTCTCCTGTCAGGAAAGGCCGTCCTTTCCTGACGTCGTCGAGAAGGGAAAAACCTATATAAGGCGGTGCAGCACCAGCACCACTCTCTTTTTTTCCACTTGGACTCCGCCGTGGAAACAGCTTAGTCAGGACGTCACTATCGGTTACATTTTTAACTTTCTGTGTATCATTTAGACTTGTTAAGTTTACCTATTTTTAGTTTAAAATGTTTCTTGTTATTTTATTAGTTAATTAAATTGTTGTTAGTTTCCTTCGTGTATTTGAATCATTCCTTGTAGGTATCTCTAAAAATTCTTTCAGACCCCTAAACACTTCTCATGTCCTGTGGATTTTTTTCATCGACTTTTTATTAGTTTGTCAAATAAGACCAAAAATTTTTCATTCAAATACAAATTAAAAAATATATATAAGGCGGAGACCATTTTTTCGGTGGGAAAATCATCTTATGACGCTGCCCTTGGGCGGGCGGGAGATAGTGTCAGACTTTTACTGACTAAAAACTCGTTTCGTAAACTTCGGGTTTCGTTTTCACACTACCCATGGCCCCAGTAGGCATAAGGCGGAGACTCTGAATTTTAATTTTATTTAGATGTGTATTGTATTAGGTGACCCATACACCTACAATAATATTGCGCAATGTTGATGATTGCACAATATGATTGATGAGCTCCGAAACCCACACGGTACAATTAAATTATTGAGACCAAAGACTACAATAGTATAACTGGCTATAGATAGGCAACTCGACCGTATTTTAGTTGTCGAGCTTGGCGACATCTAGTTTTTCGCTAAGGGAACTATTTATATAAGTAAATGTATAGCTAGGTATATATAGCTGCTGTACTGTCCAATCCTATAGGATATTATATGTATATTGTTTGAGATTAGGGTGTCCGCTATATACTAAATGCTTACATACTACGTAAACGAAAAAAAAAAACTACAGAATTGTATATTATGCCATTTTATTTTCTCCACGTCACACATCTATATATATAAAACGAGAAACTTACTGACTAACATATCAACGCACAGCCGAAACTACTGGGACTAGGATCATGAAATTTTGCACAAGGCTAAGAAGCCTTGTGCAGAATTTCATGATCTATGACGATTTATGACTGATTTATGATTTTCCAAAATTCACTGCCTAAGGGGATTGATCGGGGTCCAAAATTTGTATAAAAAAAAACCTATTTTCAAGCGGGCAAAGCCGCTGGCAGAAGCTAGTTTACATTAAAATTTTGTGTTTGCCTTTTTCGTCCTTTATGACTTATGTAGTGCCGATTAGCTTTTTCTTTCATTGGATCGTTAACATCCCAAAAGGTAATTTTGCCAGTGAGAACATTATTAACATCTTTGCACCAGTTATTAATAAAAAACATTGTGCTTTTATTTAATAAATAATTTCTCAAATTATCAGCGTGATCTGCACAACTGATAAACGATAAATTTACATTTATATTTACTATGAGTTTAATATAAACAGAAATATTTTTTTTGGTGCAGTGCTCCTTTAAAATTTCCAAACATATATTTTCCACTTGGGCAAAGAAATCAAATAATGCTCTTGTAGGATAACACAACCACTTTTTGTTGCCAAATTCTTTTTTTTTAATATAATCATGGAAACTTTGTGATTCTTCTGCTTCCATGGAATTCCTGCAGGTCACACAATTTTTATAAATTTTTTTTTTGGCAAGTTGTGCTATCCATCCACTACAATATCCTATAGCTGCGCTTCTTTCAAGAAGCATTGGAGTTTGGCTCTGTATTAGCTGGTCAGTATCTACCATTGACATATCTAAATGATCACTGTCAATTTCAATTTCATTTTCACATTCAGTTGGGTGTGTATTTATTGGATTTTTTAAAAAATATTTTAGGGATTGGAGACAAACTCCATCGTCTTTCTCACAATTTGACCCAACTGAATGTGAAGACGAAATATTATTTATTAACAGTGTTTTGAAGGCGCCTTCAAATGCATATGTTGTAGGCATTATGTTGCTACAGCCATGAGCTCTAATTGCCCCAAAAAAGTTTTCCAATGCGTCTTGATTGAAATTGCGCAGCAATAAGGAGTTAATTCCTTTGGAATTTAAATACGCTACAATTAATTTAAAACCTTTTATGGTTTTGATCCAACTTGACAATGAAGGCACTACTCCTTGATTATTGGCATTACAAAATTTCATTGATTTCAGAATTGGCATACTTTCATTCCACAATTTGTGATGAAGCGAGCTTGGGGTCACTGCAGTTCTATAAATTTTTCCTCCTCTTATCGCGCTAAAACTGCCGTTGACGCTGTCGAATAATTGATCAAAAAAGATGAGAAGATCTGCTGTGTCCGTGCTGTCTTTTTCGAGAACTCCACTATCTGTAAATGAGAAAAATATAATTTTAACGGGGTCATTATTTGTCTAATGTAGTCAATATCTTCTGAACTATTTTATTTTAAGAACAATATATTTCTGCAATTGTTAAAATAACCCTTTGATTCAATAAGTGACATATTATATGACATATTATACAGTTAAAAAACATTTTTATTACTGACTAGTTTTTGCCCGCGGCTTTGCTCGCGTTAAATGGGGTTAGAAAGAGACAAAAGTAGCCTATTTCACTCTCCATCCCTTCAACTATCTCCACTTAAAAAATCACGTCAATTCGTCGCTCTGTTTTGCCGTGAAAGACGGACAAACAGACACACACACTTTCCCATTTATAATATTAGTATGGATTTAAAACCTCAAAGTGAACCAATTTCCTATTTGTGTGACACATCATATTGTCACTGAAATACGTATTAAATATCAACTGAATTGGTTTAATTTAAGAATAAAATGGATATAAAGACAGACAACAAAATGATCCTATAAGAGCTTTTTCATACCGAGGTAGGTTCAGACCCCTAAAATTAACTTTGAAATATTAATAATTAATTATGAATAAATAAACTGCTTACCTGCCATAAATCCAAGAGCTACTCCAACTGATTGGCTGAACACCTGGGTGCAATGTTTAACCCTCATTTTTGGGATAAGTGCAGGCAACACATGATTTGCTGTTAGTTTCGGTACTAACTTTACACCTTTATAACCGGGGCACCTGTTATATAGGTTCACAATGTGGTCCCATTTTGCAATGCATTCTTTGCCTTTAATAGTAAATTTCAGATTTTTAGTAATTAAATTATTTCTAATCCCCTTTATTAGGTGAGGTAGATCATATATTGGAAAAATCTGTTCCTTATTCACTAAGAAAAAACCATCTTTACATTCTTGTCCATTGCGTAAAAATGTTTCTCGCGTTTCTCTAAGCAATGCGTTTATAGCTGCCACATTTGAGGTGCCTTGGTCACATACCGTTGCCACGACTTTCAGCCCTGTTTCTTGCACTTTTTTTATTATGGTCTGTATTTGTTTTTTTAACTCCATTGTTTTGGTGCTTCCTGCGCAATAGTAAAAAGCCAAAGGCTGTTTGTATTTTTTTACAATGCCTCTTATCATGAAGACTAAAACATGATCACAATATTCTTTTTCCGTTACACAGCCATTGTTAACGAATCCAGATATTTGATCATTTCGTTTGTCATATGAAATGCCCGCTCCAATTGCCATCTCATCAAATGCTAAACAGCAGTATTTATAATTATCAGGCATTTTACTGACTCGAGTTTTTAAATTATCAAATATTGTCATTGATTCCACATTTTAGATTTACCTTGTGCAGTAAATCTTGCAGACTTCTTCTGCTTGAGGCGATATGCTTTAGGAGATGGCTTATATAATGACAATGCCAAAATTTTTTCATCCAGACTGAATCGCCTTCCTTTCTTTTTCTTGGCACTTTGACAGGCTTGCATTTGGCAAAATAACTTTCTCGTATGTGGCATATTCTTGCAGACAATATTGAATGCAGTAGTTTTTGTAATTTTTTTGGCCATCATGTATTTTGTCTTAAATTTCTTCTTGTCGCTTTCGCATTTTTGTAATTTCTTTAAGACAGATATAAATTCCTTATGTTGCGTCAAAGTTACACGAGAACCTGAAAAATACATTTATCTGTTATTCCAGTATATATATATTTTTGGTTTAAGAGACCTAGATGCCTTGACCTCCATTACTATTACGCTTTAGTCTTTTTATGCAACTAGCTTTTGCCCGCAGCTTCGCCTTTCGCCTTCAGGAATAAAGCAGCTTTCTATTGGTTTAAAAATTTTTGCAATCGGACCAGTACTTCCAGAGATTACCTCCAACAAACAAAACAATAAACTTTAACTCTTTATTATATTAGTGTAGATTTATTCATCATCATCATATCAGCCGAAAGACGTCTACAGTGGGACAAAGGTCTCCCCCAAGCGTCGCCACAACGACTGGTCCTACAATGCAATTAAATAATTCAGTGTTTTGCCGGGGCTGCGGGTTGTTCGAAAGAGATACCGTGGCCCCATAAACAAAGGGCTAAGAAGGAACATGGGTGGTTTTTAGTCAGTAGAAGTCAGACCCCTCTCGTTCCGCCTAGAGCGGGAGGAGTCATTCGATGACTTTTCACCCAAAAAAAAACCTGTTTTACTTATGTTAAATTATTTAGAACAGTACATACTTTTTGATTTAGTTGCCTCTATTTTCCTCTTTCTGCATTGACTTTGGACAGGTTGTATAAGTCCTGTAAATTAAATATTAAGATATTGTCAAATTGTTTATTATGTAAACATGTTTAGATAGTATTGAAACCATCTATTATAATAATCAAAATCAATTTATATTATAAAATTTCATACAATTGCCAATATTATGTATTATCATTATTTACAATTAGCTTTTGCCCGCGGCTTCGCTCCCGCTCTTCCCTACTCCACCCTATTTTATCCTACCCTACTCTACTCTACTCTACCTTACTCTACCCTACTCTATTCTACCCTACACTACCCAAATTTTCATTTTTTTATTTTCATAAGAATCTTCTCCTCACAATAACAAACAACAAAAAAGAATTAGCGAAATCGGTCCAGCTGGTCACGCGTGATGACTAAAGGAAATAGGGATTCATTTTTATATATATAGATATCACAATTCTATGTTAATTAATGTAAGTGTACCATTTTAATTAACTATAAATATAAATAAAATAATAATGATTGGAACTTGATTATGATAGTAGAGATTAACTTCTACGAACCTGAAATCAAATTGTTTGACTGTGTCGCATTAGATGTGGAAGCTAGAGGCGGCTTGCTGATCTTAGCATCAACGTGTGGTGAAGCATGGGCTGGTTTACTGTTTGTAGTTTCAGTATTTGATGTTGAAGCTAAGGTTGATGTGCTTAAAGCTTCAATGGATTCTACTCCTGAAAAATAATAAAATAACTTTATTCAGTTGAGGTTGAAATTGGTAAGCCTGCGTGAAATATGAATAAATAAATTTTGTAAAGAAGACATTCACACAAACATAGACTATTGTTTTTTTTTTTTTTATTGAATAAAGATAAGAAACCTGAACCAAGATTATTTGATATTGCAATACAAAGTTTGAGATTTAAATGAGTATTCATGGAGTTTCTTGCTTGTTGGTCTCCATGACCAATTATAAAAGTTAAAAACCAGCCAAGTACAAGTCGGACTCGGACACAAAAGAATCCATACTTAACTATAAAAACTCAAAAAAATCGCGATTGTTGTATGGGGAGCTCCTTTAAATATTTTTTTAGTATTTATAATTATAGCAGCAACAAATATATTTGTGAAATTTTTTACAGTTCATGAGATTACAGCCTGGTGACAGATGGACAGTGGAGTCTTAGTAATAGGTTCCCATTTCACCCTTTGGGTATGGAACCCTAAAAAGAAAAAAAGACTAATTGTACATATTTTTTTTTACATATTTTGATACATACCTGATGTGTCAAAACCAGATTTTTGTAACTGACTTCTTCGGGATGTATCAGATGATACAACCATTGCTTCACCAAGTGATTTTGCTTGCAGATCTAGAATAATATACAATATTGCATGTATTTATTATTTGTTTCAATAAAATAAATGCATAGTTACATATCGTCGGTGCGCTTGCCAAAACCTCTATGTGCATTTCAATGATATTTTTCTTTTTACTAAATATCCTTAAAATCGAGTACATTAACACTACATTTTATCATCTTCTTCACTTGTATCTCAGTTCATACTACATTTTTAAATTATTCATCAGTCAATTAATCATTAAATAAAACAGCTTATTGTCTCCCTCACAACTTGATGAAAAACACAGAGGTTTTGGCAAGCGCACCGACGATATTATATTGCTAATAAATATTAATATTACCTGGGATATGCATTGTTGGAATTTAGACAGTCTACCACTTGGATACTTATGAATATCTTCAAAATGTCTATGACAGACCCGTCTGTTGTCATATATATCTTGACGATCCAATATAGCTATTTGACCACCAATATTTAAGATCCAAGATGTAAATTTGTCTCCGCTTGTCTCTGGATTTGGGAATCGGTGTAGAGGCACACCTGGAAATATGAATGATTAAACTATTAGGTGCGATACATTGTACACAGTTTCGTAATGTAAACTACTGAATAGTCACTAAAGTATAAAATGAAAGTCTGTAGTACTATGACATTTGGATAGTAAGTGATGATTTCCCAGGAACTAGTGAAGCCACCTCCTTTGCACGCACCACTTTTAACGTTTTACTCAAATTACAGATAGAAAACACCCACAAAAAGATATCCTCAACAATATTAAGAACTAGCATTTGTCCGCGGCTTCGCGTACTTACATAAAATATAGCCTATGTCGCTCAGGAACAAAGCAGCATAAAAATTTTTCACAAATAGAAATTCTAGCAATCAGACCAGTACTTCCTGAGATTACGTCCTACAAACAAAAAATAAATAAAAAACAAATTCTACTTCTTTATAATATTGGTGTAGATATATAAATATTAGGGACCTAATGATCAGCGGACGGCACTGCCGTGGCCGAATACTGGGCCACACAAGGAATTTAACTAGTTTTGACATTGATACGCTAAGAAGAAGAAGTGTATATAAATATAATTAGTTACATACCACTGAGAGGACTGTGTTCAACAGTTCCTATTGTTGTAGCGCGTTAAACAGGATTCAATACGAGAAGAAGCTTCTTGGGATTGGAGTAGATAGTGAGCTATCTGGAATCAATGAACTTGTAGGTACTGAAAAGCAAAGAACGATATTGTCATAAAAAAAAAAAATGAACTGAAATTAAATATTAAAAGATAATGTTACCACTGCTGGAACATAGATATACTCTCTTTAAAAGACAGTGGGCTGCAATCAACCATTCTGGCCCAGTAAGTGGTTGGTGAATTTCACAGTTTCCCACACTCTTGAGAGCCATGGTGAAGCCATAAATTGCCCAAAGTAGAGGCATAGCCCATAACCAACAATTTGTACTTATTAAAGCATAATAAACAACATACTCATGTTTTAACCTATAAAGGACAGGTCAAACCAGATTTGTGAAGACTTTCAAAAGTTATTATAATATTTGTTTAAGTAGGTACCTGAAATATTTTCTGTAGGTAAAATCAAGGTGGGAACAGCCAATTTGTTAAGTCTATTATTTGTATACAGAAACTGCTTCTCATAGTGCCAACAGCAAATCTTCAAGTGTTTTGGACAGTAGCACTGTCTAGACTCACAATATCACCCCAATACTCTTCACCCAAACTTGGAACTTTTCTGCAAATGTTTCAGGATTTGGCAAGTAACATAGGTACATCTGAAAATATACAGACAACTTTATTGGAACATCAGGCTATGAAAAAAGGAGAGGTTTTTCCCAATTTAACTGGGTCTCGCTTCCAGTTTAACGGGTTTTAGATAAATTGGGTAACATGAGATAGTGTCAGAAATTCTGACTTCTAACAATCAGACAAATCAGATGTACAAATCACAGCTGGGACCAACATCATTACATAAATCTTTATTACCTGAATCCTGACGTCTTTGTATATGTTGTGGTAGGCACGTTTGGTGCTATAGAGGAAACTCACTGGAAGTGGAAGCATGCAAATTTCTGAAAAACAAAATGGCAAAAACCATTTAAAAATAAAGCAAGCGTGTTTAACAACTTCAAGTTTCTTGTACACAGAATAATATTATAATAGTATCAAAACAAAAATTTACTAATAACAAACCTTTCAGTGGTTCGAGGCATTTAACAGGACTCTGAATACTCCTTCTGAGGAAACCCATTTTCTGAAATTAGACAAACAAATCAATTTCAGTATCCATAAAACTAGATTTCAGTTCAAAAAGATAATTTATGTTACAATTGCAAATACTTTAATCCTGTTCCAATTGCTAAACTTTTTGTAGTTTAAGGCTGCTTTTCCACCAGAGATGTGCAGCTATGCTGCAAGGATGTAATAGCTATGCTGTGAAACTATGTGACCATTTCCACTGATACTAAGCTATGTAGCAGAGCGAGTAAAATGTGCTATGAAGATCTCCCTTAGCTTGAACTAAGCAATGTATCTATAGCAGGGAAGCGGCACATAACTACACCACTCGCGACCATTCATAGCACGCATCCATAGCAGTAGGTATAGCACGCATCCTTCCATATAAAAAACATATCTTAGTTGAATCCCGTTTCCACCAGTGCTAAGCTATGTGCACCAATATGATTGGTGGATATCAAACGCATCCATAGCAATGTAGCATAGCACATCTCTGGTGGAAAAGCATCCTATTAGTAGTGTTGAATTACTGTGACAGGGTCTTTTATGGCCATTTGAAAGTTAGGACTTGAGTTGTAGAACCTAAGACGAGTGAAGGAAGTTTAAAAATTAGCCAAGCAAGAAGTAATAATTTGATGTGTATTTACCAGCTTTTTGCTAAAATGCTATTCCACTCAAAATATAATCTTCAAATCACACACATCTTGAGTAATAAGGAAAAGATAGGCTCTACCGATAAGACTCTTTTCATTGTTTTTGCCTTTCATCATTTAGCGAGTCTTTTACACGGCAAATGGAGCAAAATAGCGTAATAACACGTAGATTTATAAACACAGCACTCGTAAGTCATACTACATTTTTTTACTTTAAAAAACACTAGAAAATTAAATGGAGATAAATAACATAAAAATAAAAGACCCTGCATGCAGCCATTTGCAATTCAAGTGTGGCCATACAAAAACCAACTTTTGCACGTTTAAATACAAAAGTATAACTTTTTTTTTGTATTAATCGGATGATAAAAACCTAATTATTTAATAATTTCTGTATTCTATTATTTATGTACACGAATAGTATGAAGTAATTTTTTTTTTTCTTGATTAATGGTTTATAGTAATTGCCAATATAAAATAATATATTTAACTGTAGCAACACCGCAATTTGTTTCCCTTATCGTTTTGATAGATGGCGCTATTTTAAAGAAAAAAAGTGAATTTTCGTTTTGTTCTAAGTTGCCACAGCATGATTGAGACAATAAAATTGAACAAGCATTCTCGTCATAACTTTCTTCAGTGCACCATGTCTGATAAAGATTTGGCTGCAGCTATCGTGTGTTTAATTGTAGCGAAACGGCAAAAACGAAAACGCCGAATCTGGACTAAAGGCTGGTTGATGAAAAGGCCAATCTACAATAACGAACGCCTGTTAAAGGATCTAGAATTAACTGAATTTAAAGATTTCAAGAATTATATGAGAATGGATCCTATCAAATTTAGGCAATTGATTCATTTGGTAAAACCTTTAATAGAGAAAACAAATACTGTGATGAGAGAAGCAATTTCACCATTTCAACGTTTGGCCATTACATTACGATACCTGGCCACTGGAAATACTTTTGAAGATTTGAAATTCAGTGCTCTCCCACCACAATTACTTGGCAAAATTGTAATAGAAACCTGTGAAGCAATAATACAAGTTCTAAAGGACTATATTAAGGTAAGAAAATAAATACATTTAGCAATTAATTTATTTATTTATAGGCCGTGTCTATATGTGCTACTACGAAAGCCTTATGTCTCTATTCTTTAAATGTAGATATGTGTTGCAATAAAAGAGAGTTTTCATTTCCTTCTGTATGATTTACTACAAACGTAGTAGTCTCATCAAAATTCTCTGAGCTATGTTCCATAGCAGGTAGCTGATTGTCGATTCGCATTGATAGCTGGTTAACATATCTTCGTACATGCGATGTTCTTGCTGTAATTTGTACTAAAGATGGGTCAACATATGTTGGTGATGGTAAAGGCATTGCGCTAATAATATGAACTGGAGATTGGTTAACGTACGATATTGATGGAGTTGAGTTTGCGGAAATATGAACTGGAGATTGGTTAACGTACGATGTTGATGGAGTTGAGTTTGCGGAAATATGAACTGGAGATTGGCTGTATTGAATATTGTGCGTAAATTCGTTAATTTTTACAGAATTACGGTGTGGCTGTCCTAATTGGCTTTCCATTAGGATTTCAGCAATCGCTTTTTTAGCATAAATTTGTTGCGGTGGATCCATTTTTCGTAGATCTGCGGCGCAAGCCAGAGCCCAATAGGTGTATTCGTCTTTTTTTTCACTGAGATGCTCATATGCCAAATTCATAAGTTTTTCCTCATTCTTGGCTTTTGTAGAAGCATGCTTCTTTAAAATTTTCCGAGGAGCCGTGTTATCATTATCATTCTTGCAATCATCATTATCATCCAATGTAGAAGTTTGACTAACCTAGAAATAAAAAAAATAAGTAATTAAGTATTTTATATATTCTGTGTACATATTCCTTTCCAGTTACCACAAACAAACGAAGAATGGGAAGAAGTGGCCAAAGGGTTTGAAATCAGGTGGAATGCTACTCACGTCCTTGGTGCTATAGACGGCAAGCACGTAAAAATAAACAAATCTCCTGGCTCGGGATCATACTACTATAATTATAAAAATTCAGTATTGTGTTGATGGCTATTGTAAATGCCAATTATGAATTTATTATGGTCGATGTTGGAACGAATGGTCGAGTGTCAGAAGTCCGAATTTATTCGGACAAAAATTAAGGAACAATGATTTGAATATCCCAAGACCTGCAGTTGTGAACAATAGTACTCGAAATCTCCCATAAGTCTTTGTAACAGATGACGTCTTCCCAATGGGGTCAAATTTATTAAAGCCTTACAGTCAAACTGGATTGACAAAGGAAAAACGAATATTGAACTATCGTTTGTCACGTGCAAGGCGGTTAGTGGAAAGCGCATTTGGAATACTTGCAACTCGTTTTGGAGTATTTCAAAGATCATTTTATTTACACCCTGTAAAAGTACAGAAGGTAGTTCTAGCTTGTTGCTATCTTCATAATTTCTTGAGAAAATCCACATATTTTTCTTACAAGTTAATTCCTCATGGAGATGTAGATACCGGGACTGTACATCCACCAGCCGAGAAAATAACTGTGATGCCTCCCTTGGAAAGTTGTAACCAGAAAAATTCGCTACAGATTGCTAAGCGAGCAAGGGACGACTACTGTGAATATTTTAACAACGAGGGTGCACTTTACTGGCAGGATAAATTTGTTACTATGTAATTACATACTTTTCGAATAAAATATTATAAACTTACCGTGTTTTGTTCCACATCATCTTCAACAGAATTTCGTGTGTCAGAATTTTGGGTAATATCCATAGAAGATTCAGAGTCACACGCCATTTCTTGATCATGTAAAAAGTTCATGTCACTGTAGTACCACAACGTTGGTTCATATATAGAATCAGCACTTGCCCCAGATTTCATAGAATCCATGTGTTTTTTTAATTCTTCTCGATAGTTTGTTCTCAGAGCATTAAATTTTTTTTTCAAGTCGTCTTTATTTGCTTTAGGAAACATCTCTTGGTACTTGCTAAGCAACAAATCATAAGCCATACTCTTTTTGTCCCGGTCATAGTACAATTTACTTTTAACATTCTACAAAGCAGGTAAATCACGATATAATTGAATGCACTCGATAATGAATTCTCGTTCCTTTTCTTTCGCTGAAGTTTTTTGTGCCATTTTCGCTGCAAAAATACACGCGTGCGTACGCGACCGGTCCGTACTGTAGACTAAAAAATATTGGGCAATATACCATACACAAGACACAATAAATAAATATTGTACTATAAAATTTAAAAGTCCTTAATCTTTTACTCAATCATTGCGCAATCTTCAATACTACCCCTATATGCTCAATAATATTGTGCAATCATCAATATTGCGCAATATTATTGTAGGTGTATGGGTCGCCTTAGAGTAAAGACATTAAATATATACTACCAATAGACAGGACATAGCGAACGAAATCGTAATCCGATACTTATTACCTAGTGGTCATAAGTCACTCAGTCTAGTATAACGCCCCTACACGTCAAGTCGTGTTTGTATCCGCTCTATGGACTTTAAGAAAATCATTTTCTGAGAAAATGATCTGCGCATTACGCTATTGCAAATCTTGTTATGATAAAATGACTAAACCTAACTTCGGTTTATTTTCGTAAATATTTTTGGTATTTACGAAGTAACTAATTAGAATTCAATCATTTTTATAAATAGTTCTCACAACATTTGCTGATTTTGTGATAACGCCATCTATTGCTGAAAAGCTTAATTTTACCTTTATCACGCACTGAGGCTCTACCACGACCTCATAACGTGATCCATTTTACAACCTAAACCGAACTGTTAAAGGGATGGAGCTATATAGGGTGTATAGCTCCATCACTCTTTTTCGCTCGTACGACTGACATTTTAACATTATCATGGTAAGGCCAGGGGGGCCACCTACCGAGCGGTAGGTAAATTATTATAAATTTTGACATTTTAATTCGCGTGTTTGCTATTCAAAGCCAGATGGCGTCACTGAGGCATAGGATGACAGTTTTTCTATGACATTATTTCTGATAGCCACTCTATTATCTCTTTGTATTAAAGTAATGGAGTACTTTTAAATTTAAAATTAGTGACAGTCAGACAAGCTATCTAGTCTTTTTTTATTTACTCGCAAAGTTTATGACTTAAATTAAAGCTGTCCATGATAAAGCTATTTACATGGCTATATAAAAAAACTAAAAGCGAGCAGAATCTTCCAATTCCTTCAAAAATTCTCTAGTTTATCCTCTTGCTAGTGATGTGCCACATGCCATAAAAATATTTTTAACACTTTGTGAATTCGCTAGAATTGTGAATCGAGTCACATAAGACTTATATTCAAAATTAGGATTTAAAAAAAAAAATTAAAAACCTATTAAAAATGTTATCTCACTCTTATAAGGTAAAATCTGTCTTGTATCTCTCTTTTCGTGGGTTTTACTAAGAATAAATATATAGCATTTTTAATTTTTACAAATCCTGCTCAAATTGTTGGCCTCTGTTGTGAATGCAGGCCCGACATGTGTTTCGTATTTCGACAGTTGTTGTACGAAGTCGTATTTCAACCATAATTGTATTGAAAGCCGTTTAAATGCGTTGAACTAGTACCTCCCTAGTTTCCAACTATTATCACTGCACAACAACTGCTACAAATTTTTAAATTCGCTAGAATTGGGAATGAATCATATAATATGACTAAATTGCAAACAACGCATTGAAACGTCTTACAACACAAACTAAGAGGAAATACAACTTCGTACAACAACTGTCAAAATATGAAACAGATGTCGGGCCACGGCGGCCACAGACGTATAAAGATTAGTGTCGGCCTGCAATCACAACAGAACGAAAGACTCGGCGATATGGTCGAACAACTATAGCCTTTCCTAAGGGATAAACAGAAAAAAAATGAAACCATCGATGAAATCATGAAACCATAGATATAGAATTCCGGATAAAACTGACTCTGCGTTCCGAATCGCGTCAAAAGCGATAATATTGCGAATCCGACCAACGCGCAACGTCACAATTATTACCCAATATCCCTTTTATTTTGTGACTATTAAATTTGATCGGATTCGCAATATAATCGCTTTTGACGCAATTCGGAACACGGGGTGAATGACAAGGACGTACGTCAAGTACAACAAACAAATCCGGGGATTATGTACGTTGAAATACAAAACAAGAAATTTATTATCAGGTACATAATTTTGATAACCTGTGTTTCGATTTTAATTAAAAAGGACTTCAACCGTTCAACGTTTTTAATACATAGACCTCGAGGCAATCACCAAACACTTAATATACAGATTACAAAATAAATTATGTTTTTATTTTACTATATATATATACATACATTATGTAATAGTGGGTTTAAAAGTAAAATAATCCATTTTTACGTTTAATATTTCTTAGGTGATATTTTGTGTCTAGCAAACTATCGATGTCCTCACAATAAACAGTCATTAAAACTGATAGAAATAAATCGTCTCGCAGCCTTTAGTGCCGGTAAAACTATTGGCCACCCTATTTAAACTTTCAATTGTAGCATACGGCCAAGAATAACACAGTGAAGAACAGGCTACTGTCCTTCACTTTGTGAATCTAGGCCTGAGCAGATATCTAGTCATCGACAAGCAAGTAAATCACCAACTTCAACAGTGTCACAGCAGGTAAGATATATCTTCGTCATGAATGATAGCAATGAAAGATATAAAATTTATGTTATAATATTTTGTTTGTCTTGCTTGCTGTAGCTAACCTCAATTAATTTTGTTGTATGAAAGTCATTCATTCTAATTACTGATAAATAACATTACACACATATAATAATATAATATATGTTATTGTACTAACATGTATTTGTAACATAAAATTATATGTAATGTCAAGGTTCATCATTGTCATTGTGGTAGCATAACATCCCACCTATCCTCTGTACCTATTTATAAACAGTTTTGGAAACTGGCTACACACAAACTATTAACAAGATGCACCTGACACGTACCTGTTATGGCAATGGTTTCCATGCAAACATTTGAACCTGTTACAACAATTATTAAGTGAAGCTGTAACAAATGTCATGACACACAGTCTCTCATATAATTTATTAATTAGACTTCACAAGAAACCATGCAGCCTTTTGCCATTATTTATTAGAAATGATAATAAAGAACAATAACATGTACTGTTTCAGTGATATTGAACAAGCACTATGAAGACGGCTGTGACAGTACTGCAGGAGATGATGGTGAAGATGGGCTTGACTCCTGAATATGAATGCATATCTCAGGTAGGCACACTACACTTAGTTACTATGTGATCTTGATTTATGTGTTCAGTCACAAAGATACAACCAACTTGTCAAAAGTGCAACATAACACTATCTGAAGTCAGTGGTTTTGGTTTTATTTCTTCATTATTTAACTAGTTATTTGGCACCTTTTAGTTTTTTTTATTTTTATTAATCTGGTTAAGTTGTTTGTAAAATTTTGAAATAAAGCCTAAGCCTTATGCTCAAACAACTGAGCCATGCAAGCCGAGGTGGGACTCAAAATGAATATGACGAAGACTAAGTTAATGACAAACAACACAAAACATAAAGTAGACATTGAGGGTGTGGATGTTGAATATGTCCATGAGTACATATACCTTGGCCAAATAGTCTCTTTCCAGGAGAGGCAAAATAAATGAGTTGCCTAGAAGAGCTATTGGTTGATGAAACACCTGATGAAAGGATTACTTCCACTTTCCCTTAAAAGGAAACTTATGGACATGTGCATCCTTCCCCCACTCGCCTATGGAGCGCAAACATGGTAATTAACGAAATGTCAAAAGTCCGCACTCAGGGTCTGCAAGCGAGCAATAGATTCAAAAGAACAGATTTCATAAGGTTTGTTCCAAACACACAAATCGCAGACGTAGGTGACTCAGCCGCCAAACTAAAATGGAACTGGGCAGGTCACATCTGCCGCATGCCGCAAATGGGCGAAAGCATCTACTTACTGGATTTCGAACAGCAGGAGCCGGCGATGCGGTAGGTCCAGAAAAAGATGGTGTGATGATTTGAACTCCTACCTAAAGAATTGGCCAAAAGTGGCTAAGGACAGAAAAGAGTGGAATAACGAAAGGGAGACCTTTGCCCTGGAGTGGGACAGAACAGACTCATAATAATAATAATAATAACCCCATCGCCGTATCTCTACGTTGATGTCGAGGCGCGGCTTGCGCTCCAATAAACCCTAAGTCTGTGTCGGTAGCGTATGCTTTGCCGAAACATGCCTAGGATGAGGGGCCAGACTAAGAGAGATACAATCCACAGGGCAGTTTTGTGACGAACTGTTGAGCATTAACGACCCCACGGACCCGATCTCCCGGGAGATTTCTTGTTCTTCATCTCCGGCTGCCTTTGTTGGCCGACCGTAGTGAACACTGACGAGGTACAGAGCCCACCTCTCTCTCGCCTTTATTGGCTGGCTCGAGTGGAGATTCGCAAGAGCAAACGTACGGATCTTGACCATACTTCCGGGACTATCCTGATAGCCGTGGCCTCCACCTCGCCTCTCCACTCCTCAGGATATGTTGCCCTCTCGTGGCTATGTCACTTCGTGCTTGCGACCGTTTTTGGGAGCCCATTTATTAAGTGTGCAAGTCACCCCATGCCTTTTTATTAATGGAAATTAATAACATTGTTCAGGTAGGGGCCATAGTATTTATTTATTTTAATTGATATAAACTAGTGCTTGACTGCAATCCCACCTGATGGTAAGCAGTGATGCAATCGTTGATGGTGAGTCGCACTAGTTTATTAAGAGCCTATTCACTCACACTCATTCATTCGTCTTAACATAGTTCCTGGTAACCAGTCCACTTAAGACTCCAAAAACCATAGCTTTATATCTTGGTTTTCCATATGTCGCAATAGTTTGCCACCAACCGGGGTTTGTCCGTGGATGCACTAGCATAGCGCGTACAGGGATTATCTCCGGTTGGTACCACATTCCATTAAAAGAGTCTAAAAGGGCCTCTGAGAGTTGGTTTCGGCTCCTCGTATGCCTTCCAAAGGTCCAGGACCTCAGGGTCGTAATAATAATTTATATATTTTTTTTTACAGAAAGTAGAAGTAACTTCCAAAAGTTTAATTTCTGTTTATTTTACACTGACATCCTGATTTTTTTTTTTAAGTTGGTTCTATTTTGTGTAAAATAAAACATTTTTTTTAGTTGTGCTTACTCACAACTCAAACTAAACAGTGAGCAAGTTATATGGTGAGGCTAGGAATGATATATTGCCCTCTTGAGGGTCCTCCTCACACCATGTATTGTCGATGTGAGTATATTTGCTTTATGTTTCATCCAACTTAATGTTTGATATAGATACAATGTGAAAAAAAGACAAAAACGAAAATTTTCTCCACTGGTGGTTTCAGAACTGGAGCCATGGTTTCTACATCGATGTCTGAGGCACGATGTACATGTACGAGTATACTATTTTACCCTCCCTGAAAATTAGAATAGAATAAAGTTTAATGTACACAAAAAAAAAAATATACCGCCTTGACATAAATAAAAATAAAATATGCAATTTAATAAATTTTTATTCAGCTAAATAGAAATTCAAAATTGAGCTTGTGGGAGTATGAGCTCCCTGAAAATTAGAATAGAATAAAGTTTAATGTACACAAAAAAAAAAATTATACCACCTTGACATAAATAAAAATAAAATATGCAATTTAATAAATTTTTATTCAGCTAAATAGAAATTCAAAATTGAGCTTGTGGGAGTATGAGCTCAATTTTGATGACTGTTTCGTTTCATAGTTTCTGTTTTCGCCCTGTAATTTTTTTTTTTTTTTAATTAGCCCACAGCAAAATTGATTCGAGTTAAAAATATGCTATTGCAAAGTGCAAAGTAACAGTAATTGATGTCAGAAAGTTTGCAGACAGGTCCACAGCACCAGGCGATGTTTGACTACCGCTGTGTTGCGTTCGGGCTAGTAGTAACGGCGTCGGCGCGTTCTAAGAAGGAGGCCAAGCAGGAGGTGGCACGCCTGATGCTGCAACAGCTGTCGTGCCGAGGACACGCCGTGCCGCCACCCTACGGCGCGCCCGCAGCCAGCATGCACGCGGACCCTACGGTACACGTACAAGCAAGCTGTCGCTGACCGCTGACTCTGCTCTATAGAACACGTGCATTCAAGCATAGGACCCATGGCCACTGTATCAGTGCATAGCTCCAAATTTGAAACATTTATTCAATTACTCTTTAAACTGCTGTAAGTCCAACAAAACAGGGGCGCGTCTGTTGCCATGGTTGCCCACAGTACTATCTAGACTCTCGGAAGCTACAGAAAACTCGTCACAAAATTTTGCGTGATCTGAATAAAATTGAATTCTATTCAAAAAAAGGAGGAGGTTATCAATTCGGTTGTATTTTTTTCATGTGTAAACACATAAAAAAGTATCTACACCACACACACACACCGTCCAAACAACCAAAATCATAATTATTTTTTTTATGTTTGTTACTCCAGAACTCTGTTGTTTATGGACCGATTTGAAAAAAAACGGAACATTTAAAACTTCGGCTCACAAGATACAAACGGAACATTTGGAACAATGGCTCAAAAGATACAAACGTAGACACTGACTATTATGAATCGTG